>CM073759.1:124380810-125055966 GCA_037127475.1 Arma custos | reverse complement strand
CCGGCATCTTTTAAGCTCCATTCTTCTCCAAAATCCTCATGCAATCCTCATTCTCGCAATTCTGGTTTTCATCATGAAAACCACAGTTTGGAGAAAGTACCATATCAAAACAGTTGTTGTCAAGGGGGTTTCACCAATAAAAATACTTATATGGATGGTTTGGCATCATCTGATGGACATCACCTAAATTATGCTAACACCAATTATGAACATCCAATTCAATCTCATCACAACACCAAGCAACAAAAAGGTTCCTGCCATTGTTGCCATGACTTAGAACCAAAGTCTCAGAAAAAAGATAAAAGAACTGAGAAAAATATGAATAAACAAATCAATGATTTATACAGAATTGTATGGTTGCAAAATCAACAATTAATTCAACTGCAAAATGATTTAAAAAAATTAATAGAATATAGTTTGAAGAATGAGGATAGGAATCAGAAATCATCAGAGCAAGAACATTTAACTAAAAAACAATCAAAAAGCACCATGGAGAAAAGAATGTTTAATTTACATGTGATTGAGGAAAATAAAAATTTGATGGAAAAAGTTTCGGTTGGTATTATGACAAGTTTTATTGACACCACATCAGTAAAGAAGAAGAAAAATAAGAAAGATATAAAGAAAAAGAAAGAGATTGAACCACCTTCTCATGACAGTTCATCTGAAAGTGAAACTTCCAGTGTTGAATCATCTTCTGATGAGAAAGAGAGAGCTATCGCACATCGAAATGTACAGAAAAAAATCGGGAGTAAAAAGTTGGTGATTTAGTAACCTTCATTTTTATTTATTTTATGAAGTATTTAGTAAACAGTTTATTTTTATTTTTTATCTAGAAATAAATCTAGAAGAACCATTGAGGATTCTATTTTACTGAATGGAATAGATATACCAGCATTTGAAAATGCACCTTCTCCAAATGGTTCCCTAAACATTGACATGCAAGATTATGCATCCTCATCCGATTCTGACTCAAGGTTTTTATTTATTTACTTTTCTGTCCTAATGTTAATATTTCTTATAGCATTGTTTGTTATCATCTCCAAATTTTATTCATTATCTGTGTGTTTATTCTACTTACAATGCAATATTAATTTTAGTTCTCTTTTAATGAATTCATTGATAGTTTAATTAATTCCCTTTGAATTATGAATTCATTGATACTTCAACCTTATTATTATTATTAGTTTGGTTTTATACCAGGTCTGCAAGTTTAAAATGTCGTTTATTTCTTAAAATATAATTTAATTTTAAAAAAAAAGTATAATATATTTTATTCAAAGTACTGGCCCTCGCTTTCTACACATTTTGTCCATCTCTCGGGCAATTTATGGATACCATTCCAAAAGAATGCTTCATCTTTATTTGAAATCCATTCATCGAGCCATTTTCTTACATCCTCCAAATTGTTAAAGTGTTGCTCAGCCAATGAGTGTCCCATCGATGAGAATAGGTGATAATCAGAAGGCGCCAGGTCAGGTGAATACGGCGGGTGGGGTAGGAGTTCCCAACCAAGCGAAGAAATCGTTTCCTTAGTCAATCTGGCTGAATGTGCAGGAGCGTTATCATGCTGAAGAATGACTTTGGCGTGCCTGTGAGCCCATTCTGGGCGTTTTTCGATCAATGTGTGACTCAAATTGATCATTTGTTGTCGGTATTGACTGTTTCGCCGGGTTTGAGAAGCTCGTAGTAGACTACTCCCTTCTGATCCCACCACACACACAGCATTGTCTTCTTCCCAAAACGATCCGGTCTTGCACTCGATGTGGATGGTTGTCCTGGCGTTACCCATGATTTTATTCATTTGGGATTCTGAAAATAAATCCATTTTTCATCGCCAGTTACAACTCGATGCAAAAAACCCTTTCTTTCGTGGCGTAAAAGCAGCATTTCGCACACAATTTTTCGTTTTTCCATCTGTCGTTCGTCCAATTCATGTGGAACCCATTTTCCAACCTTTTGAATTTTTCCCATAGCTCTCAGGCGATCGGAAATGGCTTGTCTAGTGACATTCAACTGTTCTGCCATCATTTGTTGGGTTTGGGTATTGTCTTCGTCTAATAAAGATTGCAATTCGACGTCCTCAAACTTTTTTGGTCGATTTTCTCGTTTTTTATCAGTAACATCAAAATCACCACGTTTGAAACTTTGAAACCAACGTTCACATGTCTTGACGGTTGGAGCAAGATAGCCATAAGTCTCAACAAGAATTCGATGACATTCAGATGCCTTTTTCTTTTGATTGAATAAGAAAATCATGACATGCCGCAAATGCTCTTTATTTGGCTTAAAATTAGACATTTTTAACACCAAAGAAAGGTATGATACGTCCACGTAAACGACTTAAAAACAACTGACTTTTGTAAACAAATGACTAACAAACAAAATAGCGTTTAGAGATAAGCAAATCCTTCAATAGGCTAAGAGCGCATTCTATTGGAATTAAAACGACATTTTAAACTTGCAGACCTGGTAGTTTGAAGATTATAAAATCATAAAACGCTTATTACACTGGCAGATAGTAGATGAACTCTTATCAAAACCTGTATGGTTACCCAGTTGCGTAATCTTCAGAATAGCATTACTTCTCTTGCTTAATGGATAAACTTATAACGAAACCCTCCATTATGTCAAATCTAAGGATGAATTAAAAAATAATATTCTTGGACTTTGAAGATTGATGTGATTATACAAACAGAAAACATATTTGGCTAGGATAATACATTATTAAAAACCGTGTGTATTCATGATCATCTAGAAAAGTATGTAAGCAATTAATAAGAAATTGTTTTCATTAGCTTTATGGACATTTTAGTTATCTTTCAAATGATCATCTTGAATGTTTTTGGAGTTGTATATTTTTCAAACTAATTAATGGTATCAGGTTTTTATGGCATTTAAAAACCTGTGAGTACTGAATCCTACATGGTGTTTCATTGCTAGTTACGGTCTGATTTAATTTTTTTTTTTTTCTTAGAGAATATCATCTTTCTAGTGATTATATCAATATTTAAAATAAAATTTATACTTTTGATTTATGTGCTTATATATGAGATGTAGGGCATTATGGCTCAAACTATTCGATGAAAATATATTGTTTGTTTCAAAGACCTGTATTGAAAGTTAAATACCTCTTTAAAATTTATCTAAATAAAAACCATGAGAATACCAGTGGGTAGTGGAATATAAAAGGACAGAATATGTTGACGTTTCTTTCAGAAGGGATATAGTTGGGTCAAATGGACTGTTCGTGGAAATTGACTAAAGATTTGAACTATGTATAGGAGTTTGTTAAAATTACAAAAAGTATCTCGTATGGTTGATACGCATATTGTATAATACCATATACAACCCAGTTCTAATTCTTACATTTATTTTGTGGTCGGAATGGTAAAATGATTTTTGGCTGTTTCTTGTTCTGTAACAAATTTGATCGATATTACTTGATAAAACTCCACAGAGTTTGATCAATATTATTACTGTTAGTTGTAGAGTGTTCATTTAGGATTAAAGCAAAAAAAGATGTACCTGAGGAGGTAATTTGATCCTATAACAACTGCCTGGGTTTCCATAATATTAAATCTTAATTATTCAAGTTTATCTGGGGCATCAGAATGCTGTTCAAGTCTTGGCGGCTATTGGCAAATTCTACTAATAATATATATTATTAACAAGTTTGGAAATTACTGTTGAAAAGGAGGAGAACAGTTTTTAAACCCTGAGTTTCTCCTCAAGATGGAGTTGATTAGCAACAGCAACTGCTAGAGAAATGAAAGATTGGAACCAGTGAATAGCTTATAGTTTCCTAAAGAACTTTTTTAAAAGGATACAATATTCCAAGAAATCAAAATTTTTACTAATATAGGTTTAGTTGTTTTATAATAGCAATAGGTTTATCATAGGTGGTTTTAATGGTAGCAGGTGTTGACTGTGAAACTTTGTTGAAAAAGATTGAATAATAGGAACTTTAGAGAATATTATATATTTATTATTGAAATGTGGTTTAGATGTGGGGTTGAAATATTTGTTTTGAGAATTGGCTAAGAGATATGAAATACAGAATGTAGAATGGAAGCTTTATAGATGAAAAGAATAACTGATATATAGTTGAAACAACTATTTGTTTCCTTTCCTGATATTGATCTATGGTTTCGACTTTTTTTTTTCTTTAATTTATTCAAAGATTTTCCCTTTAATAAAAATTTTCCTTATTTTTAGTGATTCTTCTGACAGTGCTGAAGATAAACATGCTCCAGTAGGGTGGACATTTTATGATAAAGTAGTGGTAAGTGTGTTAACAATATGATTTTTTTCTGTATTCATGTGAAATTAATTTATACTGTCTAAAATGGTTTTCAGCTCACTATTATTGGTTGATAGTAGACTATTTCTTTTATAATGTGATGAAACTATTACCCGATGAAGTAGAAAAGTGAAAAGATAACATTATGCAGCCCTTAAGTCTCACGTCAATTGATAATCAGGGAAAATTCTTTTGTTGTACACATCTTTTTTTAGTACAGTACATCACATATTAGTTAGTTAATGGTTATCTTAATCTACAATATCTTAATATTTTTTTTCATATATTTATTTCTAATATAATTTGCTACAATTCATAAAATTAATAGGCTGTACCAAACAGACCAGTCTCAAACTTCAAAAACTTGGACAAATTTAAATGTATCTATGAATAATCACATATACAATGAAAGAAAAAAATTACACAAAAAACTTTCAACAGAGAGAGAAAAAAATTAATAATCAAAATAAGCAATTGTATCTATACATTCTTATTAACTTATATACTTCTATATGAACATCTTAATATTAAAAGACTGTTATCACTCATTCACTTATGTACATTGTATTTCAAAAACAACAAAAAGTTAACATTTTTCATGGTAGTTGCCTTCTTCATGGCAAAAAGGGTGGGTGGACTAGATTGCCTTAGGATTTAAGGATAAGTACGTTCCTCTGAAGAGATCGGAGGGGATAGATTTTTTAAAATCCTTTTGTACATCACTTTAATGATTTAAAAATCCATAGCTTAATTTGAATGTCATACTTTATTAAAAGCAGTAATTTTTATTTTATTTTATCAATGATAAACATATAAATAAATAATTGCATTAATGTCTTGGAACTAAACATCTAGGGTAAAGTCAACAACATGCTGAATGAATCAGAATCTGAGGAATCAGAAAATGAGATACGGAATAAAACATTGGAACAGCTTCGAAAATTAGGAGTTAGCATTGAAGATACTCCTACTTCTAAACGGTAAATTTAATTACTTCATTTTTTTTTTTTTTGTATGTGATAAAACATACTTTTTCCCAAAGTTTTATCTTGTTTTATAAACTTCTTAAGATATTCCTCTGAGTTTTTCTCATTCATATTTTGTAATTCTGAAGGGACCAAATTCGTAATATTAAATTAGGATCTATGTCTATGCTGAATCCCAAACAGTTGAAAAGCATCATGAACTATCAATATTGATTGTTTAAAAGAATTATTTAGTATCTAAGAGATAACGGTAATAAGTTTTATAATTACCATTATTATTAATTTGTTTTCCAATTATGTTTTATAATCCTATTTTACTTTTAATGAAATTTTTATGTATTTTTTCTTCAGAGTAACATTTAATGAAGCAGCTTACATACCTCAGCAGCAGAAATTATTTCTTGGTGAATCCGATACAAGTATGAAAATGAACGCTTTGGCCATGAAATATTTGCAGGATAAAACAACTGGTAAGAAAAATGTTTTCTGTGACTTGTTTTTATATACCCTTATTTCATCATTTAGTCTTGCTGTTTTGTAGTGTGACAGTTTTGTGTTTCAATAATCAATTTTCTATAATAAAAAAAATCTACATTGTTAAGCTTTAAATAATACAGGCACTGGTACTGCTATAGTTAAGCACTGTTCTTTTTGAAAGTATTTTTAGATCATCTTGCGTTACTTTTCTAATACAGTGTTTTCCAACAGATGGTCTGTGACATATTTCCAAGGGGAGGGGAATCTTGGGCTAGTTTATAAAAAAAAATTCAAATGCATACCTTTTAGACTTTATTTTGCACATTACCACTACAAAAACTGGTTATTGTAAAGTGAATGCCAAAAATGTGATTTAAATTTAAATATATTTTTAAGAGACTCCAATAGTTTATTTAATTTCCTGAGGGCCTATGACTAGCATTTGGGAACCACTGCTCTAATGTATGTTACTAAGTGGGAGTCTTTTATTTAAATTGGAAATGTAAGCTGGTTGTTTTATTGAATAAATTAAAGGCCTTGTTATTCTCCTCAATTACCCATTACCTCGTCTTTTGCATTTGCTAATTTATATTAATGAAATCAAATTATTCAATTAACCTGCCCCTAGTTTTAACCAAGAAAAATAGTTAAGATTCGAATATCTAGTCTGTCCTATGAATTTAATCAATTCTTAATTAAAATTAGTAATATGTAAATTTAGAGTTGTTATTAAATTTTAAGGGAGCCAACTTATTTATTGTTTTTAATTCTGCTAGCTAGGTATTTTTTTATTTTGTTGTATCATTAATAATTCATTGTTAATAAAAATATAGGATTACCTGAAATATTATTATGAGATGCTCTTTATGACAAATAGTGATGTATCATGAGATTATTTTACTTCATTCTTGTGTATTGTAACAGACTTAGCCTCACCAAAAAGTTCAGATAAGTGCACAGGTGGCGTAGCTAACAGCACTAACTTGTCCGTTGCTACATTGCGTTATTTAGAAAAGTATCATCTGCCCGTGGTTACAAGTAAGTATTTTGGTCACAATTGACTGGTTGATATTCTTAATTTATTTTATTTTCAGGCAACTAGGAGGAAAAAGTTTATTGATTGTCTCTTTTACCAAATGTGTGAATATTTTATTTTAAATAAGAGATCATCGAAATAGTATTTTTCAGAATTGGTAGTAGTTTTTCTTCTTTTATTATTTATTTCTTCATAATTTTGGTTCATTTAATGATAGAACTCAATTTCATCAAATATTTCAGTAGTATCAATCAGTTATAGTAAAAGTATCAATGCTAACAACCAAAGTATGACAGGAAAAAAAAATCAATATTATGTCACTCTGAAAAAATTCTTCCATAGCTATTAGAGATAGGCTCCCTTGCAATATGAATAGCCCATTCTGGATAATTTTGATTGCCTAAAGGATATGAATATAAGATAAAGAGAACTTAAGTATATTCGATTCAACATACCAATAGTTTATATTAAAGTACCCGCTCTATAGTGGCTGGGTGAGCCCTAAAAGGGTCTTCAGATCCCACTGGATCCATCCTTGGCTATTAACAAATTAAATAAATTATCTGCCACAGCCAAATTTGAACCCAGCACGGCAACTCACCAATCTACTACTGAGCCCCTTCCTTACCAATCTGTTGTTGATCATGAAAAAACAAAACAATATTAGTTATTTGTTTAGAAATACTTAAATGAATAGAAATCACTCATTTCCTTGCCATTGTACTTGCTAGAATTTCAAGGGTGGCTGTTACATTGTTTCCCCCCCCCCACTATAAAGCATTATATCTGTAGCCCCAAGAATGAGTGGCTAAGTTATAAATTACAAACTTAATCTAACCAGAGTGGGAAAGCTAAGCAGAGATTCATTCCATGGCGACATCACCTTCAGCTGCTACCAAAGTACCTAAAGTACCACGGCATAACCCTGAATACGATTCTCTCTCCTACCTCAAGTTTAGTTTGACGAGTTTTTGAGGCATGTTTTAATTAGGAAAAATTGCCCAAGTTTGAAAATAGTGATATAAATCTTATTTCTTAGTAATAAGTAATTGTAATATCTGTAGTCCCAGTGTATGAGAGGTTCAGTCGAATTTTGTCGAGAGGGAGTTAATTATATTGAGGGAAACGCAATCATGTCATTCTCATAGTTTTCAGCTTAAAATGGAGCTGTAATATTAGCTATAACTCGATTTCAAGCCAATGCCTAACTTAGCCCCTTATTCACTATGATAATAACAGGATTCCGCTTGCCTAATTTCAAGAAACTCATTTGTAAAAAATTCATGTCAACCACTTTCATTTGTAACCGATTTCATTCATACCAAAAAAATCATTGTCAACCACACCGGGGCTGTCAATATAACCGTAGCATTATAGAAATAAATGTCCATTTATAAATGAAAATAAATTTATAAAGTATTAATTCATCATGAGCTTCAATTTGAAAAAAAAATGTATAAAAGATTTCCCTCTAAATTAAATAGTTAAAGTTAGCACGTCTGTTCCTGATTTTACTGAGTTGCTGATCTTTTGGTCCTCGGCTTGAGGCACGCTGTGGTATTATTCTGTCAATAGCTACAACTCTTTAGGATTTGGAGATCTTATACCTCTATCCTTGATAGGGAGAAAAAGCTGATTATTGACCATGTTCTCCGCTGTTTCTTGCATAACCGTTGTCTTAGAAACAGTACAGACTCCATCCTATACTGAACCCAATACCCTTCATGGGAGGGAGTGGTAGAGGTTTTAACTTAAACACTAAATTTAATTTAATTTAGCTAAAGCATGAGTAATAGAATTAACTTAAAATAACATATAGAAGATATTGTATGAGTGGTAGATAATCACATAGACGTAGTGAATCTTACTAGATTCAGAGAGCTTTAGAGAATCACTCAAAGAAGGGAAGATAATAGCTACGGTCCATGATTTATTTTCTTTTTAAAAATCTTGAAGTAAAACTTTTTTCTCTAACTTTGTAACTTTATTAATCCCAATTTTAACCCTTTTCATCATCTGTAGTACATAGTAATTTATTTCTTTGTTAATATTTTAATTATAATAAAATTTTACTGTTTTTTCTCTAAATGTTATCTCTTTTTTTATATAACATTTTATATTTTCATGTTTGTTTTAGATTCCCCTGAAAATAAAAGTGAAAAATCAAAAAAGAAGAAGGAAAAGCGGAAAGAAGAAAAGAAAGCTTTTAAAAAGAAATCTAAGTCAAGTGATCATTCAGGAAAAATTTTGGATATTACTGCGATAAAACAGCAACCTAAATTATTACCCAAAACCTAGTGAAATAGAAATTTTATTCATGAAGCTAAACAAATGTTTTATACCTACTAGAACCTAAGGATATTTTTACAATGAAATTACTTATTGTAATATTATATATTTTTATTTTATATATTTATTTATTTTTATTCCCTGACTATTGCTATGTAACATATATAGTTGCTATTATTATTTTTTAATTTCATGAATATATTATGGGAAAGTATTATCTAAATAAATACAATTATAGAAATGTTGGTTTTTATTTTGAGAAGGAGGAATGAAAGAAGAGGAGGCGAAATTAAGCTTGCTTATGTGTGTGTGTATGTGTGTGAATGAGTATATGGTAAGATTAGTTCAAAAATAAAATATACAAAACTGAAATCGCCTGTTTAAGGTTGGTAGGTATATGGGCATGTTGGAGCAATTTTTTCACCAAAATTTACCTGAAGCGTTCCTATGTATCACAGGTTTTGAAAGTTGTTTGTTACCATATTTGCTGGCTGGCCTTGCTTCACTATTTGGTTACTAGATTCCAAAAAAAAAAAGTCATCTTAAAAATGGCGCTCAGCATTTTGGCATCTAATAGTCAGACACTTTTAAGGTTGCCCTAAGTCATAATTTTGGGTGTGTTAGTCTGTTAAAAGAAATAATATGTTATATTTATTTTTAAAAATGCATGTAACTTATTCATCTCACGAGGTCAACGAGGTGAATAAATTATATGCATACTTAAAAAATTAGTTGTCACTATGTGACCTACCTATTGAATTTTCAAGAAAATTGTCACTGAACATTATCACTGATACTGATAACCCTGAAACCTGGACTTTCCCCATAATTTGAATTCTATATTTGCTGCATACAAGGAAGTTAAAATAGATTGATAAAAAAAAACATGCCACTACAACCCATGAAGGGTCTTGGGTTCAGTACGTGGTGGGGACTGTACTATTTCATGGACGGTATTTTTGCAAGGAGGTGATTTCTTCTTAATCACAATCAATCTCGAGCCCTCCCCCCTATTTCGAGTACCCAATTAAGGCTGGGTTAGCTCCAGGAGTGTCCCAGATGCCATCCCCTGCTGTTAACAGATTAAATAAACTGAGCTACTCGGTTCCTAAAATGGATTAACACCAAAAAAGAATTTATTAAATAAAGGTGAAATATTTGCTCATAATAGAAGCAAGTTTTCATAAAGATTATTAATATAGGTGGACAATACACTGTTGGAATGATTTAAGAGAAAATATTATAGATAATATCGATGAGTTACAACTTATAAAGTTGAACGTAATGGTAAACAACAAAAACCCCATTAATACAAATGATTGTGTTAGATTTTAATTTCCATATATGATTTATTGGTAACTCTAATGGTGGAGGGTGAATGGAAAAACAGCTAATTGTATAAGCTATTTGGATCCATGACATAGTCCAATTTATTAAAGTAAGAAGAATAGAATGGTTGGGTCATATACTTAAAATGGAGGTAAGCAGAGCTCCTAAAAAGACCCTATTTGGTAAGATGTATGGTACCAAGAGGAGAGGAAGACCTAGAAGACGGTGGAAAAGAACCTTACATAACTTGGTGGAGGACCAGAGCACTCTGCAAAGGAGACTGGCATAATATTACCAGGGAAGCCAAGACCCACTCCTGGCTTTAGTGCTGCTTAGTTATATGATTTATTGGAAATTTAATATTACATTTTTAATTAATGAGGAAATTGTTGACTGCATGTATCTTGAACAATGTTGAAAATGGTATGTTGCAGTCAATAAATTTTACACAAATAAGTTGTAGTTATTTGTGGAAAATTACCAGCAAATAAGCATTGATTCTTTATCAGTAACAAAAGTTTATTTTTAATCAAAAATATTAAGAAAAGCATAATATGTTTCATTGGTAAGCTTGTTGATTATTTGCACCCAGAAAAGAACGTAGTTAAGTGTTGATGAGCTCAACTTGATTATAAGATCTCTTAATCACATACTATATACTGGTAATAGATGTGTAATATAAAACAATTCAAATGATAAATTAATTTCGGTAAATTGTAGTCTGTTAGCGCCGGAGATGGATCATATGGGATCTAGGGCTCATTCAGCCTCTATAAAGTGGTTACCCAAAATAGGGGGGAGCGCGCGGTTGAGCGTGATCTTGTACAAATCACCTCCCTGCACAACCGTTGTCCAAGAAATAGTACAATCTCTGCCATGTGCTGAACCCAAGACCCTCTTCGGGTTGTATGTAGTGTTAGTTTTTTTACAAATTATATATAAATACTTTTTATACAGCTACCAAGTTTTCCTATTTGAAATACAAAATAAAAAAGTGTAATCCTACTGTGATGGGCAAAACGAAGACTAAATAAGTGATCTCTCCTTAACCAAGAAACGTTTTTGGTTATTCGGTAACAGCATAAACACGATAATTAGGATCTCTTTTTAATTTAAGTCAACATTACTTATCTTCGCCTCAAAAAGAACGGACAGACAGACAAATTTTCTGAAATTACAGAATAATGCTTATTCAACAGTGAAAACTAATAATGCTTAGTCAACAGAAATTATTTTCTTATGAAGATTGTCCAAGTCTCGACCAACAGTTAACAAGGGGATCTCTGGAGATTTGACTAAAGTAAAGCCCCTGTCCTCTCACAGGTTTCTCAGCAAGGGTATTATGAATATGTAATAAAAATATTTCGAACGGCTGCGGCTGATCCATTAGTGAAAAATTATTAATTATTCATGCTAATGATCCATAGAGGAATCGTTACTTGATGGGTGGGAGGAAATGGTAGTTGGAGAGGAAGAAATAATGTAGAATAATAAATACTATGGAATTTACTGTTTATTTTTAACTTTTCCTACAATTTCTCAAGTCCTCTTTTTTTGGTCTTCGGTTTATTTTAATCTCGACGACATTACTGACCTTTACTTTTACCTTCTTTGTCGGTCTAAAAAGAGGGCAGGAGGAAAAGTCACTACTTGGGGGAGGACAATAGAATAAAAGACAAAATTACAATGGAAAATCTACAATAAAGGGGTTGTATTGTCAAGTATCCTTTTTGTAAACAAAATTTTGACTATATTAATTTTTTCTTCCTATCCGTAAAAAAACAATTTATACTGTTTGTGATTAGATAAAAGCAAGGGCGGATCCAGGATTTTATAGGGGGGCACAACGGACAGACGGGCAAAAAAATCAACAATAACTTGTAGTATTTATAGAAAGGTTTCAAAGGTTTATTAAAATATCTAAACAATAGTTTTACTCATGATATTTCTGTTATTTTATTTATATATTTTAACAACTATCATCACATAATGTGTCTATAATTACCATATGTATTTTACTGGATTCTCCACAGTACACAAAAAAACATCTGGGGGGGGGGCCCGTGCCTTTGATAAAGTATGTTGATATTTTAGTAACTACATACATTGATATATATATATATATATATATATATATATATATATATATATATATATACATATACATATATATATATTGTGTTACGGTCGCCAGCAGGAGGACGGAAGCAAGGGGATTAGTGGCTTAAATCCGTCGGCGGGAGAAGTTAAAATAGGATTAGGACCGTTCTAGATCGTCTCCTTTTGTTGGAAAAGGATTAAGAAGATTCCGGAATTGTCCGGTCCCTCCGTGTTCTAGAATGTTCTGCCTTGCCTATTTAAATACTTCCCTCACCTCGAGCCAGTCAGTCTTAGTCTGAGAGTAGACCAGAGAAGACCTGTGATAAGTAAGTGTCAGAGTGATAAACTAGTCAGTGTTGAACCGGCCAGTGTAATAAGTGTGTCAGTGAACTGTGACAGTCTCGCGAGTGTAATAAACTGTTTCTGTTTGTTACTGTGTGTCAGTTTGTCATACTTGGAGTATCTTACGGTCGGTGGACTAGTGAACTGTAAGTGTTAACTATTAGTAAAAAATTGTAGTGTAATTTCATAATATTCATAGAAACTATTGTAACTAGTTAAGCTATCTAGAATTAGTAATATCTTATATTATTGTAATAATTAAATAGGAGTTAGGCCTAGATTATAATATTTAGAATATTGTTATTATAAATTTATATTAGTTTAATAATTTAATTGTTAGTAGTTTAATTGTATCCTTTTTATCATTTTGTTAATAAATATATCTTTAATTAAGGAATTGTTTAATTCATTTTAATACCCTGTAGCCCGTAACAATATATATATGTTGATATTTTAGTAACTAAGAGATGCTTTCTCTCCTTACTATTTTATTTTCAACAGAATTATAAAAGCCAAAGGGCTAGAGAAAAAAAGAAAGAAACTACATTCAATGAGATTTTTGCTCATAATCATTAACTGTTAAATGCTTTGCGTCATTGTTTTCCTTTTAACTTTTGGGTATGAATCTATCAAAAAGCGAAATCTCACCATTCGTAAGTTCTTGACTACTGAAATAACAACAGAAATGCAGCAAATTTTATTGTAAAATTAATGACATTGTGTTATCTATCAGCAACCGCCTGGCACGGCGCCAGCCATTAAATATCGTTCCCTTGGTCCCATTCCGAAGTATATCTTTCAACTCCCGTCTGACCACGTTTAATCATATACATCATTGATATATTTTTCTTAAATGTTTATTAGTGTATGAAATAATATTTTATTCACATTCGTAATCATTATGCTAACTTATATTCATTCGATTTCGTACTATATTTTGGAATGATTAAATAAAACAGACTTAGTCAAAACAGATGTTCAATGCCGGAAGTACAACTTTAATTGAGATTAAGAGGGCATCAAAATTATTTTTCTGCGATTCACATAACTTAAGAGGGTTTTTTTTTCTGAAAAAGTTTATTTAACCACGGCAATATTTCCTGTTATGCCAGAGGATGACAAAATAATGCATTCGTTATTTCTTTAAATTAATATGCATCTTGCTTTTAACTATACATTTTTTTTTAGTTCTAAAAAGTTAACTTAGAAAAAATCTAAATACATTTATTGTTTCATGAAATCTTAAATATTTCGATATTCTGGAAACAAAGGAATATTGTTGAGTCTTTGTCATGAAATTGATGAACAAGAAAATGTACCGACAACATTTACATAATTCAAAATGGTAAAAGGACGGTTCCTTATTGGGAAATAGACTTTACCATTCACTTTAATTTATATTAACAATTTATCAACTATCTTAAATATTGAAAATATATATTCATTCAGATAAGTTTGTTTCGTTCGATCGAAAACGTAAAGTACCTTTAATTGGACACCTTTGTTTGTACCTAAGTCGAGTAAAATGCATGATAGTCGTATTCCTGGGAAAACTGATTTTCTTCTTTTTAATTATTATTATTTTGACTCATACAATCATCCTAAACACAAAGGATACTGAACGTCTTCCCACTGGATTTAATTTTTTATTTTGACAGAACAAGCTACAGAGAACCTATTCGGGGAAAATAAATATGGAAACTGAAAAGAAGACTCACAATTCGGCTGCAGTGAGATAACTTACATTAAAATTCGAAGCTGTCTGATGGACTAAGTGAAGAGGCTTCGATAGTCTAGAACAGAAGTATGATATTCAAATTGAATACTTATAAAATACCTAATAGTATTTTGATAAATATCTAATAATCTACCAATTGCAATCAGCAACTTAATTTTATAATTCTGCATAGTAACGCCTCATATGCTTATCGTTAAGTTGAAATAAGCTAGTTTTCGTATACGTACATACTTAATTTACAAGATATATATTTATTATTCCGAGAATAATTAATACCTACTAAAATAGTTAAACTAGTTCATAATTTTTCTTTGAACTTAACACGATTGTTATGGTCCTGGCTTGATTTAGCTTTTTAAAAACAGCAATTTAATCTGTATGATTAATTAGAAATTATATACTCGATTTTCTTTTTAATGGATTTTAGTATTTTTAGGAGCTCACATCGTTATATATTTGTTTAATTACATATATCTTTAATAATTCGAGTTATTATTATGGCTATCGTTAAGTTTCAATTCCCAAATTTGCATTCTAATTAATTTCTAAAACATTGATTTTTGTTTATCGCAATAGGTGCGAATGTGGTAAAAAAATAAAAAACCTTCAATGCTCAATTTCTGATCAGCGAATTCCTTTATTTAAAAGAAAAAAGTAAACTCGTGAATGCAATTTAAAGGACTATCAATTTTATAAAATACCATCAGTTCCTTGGGTCAGATTTTATTATTATCACTTTTCTTTACTTAAAATATTTTAACGTACATTAAATAAGTCAGAACGTGTTATCCTTCTGGTTAACACCCAATTTTAGAGTGATGGCAGTTACAATGAGTACCTGTAGAGAGGTAAGGGTCACAAGGGATGGTAGAGAGACATGGCTGGAACAGGTAAAAAGGGTACATACAGGACTTACTTCTGACATGTTAAATTTAGAGTACTGTTATGGATTTACCTGATACCTGCAAGTAAAGTGCCTGGCAGGTATCGGTGCTAAGATAAGCTTCTGAAGTATTACACTAATAAAAGTCAGGGTATAAAGTTTTACATTTGAACCCTTACCTGGCCCTGAACCCTATTACCTTTAAGTCTGCAAAAATTTCTTGAATACATAAACGTTGTCTCGTCGCCAACGTCTACCTGAAACACAAATAGGAAATATCTTTGTCAACGATGGACTGTTGTTCTCCAACCTTCATTTTCATCTTGTGATATTTTATCTTGCGAAATCAGTATATTATTTGTCTACAGCAGATTTTAACAAAAAAAAATCTAAGACAACTACAAACTTCATTAGCCTGCCATTCAGCTTGATTTTAGATACATTAAGTGATTACAGCGCTTCCAAAAGCAAACCCAACTTATGTCTTGAAAACTATCCATTCTATCACCAAACTATTTATTGCATATTTCCCGTTTGCTTATATTTTATTTGTTTCACCAGTCACTGTAAATTACATATTACGTTATCAATTCATTAGGAGACGAAACAAATCGTAAAATTCTCCCATTTTGACTGGACTTCTATATTCTACTAACTCTGTTAAGAAACATTTTAAGTTTTCTTACTCTCTTGTTTAACCTTTTAAAACTAATTGTTACAAATTGTAAATTAGCAAATTAAAGGAATAAAACTTTAAAAAAAAAAAAAAAACCTTTTAATTTTTTCGGTATCTGTTCCGCAGGTCGTCGCTTCAAGTTAAGTTACAAGTTTTAACTTTTTATTTTTAATATTTTCCAAAAATACTGATATAATTATGGGTAATGAGTAGATTTTGGCAATCATTTCATCAAGAAATAAAAGTTTCAACTAACATTTCGAAGTATTGATGATCTGTGTTTTTTGAAAAGTTCATTTCTAGATGAAATGATTACCGAAGTATACACAATCCCATTTTATTAAAAAAAATGTGAATTTTTCTAACTCTATTATTAACAATTTTAATTTTTTTAAACACCATTATGGAACATTTTACTTTTCTAAAACTTTTTTAACCTACTCTATAAAGAGGGTGATCAGTTTGACTTTATGCTTTCTAACTTCTCTCATAATTTAATGTTTGTTAAACCCATTTCCGTGATTATTATTAAATCAAATGATCTTTATCTCTAATAAAAATTACCTCTGAAAATGATTAATAAACTGAGATTGACCAAAAACGTTAAGTATCTATTAATTTTATTGGACTATATGTAATCCAATTATGATGGTATGTAAAGACAATATTTTGAAAAAAATAGTATGGAGTGGTAACAAGAAGTCGAGAATATTAAGTGTACTATAATTTTTATATTGTTTTAGACGAACACACTTTTCTTCAATGTCCACAATATATTAATAGCAAGGATTAAATAAAGGAATTAATTAGCTATCGAAAGAATATGAATTATTTGGATTACAAATAAACTATCCAAGTTTCTCCCTAACATCGGTAATTAAGAACTAAGCGTAACATAGCACGCCAGAAGCGTAGAATAATAGACAAAAAAAAATCACTCAACGCGACTAAACAAATTTTCACTTCAATAATAACAATTAAGTTACAGTTGGCAGATTTTTATTAAATATTCTGAGCGTCAAAGTGCTAGTTAGTCCATAATTCTCAATTTTCATCTGACAACTATTCCATAAGACAATCAATGATTTGTTTGAAAGTAATTTCGTTCAAAATATCCTTAATCTATTTATGTCGTTCCTCCAGGCCTAAATCACATATTACTCAAAATAAAGTAAATAGTCTAAGGGATATAAATATATATATGCCCAATAAATGGGAAATAACCTATGTACGGGGAGGGGAGAGGGGCGAGGGGGGGGGGTCTACGTGCCGATAAGTCGACCCAATACCTAGAAAAAGGTTCTTGTATGAAAGTGTCAATTCGGGTCCTAGAAAGGCTGGCAGGACTCAATAGTTTCTTTGTTGGCATACCGATTTTCCCAACCTAGAGACACTCAACACATAACTAAGGAACATAGAAAAAAAGAAATATGAATTCATAAATTCAATCAATTTTTTATTTTATGCCAAATAAATACCTAAGCTAATCTCAAGGGCTTTGTATGAACAGCATGCTTATCCAGCCGATCAATCATGGACATTTTATATATAATAATGACATAAGTTAAAATCATAAAAGTCTCAAGCTTTTATGAATTTTCTAATGGTTAATAAAATAAATTCAATACCACCATTATAATAGGAATGCTTTCCTTTATCAATACCGATATTTTTCTTTTTTTAACTCACATGGAACTTATAATAACTCAATTGAAAAATTAGATTTATACCATTGTTCTTTTGAAGGAATGATATGATAACACTACCTACCAAGCTGAGATTTGGAAATATAACTGTCAATCATAAAATAAGTTATAATTAGTGCTCAGTTATATAGCTTTCTAAATAAAAAAAACTAATTGATTGCATACATACATTTATACCATAATCTAATAAAAGTCAACCAACAAACATCAATAACTCATTTGACTACCCCCTCATTTTGAACCCTTTAAATGTTTCAAATCAAATTAGAAACTTAAAATAAATGAGAAAGGTATTTATTCTCAAAAAATAATTTTCAATCACATATTTTTACTAGTTCTTATTATACTTTTTTAAAAATAATCTAAAATAAAATTACTTCTATAAATTAGAAAAAGTAAAAAAGCTAACCTCTATAAGCTAAACTGTTTTTAACTCGAACATCCCATAACAAAAAGTGATTTCTCATTCCCTTGAAGTTTGATTTGTCAAGAGTTGACAGAATATAGTTGTTTCTGAGATTAATTTATGTATGAGTAAAGTGTTTTATTAGAGAATAATATGGATTAAGTTTTAATTATAAATACTTTATTCAGTAATGATTACATATTTACATGAGTTCAGTATCTATAAGCATAAAAACAATTATATACATTCCTAAACTAATATCAACAATAACGAGAGAGGGAAAAAGATCCTTCATATTAGTAAAACTAAAAAACTGCTAAAAAGTATAATTATACTTTTACAGAATTATAACTGTGATATAAGAAAATTTATAACAACTCATTGTTATTTGATAGGGAAATATTTTTTTCAAAATTCAATATTATAAATAAATCATTTAATGATTCAATAATAAATGTGTTGTATTTCTCTGTAACTTTTTAAAATACTTAATTGAAGTTCAACATTTTCTATTTGATACTATCAAGACTATATGATAATTTAACATGTAGGCAATGCAAAAGAGACTAGAAAAATAAATATATTTCACTAAAATAAATAACAATATGCTAAACAGAAAAACTTTCACCACAACCACAAGTTCCTTTAATGTTAGGATTGTTAAAAACAAATTCTGAAGTAAGTTTATCTTCAACAAAATCCATTTC
Organism: Arma custos; assembly: GCA_037127475.1. NCBI lineage: Eukaryota > Metazoa > Arthropoda > Insecta > Hemiptera > Pentatomidae > Arma > Arma custos. Next base: position 125,036,988 of record CM073759.1, on the reverse strand, counting down.
TGTTCCAAGTAATGTGAGTTGTGCTTTTCGATCAATAATAACACAAACACCTGAAATTTCAAAATAAAATAGTAGTTCCACATCATTAGAAATATAGATTGAAACAAATAAATAATGATTTATATTAAGTACAAATATTATTAGGATGTATAAAAAAAATGGCGTTTTCAAATTCAAGATTTCAAAGGACTGTACATATTTTAATCCTATTTAATACTTACCAATACTTAATAACACCTTTAGAGCATTCTCTAAGCTTGTTTAATCCCATTGATTTCTTTTAAAAAAAAAACTTCAGTTTACTTATTTGTTTCAAAGAAGAAACATGACAGTGTCCAACGAAATTCTCGTAATTTTAAGGCATTACAAGAAAAAAAATTTCTCAGCTGCTGATGCAACTCATGAAATTATTAAATATGAAGGAGAAGGCCTTGACCAGCACACTGTGCATCGTTGGTTTGAAAATTTACTAGTGGAGAGACGTTGGAAAGGAAGAAGGGCTCCAGGCGACCATTAATTGATATTGATGAAGTTCTGCAGGAAGCTGTTGAGTCAAATACATCCGCAAGTACTTGCGAACTTGCCAAGGAGAGTGGTGTGTTGAAAGATAATGTTAGTCGCCATCTACGCACCATTGGGAGGGTGAAAAAGTGCTGTAGACTGATCCCTCACGAACTTACTCCTCAGGAATTAGCTAAGAGGTTAGAAATTTGTGAAAATTCATTGGAAAACCCTTCTTATATGAGATTTTACTGGAAGATTGTCACTAGATATAAAGCGGGTTAACTGGCAAAATCTGAATACCTGTGAGCTATAGCTAGATCACGGTTTAACAGCTTTTCCAGTTCCTGCAAGGGGGCAATTTGAAAAAAAATCCAGGCTTTGCGTTTTTTGGAATTTTTAAGGTGTTATTCTTCATGAATTTGTTCCTGATGGATGCTCTATGAATTCTGGACTCAGCTGAAATAGAAACTGCTATAGGTGAGTATGGTAGGGAGCCTGGGCCAGGTAGAGTAAAATGACCCTTAGGGTTTATTACCTTTACTTTCAAGAGAGGGAGTTGTCGGTAAGCAGCAGTTAAGTCAAGGTGTAAGGAAGGAAGCCACATGTAACACCTAAGTCACCTAAAGCTTCCCCTTTTCATTGTAAGTAGTGTATAAGTTTTGTTAAGTCTGTAACCATAAATATAATGTTCACCAATAAATATAATGTTTTTCTATAATTATTCTTATTTAATAAATAACTCCTGGTCAGTCAACTATGTTAACCATTGGAGAAGAATATATATGTCTCTTATTTATTAATAACGTAAAATTACTATATATTAAGTATAAAAATCTCAGGGTGGCATCCCATTATAGTATTTAAATATATTCAGATCAAAGGCTCTGACTTTTCCCAGAGATCATAGCTTGGCAGTAAAGCGAAACATTGTGCACGAAGTTGTCAGAGCATTCCTCAATGCATCCTGCATTGATTGAAAGGAGTTTTATTCCTAAAAGATAATGCTCGTCCTCACACTTCCCGTTGAACCTAAGAAAAGTTTAAAGAACTTCATGTGTTCGAACTCCTGCCTCATCATATAGTCCAGACCTCACACTTGTGGCCCATTTTCTTCAAGGAAAAAAAATTGATAATTTTGCCGAAGTTGAAATTGCAGTTCTAAGTTTTTAGACAACCATCCCAAGGAATGGTATCAGCATGGGATCCAGCAATTGATTAATGACGGTAGATAACAATGGATTATACTTTGAATATCAATTGTATTGTATATCAAAGAAATAATAAGGCAAATATTTGGTTGAAAGATGGTAACTTTTTTTTATAAATCCTATTATATTAATTTTTTTAACATATTCAAAGAAATTTTGAATGAATTTCTTAAGTAAGAGCAGTAAAGAAAAAACTTTCTGATCAAAAAAGCTCTCTGAGATTTCTTAACTTGCTCCATGTATAAAAGAACAAAAAGATCGAAGACAAAGTAACCGTGCACTCTTTGGTTCCTTCTCAGTGATTTAAGCACTCTCCTCAATCCTTTTAAATTCAGGGAGTGAGTACTGTGCTATGTCCCTTCAATGTTTAGACTGCTTCTCAGCTCTCCAACTCACTGAAAGTTGGGTACCCCATATCACCGGAAAGCTGAGAAAGCTGACGAACCAATGAGAGGCACAGGTTCTATATTTCAGTAATGAATTCGAGGTCTTAAATCGGTTGTTCCGGGTATGCAGAACCGTTCTTACTAGGCCAATTACTCACAGGGATGTTAATTGTAAATAAGGCAAAGGAAAAAAAAAAATCCATGCTGAGAGGCATAGGGAGAAAGAAGATGTGTGTAAACAATTATCCCCTCATTATTGAAAATTTTAGTAAAAATAAGTAAGGGTGTGAAGTATGAAGGAGTGAAATTTTGAAGTTTTTTTTTTAACTAGTTTAATTCTATAAAACATGAAAAAGAGCATGGAAGCAAAACATTAAGCATTTCCCATCGAAAAATGAGAATCTGGCGAATTTAAAACTCAATTGTTTTTACCACCGCACAAAGACTGGACCCTACAAATACAAAATACACAAATACCAAGTTTTGAAATGCCTTACCTTGGGAGGCCAGACATGGTAAGTGAGTGAAAAGAGTATTGTTTTTAATTTGTTTTTTTACTACTTATAAATCTATTTTGGAGATAAAGTATAACCTCTTTAAGTAGAAGAAAAGAAGTGGAATAGTTCTCATTTCTTCCAATTACTGGCACTCTTGTCAGAGGTTAAAAATTTTACGAGACATACTATTTGCACATCTTTAGATAATGACCCATTAATACATTTATTCATGAACACAACTAATATTTATTTAACCGTTATCATTTTAGAGGTTTGTATATTTTCCTGTATAAGATTCATGTTACAATAAAACTAATTCATGAAGGAATAGCATTGATAACACATAGTAATTTATTTATACATTTTACTAACAATAGCTGAATAAAAACAATAAGCAAACAAAACATGAGAACAGTAGAGGTCTTGAGGTTTTATTTTTATTGGAAAACAAAATTAAAAATATATTAGGGTGGCAAAAAAAAGTTGATATCCAAAAAAAGAACTTATTTAAAATCTAGTCACGGAAAGCAAAATTACTGATTTATAAAACAATCTTAGGACCGATTGTCACATACGCTGGTGAAACATGGGTCCTGACCCAGGAATGCGAGAAGATATTGCTGATCTGGGAGAGGAAGGTACTTCGGCAGATATTTTAAGATTCATTTTACAACAAAACTAATTCATGAAGGAATAATATTAAAGGCCTTCTACATGGTCGCGACCAACCGCCAACCATCATGACCTTGGTCGTGTCAAACAATTTTTGTATTTGTTCTACACGGTCAAGACCAACCACCAACCATCATGACAATTTAATTAATAATTGAAAATAAACAATTAATGAATATAAATTAGGAGTTAGCACACAATAATGACTTGTAATGTAATGTAGCATAACAATAATTATAAAGAAAGGTAACTATTAATATTTACGTATATACAAGTTATTTGGAAAACAAAACAACAAAATAATTTAAGAAATTAAAGAAACAAAAAACTATAATTATTTTAAAAATAAGTTTGTGTGTGTGTGTATTTCTATATATAACTTCTATATTTCTATATTCTACTATATTTTTATGGATTCATTACTTCGGACTCTAATACTGACGAGATGAAGTGTGCCAGGCATTAACAAATATTAGATTTATAGGTTTTGAATAATTGTTTACAATATTCCAAGAAAAAATGTGAACACTGTGGTTGGCCAACAGCGTTCCAGCCGGTCAGGATCAACCACGGACGTGGCCGGTCACGAGGGCTGCGCTCCCAACCACAGACGGTTGGGCCCAACCAAATATTGGTCGGTCAACCGACTTTTAGACTGTCTATTTCTACATCAACCCGACCAATGTCACGATGGTTGGCGGTTGGTCTCAACCATGTGTATAGAAGGCCTTTCAGTAACACATACTAATTTATTTATAAATTTTACAAACAATAGCTGAATAAAAACAATAAGCAAACAAAACATGAGAACAGCAGAGGCCTTAAGGTTTTATTTTCATTGAAAAAAAAAATTGAAAATATATTAGGGTGGCAAAAAAAAGTTGAGATCCAAAAAAAGAACTTATTTAAAATCAACTCAATTACACACTGTATTTCAACCAACATTTGGATAGTCTTGACAAATTAAAAAAAAAAAGAATAAATAAATAAACATAACAAAATATCTACTAATGTTATACCTAGTAAACAGCCATCTGTACATTCTGAATTTCAGCTGATAGATTCAAAGGGCGTCTATTGAAAGTGTCCAAACATAACAACGAAAAGTAAACACATATAAATCAAACATCCCTTGTATCAATGCACTACACTCATTTTCCAAAATTCATATATCAACATTTGGTAGAAACTACTGATATCGCTGTTAAAAATATGATACTATTCATACAAATCTATTTTAGGATACGGACATAGGTATAGATTATATCTTCAAATAAAATATAAAGATGAATTTATGCTAACCATCTTGAAGGACTACTTCATCCATTTTTCCTTTTTCTGTGCAATAATCTAATGTGTAGCTCAAACCATTGCAACCTCTTTGCTTAACTCCCACTTTAAGACCGATCTGAAAACAACACAAACATAAGTATAACCTTTAATATATCACCTTTAATATATTATGTGAAGACTAGTTATAAAATTATTGAAATTGCCAAAATGAATACAGAGTAAAAAAAAAAAAAAAAAGATTTATGTAATGCATACTTCAGACACATTTTATTTCATTAGTGTGAGAAAAACCTTTATCCAGTCAAATTTTTCTTTTATTTTAAAAACGTATATTTTAAGATAAGATTTGAGAATCAACATTGAGAACATTTAAACTCCAAGTAAAAAATTTTTATAAATATTTAATTGACAACTATAAAAAAGATTTATAAGTATAATTATTCAAATAGTAATGGACTTAGAAGTAGTAGAAATATACTTATGAAAAGAAAATTGAAAATGACTCAATAGAAGTCAAAACGTTTTTAAAATAAAAGAAAAATTTTACTAAATGAAATATTTACAAATATTTAGTCCAGTATCATCCACATTAAAATTAAAATGACACATTTTATTTTACAACTTTGGTAGGGAAACTTTTGTACAAGATACTATGGTTTCTTAATTTTATATTAAGATATTTTTTAATCTATAAGTAGATATAGCTCATTTTAATAAAATTATTAAAAAATCAAATATATGACTGATTTGGTTGAATGCCCTATTTCAATAACTCCTCAAAATGAATTAAACTATTTTCCAATATGGGGAACATATTAAAAATTAATTTTAGTAAATGAAAATAGTATTTACTTTTAGATTTGAAATATTAATGAGTTCAACAATTTTATACTAGTGTGTTATACAATTATAAGTAATCGTGCATCTCACAGTAACTATTTTATTTGCAATTCTCAGAGATTTTTCATATAAGGAATTAATATTTTTTTAAAAATAGGTGGCAGATAATCTTTAAGCAATAATAAGTAAGAGGAAGAAAATAGTCCGGGCAGTGGTCAAATAAATTCTCTTAAATAAGAACTGTTTTGGGAGAACTCCCTATTTAAGAGAATTTTTTGGACCACCACCCGGAACAATTTCTTCCTCATATATATAAGTTCAACAAATCACTACCTTAGTATTACCAAGTTCTACAATACACTATTATGAAAATGAGGAAGACAATGTCAAAGATTCTGACCAACAAATTCTTTAGGTGATGGAATATTATAGTTTTATTTCAATGCAGTCTGGTGACATTGAACAGCAGAAAAAGAATCAAATAAAAACTGCAAATGAAAAGTGCAACCATGATAATGTTTATTGAAGAAATAAAATGACACAGAACTTTGTTACTCCATAATGAGAACAATAATTATGACAATGTAACATAGATCCATTATATGTCTATGCATATGTTTCTTTGGCAAAACTAATTTCATAATATTGTCAATCCAATCTTGGCATTCACTTATATAAAGACTTTAGAGTATCTATCTTATTTTGGTGAAGTTCAGCTATTACATAATCAATTTTATTAATCAGAGCAATTCCTTCAGTTTCTGTTGTTACTGTTCTCAGATTTTGTTACATCAGATTAGGTTCAGTGAGATTCAGAGGGCGTTTGGTACTTCACTTCATAAAATTATTTAATGAATTCTAGGAACATGAGTTTTGAAAGCGGAAATATTGCATTTTGGAAAAATACTAGCTGAGACACAGAAATATTCTGTAATGCTTTTTCGTATTCACTTTCAATAATACTCTCGAAAGTGAGATAGATAGATATTCCGATTGTCTAAAGCTCCTAAATGCATGAATGTCCGCTATGGAATGCCGGGTATGGAAATTTCGATAGTGATTATTTTCAAATTTGGACTTGTTTGCAAAATATAAGCAATAGAAAAGCTCATCAAACTAATACGGTCTAGTGGAAAGCTATCACTCCATAATATCAAATATTAGAATAAGGGAAAATCTTGTATTACCATGTTTAAAATTTTGTATATTAAGCTAGCTATTTATATTACCAGCTCGTCCGCGCATCTCTTCTCGATTAGAAGATACTCTGATAAACTGTTCTTTTCTTCGCTTACAGTTTTTTCTTCTTTTTTTTTTAACATCTAATTTTGCAAACAGATTGGATTATTGAAAGAAAAGTTATACTGATTGCAAAATATGTTGCGATAAACATGTAATTTGACAGGACTGAAACCGGTTCCTTCCACGAAGATTAGACATGGATCATAAATTTTTGAATGGATTGATCATCTTCAATAAACTCCCTCTTAGTATCACATCGACAATAATGACTTTCAGTTCTGGGAATCAGATTAATATGGTATAGTACCAGATCAGCTGCTTTATCTATAGTATACTTATTTTCACGTTTTCCTTGTGTACTAATTTGAAAAGTATTTGTTTCTCTTGCATGCCTTTGAACAGTTTATATGGGTTTCTGACGTATTCATAGTGACCCAGTGTAGAATAATCCGCATACCTGAACTTGATTATTAATCAAGAGAAAAAAGCATAAAAACAATTTTTTTTTTCATTTCTCTTTGATTTTCCTTTCCCTCTTCTTAGTAGATCACTCATTTTGGTTACATAGGTGCATGCTATAAAGCCGCGTATACACTTGAGCATTCGTTCGCCCTGTTTTGCTCAGATGAGTACAAGGCGAACCTGTGGATCTGCACCGCTCCGCCCGACCCGAGAGTTGTTAGTACTTCAAAGTGAGCACCCATCCGTTTTGTGCTCGGTTGGTACAGGGAAAAACTCAAGACCCCCATATGCCGAATGAGCATCAGAGCTAGGCATTCTTCTGTAGATAGGGCTTTACTAAGTGTGCAGTGTCCTTTCTTCCCACTTTAGCTCCGATACTATGGACAAAAATGTCAAAATCCACACGTGACATCGTAGTGTGTAGTCCATGTCTAATCTTTTCTTCTGTTTCGTGCAATTGTTATTAAAATTTGAACATTCCTTTCCCTGTAGAGTTTCCTCTACCACCATTGCTTTTTCAGTTGTTTTTTTTTTTTTGGTTTCCTGTATGTAAATATAGGAGAAACTGGCAACTGGAAGTGTTCTGTTCACCATGGTTGACAGGGGCTCAGGGCAGACTGGATTCCTTGTTCGGGGTTCGTGCCTCTACCTTCCCAGCTCAGTGCTCATGCGGAGCGTGGACTTGTAGGGGAATGCTTCCCCCTCCCGGAGGACCGTATGTTAATTCGGAGTGAATGCTCAAGTGTATATGCGGCTAAACATAAACCCATGTGTTTCCGAAGTCGCACATTTTTAAGAAAAACAATAGGACCATGTGACTCAGATTTAAACCTTTGTATTTTTAGTCTTTGGATGATACCCTGTCGCGATTTTTTGACGCTTCGAAGATCTATGTGTAGTTTTCGACCCATAGAACCATTTTACATCAAAATCTCTGATTTTTCAATTTTATAACATACAACTTAGTAATACTAAGGTAGGGAAATATTATTCAAGAAAAACAGTAATAAATAACTTTAGCCTAAAATAAAATCATATTAAAAGAATTAGATTTTATTATCCTTACTGCATCAGGCCTATTACGAAGCAAATCCTTGACTCTCTTGACAGCTGCAGGCGACTATAACATCAAAAAATATAAAGACAGTAGTAGAAAAATAAATTTATAATTGGTACTATTAATCGGTCAATCATAACTCTGTTGTGGTCCATCATAACCTGATAATGACAGTATTTATGATTAAAAAATTAAATTTCAATTACATTTCTCAGCTAATCTTTCTTTTCAAAAAATAAAATAATATAAAAAAAGTAATAATAACAAAATTAAGAAGTTCATGAAACATGATGAACTGTACACAGAGCTTAATATTTTGCAGAATTTTCTTCCATTTAACGGCAAGCCCCAAATTCTAGTCAATTATCACTAAAACAATGATAGACATTTTTACCATTGTTTTAAAGATAAATGGTGAAAATTTTAGAAAAACCATAAAAATCTCAAAAAAAAAAACTGCTTATTAGTTAATACAACTAAATGACAAGTTTTAATAAGTTATTTCTTCAATCTTTGGATATAATGGAGACAGAGAGACTCACTGGGGCATTCTCCAATTTTCAATATGATGCATTAAAAAGGCTGGATTACAGATCGCAGAAATCATTTACAATCATGTGTAAATTATTGCATCGGTTAATGGTCTGGTGATATTGGAAAGACCACTTATTCAAAAAAATGGAGGCGAGGCTGATAAGAGAAGCCTATGGATGAACATACAGAAGATATAGATCAATGTAAAAAGATAACAAAGCAAGCACCACAACATAACAGAATCAGTAGTTATACTTTATAACTTGTGGTTAGCATGCCTGACAAATCACCTTCCTGTACAAAAAACTTTGTTTTTGCTGTGTTGTCACCTTGTTCAAGAAACTTTACAATCTGTGTCATGTACTGAACCCAAATCCTTCATGAGTTGTATTGGCAGTTTTTTTTTTAGTTTTTTTAGTGGACTTACCATTACCGAATTTCATCAGAATGCAATGTGAACAGAAGTTGTCATATATACATTTAGATAGGATGAGTGCAAAAGTTATGTGAGCAAAAAAAAATAAAAATGTACTGAAGAAAAGCTATAAGAGTAAGACTTTGTGAAAGACGAAGAGCTAGATGGAGGGATATCGTTTTCGAGAATATAAGAATAAGTGGCATCGTCTTCAAAGAGGTTGGTCCAAGGACTTCTTCACAAGCCTTTCTTGCCAATAATGTAGTAATGTAATAAGTTTTTCTTAATAAAGCACTACTTATACATATATCATTATTGAGTCATATTGAATTTCATTGATATATTGATAACAATAAGGCCTAGAGGCCTAGAAGAAGGCAGGACTTGCAATCGGGTTGTCACGCCAATTATGATGAAGATAATATAATATTGAAATATAAATATATCACATTCAATAATATTGCATCATTTAAATTGACTATTTGCTTAGATTTTTTTTAGATGAAAGCTATTAAAACACATATTACAATATAAGAAATAAAAACTAACTGTATTTTAAGAAGGATATCAACAGAGTTGTGCTCAACCGTTCAATATCTTATATTTTTACATGATCTAATTATGCAATAAACAAATAGTTAGGGCACTAACAGTACCCTTCTAATGTCTAACAATATTATGATGCCAACAGAAAGAAAACGTATTTAAGACTTACCAAGGAAGAAAATGTTATAAGAAATAAAAGAAAAAAATAACATTTAAAATTAAAATGTATACTAAGCTAAGCTATTTCTTTTAAGCTATACTTCAGGATATATAAATATATCGAAAAAAAACAAACACATTAGTAATAATGGTATTCATATAAGGCAGGATTAAAAGAAATATCATTCCAATTGATTTTCAGATAACTGTACTTCTTCCTTTGGAAGGAATTAGATCACATTTCAAGATTTTAATCTTGAACAGTGCCTGAATACTATAACTCACACTATTGGACTTCTAGGCAATAAAGTGCAATACAATAAAGTAACATATGGCTACTAAGCAATCATTGTACATCTACATCGAAAAATTACTTGTATAAAAACATATTTTACACGTAAGACCAAAAACATTATGTAATTATTGGTCTACAATATAATTATTTATTAAAAGTTTTAACAGCATTTTTCAGCCTGACATTTCACATTTCACAGTAGATGACCTAAATGAAATTAGTAATAAAAAAAATCTATTTTCTAAGAAGGTTATCTAATAGAACATAATTTAAAAAAATTAATTTTACGTACTTTTAAAAGTTTTTTAAAAATAAAATTGACCAGTTTATCGACAACACAATATCACATCAATGTTTACATAGTAAGAGTTATCTCTTAACAAAAGTTTATAAATTCCAAGATTAAGAGGCATAACTAAAAACAGTGCGTCCCAACTTCTAAATACCTTCTATGGTGTATTTAGGACGACAGCCTAAAGTCTAAAAACGTTTGAATAATGTTAGGAATAGATCATCAATATAAACTTTCTACTCTACGTGATACTTCGGTAAAATAAAGTAAAACACAAACTAGCATAGATTCTATGATTTATCATTTACTTTCCTTTCTCGTTCACAGTAAAAAACTATATTCATTGAATTACCAACCCATCTATTGTTTATGATACAAATTGCAACCTATAAAAACGCTATATGACATAATTTTAAATTTAGAACTAAGAAGTTAAACTTCCAATACAAAGATAATAGTGTAATAATATATACATTTTCAAAAAAAAACTCATATAAAGTTATATTGATTAAGAACAGTTTATTTGGCAAAGACATTTATCCTTCAGCATAAATAAATATTATATAAACCTGTTCATTAATGCATAACTTCATAATAATACAAAACTTTTACTGTACTGGTTTGTATAGAATAAAAATACATATAGCTGACTTTAAAAACAGGTTAGTTTCATCATTAAAAAAAAACAAACAGCATTTAAACATTTAAAAAAAATAAAACCTACCAATTTAGAAGACAGTACAGAATAAAAAAATTGGATGAAAAATTTGTTTTATCAACTTACAAGAAGTAAAGCAGCTCTGGTAGCAATAGGTTTTCTTGCCTTGACAGCTCTGACAGTGGCAGAAACAATAGCACCTGTTCTGGAAGCCATTCCAATAGAACAATTAAAAAATATATAAAATCACACACGTGAAATTTTGCCCATTTTTTTAATAATTCAATTCATAGATACAAATAGTGAAGAAATTGGATCAGCTGACATTAACAGATCAATTGCCAGTCGGAAACAGCCGAGCGCCATTCGGGTCCCTGACGTCACGTTCGTGTTGCCCCGAACAGGCCTGTCTCGGAGTTATTACGCTCCCAGGATTCCACAATAGTACATGTCCGCCATAGGGCTTGGATGGCTGTACGTTGGTTGGGGAGCTGTTCTCTTCGAGACCAATTACGGCCTCATGCAGCAATCTCCTATTGAAATCAAGGAAAGGTTACTGAAGGCACTCGACAAGGAATACAATGTAAGAGATTAAATTGGTTTGCGACGTAAAGATACTATCTTATTACAAATTACTTGCTGTGAGGCCCAGTGTGGATTGCGAGTGTGATTCCGATTAAATTTCTAAGTCTATTTTCAAACCCTGTAACTATTAAATAAAATTACCTCAAATTCATAGAGCGCAGTTAAATTGCAATTTCGTTGAAGAAAGAGATGTTGATTTTTTGATGTGAAATAATGCTACTGAACCTAGAAAGTGTTGCCTTTAGCCTGGCCCAGTCCAAGACCATACGCGGTACTGCGCTTGCGCATCTATTAAGAAAATATCCGGTTTATCTTACTTTATTATTGTGGAATAAAATAGATTTTTTTAATTTGCAGATTCGAAATTGTATTTGTGAAATGTGTTAAGTGAAGTTTTTAGTGATATGTTTCTTTTTTTACTTGCTCTTTAGACTTAAATATGAAGCTAAAGGCTAGGATGTCATTAAATTTTATTGAATATTAATTTTTAAAATATTCCTCTTCACTTCATCTTAGTCATAGAATGTTTCTAAGTAGATTTTTGAGTTAATTTTTTCATTCAATATAGAACAAATAATAGCATGAGTTTTAACTCACATGTCCTGATTTCTTCAATGTGTAGATACATGGTTTTTCTTTTACAGGTATTGGATATGGCAACAGTATTGGAAGTTGTCACAATACTGGAAAGGACTCCTATTACTAAGGAAGCACTTGAGGTAAGCGTTTGATTTATTTTTTAGTTAAGATTTCTTTGCCTATTTAAAGGACCACTTGTTCCGAAATGATCATCCATGTTATTTTAGTTTGTTCCACACTTGAGGTTTTTGTTTCATATTTTCAATTGTGTGTCCACTAATTCCTGTAATCCTCTTTTACACAAGTAGATATGAATGTATTTATTATGGTGTTTTGAAAAATTGGTGTTGTCCATTTTAATGGTGAGGTGCTTGGAATTTTTCATTTTGTATGTTTGATAGTTTTGTGATAAGAAACTTTTTATTACAATGGTTTTGTTAGTGATTTGATTAGATCCTGAGGTACTCTGTTTTATTAATTTGTTTACCTTGTATTTCATTATTGTATCATTAATCTTTCTAGTTTTGTAGTATCATTGATTAGCTTTTGTTATTATTTTACTCATCTGTTGATTCTGTTGTGAATAAAAGTGTACTTATTACTTTAATGGTTTAATCTCATCCTATTATAATGTATGGAGCTTGGTGATGGTGTATTGTCTTATTAAGTTTCATTTATATTTAGCCATATTTCCTGATATTACTATACATGATGTTTATATAATTATGAACGCAATATACATGATGTTTGTTACTGTGTCTCATGTTCAGGTTATGTTTCGAAATGAACATGATTTCTTATCAAGCTTGAAATGCAGTTATTGTTCTGTTTCAGAGGTTTGGTTTTTGGAAAAAATCTGTTAAAATGTCAGTTGCTTTTTTACTTGTTAAAATTTATGGACTCTATTTTTTGCACGCTCACTAAATTGTAACCCTTTTGGTGTTGTGTTAAACTTGTATATGGATTATTAAATATCTGAAATTAGGTTTATTGAAGGATTTTAATTATAAAGAAAAAGAGCGCTTAAACGTTCTTCCTTCTTAAGACTTTTCATCATATGAATTAATAAGTTAGTTCATTGGAAAGTACCAATATTATCACATATCCCTGCTCCGGAAGTAGAATGACGCAACTGTAAAATTTTGTGAAATTGACTTTCTTGTCTTGGTAAGCTCATTAATGCATTTACTAAATTTTTGTAAATCGACATAACCCATGTAGGTTTATAAACTAAGTCTTGTTAAATTGTTGTTTGATTTTGATCAATCATGTTGTAATAGTTATTATGTTGTAATAGAGTAGTTTATAAACCTACATGGGTTATGTCGATTTACAAAAATCTAGTAAATGCATTTATGAGCTTACCAAGACAAGAAAGTCAATTTCACAAAATTTTACAGTTGCGTCATTCTACTTCCGGAGCAGGGATATGTGATAATATTGGTACTTTCCTATGAACAAACTTATTAATTCATATCTTATTCCTTTGCCTAATTCTGACTTGGTTGTAGAATTCCTTTTATTTAATTTTACTTAAAATCATTATATTTTATAATTTAATTTAAATGTGGATTAAGACCTTACTGGATCAAACGTTATCCCAGGTGTTAGGATTCTTTTCTTTGACAACGAAGATTTTTGTAATTTCTCGTGTACCATGTATTTTCGATTATTTATGTATATGTATGCGTGCTTTGGTAGCTCAGTGGTTAGAGTACTGTGCTAGAGACACGGGCGATCCGGGTTCAAATCCTGGCCAAGACATAATCTTTTCTCTTCAAAATTAAAAAAAAAATATATATATATGTGTGTGTGTGTGTTTATATGTAAGATCTTTTAAAACATAATTTATTTCAGTAATAGTAAAAAATTAAATTACACGTAAATTCAACAGTAAGTTAAGCTAACATTTGTCTATAATCAATGAAGGTTTTTTGTAAGATAAATAATAACACAAGGTTGCTCAAGTAACCTACACCTCCCCCCTTCCCTGAGGACGCTGATGGAGGCGTGGCGGAAAGTAGGGAGTGAGCTTGCAGAAGTGCAACAAGTTTGAAATGTTCTTCCTCTTGTACCGCTGGCTACTTCGTAGAATGATGAGGAAATCTGCCTGACAACTGGGAATGGTCCTTTCCGAATTGGATCAACCTTGTTGCGATTCAACTTATTTCTCTTTTCGACATAGACCAAATCACCAACGTTGAAAATATGTACTGATCTATTTTTATCAATGCGTTTCTTATTGATGTTAAAGCTCCTCGTTGAATTCTGGAAGGCTATCTTGCGGTCTTCTTCTAGAGAGTATGGAGTGTTCCCATCAAGCGGAGATATAGGAGATTTATGGCCGAACAATGATACAATGGTGCAAAGTGGGTGGAACTATGGATCGTATTATTGTATTCCTTTATGCATTCTTCTGCCAAGGTAGACCAGGCTTTTTTAGTGTCATCGTTGATCTTACACCGCAGTCGATTTACTAAAATTTGATTCAATCGTTCGTTTAATCCCTTAGATGTGGGATTGTCAACGCTTGTGAAAACAAAGTCCCAACACTCTTCAAATACATGAGGAATTCGGTTGAGTTAATGCCTGTAGGTTTGTCCGCCAGTAGAATTGAGACATTATTTTGTTTAACTATGGGATTGAGTAAGTTAATGAAATCTTTAGCGGTTTGACCCTTTGTTGTTGAGATCCATGCATATCCTGTGAAGTGGTCAACGAGAATGTGCATGTACTGTTTGGAAGAACGGTTCCCTCTGACACTGTCGAGCGACATGATCTGGAAACGCTCTGTGGCTGGGCCGAGACGGGAGAGGAGGCCGATGGCACGACTACAACGAACTTTGTTCTCTATACAAATCTTACAGTCCCTACAGAAGTCATGAATTTCTTTATCTAGACCCTTGAAATAGTAATAGGGTTTGATAGTTGCTTTCATGTGAGATGGGCCTATATGGCCATGGTCTTGATGAATAATTTTAATAATTTCTTTCCCAAACGCTCGGGATACAAAAGTTCTTGGTTTATTTTTAATTTTTTTTTAAATTATACCCTGGTTTGATTTAATCTTGTCAGCTGCTCTCAGCTCCGAAAGATTTTCAGCCGAAAGATCTTTTTTTATGGTTGACAAGTCTATTAAGTAATTATAGTATTAAGCTAATTATATTAAGTTTGCGATCTGGATTTGATCTTTATTCTCGAAGTACTCAAGGACTGGATTTCTGGAGAGTAGATCAGCCAGAACGTTTTCTTTTCCTTGTTTATAGGATAAGAAGTTAAAGTTGAACTGGGATAAATAAAAAATCAAATCTCCCAGAATTTCATCAGATCTGGCTTTTGTACTTATGGTTTTCTAAGGGCTTGTGATAACAGCAAACCGTGAAGTGACGTCCAATTAAGTAGTATTACCAAAATTTAATCGCATCTTTAATTATATAGCTTTGCATTCTAAATGAATAATATCAAAACATTTTCACGTTCTGAAAGCTTGCGTGAGTAGTAAGCGACAGGATGAAGTAGGCCATCTTCTTGTGGCTGCTTGAGGGTTACTCCGATATCTTTGAAGCTTGTATCAGTCTCTATGAAGACAGGCTTCTCAATGTCATATATATATATATATATATATATATATATATATATATATATATATATATATATATATATATAGCCAGGATTGGGGAACTACACAAAAAGTTTTTTACCATATTGAAAACTTGTTCACATTCATCTGACCACTCGAATTTAACATTTTTCTTCAATAAATGATGCAGTGTGTTCTATGTACTTCAAATAAAAGTTTATGGAGCCTAAAATACTCTGAACACCTGACTTGTCTGAGGGCCTTTGGAGTTTCTAAATCGAAATCAAATTATCTTGGGCAAGTGATACTTTATTCTTCGAAAACTTGTGTCCTAGATACTTTGCTGACTTCGCACCAAACAAACATTTTTGTAGTTTCAGTTTGAAACCTTCAGTGTTCATAACTTCTAAAAACTTGTTAATATGCTGAAGATGTATGATCTTCCCAGTCCCAAGAAAAAATTAAAATATCATCATGCATCTTAACAACTACTGTTCTGTAACCATTAACATTTTTAATAGCATACATAGCATTTAGTATAGGTTTCTTACTTGATAGAAAGTTGTGGAACTTCAAGTGTCCTTGGAGTCTTCAGGTAATAAATACCAAATTTTCTTGTCAATTGAAATGCATTGAATCACAAAGTCTTCAGCACTTCTCTTCACAATTTGAACAAATAATTGAGCCATTTTCTTACCTGTTGAGATCTTGTAATAAATTTGTATGATCTTTTAAAACGTGATTTATTTCAGTAAATAATTAATTACACGTAAATTCAACAGTAAGTTAAGCTAACATTTGTTTATAATCAATGAAGAAGGTTTTTTTAAGATAAATCATTACACAGATGATATATAGATAAATAACAGAAGATTGCTCATTGTTAGTTCTAGGAGCAATCTTTGTTAAGTTTTATTTAATTTATTACGATTCATTTTCTTAACCATATTGCCTATTAGTTCATGTTTGTTCAGTTTTGTGTTTTAGATTTTATCCTAGAATCTGAAACCTCTATACTTATAAATTTAGTGCAATTCTTTTATTTTTCAATGTTCATTTATTGTTTTGAAGTCTGATGACTTTTAATTGTTCAGAGTTGTTTTTTCAGCTTTTCTTTAGTCTGTATGCTTTCTATTACATATGTAATGAATCATTAGTAGTATCTTACTGGCCTTTATCAACAAGTACTGCTAATTGCTTAGGTCCAAAATGCAAATATTAGGAGCCTTGTGACAGGTTTGTTTATCATTATTTACCCTTTGCTATAATAATTTCTGAAATCTCTTATTATAGATAGCCTAAGAAAATAGTTTCTAGTTCCCATTCTTTGCCTGGTTCCTAGCTTCTAATTTTCTGGAATGTATGGTTCGCCTCAAGAAGTATGTGTTCCTGGATGTATCAATAGGCTGTTCACCCTGTCAAGATTCTCATGCGGCTCAGGATTTTATTCTGTATCTTATAAACTCTTCTCGCCAATTTTCTGTTTGTTTCTCTCTCTTACCCCTGAAGATGGCCTACATTGTAGGCCGAAACTTCGGCTCACAATAAATAAGTTACACTTATTAAGGTGTTTTTATTGACTGCACCCCCAACTATTTCTTCCTTATATTAGAAGTTACAGTTAACCAATTCTTCTCTAACTTATAAACTCTTACTCATTTATTGATTCTATTCTATTTTAATATAATATTTACAAAATTAGTTTAACTGACAGAAAATTAGATCCAACTATTTTTAAATTTTAGTAAATGAATTGAAGTAATAAAATAAACTGATACAAAATGTACAGGGTTTTCCTGAAGGAAGTGTTAATAGTTAGGGAAGAGATAGTCTATCAAAAATATAGTGCTTAGTGCTGAGCTGCCAACCACACCTTATCTAAATCTCTTTTAGAGATATGATAATGCAAGAAAATAAAATTTTATCCAGTAGATGGAAAACCGGAGATATCAACAGCAATAAGTAGCTCTACACGTATCTTGTTTTTTAAAGAATTGGTTACTAATGCAAACTCAGTTTTTTATTTTGTCCAAGAAAGTTACTTTTAATTTCTTTGTTATAGAGATGATGTTAATTATTAAAATTGAAAGGTTAATTAAATCACTATAAATGCTCTATTCATTCTATAAAAAATATGAGGTTATCAGGATTGGACTACATTTTTTATAGTTTAACTCTCTCAATTTCTAACATTTACTCATTTTTGGACATTCGTCATAATGCTTAGTGGTGTTACACCACTGTTATATTATAAAAATATAATAGTTATAACACTTTTAAAAAGGGGGAAGGTACCTATGTCCATAAATATGATTTCTCATTAGTAATATCAAGTATCTATTTTATTAATTTTCATAGTTAAGGAAATTTTGGGTCGAATAGTGCATTTTATAATTTTTTTGTTTCAGACTACTCGCCTGGGGCGTGATATCAATGAATTGCGAAGAAAAACAAAAAATGAATTTCTTGCGAAGCGTGCAAAAGATCTCGTTCGAAGATGGCGTGACATGATTATACCTCATAGTGAAGCAGCACCAATTCACAAAGAAACTTCTCAACAAAATGGTGCAAGTCATAATGCCAGAAGTGCCATCGCAAGAGCACATCCAATTTCCCCTGCCACTTCTTTACCTAACAGTGATAAAAGTAGTATAAGTCCAGTATTGTCTTCAACGCGAGTTGAAGCTGTTCCTAAAACTCATGCAGCTAATAAACGCCTTCGGAAAGCCATTACCTCACCTTCTGTTTTAGGAGAAAATAAAAAAAATGCTGTAGAATCTTCCCCGGAACTTCCATCAGCAAAACGTGCCAAGACTGAATCTCAGACAGCTACAGATCAACGGATTAATGGTGATCATTATGACTCTGTTGGATCTGACTGTGAAATTGTTTCTGTGACCCCTGCTCAACCGAAGCAGAAAAACCGTAAGAAAGCTCCTAAGGACAGGACCCAGAAGGATACTGTAGGAGAGGATATAGTTAAAGAAAAAATTGCTTCTATTGCAAGAATACCTAAAGTGAAAACAACTCAAGAACTTTTAGCTGGTTTAAAATCAAGGAGTGGTGATGCCCCTTCGAATTGTGTTCTTCCAGTAGTTGATCATGACATTGCGAGGAATAAAACAGAGCATATTGCAAGGTTTTTACGTTCTCAAAGTGATGAAGTTGAGGAAGTAATTGAAGTTGAGTCTCAAGAAAATGAAAATGGTAGTGATACTGCTACTGAAGCACCAACCCAAAGTAGTGTGACGAAAGAAGAACAACCAGTTTTGAGAACAGCTGAAGAAATATTGTCAAGATTACCTCCCTTAGATCTTGACTCCATTAAATGGGATGAAACCCCTATTCCTTCGCCAGTGCCTCATGAAGTTACTTCTGAAGAAGTAGATCGAGTACTTAATGAACACATTGAAGGATTAAATGGGAATTATGATGAACGTGGTGAGCAAAAAGTGTTTCGTGAGTGGCATGAAGTGGTGTCGAGAACGTCATATAACAGTGAACCTATATGTATTTTGCCTTATGTAGTGATTGATTGATGAATATTAAGTCAAGTATTTATTGAGTTCCCTTTATATGAAGAAGAACACACCAGCAGTCATTATGCCACATCATAGTATGTACTTATGTGTGATTTATTTATATATATATATATATATATATATATATATATATATACTTTTTTTTTAAGGTTATTCGATGTTTTATAACTACATAGAATGGTAAGAACAAGTTAATGTTTTGTTTATTAAATATTCATTATTATAGTTGACTATTACTCTTTGAAGTGCCTATAGCCTGACTGATTTTAAGGCTATTTCGTATGTTATTGGTTTTTTTTCTTGTTAATTATTTAATGTTATTTGTTCTTTGTTTATTATCTTGTTACATATTGTTTGGTCAAAATTTTAGAATTAATTAGTGTGCATAATGATAGGTGTGTAAAGTGTAATCAAATCAGCAAGAAAGTTTTTTAAACAGAAGCATTCAGCATCTAGTCAGGCATTTGTAAATGATTTAAATACAACTACTTGTATTGTTGTATTTAAAAATGTCATTGTGTATACTAGTTGAATGTATTAAAATTCTGTTTAATAACTACTTGTTTGTTTAATGTTACCACAATAACATTCCTTTTTTTTTCTTCTTCATAACTGAAAATTGGAACAAGTTTGTTATTAATTGTGCCCTGTGCCTTTTTTTCTCTAAATGTGGCCTTTTCCACGTTATAGAAAGTTTTAGTCGTAACATTAACCATATATAAATTAAGGACTTATTTTAACTTTCCAAAGATAAGAATTATCCCAATTATATGTGGTTTGATTTCTCATTAATTTTTATATTGATTATTCAGTTCATATTTTTAAATTCTCCAATATCATCAGAAGTAATTCCAGAAAGAAATGTAACTCTTGATTTTGACAGTTATTTTTCTATATCTGTAGCTACTTTTTCTTTGTTTTTGTTTTTTTGCACAAGATGCATAATTAAATTATAAATATGTTTCTTAGTTACATACTTTCTATTCTTGTAAATATTGACATATATATATAAATATATATATTATAAATAGATATATATATAAAATTTATCTTTTCTGTTTTTTTGTACTTGTGTATAATATACACTGGTCTTTTCTAAAGACTATAAAGTGATAAATAAAATTGCTATTATCTAATTTTTTTTTTTGTTAATGTACCCTTTCATATTTTTGTGTATTTTTCTATTTTATCAGCAAAAATGTGAAACTCAAACACCAACTTATATATAACAGTAATCTAAAATATTTAATAAGTTGAATTTTCATCATATTGAGTTTTTTTTTGCAAATATGACCTTTATTGTCAAGTGTTACGGTATAAAATAGAAAATAATTAACAATTCCTCACAAATAAAATAACTTTAATTGCTTTTTGTTTTTAAGTGGTTCCATACTTTTGCTGATGATATATCTATTGTTGATTTATTAATATTTTTTATCTCATCTATCATAACCAACTAGTATTAGTATCTTGGTCATTTTGAGAAGCTAAAATTGAATGAAAACAAAGCAATTTTTAATATCTTATGGAGTGAGGTAGTCACTAGTTGACATGTCTTTTTATTCTGAGGATATATGATGTGCTACAGTTTGCCTTCATATCTTTTGTTTGTTTTAAATAATTATTGGTTGACCATAAAAAGTTGAACAAAACTTTATGCTCCCGAAACTTTAGGATTAGAACTGGACTAAAACCGTGAGAAATATTGTAGCAAAGTGACATGTTAGACAAAATTGCTTGAACAAAGTATCTAAAAATGTGAAAATATCAGTTTTTGAAATTTCTGTGTTATCCGCTATTGATCCTGAATGCCTTTTATATCCTGTATCACTTACAACCCATGAAGGGTCTTGTGTACTGTTTCTAGGACAATAGTTGTGCAGAGAGGTGATTTGTTTGATACCATGCTCAACCCCCAATAGAGGCTGACTGTGTCCCAGAAGGCTTTGCAGATCTCACAGGGTACTTATTTGGTTGTTATCAGATTAAATAATTTATCTGTCAGTCTTATTTGAACCTGGGATCTTGTGCATAGCAACTGAGCGCTCCCAATTTTATATCATAAAGTAATATGCACACGTTTATCAACCCAAAGCAATGCAGTTTTAAGAAGAATTGGGTTTTAATCAAGAATTATGAATCATATAAGAAATACTCAATAAAATGAATCTAAAGTTATACATATATGTTGTACAACTTGGTCGTACAACATACAAATAAGACTAAAGGGACCCATACACGTTGAGACTTGTACAACCAAGTTGGTACTTGGTTCGGTCGGAGGTGATGTGTCGTGTGTGGACGAGTTGCAGTTCCATTTATATGTTGTACAACTTGGTCGTCCAACATACAAATAAGACTATAGGGGCCCATACACGTTGAGACTTGTTGTACAACCAAGTTGTACAACTTGCCACATGTCGAGCCCACACAAGTGGAGATAGGTTGTGACAACATTAGTTTGCAACAATAGAAGGAAGTGGTTCTTCTACATAAATATTAAAAATGTCTAGAAAAAATGAAGAAATAATTACATGTACAATGATTACAGCTGAATGTATAGAAGAAAACTAAAAATGCAGGAAGAGAAAAATATGGGTAAAAGAATGGTTGAGTAAGCGAGGCAAATTTTCCCATACAAATTTATTGAAAGAACTAAGAGCAACTTGACCGGAAGACTATTGAAATTTTCTAAGGGTGAACGACGTTGTTTACGAGGAACTTCTGGAACTCGTTACACTTTTGATCAAAAAGCAAAATACCGTGATGAGGGATGCAATAACAGTTAATGAACGCCTTTCACGTTGACTCACATGGTTGAATGGATTGTGGGGTTGTAACCCGAGTATTTGTCGGCGTGTTTACGGCATTTGAAGATTATTGGCCCAATTGTCCAAGAACAAATATTTCTTCTATGGCTTTTTTTTCATACAATTTTTGTTCCTCAGTCAATTTTCTATATGAAACTGCCCATGATTCGGCATACGTAGCCGCCTCATCTTTTTCTTTATGATTCTCGTCTTTCAATTTCTCCAAATCTAGAAAATTTCAATAGTCTTCCGGTCAAGTTGCTCTTAGTTCTTTCAATAAATTTGTATGGGAAAATTTGCCTCGCTTACTCAACCATTCTTTTACCCATATTTTTCTCTTCCTGCATTTTTAGTTTTCTTCTGTACACTCAGCTATAATCATTGTACATGTAATTATTTCTTCATTTTTTCTAGACATTTTTAATATTTATGTAGAAGAACCACTTCCTTCTATTGTTGCAAACTAATGTTGTTACAACCTGTCTCCACTTGTGTGGGCTCGACATGTGACAAGTTGTACAACTTGGTTGATGTTGTAGACAGCATCACCTCGGACCGAACCAAGTACCAACTTAATTGTACAACAAGTCTCAACGTGTATGGGCCCCTTAAACGAAGTAGATATTTGTGGGCGTGGTTTCAATGTTGGCCAACATAGTTGGTCCGTGAAGGGGGACGTCGTACAACATCCAAACCAACATCGGTTTGGATTCTATCTCTCTAGTGAACACACTGACCAGTGCCCGCTTTTGAGAAAGGTTTGTGTTATTTCACTTTATTTTTTTTTAGTGTTTAATCTTTTCTATCCTCTTTTTAGTGTTTAATCTGTTCAATTTTTTGTTTCAATTTCACAGAATGGCAACAATAACCAATAATGAACTGTGGCGCTCACTCATTGATAAGTATCGAAGCCTATTAGAATTGTGGAGACTTAAATGTAACAATTACAAAAACAAGAACTTGAGAGCTAAGGCTTGGGATTCACTTTTCGAAACCTTCCGGGAGATTGAGCCCAATGCCAGCTTAGATTTAATGAAAAAAAGGAAAAACAACATGAGAGCGTGCTATCGACGAGACTTAAAAAATATCGGAATTTACATTTAAAATCAACGGTTGAACATTTGGAGAAATTGAAAGAAGAGAATCATAAAGAAAAAGATGAGGCGGCTACGTATGCCGAATCATGTGCAGTTTCATATAGAAAATTGACTGAGGAGCAAAAATTGTATGCAAAAAAAGCCATAGAAGAAATGTAGAACGGAGATAGTTGGAGGGTGCAATAAAAAAAAACACTAAATAAGTACTAGACTTATATTTATGTGCCGACATTTCGACAGTATAGGTCATCTTCAGGGCTATGAGAGAGAAACAAACAGAACAAAAATATATAAAAACGTTAAAGTAACAATACTATAGTGACATGTATAGTAGAAAATTAAAATAGTGACAGATATGAAAATTAAAGATAACGAATATTAAAAAAGTGATAGAATATAATAAAATTAAAGATAATGAACAGAAATTAAAATAGTGACAGATATAATAATTAAAGATAACGAATATAAAATAAAATACAGAAAAAAATGTACAGAAAGGATAGAAAAGTAAAAATAATACAAAGGAAAATAAAAAAGAGGAGGTAAACCAAAGATACAAAATGAGAAGATTAACATATAAAAAAGTTGGAACATGAAGGATTTAGAAAAACTAGTAAATTAAAGATATAAAATGTATGATAACGGACTTCTAGAGGTTACATAAGTAAATTGTAAGAGACATAATAATACAAGAATATGTAGAAAGAAATGAGAGGTATCTCGTAGAATGACAGTTAGAAATGTAAACAAAAAAAAAATTCTTGTATTATTATGTCTCTTACAATTTACTTATGTAACCTCTAGAAGGGCTCGACATGTGGCATCTTGGCAACTTGGTTGTACAACAAGTCTCAAAGTGTATGGGCCCCTTAATGAGTGCTGGATTTCCAGCCTTTTAACTAACAAGGTATGGCACTTACAGCGTTTCCCCCCAAAAAATATGATGACACTTTCAGCTTTTCACATGCAAAATCAAGTAATATATATAAAATAAAAAAAAGAAATCTTGAAAAACAAATAAAAATATATTTTGTATTTTTAATGAATTCTATAGATTTTTAAAGGATAAAGTAAAGTTTTAGGAAGTTTTTATTGAATACTGAAAATTTTATTTTGTGGCACTTTCATTCAGCCTTTTCCATTTTCACTACACAATGGTTTTATAATTGCGGCGTTGACATTGAAAAGTGCCAAAATTGATGAAACTTTTTTTTTCACTGAAACAGAATTATCAGTCATTCTGTTGCCACCAGCGGCATCTTGTGACATCGCTCAAAACTAAACGAGAGGTGATAGGAACTTACCTCCTTTTCAACGCTAATGCCTTGGAACATAAAACCGTTTCAGTAAAAAAAAAATTTTCGGCAATTTTGGCACTTACCTCATTTTCAATGTCAACGCCTCAATTAGCATAAAAATAGTTGTAGTTTTGTCTTCAATTCAATTATTAAGAAACAAATATTTATATTCTCAAAAATGTATGACTATGACATCTGGTATTTTGCTGAAATTTATGTCGCAGTTTGCCGGCTAGTTCATGCACTTTCCACTAGCCAATATTTTGAAAATCATTAGCATATTATTTTATGATAGAAGGAATTATAATCAATGACTGGACGAAGACAAACAACACAGAAACTTTCCAAAAAGTTGTCATAATATGGTGGTCTAGCATCAAAAGTGACTCCGCAAATCCGAAACATATTCCTAGGAGACTTCAATGTCAAGCACACCGCCTGGCTATGCTCCAACATTGACACACTGGGAGCCACCATCACTAAGCTGTGCGTCTATCACCCCGGGGTGCATATCTTCAGGGATGCAGCCCGACATGGGTCTACCTCCACGCTGAATCTTCTCCTTACCAGGGATTGCTCTATACTTTCGAAGGTACCTCTGCAGCTCCGCCTGAGATAATCTTCAACATGATGTGCATAATCTGGTCCATACGGGCTAAGAGGGTTTTCAGGCTTCTACTCTCTCACTCAGGCTCTACTAAGGCTTCAGTTGTAGAGGCTGACTGCTGTGGCTGGAATGCTGGGGGGTCTGTCCCCTGAGATGGCTGAGGCTAGAATGAGCTTTGAGAATTTTTTTTTTCTAACCCCCCAGAATTTATTTACAGACTAAAATACAAGTACAACTAAATCTAAGAAACTTAAATCTAATAGTTATGGCTAAGGCCTACTTTTATCCTGTGGTATTATAAGGCAATTGTGCTCTTACATGCGGCAATGCGGGAGCTTACATTTTTTGGCTTTGCCTTTGCCTTGGCATTGCTATTAGGAAGGGATCATTTTCGGGCTATTGCATAAAGCAGACTGGAAAGGAATAGGCTGGATACAGAACCAGCATTGTGGAAGATCTCCCCACGATCACCCATATCAGTACAGTGGATGAGGTGGGCAGGGCGGTGGTTGTCAGCACCACTACCATACTGGCCGCGGCAAACCAGCACATCCCAAAGTTCAGGCGTTTACCCAACGCCATCAGGAAATCTCCGAAACACATCTTAGCTCTCATAAGTCAGCGGAATAATCTGAGGACTACTACAAATCTTCCCTCTGGCATAAGCAGTTGTGTCGGGCTCACGACGACCCCCGTCAGTTCTGGTGGCTCGTCAAGACCAACGTAACCGGCCAGGATTATGTATCGGCTCACACGGCTGGGCGTGCTTCAACAACAACTTCATAGCAGTATGTATAGCTTGTGGTCTCCTATAGACACAGCTGAACTTGAAACGGGCCTTAAACCGTACGTCAACTGTGACTATGTGAATAGCATTAGTTGGACACACTGGAATTTTCTAGAGGGCACATTTCGGACTAGGATGGCGACGCTCGCTGTGTGGCCTCCCTGCACACTGTGTACCCCTGGATGGACAACATGATGTCTGTCAGCGCCACTACCGATGCCGATGTTGCTGCAGGAGTATCTCAACCTCAACCAGCTTGGAGAGCAGACCTCTGATATTATAGTTGATGAAGTGGTGTTCAGTCATTTCGTCTGTTGGTCTCGAAGGCCCTGTTGATTATCTTCAACATGATGTGCATAATCTGGTCCATACGGACTAAGAGGGTTGTCAGGCTTCTCAGTGCTGACAGGTTTGTCTCCTCTATTAATGAGGAGCCCATTTCTGATACGCCCCCCACCGTATCACCACTAGATTAGTTCGGTATTAAAGATCAACAGCTTTTCAATGTCCTACTGTTTTATAACGATCTTCCTATTAATCTGCAATGATTGAAGAAACATCTAAATGTTTATTTACCTGATGAAAACATTCCCAGAGATATGCTTTTTAAAAACTTGGTATTCTTTTTGTGATATTACAATTCTAAACAAGTCTATTCCTATACAATTAGTTTATTTATCGATATTAGATTGAATTATATTTTTACATGTTTATTAAAGTGGTAAAAAAGAAAGAAGTCACCGCCTTTAAAATAAATATCTCCTATATTAACCGCCAACCACAGGCGCCTATTGTTGAATGGGTCATTTGACTGGCAATCAGTTTTATGTAAAGCTTTAATCGTAATCTTTGTTCAGTGTTTCTTGGTTTAGTTAGGTCTGTTATCTGTGTTATGAAAATTTGAAGTATTTTAAGTCGGTAAGAAGGAAGGAATACTTTTACTTCCTCTTGCATTTATGATCTTAACTTATAAAATGTTATGTTGTAGGTTGTCATGGCGAAAGTCCAGATAGGTAATGTTTTGGTGCTTGATAATCCCTCCTCTTTTTTGAATCCATTTCAGTTCGAACTTACATTTGAATGCATCGAAGAATTGAAAGAAGGTAGTGTATATAATGGCTTATAATCTGTGAGTTGGTAATATATTTTACAAGAAGAACTAGTGATAACTGATCAGTTAAGCCTTACCATTATAATTTAGATATTTATCCCTTCTATTTTTTTTCTTGTTTGAATCTTTTTAAAACTTTGAATGATTTTATAATGGAACTTTTTATAAAAATAATTCAGGCCTATACTTATTAGTATTGTTATAGAACCTGGTTGATTAACCTCTGCTCCATTGTTGTATTGACTTTTTGAGATGATTCTTAATAATTACTATTGTAAGTTGTTTTGACTGTTTTAGTTTCATTCCTGTTCCTTGTATGGTTTGGTAGATATGTATAATTTGTTATTTTTGATTATTTAAATATGTTCTCATCTTGTCTTGCCTAAGGAGTAAATCCTTACTATGTAATAATTATTGGACTACTGCTGATACCTTTCTTATTTAATATGAACTTAGCTTAATTTTAAATTAATTTAGATTGTTTGAAATCAACCTTGTTAATACAATTTTAACATCCTCTTAATGATACAAGCTTGTGTTTATGTTGTAGATTTAGAATGGAAAATGATTTATGTTGGATCCGCTGAGAGTGAAGAATATGATCAAGTTTTAGACACTATTTATGTGGGCCCTATTCCAGAGGGAAGACACAAATTTGTTTTTCAGGTATGATAAATTTATTTAATTATTTATCTTGCTAACTTGAAATTTATAAAATTAATGATTACTATGGTTTAACTTATAAAGATGATGGTGGTACTAATGTACCATGACTATTACCCACAACTGCCGATGAACTGACTGCAGATTTTGAGATGGTTCCTGCCTATTATTGATATTATATTCACTTCTTGATATATTTTTAACCAATTTAGTGCTACAGGACTATTTTTTATTCTCATGTGTAATGTTAACTCATTTTAAATATAATAACTAATTTAATTGGAATTTGTAAGAGCTTCATAATTTACAGAGTATCCAAATAGGCAAAACACAAAAATAACATATAAACTACCATAAGCCATTTCAAGTCTAGAGCACAAAAAGAAATGTGTTATTTCTTTCCAAAAGGTCTTGGGAAAAGCCAGTGTGTTGTGTAATAGTTTTCTAATTTTTATTTATTTATTTTTTCTCCTTCCCTGATATTTATTTGGACTTATGTTAAATTATGGATTGCATTGTAGCCGCACATTTAATATCCAATATATCAGTTGACCAGAAATAGTTGACAGTTAGCTCAGCCGCTTCTCCTTTTTTTGCCTGTAAGATGGCCTACATTGCAGGCCGAAATTTTGGCACTTATAATAAATAAGTTAAACTTATTTAGGGTTATTTATGACTGCACCCCCCGACAAATTGTATACTTCATAAAGCTGTTATAATTTCAATAAAAATTAATCTTTTAGTTGACTATAAAGCAATTATTTACTAATGGTGCTATGTTCTCCGGTGTTGTGCCTACTGGATCACATGGCATTTTCGTACTTTCACAGAACTACACTCTTATTAGTTGCCTCCTGCCTATGCTGTTAAGTGTCATTCCTGTTAGTTATCTGCTTTGCTTTAGTATTAAAACTTATATTCATTGGAGTTGTTATTATTGCTTTGTTATGAATTGCCGTTGCCTGTCATTAATTTTTGTTGTTATATTATTAAATTAGTATTAGTTGTTATGTTATAAATCTATTAACAATAAAAATGACGTCGAGTGTTTTAGGAATATTCGTAACTTAAAGTTCTTATTTAGTTGATATTAGTTATTTTATTATTATTTTAATAAATTTTTACTACTACTATCTATATACTATTAATGCTCAATAAAACTTTGTTTGTATGCTATTGAGATATTAACATTCCTACAACATTGGGGAGCAATAAAATATTTTGAGACTTAAAGATCTGGATTGGCATGGAGAAAGGTGTCTTTATTTGGTTGCAAATAATTTTAATACATTTTATTTTGTTGACTATTGTTAGCAATATCATGTATAGTCGGTAAAACATTTTTTATTATTAGTTATTAGATTGTTCTTTATGCATAATCTCTTGTTGTATAATGAATTATCCCACTTCAATCATGGGAAACATGTCAACGTTAATTTGAAATCTAATGAAAAATTAACTAATTTGCTTAGGCTCCTTCAAAATCGAATAATGTAAGAAATGCCATTTATTATTCCATTAATTTTAAATAAAACAATTATAAAAATGTTATACGGGTCATTAACTGTCTAGTCATAACTAGACAGTTTTAATGCAATATTACAAGGAACAGGAAAGCTGTATAACTGAACTATATGAACACAATTGCCTTTCATTCTATTGATATACATTTAAAAGCAGTCTACATTCATTAAACAACAATGAGCTTAATTTTTTTCATACTACAGTGAAACCTCTACTAACGGACACCCCTAAATAGCGGTCACTCCCCATTACCGGACGATTTTTTTTGCACCGGCATTTTAATACAATATTCTAGGCATTTGAACCTCTATTTAACGAAACCTCTCATTAACGGTCACGGACAGACTGTGTTGGTTAGAAATCGATTAAAAAAACCTCTAAAAGACGGACAGTATGACTTTATCCCTTTCCCCTTTCTCGGAAAGAATTAGTATTTTCCCGTCTAAGAAAACAGGGACAGCTGTGTTTACTTTTGGTTTTTCACATAAATACTTTCTTTTTTTTTATTCTCGAACCTGCTTTATTAAACTTTAGTTCTGTTCTAACCCTCGTGGCAGGCGGCTGAAAATGTCTCCTCCACGTAAGAAACTCACTTTAAAACAAAAAATAAATGTGATCGACGTTTATGACCGTGAAACGTTATGTGTACGTGCGCTAGCGGAAAGACTCAATATCGGTAGGACACAAGTTTCGGAAACACTCCAAAACCGTGCGGTGCTTTTCAAATTATGAAATGAAAATAAAAACAAAAAAATTAAAAATGTGTTCATGAACAGAAAAACTATTGGGATTGACAATGTCATTCTTAAATGGTTTGTACAGACAATTAAATTAAGTAAATGGCTTTAGCACGGGCTAGGGCAAACAATATCCCG
Organism: Arma custos; assembly: GCA_037127475.1. NCBI lineage: Eukaryota > Metazoa > Arthropoda > Insecta > Hemiptera > Pentatomidae > Arma > Arma custos. The sequence continues at coordinate 125,006,870 of CM073759.1, read as the reverse complement.
ATTACAGGACCTCTTATTCAGGAAAAAGCTCGAGAAGTGGCAAACAAATTGAATTTAAATGGATTCAAAGGATTCAGAACCAGGAACAACATCAAATATAAATCTATTTGTGGTGAAGCAGGAAGCGTTGATGATGAGATCGTGGTTGAATGGGCTCAAAAATTGCAAGATATGATAAATAAATTACTCTGATAAAGACATCTATAATTGCGATGAAACCAATCTCTTTTTCCGTGCATTACCCGATAAAATTGTTCAGGGGATAAAATTTCAAAAGAAAGGTTAACGGTTCTTTTATGTGTAAACCTTGCTGGTGAATTCGAACCTCCTATGGTTATAGGTAAAGCCAAACAACCCCGTTGCTTTCGAGGAGGTGACGTGAAAAAACTAGGTGTAATTTGGGAATTTAATTCAAAGGCTTAGACCAATTTTTTTGGTGTTCAAAAAAACTAAAAGACTTTTTTCTCTATCATGAAGACGCTCTGGGTGTCAAAATGGCTGCTGACATTCAGATGATTATAGAATCGAAACACAGTAAAGCCAAACGAAAACAAACAACAGTGAATCAATTTTTCCCAAGCTGTTCTAATAATAAAAATGACATTTGAAATTGTTCATAAATTTACTTACTGAAACTAATTCTTTACTTATCTAATATTTTACTTATCTAATTATGTATTCTAATTATTTACTTTACTCATCTAATTATTTTATGTTGTATTTTTTTTATTTTATGAACAGAATTTACACAATACATAAATGTACATTACATATATCATTTTTGTTATAAAAAGAAATTTTGTGTAAAACTTTTTTATTTTATCCTACCTACCTTTTCAATACATGGGAAATTGAATAAGAGAGAATTCATTTGTAGAAATACATATTTATGAAAAAATAAAACCTCTCTTTAAAGGACACCTTTACATAACGGACAAAAACATTTGCACCAGGGCTGTCCGTTAATTAGAGGTTTTACTGTAATAATAGAGTTATTCTCAGTCATTTTTGAAAATTTTAATTAAAAAATGTGAAGGAGTAAATTAAAAAAAATATTAATTAATGTAATTTGTTAAGATATGAAAAAGAGCATGAAACCAAAAACCTTTAATATTTCCGATCGAAAAATGAGTTACTTAAAAACTCAATTGATGAAAGTGGTAATAGATCACAGCAAATTTCCTCCCAAAGGCTACCCTGGAGAATCAAAGAAGGCAACTTATTACCTGGTTGGCGATCTGGAACAATCCTAGAAGCTATCTTACTACCCTCCTTTCAAATTCCAACCATCTAATGACGTTACCCTGCAAGCATTTTCTGTGTGGGAGTGAAGGAAAAAACTCAAGACATACAGTTTTTATTTTATTTCTTTTTATGAGCTACAACAATAATGAGATTTGTTTTTTAATAGAATTCTTAATTGACTTAATGAGTTATTGAATTTAAACAATTAGTTAAATTTTTAATTTTAATTTTAAAGTTAAATTAAATCAGATACAAATTTTTAAAATACTTTATCTTGGTGTTAAAATACGGACATGGTGAAAGAGTTGTTAATGTTTATGTACTTCTTATAAATCTATTTTTGAGGTTTCAGATAGCCTCAATAGTAGAACAAAATGAGTGGAATAGTTCTTATTGTTTTCCGATGCCTTACACTTTCATAAGAACCTATGTTACCCATTAACTTTTGAGTTTTTCAAAAAACTTGAAACTGTAATTCATTGGTAACACTCTTTGATATTAAAATAGTATAAGCTTCTTTTTTTAGACTAATTAATTATATAAGTTTCTTTTTAGATTAAATAATTATGATAGTCAGTGCAGATAAAGGTTTTTCCTATACTGCATATTCCTCCTTTGCAAGAAGTTTCCTTACTCTAAATTACTTGAGTACTTTGATAGATGGAAGACCCTCTTCTTTCAAAGAAGCAATATACAGTTCAGAAAATTTTGAATTTTATTTTTATAAATACATTTTGTGTATTGCAATGTATCTTATTTTGTTTAATTTATTTTTGTAGGCAGATCCTCCTGATGTAACTAAAATCCCTATTGAAGATGCTCTTGGTGTTACTGTGGTCTTACTAACTTGTTGTTACCGTGGACAAGAGTTTGTGCGAGTTGGATATTTTATTAATAATGAATATTCGGATCCAGAGTTAAGAGAGAATCCTCCTGCAATGCCGCAGTTTGACAAGGTATTTCCTCGAAAAAAAAATAGGCCCAGCTTACTAAGTCTCATTTGTGATAATAAAAATTTTACACTATATATTTTTATATGAGCACTTTCACAATAAGCAGTTTTCTTCAATATTCCTGAAAACTTGTTTAGGAAATATTGAGTAGATGGTTTTGAAAACGCTATACCAAATAAAAATAATATTAGGAAGAAAATGGTCCGGGTATAGGTAAAAAGCTAAAAAAAACTTCGGGAAAGTTTATTTCCCTATATAAGAATATTTTTTAACCTATACACTTACCATTTTCTTACTCGTACATATAAGGTCAACTAATATTATTCAACAAAAAATAATATTAATGTATAATAATTTTCAGTTATCTTCCAAATCCTGATTAAAATGTTTATTTTCTTTATCTAAAAATTGTTTTGTGTTTATTTCTAGGTCACAAGAAACATTTTAGGCTCAGAACCAAGAGTTACGAGGTTCAAAATTAATTGGGATGATTCTGAATCACAAGATCAACCTAGTCAAGAATCAGAAGAGCAGCAGCCACAAACAACAGAAAATGTAGCTTTTGCTGAAAATAGTGGGAGTCATAATTTTATGGAAGTGTCTTGAAAATATTACACTACTCGTTTGTGTTAATCAAATGTATAGACTTTTTTTATTGGGTTTTACTTTTTTGTTGGAGACAAATGATGAATATTTAAATTATGTGCCTTGAAGACAGACTTAAGTTATTTTGAATTTTGATTAAAAAAAAAAATACAAATAACCAAAACTGTTTTGAATTGAAAATTCCATTATTATTATCCTGAAAGGTTAATTTTATAAAATGTCACAGTGTATGAACGATCTTAGGTAGAACATTGTTTTTTTTAACTTTTAAAAAAAATTGTGATGAAACCGTTTGTTAAATAAAAAAATAAACATTTAAAACTACATATTGTTTTATTTCCTTGACTGGATTACGAATATATTGTTCTATTCATATAATTTGTAGCTTAAGAAATAAACTATAACCAAGCAGTTTGGTTTTCCTAATTAAAAACAAAAATCATGAGTTTTAAAGCCTATTTAAAATGTGTGGTGTCTTGAACCCCAGCAAGGTATGCACCTAAAGTTCATTTATAATTTATGGTCCAGTATCTAATCTGTTTACCAATGTTTAAAAATTATTTTTATTAAACTATTTCATCTTTATTTTGTTTGTGCCTTGTTCATTTAGTTATAATGAAGAAATGTAATAATTGGGTTTATCTTATTTGAGAATTTCTTTTGACCATCACCTCATTTCATTCATTTAATTGATACAATCAACCAATAATTATTTAAGATATTAAATCGACTAGAGCTCACTTTTATTTGTTACTAGCTTATGCCCGTGGCTTCGCTCGGATGGAATTTGGTCTGCCACATAAAGTTTGGTGAAAGATCATTTTAAATAAATAATTTAATTATTTTTTTAAAATATAAGTTACTCGTACATCCAAAATTTCAGATGTCTAACTTCAAAACTGATGGATTCTATACAACCTTTGAACCCCTTTTATATTAAAGGGGAAACCCTTGGGGTGGAATTATGCAAATTTCTTTCTTAAACTATATAAAGAACCTACCTACAAATTTCAAGATGCTAAGTTCCTGATTTGCTTTTAATTATGTACTATAAAGGGGGGCACATGCCCCCGTATAAATCTGCCCTTGCTGTAGTCTATGATGTAAAACTCAATATTTTACTCAATAAGTTTCATCCAAATCCATTCAGTAGTTTTTGCATGAATGAGAAACAAATATAAATACAAACTTATGCATTTACAATATTAGTACGATATCAAAACAATAGTTTCACTCATGTTCTTTCTGTTATTTTAACTACTATTATCATGTGATTTACCTTTAATTATGTACTATAATGGATTCTCCACAGTACTTAAAAACTGTCAGGGGGGGGGGGGCAGGAGCACGTGCCCCGTGCGCCCTCTGCTAAATCCGCGCTTGCTATAGCCTATGTGTTATTCTGATGTATAACCTATATTATTATAAAGTTTCATCCAAATCCGTTCAGTAGTTGTTGCTTGAAAGAGATACAAACTTTTGCATTTATAATATTAGTAAGATATGGCAGGGTTTTCTAGATGTGATTCACTACAATTATTGAGAAATACCAATTTGAAATTCTGCAGGTAATTTAAGTTAGCATGATAGTTTTCTTATTATTAGTTCTCATACATATTGAATGAATATAAATGATATTATGTTGGACCTTAACAATTTTAATTTCATTCATTTTTTCTATTATTAAAGGAATAGTAAAACTAACATCTTTGAGACAAAAGGATAAGATTTTTTTGTTCTCCGTAAAGAGACCTCAATCAAAAAGCTTAATCACTGTGTCAAATGAGCATTATAAAATTTTAGTAACACTCAATATATTATATGGAATAATTTTTTTAAAAATTTATTTATTTTGAAAGGAACATAATTTGTCAATCCAGAAAAATTAAACTTTTTCCTCTAATAACTAACTGATATTTATAAAGATTTTTTTAAAACCACATAAATGGCAATATAAATTTAATCACTGAATAGAGTTTGATATGATGCTATATTCAAGCTCGATTTGTTGATAAAATCATGCTTGCTGTAATTCATTAAATTTATGATCACATATTTTAACTTAACAGAGCCTAATCGGCGAATAAATGAGGAATTGTGAAATGATTAATGCGAAATAACTTTTAGTTTAAAAAAGAGTTATATTTAAATTAACATAATTAGATTTTCTGTCAAATAAAAAATTGACTATACAATCTATTACTCTAATTTCAAAGAATGTCTTCTAATTGACTTGTAACTATACAAGACCCATGCTTTCTCTTCGAAAATCCAAACTCCCACTGTCACGAAGAAACAAAGTGCTCCAATCAGGAAGTGATAAACCTTTGAATTTTCAAAATAGATGTTCTGAAAAAAATACACAATATTAAAAAACAATTATTTGATATTTTAAATAATTATATTCCAATACAAGATAGTTCTTCATGTGGATATGAAAAAAAGAAAATGTTGGTTTTCAATATAAACTAACGTGTTAGATAAAAAATAAATGGCTCAGTAATCTCGAAGACTACCAGTGCATATTTTAATTTTAAAATATTTCTAATTTTATACCAGTAGCTATTTTTTTGTCTCAAGCAGATAAAATAACATTAATTTTATTATTGTATGTGGTAGCTGTCATATTAACTACTGGAAAAAAAATTCTTTTGAGTTACATACCATCTTTGATTCATAATATTGTTTTTTAAATGCCACATTTCTAGCCTGATTTTACAAAAGTTGATAGAAATATGTTTAATTTTAAATTAGGTAGGCTTGATGCTCAGTTATTTTATTTTGTTATTATTAAAACTTCCAACATTAAAAAATTTGCACTCCTTTGATCAACACCACCTTTAGTTCATGATAGTTAATTTTATTTTTTTAATGCAGTATTTTACAATCTCAATTTTATTCCACACTTAAAATATCAATAATAAAAATACTATCAAAAGATGTGAGAATTAAAATTAAAAGTTGATAGTACAAGCAGCCTTCCATAATATATAAAAAAATCATTACTCAATGTCTCTTTTTTTTTTATAGGTGTTGAGATTGTTAAAAAAGTGACTGAGTACTTTCTTGTCAAAGTTCATTAATAACATAACTTTCATTCTAAACTGGTATCAGTCATGATATTTTTTATTGATCATCCCATACAATATCCAATTCCTCTTCATCATTTTAGGAGTATTCATTTCAAATAATAACATGTTTGATAATAATTTTAATTCTTAAGTCAAGTTTTATCAATATATATAGAAGAAAATGAAGAAACTATACAAACATTCAGTCTATCCAAATATATCTGATAAGAAAATCAAATAATATTTTAATCTTCATAGAGACAGTATGGTACTCTAACCTTATAACAATAAAACTATCTTTGTTTTTTATGGCAATAAACATGGTTAGTTTCTAATGCTACAATCTAAATCATTTACTTCAGATATTACAAACCTCTGACATCAATGTGATGAGTCCAGAAGTAGCTACTGCAGAGAGATAAAATTTTCCTGGGACGATTCCTTTAACTGGATCGAATTGAGTCCCAGTATAGCGTTTTTTAATAAATTTCAAACTATGGAAGAGTAACAGAATTGCAATAAGAAAACAGGATATAAAATTAATTATTGGTTTATTGTAAATATCCAATTTTTACTATTAATACTTTTCTATATTTTTTCTTAATTTGAGTACACCAACCACTAAAATTATACAAAGTAAAATAATTTTATAATTTCTGGTCAGCTGTTTTGATTTTTAAATATTTTTATTTTAAAGAGAAAAGATATACCTCTGACCGGGATTCGAACCTAGAGCCTCTGTCGCTCGATAACAGAAATTAAAATATGTCCTCTTTCAACTTAGTACTTTACATTCAAAGAGAACGTGCCATGGGGTTTCGTCCTCCTCTGTGCGCCATCTGCACCGAGGTTCTTGTTCAATGCCCAAGCGATGCATATGTTTCCTGAGTTTACAGTGCCCAGTGATTGCTTCAACCATACTTTTGAGGTCAGTTCTCGACATGTGAGTGGCTTCTTTCTTGATTTTCTCAGAAAGATTGTCATTGGAATCCTTAATAAAAAGTTTAGTATGCCTTATCTTGGCTCTATCTCATCGCGATTTTATCTTCCTCTTGGCTAGTTTGTTAATTGTATCCTTAGCCAGGGAAAGGGGAACCTCACACCATGGTTCTGGTCCTATCAGAGCAATTTCCGTTCCTTCCTTTGCCAATTTGTCAGACCTTTCATTTCCTGGTATGTTACTGTGTCCAGGGATTCAAAGTATGTTAACTCTGTTATGTACAGCTAGTTCATCAAGTCTTATAGAGCATTATTCCACTAGTCTGGATTTTGTTACTGCATTTTGTAATGCATTGCGTGCTGCCTGACTGTCAGTAAGAAAATTAACTATCTTATTCTTGTGGTCCTTCATAGCGAAGGCATCTGCAAGTATAGCCCATATTTCCGCTTGGAATACAGTGGGTGTCATGCCCAGAGCGAAATAATGGCCTGTGCCCTGGCAACCCCTAAACCAGAATCCCTAGCCGACACCATGCTCCTCTTTGGATCCATCCATATACACATTTAGACCATTGGGTGTGTTAAAGCAATCATTCTTACTATTGCAAGTCGCCTGGGTGTTAATGCGGAATCGTTTGTCAAAGTTATATTTGTTCAGCACTAAGTCTGGATTCTTTTTTAACTCTGCCTTTCGCTCAATCCTAACAAAGACACTTCAGCCTCAATATAAACTTTTCAAAATTTAAAATGAAAGAAGGAAAAGGCATATTCAATTAACTTACATAATTATACTAATTAATTGTCATAATTATATAAAACCATAAATATACATTTATATTATCCAATTTAATCGTAAATTGGATTAATAAAAATTTAGCCAATCTACTAATTTGGAATAGCAAAACTAGAAACTTGGTACAATTTAAATTTAATGAAAACATCAATGTACAAATTATTCCTACACTACACACATACACTAGAATATTTTTATTTTTAAAGAGAAAAGATAGGCCCTCGGCCGGGATTTGAACCCGGATTCTCTGTCTTTCCGTGACAGCGCCCTACCATTTGAGCCACCAAGGCCGCCTGCCGGCAGAGGACAAATCTTTTCTCTTATCCGATCCCAGGTGCTCGTGTTCTCGTAATTTTTGCGATGAATATACTAGAATGAATGTTCTTTGAACATTAATTTAATTTTAGGATCTGCCAAATGGTAGAGCGCTGTTATGGAAAGACAGAGGATCCGGGTTCGAATCTCGGTCAAGGGCCTATCTTTTCTCTTTAATAAAAAATAATCTCTTTAATAAAAATAACAATAGTTAAAAATAAAAAAATTGACCAATAATTATAAAAAATACACTAGAATCTTTTGCTCCACATACTATTGTCATAACCTAATCTTTTATTATTTGATCAGGATGACTGAAAAGACTAATTTTATGTATATATATAACATATTTTTGGTGAGGAAAATGGTGCGTATGGAGGTCAAAGAATAGTTTATCACTGTTAAAGGAATTAATTCTTTAGCCTCAACCCGAAATATTTTCTTTCTCATGTATGTATATATATGTATATATATATATATATATATATATATCAGGTCAACTAATAATTATTCAAGATTAAGATATTTTTGTTCATAAGAACTTAGTGTTTTCTGTTTACGAAAAATTATATTGAATTTAAGATGCATAGACTAACTTCAATTATTATTCATTTTAAGAAATAGCTCAAAGAATATTCAAACAAGTAATGGATTAAAAAGTTTTAACAAATGTTAACTTAAATTATAATTGACATATTCTTTAATTATAACTAATGTACTAGATATATTATAATCAAATTACCTGTGAAATATTCGTGCTAACATGTTTCCACAATTGGCTATGATAAATCCAACACTTCCCAAAACATACGTAAATATCAAAGAAAATAATAAAAATCCGACTGAGAGGAAGGCCATTACATAATTATACCTGAAAGTGATAAATTTACATATGTATATATATATATATATATATATATATATATATATATATATATATATATATATATATATATTTCAGTAAGCTCACAAAAATATATTTATAACATTATAAGATGGAGGGAAGGAGGAAGAGGGTGTAAGCTAAAAGTAGATCAAACTGTGCATGATCAATAAATATTTTTTAATTGAAACAGCTATTATCTTATTTTAAATAATTTTTACCTCATGAGGTATGAATGTATTACGCGTGTGACAAAAATTCTAAAAAATAAAAGTGGAAATACAGAGGCCGAAAATTTGAAGTTTAATTCAGATGTCTACAAGAGTTTTCTGAATATGTCTTAACATTATTCTTTATAATTATATAAAATGCATTTTAATATCATAAATACCAAGTTAAGGGATAATGTGTACAAGTAAATTTTATATTTTTAAAACACAATAAAATTTGGGCCCTAGCGAAATTACGCATTTAACTTAAATAGACAGAAATTTCATCTTTGAATTGCTTAATCTGAATTTCATAATTTTTTATATACATTTTTTTAAATTTTTCAAAAAAATATTCTTAAATGGAATTATGTTAAAGAAACAGAAAAAAAAGTTAAAAAGCAATTAAAGTGATTGTAAAATAATGAATAGTACTAATAGAATAAAATAAAAATAACAAATAAAAGTATTCATGTGCAGGAACAAGATGAATGTGGCATATCAGCTAACTAGGAATGTTTGGAGCAAAAGATCAATGGCCATCAATGTCAAACATTATTAATCAGTCGTATGCCAAGAAGCATTGTAAGCAGCAGAATGACTAGAAATGAACAGAAAAGGTCCGATGGAAAAGCTGGTAGCGGAAGAAAGAAAAATCCTGAGAAAGTCTATTCAGAGGAAAATCAGGAGAAAATCAAAAGGGCCAGAAAGTTTAAATATCTTGGTGAGTGGATAGAACCCAATATTGGTGAGAATAAAGCCTTTTATTAGCGCTTGAGTAAAATGGAGATGGCGTATCTACTCACAAAGGATATTCACAACAAAAGGCCAATGTCCTTGAAGGCATTATTGCACATTTGTACAACTGGAAGTCCTATATGCTGAAGAATGCTTAACTATGAATAAGAAAATCCTGGTGGAAAAATTGGAGATCAAAGAAAGACCCTAAAGAAAATTCTTGGTCCAATAATGACTAAAGACCAATAATGAATACATACAACGGCATAACAGTAAGCTGTACACTCATGTTCCAACAATAACAGATGTTAAGAGAAATAGGAGAATTGCATTTTATAACCACTTGTTAAGAATGAAACTCATTAGAGTGAGGAAGTGGATTTGTTGTGTATTTTACAGAAAAGAAGACCAAACCTGCCTGGTTCGAAGAGATGGAGATTACCTACAAGAAAGCAACCATCTCGGGATGAAACTGGATACTCATGTGGGATTTCAAGAAAACCCAAAGCTGAAGACGGAAAAGAAATTAATGGAAGAAAGAAGGGAGCAGCAGCGGTGGCAAATGAGGAAGCACCAGGTGAATATCAAGATGAAATGACGTAGTCCTAAGTAGGTCAATACGAGAAACGATCAATTCTTCATACTTTTTTTTATAACTTTAATTTTCATATCTGATTAAAACTAAGTAAAATAAAATAAGGGATAAGAAAACTATTAATACATAAAAATGACTTACCTATCCAGCTGGGAAGCACTCATTGTTGCTAAAGCATAACACTCAGAGATGCCATTAAGACCTAGTAACAAAACTGCGAAACAATGAGCGCGGAGTAATAAAGTTCCCAAGTTGTCTGCTAAGGTTTGGCCGCCGTATAGAAGAAGCAAAAGTCTTGAATAACTCTGACCAAAGCAAACGATCAATATTCCCAAACTGCTCATGCATCTAAGCAATTGTTTCAATACAGTAGCAGCTTCTTTCATTTGTTCCTAATAGCATATAGGAATAGTTTTCCTAATTATTTTATCAATAATTATTATGTCAATAAATACATTAGTGGTGAAAGTATAGTATAAATAAATGAAATATAAAGACCGTGAAAAAATTCCAACGAAAAGCCTTAAGTCTCCAAACTAAAACAGAAATAGAAATTATCTGTCCAATATTTCGCCCATTCAGGCATCCTCAGGGTAGAAAGAGAATAACAGCAAAACAAAACATGAATAATGCACCCAAGAAACATCCCACCACCTCAAAGGCTCAAATGCAACTAATGAATCATAAGGAAGGATACTGGACCCCAGCTGGTTAAGGTTAGATAAAACAGCTGATAGATACTTCAGAAATTCAAAATTCAATATACACTCACCAAACTTCAAAAACCACCACAGGAAAAATAAGTAATAGGAAACAACACAAAACTCAAGACGAAAGACCATATGAAAAAATGCAAGAAAAAAAAAATAATATTATCATGAAACCAGTGGACCTACGGCTATTCCACAAAACATATTAATATTGAAAACTAAAAAGAGACCTTACATAAATGTTAAGATCGTGGAAAAATTTCAACGAAAAGCCTTAAGTCTCCAAACTAAAACAGAAATAGAAATTATCTGTCCAATATTTCGCCCATTCAGGCATCCTCAGGGTAGAAAGAGAATAACAGCAAAACAAAACATGAATAATGCACCCAAGAAACATCCCACCACCTCAAAGGCTCAAATGCAACAGAGTATCTATCAGCTGTTTTTATCTAACCTTAACCAGCTGGGGTCCAGTATCCTTACTTATGAGTCATTAGTTGAATTTTGAATATATATATATACACTCACTATTATTATTCATTATTAATTTTTATATATGTCTATTAAAAATATCAATTTGTAATTTTGCATTAAAAATATATTAATTAGTGAATGCATATATATTTCATTTATTTATACTACATGTTCACTAAAGTGGTGTGACAAACGAACAAATTATTTAAAAATAAAATTTTAAGAATAATTTTATTTTTAAAATAATTTATTTTATCATTATAGATAATTTATGTTAATCAATTAATTAATTTATATTAAATAAATAAATTAATTGATATTTTATTTAAACTATTTATAGTTTATTTGACTAATTTAAACTATTTATTTATTATTTTTTATAATCATTGGCCAATTGTTATAATTATATGGTCAATTGTTAAAATAAAAATATTTATTTATTACTTTTAAGAGTTTAACAATGATATTCTGTTTACACATTAAAGTTATAAAACAATTATGTGGAAAATCACAATATGAAGAAAATATATTTTTAATCTCAGAATTGAACAGTAATCAAGAGTAATTCACTTTACTCATCCAATTTGCCTTTTATAAAAGAGAAGTAATAAAACCCACTATAAATGGAAATAAACAATTTAACAACCTTTCCCCTGCTTTTTAAATACGCATGGTAAATGTGTTTAGAGCAGTAAGCTATCATTGAGAAAAAGGCTCTTTTCTATAATAATAATGAGGGTTGGCCAACAAAGAAAACAACAGTAAATATAAAAACTATTTTATTTACTGTTATGTGTGCCACTAATATACTGTCAACATGTCCTCCATTATTCAAAACTTTTTTCATATTTTATTAGCTCAATGATTTAAAACACTATTTCATTAATTATTAACACAAATGTTGAAAGATCAAAAGAAAATATTAAAATCGATAAATACCTCATTTTGTTCCTTTATTGATTTATCTCTATGTACAAGTTGGGAAAAATAAAAATAAGAACTTTCTTCAATAGGGCGGAAAATGAACCTTGCAGCCAAAGATCCTAAATTGTTAACAACATCGTAAATGCCTTGTTCATAAAATGTAAGTACAGAAAAAAGAGTCATTATGTAGCGCTCCCCTTCCGTCAACAATTGCTTCAATATCCCTTGCTTTAGAAAGCTCCAGGTAAGTACGCATAATCTTACATCAACTAAATCCTATAGTGTAAAATATTTTAAAAGTTAATACTACTTAAAGTTAGGCAATATAATTGTAATAATATCGCTAACTACATACTTCATTTTCTATCTTCTTAGGCAGGAAGTCTTTCAACGAAGAAAAGGGAAAATCTTCATCAGGGCTTTTTGTTTGGATAAAATGGTGAAAGTAAATAACATAAGCCAAACAGAAAACACCTACTGCCAGGAGCTGAGCAATAGAAAATGCTAACACAGCTGCAGATGGTTTCCAAAGAACCAAGGAAGTAAAAGTAACAGTTCTAATAACTACATGCAAGGTGTCAAGTAATACCTAAAATAAACATATTTATTATTTTACAATATAATTATCAGCAAATCTAAAAAAATATATATTATCAAAATGAATGCATTGTGAATATATTTAATCTTTCATATAGGTTGTTTTTAAAATATTTTGTAAATTAGCAACCTACTCCATTCTGACAAGAAGAATGTGAGAAATCCAATCACTAATCATTGCATTTCTTGAATTCTTCTAATAATTGGCAAATACAAACCCTCTATGCAGAATTCATCAATAAAATACCACTCTGGAGACCTTTTCTGCAAGTTTTGTTTTATCTCAACGAATATTTGATAGCATCATGTAAAAAGGATCGAACTCACAAATGAGCAAAATGGAAGCCCCTAATGATTCAGGTGGAATTTGGTGAATATTGTATCCAGAAAAAGAGCCTTCCAAAAATGTTTATAACTTATAAAGGATGTGTCTGACTGAAAGTCGAAACAGGACGGCTCAGTTGGAAGAGTACCATGACGGAAACATGGGAGACCCGGTCCTGGACATATATTTACTTTTCAAATAAAAATATTTAAACATTATAACAATTAACAAATAATTAAATTATAATAATATATAATGATGTAAGTAAACAAGATCTCCCCAATTAAAGTAATGTTCAATGAACATTCTTCCCCTTGTCTACATCGCAAATTGCGAGAACACGGTGATATAGGATCAGTGAAGAGAAAGGATGTGTCTGACTGAGAGTCGAAACAGGATGGCTCAGTTGGAAGAGTACCATGACGGAAACATGGGAGACCCGGTCCTGGACATATGTTTCCTATTCATATAAAAATATTTAAAAGTTTATAACTTTTATTTTTGAACTTTTGCTTGATTCAAGAATAAAGATTGCTATTTGAGAAAAAGTAAACAACCACCCTAGCATTATTGGAAATTTATTTATTTTATTTCCTTCATCGTTGATTATATTGCAAATATTGTTTTATGAATAATAATTAAGACAGAATATTTAAGGAAGAAATAGTTGGGGGTGCAGTCAACGAAAACATCAAAATAAGCATAACTTATTTATTATGTGCCGACGTTTCGGCCTACAATGTAGGCCATCTTCAGGGCTAAGAGAAAAAAACAGAAATATATAAAAACGTAGCAGTAACAAGAATATATAAAGTGGTACAGGAGTGGAAATAAAAATAGTGACTAGATATGATGAAATAGTGAATAGATATAAGATAAATAAGAAAGCATATAAGACAGATTACAGAATAATAAACTTAAAATAGTGATAGATAAAAATAAAATTGTAGATGATGAACAGAAATTGTAATAGTGACAGATAAAATAATACAAGAATAAGAATACAAAATAGAAAAAATACATGTCAAGAAGGGATAAAATGTAAACAATAATATAAAGGGAAAGAAAAATGAGGAGGTAAACGGAAAGATACAAAATAAGAAGATTAAAATATAGAAAAAGGGGGGTTGAGTATGAAGGATTTAGAAAAAAACTAGTTTAATTATATATATGGATAAGAAACGCGACATGAGGGGTTACATAGGTAAAGTGTAATAATACAAGCATAAATAGAAAGAAAAGCTTGATAAATTTCAAAAATTAAACATTGAAAATAGTGGTATTATATCTATGAACTATGAAGAATGAAAAGAAAAAGAAAATAAGTAAGGGAAGTTAATATGTAACTGTATACAATTATAAAGAAGTGGCATAAATGCAAAATAAGATAAGAATATAATATAAACATATAGAAAATAGGTGAAGAAATACAGTAGATGAAAAATATGAGGCTAAATAAGAATTCTTATTTTCAACAATTTTTATTTTGTTTTATCAACAGATTTGTCGAAATTTCTATGAATCCACTCATATTCCTGTTCCTTCTTTTCTTCAGCCCATGAAATATGGTCCTCTCTCTTGAACAAACATTTCCTTTCTCCAGTGATTATCTCTAATGGTGATATTCTGAAAAGATTAAGGCTTCTAGCTGAGCAAGAGTTATAGCTGAGCATTGTCACCATTAGTGTCATTAGTCTGGGGACTAATGGTCGATTTTCAGATCATTTCCAAACTGATGTTGCATAATTTCTTTCGCTTTGATCATTTGGTGTTACCAAGTGATGTACAATTTTGACCAACTTGTAAGATTTAACTAATAAATTTTATTAAAAATCAATAAAAGAGATAAAAAATAATATTTCATATATGATATTAATTTTCTTGGATGGCAGTTATATAAAAATAATATCTGACAGACCAAGAATAGGCTGGATAAAGTATATATTAAATGATGCCAAGAAAGCAGAAGTAAACAGCAGGATAACAATAACCAGCGACAGGAGGGCAGGGTGATTGATGTTGGAGGAGGCTAGAACTTCCTAGGAGGTTGTAGCGCCAGTACAATAATCATAATATAAAATTTGTCTCTCCAAGTTACCATTTTTAATGCCATGGAAAATTGAGTTTGTACAAACAGAACCTTGTAAAACAAAATAATTAAATATGTATTCGTGGTTAAATATTAACATCAATTATGTTTTGCTTATTTTAATCTGCCCAAATGAAATATTAATTAATTCATTTTTAAGTACTAGTAAAATACTATTCTATAAATGAAGAACAAACTAAAAATGAGTCTCTAAATTCCCTTTTACTCAATATTTTTAAACATTGTTGAAAAGTTTCTCAAACTTTAAAAAACTAGTAAAGAAAATGTAGTCAAGCCAATTTTTCTGAGCTGTAATAAAAAAAAAAATTACTTATTTATTGATTCATTTAAGTTTTATGATCATTAAAGTTTTAAATGCATTATTACTATTTTTTTTTCAATGTATAGAAAAAAAGGAACCTTTGGTCCCCTGTCATGGTGGCATAAGAGTTAGAGGAAAAGGTACTGAGGCAAAAATAATTTTTTAGAGAAACACTGAGATGAACTACTTTTCTTAATTGTAAAAAAAAAAAAGTTATGGATAAAGAAAAAAATAATAATTCTCTAAGCTAATGCACAATTATAAGGAACAATTCAAACTGAAAGTAAATTAAAAAAAAAAATCAAGTATTGTAGATTGGTCCCCTTCTACAAAATGTTGTCCTTTAAACATATAGCAAATATACATAGAGCTGCAGCGTTTTGTATACTGGTATTTTTGATATTATCATTATTTTAGAGAAGATTGAAAATCTTGTTTTTTTCTGTTAAAGTCATGAAATTTTATTAAGTATAAGAACCCTCTATAAAATATACTCCAGCTCATAGAATCTTTCAGAATTATGTGCACTGGATAACTACTGAAAGTAGTTGAGGGGATGAACATAAACTGAAAATAACCTTTAACCGACTACATTATACCCCATCAAGGGCCCTGATTCACATAAAAATTCAAATAACAAGGTAAGATGTCATTGGTCTTGAAGACCCTTTATATTTAATAGGAATAATATTTAACTGTGATTAAGGGATCCGATATAATAATGCATGCAAATAAATAAATAAATATATGTATGTATGTTTATTTTTTTTCTTATTACTTACCTTTAGTTTGACAAAAAGGAATGCCTGAGATACTAAAAAAATTGGCTCTATACACATTTCCATTATACAGCTTATGCATATAGACCACACACCTATTGCGTAATGGGTAGTTATATGCTCTTCGGGAGTAACAAGAACGTTTAACCATATCCAACCAAAAAGAATGGATAGAACAGCACAAAGAGGCACTCTATAAAATAATAAAATAATTTTGATGTTTTAACATGCTATACGAGGCGTTGAGATTCAAGAGAGGGTAAATCCAAATTCAAAAGTTTTTCAGGAAACACAAACATATGCATAATTCAGGTTATTATGAAATGATTATTTATTTGAGACAATTTTTTTTAGAAAATTTAGATTGGCTTTGGCATGTTTTGAATGGTGAACCATGTACCACCGCATAGAGGACACTAAATTTGTGAAAAAAATTAAAAATGATTAAATATGGATTTATCCCTTTTTGCATCTCCACGCCTCATATCCAGAATTTTATTACAAAAACCAAAGAACTATTTAATAAGCAGCTGATGTAAACAAATTAAACTTTGTTAATATGTGTAATGAAGTAATTAATTCCCTTCACATTACAAAATATTTAAATTAATATGTTATCACAATGTAGGGATTCAAAATAACATCAATTTAATAAAGAAATTATCAAGCTCTCTCCAGCAACCATAATTTGAATGTAGGCTTTTCATAAATTTACCTTAAATTGCAGGGCAATGTAAATGATTTATCAACTTTCTTTTAATTATCGAGTTCAGAAATATGATTTATTGATCTTCATTTAAATTTTAGATAGTGGTTGTAATTGATTGATTCAGCCTAGTATTTTAAAAATGTTATTAAACGATATTTTTAATGAAGTATTTAAATAATTACTTTTTATCAAATCTTAAAATTATCAATATGAGTGCAAGAATGAACTGTTAAACAGCTCTGTCGATGATACAATACTCTGCAATTTTAATGAAACATTCATGTTTAAAACAAGAAATTGATTACCACAATTTAATAAAAACTGAAACAATTCTCAGATTTAAATAGAAATACTTCCTCATAGCAGAAGTCAGCAATCTGAGATGCAGCCGTGTGAGCTATATGGACCATGGTTGTTGAAATAAATATAAAATATTACTGCCAAAGAACATTTTTACAAGTTTATTTATTCACTATTCAACTTTTCTCTCTCTTATTAATCAATTTGTAGATTACATTTTTACAAGTAATATTGTTAACTAAAGGGCTAATTAATATAATAAAAATATTGTAATTAATAATCCAGATAATCACATTACAAATTTGTAATTTCTAAATCAGATTAAAAATGTTAATGTTAAGTCAAAGAAAACAAATTAAATCCCAATAATATTATAGTTAAAGAATTATAAAAAAATATCTCTTAAATTGAATTTTTTTTTAAATGGACGCGAGAAAGGTGACATAAATTCATTAAAGGTAATAAAAAGTGATTTTTTGATAAATATTAATTTAAATTACAATGAAAACTAAATTTAAACTTAAAAATTATTTAATAGGGTAAGTGGAATAAATAGGTGCAAAAGATTCTAATATTCTTATCATATAATGCTATGTGATCCACAAGAATTAATGGCAAGGAGTGTAGGATATTTCAAAAGAAGAGACTATCACAGGAAAAAGGACGGTGGTGACCTGTGGTCTAGTGGTCTTAACCTACTAAGCCCAAGATTGCGGGTTCGTAGGCCAGCTTGTGGTCCTAGGATATTCTAAAGGGAGTAAAAAATGTTTGGCTATGCCTTACTTCAGAAGGAACATTCAACGGGGGTCCCGAGCCTGTACAATGTTTGCTACTCGTTAAAAATCCCTATCCTAATTAAACCTGGGTAGGCAAAATTTAGAGCTCCCACTGTACTGCCCTACTAGGAAAAAAGGCCTTAAGTCCAAAAAAAATGAAAATTGAGTTAAGGTCAAATTACGGTTTTGTAGTTGGTTTTCTATATTCTGTATTTAATAAGTAATTATTTGTCAGTCTTATAAGTTCATAAATTAGGCTATCAACAAAAATATATTGTGAGCCAACATGGGAGTTAAGTTATGGTTCGCACTCCTGTTTGGAGATAACAAGACCTTAAGTCCCATTTTATACCTAAAAAAGCCAAAATCGATTTTTTTTAAAACTAAAACTGTTTTTTTTATTTTCTATATCAAATTATTTGATCCTTTAAATGTAAATTTTACAGAAAAAAGGGTGTGGAAAAGTTTAAATTACGTTTTATTGGATATCTCAATTTCAAGTGAAGTGGAGTTAAGGCTTTCTAAGGCAGTGTAGCATCGTCAGATTAGCCATAGTAGCATAAAAGTGACATTAAATAAACAAACAGGAGAAAGGGGCTAATCATGTAGAACTGCAAAAAATGGAAACTTACAAGGAAGCGGAGTCCAACCTCCATGAAGAAGAGATAAAAGTCTTTTAGAACTGCTTGAGAAACAGAACAGGAATATTTTGTAAAATTCCTGAAGAATTCATACCCTCAATCAGACCAGGGGTTAACCGAGCATGGCCTGGTAAAGGAGGCACAGAAGTCTGAACTACTCAAAGAGGAGATTGTGTATAATCGTAATAGAATCGCAAAGCTCCAAGGCATAATAAACTTCCAGTCAGTGTGGGCAGATACGAAACAAATCTGAAAAATTTGATCATCTGCCTTATCCACAAGTAGAGTAATCACAATTTGCTATCAGGGAAGCATATCTAGCACTAATGGCTTCTGCAAAGAGACTTGAACTCGAAGCGAATCAGGCAACACTTCTGAACATGTCAAAGAATTTAATATTTAGGTTATTAAGATGTATCTTTACAGCACCACAATTTTTCAGCTTTAAAACAAAACTCAGGAACATGGACTAAAACCACTAGTAGTGAACAAATCTCCTGAGTAATTGGTAATAGAACTTGAAAATAGGTGAAAACTGGGTGATCTATCATTCATTAAATGAGCAGAATGTTGTTTATAATATAATTCGATTTGATAACTCGACAGAAATGGTTTTAGGAACAGGAAAAATATTTTAATACGAACACACACACATAAGGATACCTAGATAACATAAAAAAACAAAAAAACAATTTGCTGTTTTATTCAAAAATACCATTACAAGTATGACGAGAAACTGGTTTCTCCAAAATTCCTAACTTAAGAAAAAACATAAGAAGTGTTTAACTTTTCTAATTTGAAAATCGTAAACAAACCCAGGCACACAGCATTTGTGATTTGGAATGTGCCAGTTATTTTTAATAAAGAAATAATACAAAACATTATAAAATTACAAACATGAAATGTGATTTTCTATTCCATAATAAAGCATGATTTACTGGCTATTTAAATCATTTTCCAAAGAACAAAGAACCAGATTAAATTTCATTATCTTAAACCATACACTAGAATACTATTCAGTCCCATTTAAGCATACTGCAGTGCTAATTCAGTCATTAGGGATAAAAATCCCGAGCAGATTATGACATGACAGACAAAGAAAGCTAATTTAAAATATAACAGGGTATATTTGTCTTGAAATAACTAACATCAAAATTGGAAATCATACTGATTCAATAAATACTTCATCAAATATATATATATATATATATATATATATATATATATATATATATATATATATATATGTTTATTTTTTAAATTAAGCACCTTAATGATAGCAAGAAATTTATAAAGAATTTAAAACTATTGCTTTGTACTGAAATAGGAATAGATATTTCCTATAGACATATTAAAGAAATGTGAAACAAATTTAAAGCTATAAGTCATATGAGATAATGCTTTGATATAAATTAATACTAAAGATGCTAGTACATATATGTCGAACTCATGACATTTGGTGAAAAATGTTATAGTCAAATAAATATTGTAATACTTGCAACATATATGATACATATTTAAGAAAATATTTAACAAAACTTATTACATATTACATATATACCAAACCAAGGCTAAGAATAGTACTAATAATTAAATTAAAAATATAAATAAATCTACAATGTACTTGGGATGATCCACAATGTAATGGGAACTGTTTTGAATACCAACTATTTACATCTATATTAGGCCTTCAAAAATATCAGAATAATTTCATAATACATATTATTGATTAATACTCTAAGGCTTTATCAACAGTATCAAATTAAAAATCCAAAATAACTAATTAATCAGTGAGGAAATTACTGGATTATAGAGATTTGAAAAATAGACAACCATTGGAAATGAGATATATTTCAATGTAAGGCATGATCACTAGTCAATAGTATAAATAATTAAAAAAAAATGTTGTATAAACCAAAATGGTGTTTTGGTCAAGATAGTATATAAAATAAATGAATAATCTTTCTAATGATCTGAAGATTAAAATTATTTATTATTTAACTTTTTTCAAAAGTTAATCTATATTAAACATCTTAGAGAGGAAAATAGTTGACTGGATGATATAATGGAGAATGGAGATAGTTGGGGGGTGCAGTCAACAAAACATCAAAAAAGTCAAGACTTATTTTAATTTGTACCGACGTTTCGACCTACTTTGTAGGTTATCTTCACAGTTCACCCAGCCACCTCTCCTATTAGCCCTGAAGATGACCTACAAAGTAGGTCGAAACGTTGGCACAAATAAAAATAAGTCTTGACTTATTTGGTGTTTTTTTTACTGCCCCCCCCCCAACTATCTCCATTCTCCATTATATTTAACATCAGTTGTCTAGTTTTAAAAAATAATGAAGTAATTAAGTCAAATGATTAGCCTAGTCAATAACCAGTTTATTGAAGTGACAGATTTAACTAAAATATATATCTCATTGAATAACGTCATTACTGAAATAAATTAACACAAACAATAGCTCCCTTCATCCCAAGATACAGAAACAACTAAGCTATTGTAATGATAATTTACATTTATTTTATGTAAATGAATTCAACTACTTAACAAAATAACTCAAAAATGCTCTCTAATTATAAATTTTAAATTGGGTAAATAAAATAAATTACTAAAAATTGTCTAGTAAATCTACTATTATCAAAAAATAGCGAATAAATATAACAAAGAGGCAAGAAAAAATTAACAAAATAATTAAAATTTGAATAAATAACACCATATAATATACATTTATTTAAAGTAAATAACAGCATTTTTCAAACCACGCAGAAAACACTTGAAATTTTCAAGTGTCACTAGAAAAAAATGTGTGCAAGGACACGCTTCAAAATAAATAAAAGTATCTAATAAAAATCATATTGATTTTATTATATTTAATAGCCATATTGTTTAGCAAATCAGTAAGAATTAACATGTTTCAGGGAAAACACTTTGACATATTCAAAGCTGTCTTCTATGAATAGGAATGCCTTTACAAAGTTTAATGTTAATTATGAACTGTTCATAACTTGGTTTTTTTCTATAACTGGGTTTTTCACTGCTTCTTAATGCTTAATATTCAATGAAATATTTAATAAAACCAATCATAAAAAACAATTTCACCAGGAGGGTTTATTCAATCCTATGACTGGAAGCCCTATAACTAAAATAGCTTAATTAAAAACATCACTTCCTCAGGATTTTATATTATCTGAAAAAGTGACGTTTCTATAAAATAAGCTAAAATATGCCAAAACAACATTACTAAGAAACATTATCTGTATTCTCTGAAAACCGGAAACAAATTAATTATAAGAGAGTTATCATCTCAGTGTGTAAAAAAACTGAGATTGATTGGAAAAAAAATGACAATACTATTAGATATAAACAACATCAGGGCGAAAAACTAAGGAATGTATTTTCTTCTACAAAGCTCTAAACCTATCTTATTTTAATCGTTTTTTCTTAGCCCCTCTTTTCTTTTTCAAATGGTTTAGAGCAGTAGTTTTTTGTCAATCTTGTTTATTTTTCGTTTTACACAATCTTTTATGGTAACTTTGAGCCAAAGAGTTAATGATGGAAATTACGAAATAGCAAACCATGATGAAAACAAATGTTTCAAAAACAGATGCTAACGGATTACTGCTGGTTTCCACCTTTGATTTGTCTCCATGCAGCTTGTTCTTTTGCATTTCAAGCAATTTTTGCAAGAGTTTCTGCAATTGTAAACCAAAAAATGGTACTTTTTCTAAGAAAAACATGAGTTTTTCAATCAATACATCACTAAATGTTATTATGACAAACATTGCCTGTAACATCATTTTTATGACTGCTTTTCCAATCAATGTAGCACCAAAAAATGTCCAAAAAGGAATCAAGAAGTGGCCACATGTTATACCTGCTAGATCAAACAGAGGATTTGGTATAGAAGCACATACTAAAATTCCAAGAAAACCTATTTTGTTGACTAGTTCTTCAACCATAAGTTTTGCTTTGTCTAATAATTCTAATCCTTCAGGATTTTCTTTTTTCTTTTGCAAATCTTCAAATTCTTTTAATTCATCTTCGTCATCTGGGTCATGACCTGATAGTCTTGCAGCTCTAGCCATAAAATAAGGAGGTAATTCTCCTAAGGCAGTACCAGCACCCCACATAATAGCCTCTAAATGAACCTTCCTCATAATATTCCAAATACTTACAAGCCATGAAGTATCTAACTCATCGGGGCATAATATTGAATCAGGATATGGAGGTTCAGGAAAATTTAATGCCCCACAAGTATAGCCTGCTCGAGTGACAGAAGCTATGTGAGGTCCTAAATAAAGAATAAAGGTGTGAAGACCAGTGCCAAGGCCAATTGACGATAAGACACCTAAACCAATCCAATAAAAACTCCATAATACTTTCTTTTTAGCTAATTCAACAATAACTTCATGTGGTCCCTTCATGTTCAATAATACTGCAATGCACGAAGAAATAATGACACCTGCAAATAAACTTTTACGATAACTAAGAGTCCTTTGGGTAAATGAAAGAGAAGTAAGAAAGAGTTCCCTAGTAAAATAGTTAACAGTGATAATTGGCTTCTTCCAAATCACTATAGATTCTCTTTCTTCTTTCTCTCTTTGACGGGTTGCAATTCTTTCCTTGTTCTCCTTCATGTTCTCCCCGTTGGAAGCAAAATCTCCTTTCCTCCTCATTTCGTTCTGCTTCTGGAAACCATCATGATGTGCATTAACTCTTAAATGAATTTTCATGTTTATAGAATAGTACCTTATTATCAAGGTAAGATATAATTAAATGATCTTAAATTTTGGAAAATTATACAAGACTCTATAATTGTAACTTTAGGGAACGCAGTTAACCTAGTGGGTAGACCTGACTTCTTAAGCGGAATCATACTATATCCTGAGTGGAAATATTAAATTTTATAAATAAACACAGGAGAGAAAATTAGCAAACACTTCCTAAGTTCATCCAAATCTATATAACATCTACAGATATTAGCCACAGAATAAATCTATTAACAGCTCTGTAACGGGATAAATGATCCGGCACAGAAAACAGTGCCTCCTCTCTTAGGCTTTTTAGGGAGTGATAATTTATATGAGAAAAAGCATTTAAATTCCAAAACCATGTAAGTAAAAAAAACTTAAATACATATTATTAAATACATGAGTCCCAAAACTACTATATTATTTGTAAATGAGATTTGAAGAGAAAGCAATGAAAATGGAATATAATCAGGGTAATTTTCTATTGTGCTACTGGATACCTAATTAAACTATCAGTATTGGGAGACCAAGGGATAGCAAATATTTATATATTTAAATCAAGCACAAAGATAAAAAAAAATACAAAAGGTTAATGCAAGGCTCTCAAAGACCAATTAACAACTTATAAAAAAGCAAAAACACTATTCATAACCTTGGTTTGAAAGTTTTAAACTAAGTGAAGTAAGTACTAAATATTCACAGTGCTATAACATTAAGAAATTAAAATATATACAGAAATAAAATAAATAAAGAATGGATCTATGAAACAAAATTTATTTTTTGAGTTATGAAGTTTATTTACAAATAATAGACTCAGATGAAGTTATTATTTTTTTAAATTTTATAAATTCAATTATAAAGCAAGATAACTTTATACTTACGTTAACCATATTAAATTTACAACTTGGGGCCAGTTGTGTTCAGTTGTTTTAGATAGACAAGCTCTTCTGAATGCTTCTCGACTCAAAAATAAAATTGTTGACTCCAATAATAAAAGACGTACATTCATAACACCCACCACTGCTTGAGAAATGTTTCGTAGCACAAATGCATTTAGAAGGAATGTAACAACACGAAACACAAGCTGAAATAAATGAAAGAAGGCTCAATTAAATGAGGCAGTGTAACATATTTGTTTTCACAGTATTACAAAACAAATACACGAGAACATGCCAATTGTTCAACTAAGGAGAAAAAAATAGCTTACATAATTAGTAGCTAACTGCAATGATAATTCACCTGAAAAATTATATTAAATGATGCATTTTGAAGGCTGCTTTTTAAAAAGTTTTTTCCCATAATAAATAAGGTTGCTGGTTACTTATTACACATTACAGTAAAAATAAAAATTTTCTTATCAAATTTGAGCTACTACTATTCATTATCAAAGATTGATTATATAAGACACTGAAAACTGTGAAATTAAAATAAGGTAACACTACTAAGGCAGCGTACAGTAAATTACATAGATCTAAGTGAGAAACTTGTATTTTGTGCCAGCTAATCAGCTCATAGCCTCCTATCAGGTGATCACACAAAACAGTAACCTTGAACGATGTTTCTTTAGAAATAAATGTTATTGTCTTTAAAATAAAGTTGATAATTCTAATGAACTAAGTACAAATTACCTGCTGTAATAATTAAAATATCATACAAAAGAATACAAATAGGGTTCCAATTAAACTTTTTCAAATCCAGCTGATTCACTTTACTTAAATGAGACCGGTGGTAGCAAAGAGGTGGGAGTGGATGAGCTATCCTTCTAACCTGAACGTAACCTTTTGATAGTTTAATTACGTTCCATTTTTTTTGCTATGATTTTCTTTCGTGTTTTCTCTGTCATGATTTAATATCCATTGATTTCATTTCACAAGACTTGCATGTAACAGCGTGTCAGTGAAAATGTCTTCTGGTGAAAACAGAGTATTAGAGGAGAAAGAAAGATCTCCGAGGACAAGCTTTTTTGTGAGTGTCTCTTTTATTAGATGGTTGTAAACAAAATTGTGAGTGGAATTGGGAGTCTCATTTTTCGGACTCATAGTCTTTAATTTATAGGCAGGGGCTGCAGCAGGTCTAGTAGTGGATTGTGCTTTGTTTCCTCTTGACACTTTAAAGACAAGACTGCAAAGCCAATATGGATTTTGGCAATCTGGAGGTTTTACAGGGGTGTACAAAGGTATTGGACCTACCGCAGTTGGTTCTGCACCATGTGGTATGTTGTTTAGTTATAGTTACCTCTAATATTCATATGTCTGATTGTATAGGGATTGACTGTTATAATTATTTCAGCTGCAACATTTTTTGTTACATACAATGGTTTCAAGTATGCTTGTCAACCTCTTGTTGCACCTAGTCAGGATTTCATGGTTCATATGGCTGCTGCTGCCATAGGTGAAGTGGTAGGTTTTAATAACTCTTACTGATGCATGAATCAATTTCAAAACTATATATGATAATCTAATTCATAGG
This sequence comes from Arma custos, assembly GCA_037127475.1. Lineage (NCBI taxonomy): Eukaryota > Metazoa > Arthropoda > Insecta > Hemiptera > Pentatomidae > Arma > Arma custos. The sequence goes on along the minus strand of CM073759.1, from coordinate 124,980,650 downwards.
TTTCCTGTATAGTTCGTGTTCCTACTGAAATTGTTAAACAACGACGCCAAGCCTGCGTACATGAAGGTAGCTCCTTATCTATTTTGAGAACTATACTAAAAAATGAAGGTCCTTTTGGCTTATACCAAGGGTTTTGGAGTACTGTACTTAGAGATGCCCCATATTCAGTCATTAATTTTCCACTTTGGGAGTATTTTAAGATGAATTTTAGAAATATGAGAAACGGTGAAGAACCTACTCCAAGTGAAGGAGCACTGTGCGGAGCAGTTGCAGGTAGATAAATTTTTAATTAATTTTAAAAATAGTTTTACCAATTGAGGTAGTTAAGATAGTTTATGGTTAATTTTTTATGAACTTGTTAAAGTTTTTTTTGTTCGTATGTGCTATAGAAAATAGGCCATTCACCTATACCAGATAGTCATCAAATTCTTTTCATTGGTTTAAGGATACCACTAGGCCGTCTATAAGATAAGAGGCCCATTCCTTTCAATCATTACATCACACTAACTAGGCATGATCAGCAGGAGGCTTTGCTGTAAATCAACTGCAATACTCTCATTAATTTTACTCTCTAACACTCATTAATTTTAATTTTTAAATAATATATACAATTGATCTTTATGTAACATAAGTTATAGATAACTATTTATTTATTATCGTGTAATGCTGTTCCTTTCAAAATATAGGCTATTCATTATTAAGAGAAATTTTCCATAGAACTAATAAAAAATTAAAGTGAAACAACAGTCCTGACAGATGTCCTGTTCAAATGTGTTTAAATTATTTATATAATAATTTTATATCATTAATAAATTTTATAATATTATTAAGTTTAAACATTAATTTTTACAAAATTGAGTTTTTTAGAAATAGATTGTAATGATTAGGGCCATTTTAACAAAAATATAAGTAAAATAAAAAAAATCATTAAAATATCTGATGCCATTACGATTATGATTGGAGTAGTACAGTGACAGACATACTAATATATGAATTAGACATATATAGATATTTGACCCGGCAGGAACTGTCCTGTTCAAATGTTTAGGAGAATGATAAATTAACTAAAAAAGCATTATCTATGGGATCAAATTGTGAATCTAAACCAATCTTAAACCCACTTGAACAGAAACAAAAAATGTCATCAAAATCAGTTGAACCGTTTAGGAGGAGTACAGTGATATACACACAAACAGAAGAATTTTATGTATGAGAGGAAAATAGTTGACTGGATGATAAAATGGAGAATGGAGATAGTTGGGGCGTGCAGTCGAAAAAACACCAAATAAGTACCAGACTTATATTTAGTTAGTGCTGACGTTTCGACCTACAATGTAGGCCATCTTCAGGGTGGCTGGGTGAACCGGCTAACCAATAATGATTGTTAGTTAGTCATCGCCAGTCGCCCTGAAGATGGCCTACATTGTAGGTCGAAACGTCGGCACTAACTAAATATAAGAAGAATTTTATATATAAAGATAATCCTAAATTCTTGGTAACATCAAATTTTGTTTTCAAAAGCTACTGCATATGATTTATAACTTTTTAAATTAAATTAATATTTTATATTTAATTTACACATGACTTTTGTTAATAATTAGTAAATTATGTATAATAAAATAATTTTTTTTTTTTACCTGTGGTCTAGTGGTTAGTGTAACAAACTACTAAGCCCAAGATCGCGGGTTCGTAGCTGGGCAAGTAGCCCCAAGATTTTTTAAAGGAAGTAAAAAATCCTTAGTTAAGGGACGTTAAACGGATTAATATATTAATAGCGACATGTGGACTTTCAAACCCTCAAGAATTGTGGGAAAAGTATAAAAATGACATGGTGGATGATATTTTACACAAATTACAAGAACAAAATCTGAATGCTTCATACAATGATTTGATTTACAATGACGCGCTAACAAAGTATTCCTGGAAAAAATTATCCGATTTTGGAATGAGCAGACCACAAAGAATTGGAGAAGTTAGTAGTTCTAAAACTACCATTGAACTTAACTCATGAGGAAATACCAGTGTGTAACATTAGCAAAAGCAGGGAGTGCGGAAGAATGTTACAGTAGTGTAAGCTGTTGGTTTGGGATGAATATACAATGTCCCATAAAAAAGCAATCGAAGCAGATGGTGGTACTTGTAGCTAGTGAATTCATACAGTCTCTCCCGATTATTACTTGAGGTACGCCGGCAGATGAAATAAATGCCCGTTTTAAAGCATCTGTATTATGGGCAAAAAAATTTTTTTCACTACAAATACTTCACAATGATTCTCAAGCAGGGCAATATGCAGCTGTTCTTCTAAAAATCGGAGAATATTGTATGCCAACAGACAGTAACGACATGATAATACTGAGACATGAATTTTGTAAAATTGTCAATAACACAGATGATCTAAAAAATAATTTCTATTCTGATCTTCAAATAAATATGGGCAATCGAGAATGGCTATGAGAAACAGCAATTTTGGTGCCGATTAATGAGGTAGTTAACCAAATAAATGAACAAATCATGTCGGACGTGGATGGGATGTTGTCGAATACCTCTCAATAGAAAATGTTTTGGACACTGAATAAGTCACATCATACCATATTGACTTTCTCAACTCTTAAGAATTATCAGGAGTGCCTTCCCATAAGTTGAGGCTGAAAGTTGGTGTTCCAGTCCTATTAATGAGAAATTTTGATGCACGAAGGCTATGTAATGGTACAAATAACACACCTGGGACACAACTTTATAAAAGCTACAATCATGACTGGAATGGGAAAAGGAGGCAATTTTTTGATTCTCTCTGCTCCGATAATTCCTACTGAGTTGCCTTTTCAGTTTAAAAGAGTACAGTTTCCTCTGAAAACAGCATTTGCAATAACAATAAATCAAGCTCAAGGACAGACGCTTAAAGTTGCTGGTATTCATCTAGAAAAAAAAATGTTTTTTCCTTGGGCAACTCTATGTGGCATGCTCACGTGTATCAAACCCACAAAATCTCTATGTTTTGGCTAAAGATGGGAAAACAAAAAAGGTTGTTTATAAAAATGTACTTATAAACTATTTGCAGTAAAACATTTATTTTAATGTATGTATATATTTTATTTGCAAAAAAATTAGCCTGAAAAATTAAAAATGCTGCCCAAAGTCATTATTCCACGCGGACGAAGTCGCGGGCACAGCTACTGTTAAATATATATGTTTTAAGTTATCCATTTTTATAATTTTTTTTATCCTTATTATTTCCAATTAAAGTCTGAGCAATGGTTAATAAAATCGAGTTTACAACATAGTGGTTTAAGTCTTCAGAAATCCACATTTAAATGGATTTATCTAATGGTTAGGTGTTTAAAGTATGTCCATTGTCCATGTATTTTTCTCTAGCTTACACATCAGTATTACACTCGATAACAAAGAAAAATTAAATCTGACTCAGTAATTTATCCTTTCTAAAATACTAATGTTATCAATTTTCTACCAGTTTAAGATGAAAAATCACAAATATTTTTGTTATTTATATGGGTTTGTAACACAACCTTCCAGTTGAAAAAAATATCTTGATATGGTAATACATATATAAATATATCAGTGGTTTTGTTTATGTGCAAGATAGAACTGTGTATTACATCATTTAGTTTATTTTTTGTTTATTCTTGCTATCTTTCTTGAATTTTAGTGAAACCTAATGTACATAAAGATATGTGTCTTTCTTTGTTAGACTTGCTCTTTTGTACTTCATAATATTCTCTCTGAATAGTCTTATTTACATTTATTAAATTAATTCCAAGCCAATTATTCTCATCTCAAAATAATTTTTTGTTTATTTTAGATAATATCATAAACTGATAAACAGACTGTTGGATGTTTTGATCAGTTATTTAATTTTAGTTTCATAGCCTGATGAAATATATTGATAAACAGTGAAATATTAGTAAAATTTATTCCGGTTCTAATCTAGTTACTGATATTAAAACACATTTCATTCATTGTTTCTTATTTTAATTCGGAAGTCTTAAATTATAAAATTAATTGATTAGCTTACAAATAATATGAGTGTATGTTATATTTTGTATTTCATCATACATAATACCTTATGATACTTAAGTCATTTTACAGTTTTTAAAAATTGTCTTGGTGTTTTGTTGGTAGTTAGAAATATATTTCTTTAGGCATCTAAATAAAGCTAATATTAGACCGAATTATTACCCCGTTCTATGGTAGTTTTGTTCACCCAGTATTTTATCTTAGCAGTTTTTTTTTTTTTTTTACAGATTCTGATTACAGAGCTCTGTTTGGTTTTTAGAAAGTTTCTTAATAAACTAAAATGTATAGGTCATATAAACGTTTAATGCATACAATTGTATTATAGTAAATTCAGAATTATTAATTTGAAAGGTAAATTGGGTGTTATTTTAAATTTCTTGTTGTCTTTCTATAACATTATTTCAGTAATTTTGTTATCTGTTGAGAGTAATATTTTGTATAGATCCTATCCGAAATTTAATCCTCTGTGTGGTTGGGTATTATGTATTTTTTATATCAGCAGAAAAAAATAGTGATTAAGGCGAAACTATATCTATTTGTGTGCATTTTTTGTAACTTTTTTGAGGGCTTGATGATATCCCAAATTTAAAATATATGTATTTATATACATACATATAATATACTAAGTATGCCGAAAAATCAACTTGTTAATTTTTAAGAAGGTAATTTTTAACCTTCAATGCACTGAAATCGAATAAAGAATTACTTCTAGATGGCGGGAAACGCAGGAAAAGAAGAATGTCCAAAACTTGGATTTTTTGGGGGGGGGGTTGTACATACATCAGTCCTGGAAATCAAAATTAATCCATTCTTCGCAAAACAAAATTACATTTCTACAGAGATAACACGTCAATTTCCGGAAATCGGAAAATAACCAATTTATACAGAATCGACGTATTTTGGTTCTATCACGATTTTGTATAATAATTGTAATGGTTTTATTACGGCTCTCATTCGACGCATGTGCGGCGACGGAAGAATGTGCTGTTTAGGTACTGTTAGTGGGGAAAAAATCATAAACAAATTACGTATTTTTTTTCGATCAAAAATTAGCATTTCTTTTTTTGATGTTACCCATTTTAGCAAAGTGTTTTTGCCCAGCATATAAAATTTAAAAAATTAAAAACTGCTCCATTGTTTGCATTATTTAAACCCCCTGCGTTTTGGCCTTAAGGAGGAGGAATCTCGTTCGTAGGTCTAGATTCTTATTAAATTTTGAAGAAGCAAAATTGACCTAAAGTGGTAACGATAATTCAAACAGTAAATTTTTTATGTTGAAGTAAAAATAACGTTGTTTATTTCAAATTGTTTTTCAAGACTTCAAATTCATACTAAGGTTTTCCAAGATATTAAAACGGTTCATTCATAAGCACATAAATTTTAATGTAATTTAGGCTGATCACACACCGTATAATAAATTCATCATACATCAAAAACAAGAAGAATCTTATCAATAAAATCGGCACGCTGTTATACCTTGGCTTTTTTACGTTCGATTGCCATGAAAATGTCACTTTCCCTTCTCTCTCTAAAGTTTCATTACATTTTGTTTTTAGGCAAAATAACGCGTGGGATTAATGTATTAATTATCACAGTCGGTTAGAAAATAGCAAATTATTAGATTCAAGCTTAGTTAGAAAATAATAATTCTTTTATAAATACTTTTTTTTTTATAAAGTATAACTTATACTAAGTATATTTCTAATGACTTACCAACCCTTCTGCAGCATTATTAAATTAGATCTGGATGTAGTTTGCTATTGGCTTTAATTGGAATGTTCTCAATGTGCCAATGGGGTTTAGAGGTCATGCTATCTTTATTTCATTATTGTGTGAAATAGAGGCTCTATACTACTGCCTGTATCTTAAAACTTCTCCATTTCCCCAACTAATAGCTATACTTAGAAATGTATGTTTTTAGATACTGACTTTGATTTACTTCTTCATGTCGTCAACTGGAGACTATGATTTGGAATTTATAAAATTTTGCTTACAGTGGAAACTCTAATACATCATTTTTTCTAGTAAATATAAACTCAGAGGGGAGAGCCTCCTCCTCCTCTCCCCCCCAAATTATATTTTTTCTCACACATGAACATAATGCATTTTTTGTTGTTTTTTTTGTTTTGGAACATGAACCTATATGAACTGAACAATATTCAATTCCTGCAATGTCTGTTATAGTTATTTATTTCGGGTCATTGTTTAAGAGTATCTTCTATTCGCTTAATGTAGTCTAGTGGAATAGCCCCCAGGAAGGTGTTTCGATAGTAAATTTTAGAGAAGTTCTGAAAATTTGTTTATAACTAATATCTATATTTTATTAAATAAGAAAAGACAGAGAGTAAATATCATAAAGTTATGATTCTGGCTTTGGAGCTAATTAAATTTATGAGACTGATTTTCCAAAATGGTTTTATTAAGCATTTTCGTCTTAAACAAAAGAAATGTGGAAAATTGTAATTACCGACCTAAAAAGAAAACATATTTTCAAAATTTGTTCAAAGCTTTAGTTTAGAGTAATAATTTGGATATTTCACCTGTAATTTTGACTTGTGCTCTCATACAAATTAATAGACAACAAAGTCAACATTTTTGGTAATTTACCCTTCGACAGTTTAGTATAAAAATGGAAATTATGTTTAATTGAAGAACTCTAAATTACTAGAATTGTGAAATTAATAGTAACCTCTGAAGTGAAATCATGCCTACTAGTACACTTAGCAAAGATTCTCGACTACTTTAACACTAGATTTACCAGACCAGTCATTTAGACTGGTCATGCAATTTCAATTCAAAATTCCTACAAAGTAAAACTTTTTTTGTCACAAATGAATTTATGATTTTTGTTGCTATAATTAGAAAACACGTTTTATAAAGTTAATGTTATTTTTTATACATTAGTAACAAATATAATTTTTGTTATTGACATTTATACCAGTACCAGTCAAAATGACAGGTTGTGTTTTTATGAAAAAATGTATGATTTTGGGAGAATCATGATACCGTTGCAGTACATATAGCACAGAAGCGTCTTTTGTATCTTTCGTTATCGTCTTTTGTTTTCTTTCACTATCGTCATTGTGTTGAGGACGTCATTTTGATAAGCATTTGTTTTGTAAATGCTCTAGACATGTTCAGTCTTGTTTCTAGCTTTGTTCAACTCGCAGCATTTTTCTTATAGACAAAGTTTTTATAGTGATTGTGAGCCCCAAAAAATGTCAAAAAAATCAAAACTTTCTACATATTTAGAAAATGCGACTAACATACCTCAGGAATGTTCAGATGTAGAGAGTGAATTATGTGATAGTGATGGTGATAATAGTAGTGCTATTATCGAAAGTGACGATGAGGAAATTCCTGATGAAGACAATATAGATCAGTCAAGTGACAGTGACAAGTATTTTTCAATATTTTAGATTTAGCCGCAATAAATAGCTGGATATTGTACAAAAACACTACAGGAGAAAATATCTCACGAAAAGACTTTCTGTTTCGATTAGCAGAAGAACTTGCTTCAGAATATCAGACTTCAAGGCAAAAACCAGCCGACGTCAATACACCAACCACAAATGCCACTGTTCCTGTACGAAAATGGTGTCAAATAGGATATTGCAATAACAATAAAACTACAAATATTTGCAATAAATGCAAAAAAAGTCTATGCGGAAAGTGTACACGCAGCAAAATCTACACATGTAGATATTGTGAGCTACAAACTGTAAACAATTAAATGTTTTGTTATTTGTCAATGTCTATAAATTCATTTATCTATTATACTTAATATTGTTCAACTTTATTTTTATCCTTTTTAAGAGTAAATATAGACTGGAAACCACAATAAGTCTTATTTCTAATGCACCTGTCATTTTGACTGGTTTGGTACAAATACGTATACATAAACAGCTGGTATATCTAGTGTTAAATAACAAAAAGTAGGTTGCCGAGTTGCAGTACTTCAACGAAAGTACAAAATTGAAAGTATGAGAAAACTGTGTGTGTCCAGGCTCATCAAAGTAAGCAACATTAGCTGCTGATGTAGTTGGATAAAATGTGCCTACAAGATCTTATCACATTTATTCTTTAAAAGAATATTTTATGTTGTCCACATCATTTGAAACAATCAAGCTCCAAATAAGGAGTGTGTACTGAACTTGCAATCCATTGCCCTCTCACTTATCATGATCCAAAGGAAAGGCTTAGTATATTTCTGTGGATCTTATTATGTTAGTGTTTTTTTTTTTTCTTGCCTTGAGTGTAAACTTAACATCCCATTCACTAATGTATCATTCATCTCACTATGTTTCTTTTTTTATTAAGTTCATCAAACTGGAGAATGCTCATGACAGTATTATATACCTGTTTAATTTAGGCCTTTGTGTAATGAATTAAGGCTAAGGTTTATAGCAGATATCCAATGGATCAAACCTCTACGCTCCTGCTGATAAAATTATTGTTTGGAAAATATTCCTTTTTAGTAATAAACACATAGTTTTAAGAACTGGATCCTTCTAAATTGTAACAACTATATTGTTTGGTAATTTCTATTTTATTTCAAGGAGCCATAGCTGGAGCTGCAACTACTCCATTGGATGTTGTCAAAACCCGTATTATGCTGTCTGTTGGTGGTTATGATGCAAAACAAAGAAAAGGCGTTAAAATTGGACCAATTATTGCACAGATATACAAAGAAAATGGAGTAATGGGGTATGCTTATTTATTTAATGTTATTAATTTTATATTAATAATCAAGATGGCCAAATAGGCTTAATAAGTGTTAAATAGTAGAAGGTACTGTTACAACTTAAATCCAAATCAATTTGTGAATATTTGGGGTCAAAGACTGGGACAAATCGGTCTAGATCCATTGCTGGGTAATCAGCAGGAGGACCTATATTTCACTACCCGTCCCTGAGCAAAACTCTGCTATTGAGGCTCTGGAAAACCGGAATGAAATGTCCAATAAAAGTGCACGGAATACGGCCATCATTCCTATGCAAGTTTCATAGCAGGCCTCACATACTTGAGGAGGAAGGGGTAAACCATTTACAGGATCTCAGGCTTCTTAATATAGTTGATCAATAATGTACTATGTTAATGTCAATTCCAAAAACGTATTTCTTTCCAAAAACTTTGTTTCAAGAATCAAAGAAAATTAAATTTTGTATTGAAGAAGTACCTAGCATTATTATTATTGATTGGTAAATAGAGCCTGAACAAACAGATAATCAATAATGGAATACTCGAATTTGCATAGTTAGGTTGAATTTGAAGAGATATTAAGATTGAGAGGTCAACAAATATTAAATACGTCATTTTGCTAGAACTGTAATAATATAGAATCTATTTCATTTTGTCTTGGTTTTATAAGTTTCATATACATTCATGAATTAATTCCTTAGCATAATACTATTGTTACGGGCTACTGGTATTGAAATGAATTAAACAATCCCTTAATTAAAGATACTAATATTTATTAACAAAAGTGATAAAAAGGATACAAGTAAATTATTAACAATTAAATTATTAAACTAATATAAATTTATAATGACAATATTCTAAATATTATAATCTAGGCCTAACTCCTATCTAATTATTACAATAATATAAGATATTACTAATTCTAGATAGCTTAACTAGTTACAATAGTTTCTATGAATATTATAAAATTACACTACAATTTATAACTAATAGTTAATACTTACAGTTCACTAATCCACCGACTGTAAGATTCTCCAAGTATGACAAACTGACACACAGAAACAGTTTATTACACTCGCGAGACTATCACAGTTCACTGACACACTTATTACACTGGCCGGTTCAACACTGACTAGTTTATCACACTGACACTCACTTATCACTGGTCTTCTCTGGTCTACTCTCAGGCTAGGACTGACTGGCTCGAGGTGAGGGAAGTATTTAAGTAGGCAAGGCCGAACATTCTAGAACACGGAGGGGCCAGACAATTCTTGAATATTCTTAATACTTTTCCGACAAAAGGAGACGATCTAGAACGGTCCTAATCCAATTTTAACGTCTCCCGCTGACGGACTTAAGCCGCTAATCCCCCGCTTCCGCCTTCCTTTGTGCGGCCGTAACATTATCTTATGCGAGCAACATTTAACTTTCTTTAAACCTATTAAACCATAAATCTTTGGGTCAAAAAGTTATTCTGAACCAAATTAGAATTTATGGGTACATCATGTATCATCAAATTTTCACTTATCACAAAAGGCTGTAATATAAAATCTTACTAATGTTATAAATGTGAATGTTTGTAGGTTTGTGTTTCACGCAAAACTACTGGACGGATTTCGATGAAACTTTACAGTAATATAGGTTATACATCAGAATAACACATAGGCTATAGCAAGTGCGGATTTATGGGAGGGTGCAAGGGGGCACGTGCCCCCCCACCAGTATTTTAGGTACTGTGGAGAATCCATTATTGTACATAAATAAAGGCAAATCACATGATAATAGTTGTTAAAATAACAGAAAGAACATGAGTGAAACTATTTGTTTTGATATTCTACTAATCTTACTAATCTTACTTCTTACTTCTTACTATATAAATATACTTAATATATAAATGTGAAAGTTTGTATGTTTGTCCCTCTTTCACGCAAAAACTACTGAATGGATTTGGATGAAACTTTACAGTAATATAGGTTATACATCAGAATAACACATAGGCTATAGCAAGCGAGAAGTTTGGGGGGGAGGGCGCACGAGGGCACGTGCCCCCCGACACTTTTTTAGGTGCTGTGGAGAATCCATTATAGTACATAAATAAAGGAAAATCACATGATAATAGTTGTTAAAATAACAGAAAGGACAGGAGTGAAACTATTTGTTTTAATATCCTACGAATATTATAAATGCGAATGTTTGTTACTCATTCACGCAAAAACTACTGAACGGATTTGGATGAAACTTATTGAATAAAATAGGTTATACATCAAGGCAGATTTATGTGGGGTCATGTGGGCAAAGGTTGTATAGAATCCGTCAGTTTTGAAGTTAGACATCTGAAATTATGGATGTACGAGTAACTTATATTTATTATATAAATAATTAAATTATTTATTTAAAATGATCTTTCACGAAACTTTATGTGGCAGGCCGAATTCCACGCGAGCGAAGCCACGGGCATAAGCTAGTAATACAATACAAATGACAAAATAATAGTTATTGTAAAAATTATTTCATATATATTTCATCTTCAATTCAGAGTATTACATTAATTGTTTCTATATCGTGTGTTATAAATTATATTTAAATGCAAATTAACCAGGTTTTATTAATATATTTTTAATCTGTTTAGGTTTTTTGCTGGTTTCTTACCAAGAGTCATTTGGATATTTCTTGGAGGAGGAATATTTTTTGGGGTCTATGAGAAAGCTTGTGTGATAATTGACGGGGATAGCTGACAAATTGATATCTATTATTTGTTGATTTGAAAACTTAAAAACATATATATTTTAATTTTTACTGCCAATATTTAAATATATATTTTTTATTTATAATTTATTGAAATACTTCAGAAAAACAATTGAAGATTTTGTAATGTCAAAATCTTATACTGTACATTTGTTTCATTTCTATCTGATAAAATAATTTTGTAGGTTGGAAATTGGTTGTATTATTTAGTTTATAAAATGCCAAAGTTAAGGATATATGTAACTTCTAGTCTCATCAATGTCTACTTGCACATTATATTAAGCTGTATAATGTAATTAAGGTGATTCTGTTTTCTTTCCTAAGTGCTTTTTCTTATTTTCCTCTTGCAATTTTTAATTTTGGAATCCTCTAGCCTATAATAAGAAAATATCCATGATTTGTTATTTGTACAATGCTAATTTCAATTCCAAAAACGTATTTCCTTCCAAAAACTTTGTTTTAAGAATTAAAGAAAATTAAATTTTGCATTGAATAAGTACCTAGCATTATTGATTGGTAAATAGATAGAGCCTGAACAAACAGTTGAAAAACAAATTTTCTTTAAAAAAATATTATCTAGTGACTGTCAAACATCTTTATGATGGTAAGAACTAATTTATAATAATACCAATAAAATTGTAGAACATGAATATGAATTATATCCCTTCTTTTCTCTTGTGCTATTCATTTTCTACCAGTTTTTTTTTCACTCACACTCATTTTTGCAAATTCTGGACTACTTACTTCATAAACTATAAACCTAGAAATTCACAAACTAGCCCGTTTCTGATTTAATATTAAATTAATATATTAATTATGAAACGATCAAAACTTGGCCCACAGCTTTAAAATTGGCAATATTGATTAAGAGCTTGCACATATTCTGATATTTTTTATCACAAGCAGACAAGGAAATTCCATGCTAATAAAAAATAGGCTGAAGAAAGCATATGAGGTGGTCGTTGGACTCCAGAAGAAGATATTTTCAGTTATTCCGAGAGGTGCCCAGCAGAGCAACGGGCAGGGCAGTATGTTGATTAACTGTTATTAAGGATTAAAGGAAAAACAAAGAGAAAAATGCGGGAGACCATGTTTTAGGTGTTCGTGTTTACCATCTTGAAAATCCAGCTAGCTAAAGAAACTGGCAAAAACGAAGGACTGCCTAGAGACAGGTTTGTTGAATGCAAACATAGGGCGACATCAGTGTCATCAGAAACCTCTAAGATGGAAGAAGATAGACCGGTGAGCAGAGAAGGAAGAGATCGCAGCAGTCACTAAATTGAATGTTCATGTCAAGGAGAACATGTTGCTTAGCTATGATGGGATCATTGGGGTGTGATATACTGGGGGAAGTGGGAGGTAATGAGGAGGAATGGTCTGCTAGGATAGGGAGGAAGTTATGTAGTGTTGGAGGCGTGAGAGAGGGACCGATCCGGGTAGGCTCGGTGAATTGTTGGATTATTATCAATATTTAGCATCTTCTATTTAAAGGCAGAGTACCACTAAATTAAAGTGCTAATTTAAAGGTTTTTTTAAAAATTTATTTATTGATATCTACAACTGTATTACAATAATACAACAAGTAAATAGGCTAAGTGATATATAATGACAAGTAGAGAAACTACCCACTGGTGGCACTCAAATCAAAGTTCAAGTAAGGAGGTCACGTGGCCATCTTCTTTTCAGACGCCTCGGAGGATTATCGGGAATTGAAGAGGAAGCTAGGTTTGAAACTAGAGGGTTTGAGTGGTAATGAAGTTTGTTATGAAAGGATAGATACCGGGTTCGGGCCAAATCAGCTTCAAAAGGGACATTAAGGTCGTTATGGATGTGTTTATTCTTAACAAAATAAGGAGCATTGAGGATTTTACGAAGGATTTTGGACTGTAAGGATTGGATACGAGAGGAATTCCATGGCTTAGTGGAGCCCCAAAGCTCTACTCCGTAAGTCCAAATAGGTCGTATGATGGCCATGTAGATGAGTCTTTTGTAGTTAATTGGGAGCTTAGAGCGTTTGTCTAGTAAGTGTTGAAGTAGCCTGAAACGTCGTGCGGTTTCTTGTCTTTTCAGTCTTGTATGAGGATTCCAGGTTAATCGTTTGTCAAGGTGCAACCCTAAGTATCGGATCTGTTCTACAGGCACCAGAGGTATATTATTAAAGGATACTGTAGGGCAGGAAGTCATTGGTTTACGACATAAGGTAAAAGTGATTTGATGCGATTTTTGAGAATTTATTTTAATTCTCCAGTTTTGACACCATTCTTCAAGATCAGTGATATGGGATTGGAGGCTTTGGGATGCAATAACTGGATTGGTGTTGACTGATAATACACATGTATCATCAGCATACGTGGTAAGGATAGTATTAGGATGAGTTGGGATGTCAGCTGTATAAACTGTATATAGGATTGGACCAAGGATACTGTCTTGAGGAACACCAGCAGATTGGGAAAAGAGGGACGAATAGACATTGTTATGGTTTACTTGGAAAGTTCTATTTGTGAGATAGGATTGTAGGATGAGAAAGTATGTAGAGGGTAGGAATTTGCGGAGTTTGTAGAGCAAGCCCGGATACCAGACTCGGTCAAAAGCCTGTTCCACGTCAAGAAAGACTCCCGAACAATATGAACCACGTTCTAATGCAGAGGGGACCACATCCACCACACGATGGCATTGCTGAATGGTGGAGTGGGATGCTCGGAATCCAAACTGGTGATCTGGTATTATTTGATTTGCATCAAGGATGGGGTACAATCGTTTAAGGATGAGTTTTTCTAGGATAAAAGAGAGATAGGACGGTAAGAGGATGGGTATTCTGTTTTTTTTTTTAGGTTTGGGTATCATTTTTACAATGGATAATTTCCAGAGGTTAGGAAAATATGTGGAGCGGAGTACAGCATTATATATATATAGGTAAGGAATAGAATGGCTTTATGGAGGATGTAAGAGAAGATAGAATATTTCCGCGGGAGTTGGATGTTCGACAACCCCATCGTTGGTGTTTAGCATTGTATTCTCCTCCAGCTATGAAACGCGGCCCAAAAGATTGGAATAGGGAATCTAAAAGGTTATGAGAGATGGAACTACCGGGAGGACAGTATACAGCTGAAAGTGTGATCTGGAAAGGGCGTGATGTTATGGATACTGATGTTGATTGAATAGCATCAGTTGGAGTGGAAGGAACAAGGGAATGAGATAGAGTTTTGTGAATGAGAATGCAGGATCCAGCATGTGATGTGTTGTCTGCGTGGTCTGATCTGTAAGTGACGTAGTCCCGTATATAGAAATGTGTACGTTGAGTGAAGTGAGTTTCAGTCAGCAAAGCTATATTTATTTGTTTGTCATGAAGAAATATGTCTAGTTCGTCACGGTGATTGAGTAGGCCATTTGCATTCCACAAAAGGATAGTTAAGGGCTTTATACTCATCGTGGGAAATTAAATGGAACTTCGGTAAGAAGTCTTGTAAGTAGGACGATGAGTGGTTTGATGATGTCCTGAAGATCTCTCAGGAAGGAAGACAGGATAAAGTTTATGTCTGTTGGATGGTGGACTGAATTTACATCTGGAGGTTGGGGTGGATAATTTATCTGGAAAGGAGGGTTGGTAGGGAGTTGAATCTGTGGAGCTGGATTTATTTTTGTACTATTTTGATTTAGGGAATTCATTTGAGGGTTCTGACTGTTTTTTGTTGCGGTGGCAATTTGACCCGTAAAGGTTGATGATAGGGAGGAATTTGCTGACGTGGAGGTTCAGCTGTAGGATGGGATGTCTGGAGCTTGGATTGGGAGGTCTGAGTTTTGTTAAGGGAAGTCTGAGGCTTGAGTTGAGAGTTTTGAGGCGCCCGACTCCGAGGCTGCTGCAGATTAGTTGTAGTGCTGTTGTCTTTTCGTTTCTCTGTGGACGTTGTGTCAGTAGTTTGTTGTAGTTGTAATGACGCTTTTGGCAATTCAGGGAAGATTTTGACGTTGTCAACTTCAGGTGCCTGAGTAGTAGTCCTCTCTAATCTACTATCTTTTATTTTAAGACTTCTCTGGCGATGAACGTTTTTATAGACCGCACAGCCTCTATAGTTAGCGGGATGATCTCCGCCACAGAGGGCACATTTTGCAGGTTCGGCGTTGGATTTCTGGCAAGTGTCAGTTGGGTGTGGACCTGCACACTTGACGCACCTGGCTTCGTGGTGACAATACCTCTTAGTATGGTCCAAATTTTGGCATTTAGTGCATTGCACTAAGGTTCTTCTTTGTTTCGGCTGTTCGAATTGAACAATAGAATATACGAGTCTTGAGACTTGAAAAATCCTCATTATTGCGAGCTGGTTCCAAATCCACGAAGAATAATGGTAGTGGATATTTCTCTATGGGATGTAATACGCATGAGACATTTCTCACGTTGTGACCTATTTCTTCTAGGTCTTTCTTAATTGCTGACGTAGGGGTGGATGAGTGCAACCCTCTCAACACCACTCTGTATGATTTGTCCTGTTTCAATTGATAACAGTGAAAATCATATTGTTTCACAGTCAGATGTTCTATGAGTTTTTTGTAAATGTCTTTGCTATTAGTGTTTATTTTGATGTCATTCACTCTGGAATAACCACTAAAATTTGTCTGGCCAATCAATTCAGCAATTTCTTGACCGAAGGCATAGAAATTATTTATTTTTGATACGTAGAACGGTGGTGGCTTCGGGTCAACGAATCCCTGGTTTTCCTGTTTAGGAGCTGGATTATTTGTAGAATTACCGCTAGTTGAGGCTATTGGTGGTTTATTTTCCAGACTGTTTGTAGATTTTTTGGCTGCAGTTGTTTTACTGCGTGTTTTAGGGCGCACTGATACCTCAATGTTTTGTGCGGGTGTCTTTTTTAAAGTTGTCCTGTTTTTTTTTATTGGGAGAGTTTCCGGCCGAGCCCGGTGCAGACTTTCTCTCCCTCTTCTGTAGGAATCGTCTTGTTAAGTACTGTGAGTCCGTCTCACTTATTTCAGAGAAAGGAGTCTCTTCCTCAGACACATCACTACACGATTTGTCAACATCCATTGTCTATTAATTAATTATAAAAAGAGAGAAAGAAAAAAAAATATATACATATAAAGATATATCTAAATAATTAAAAATAAAATCTTAACCCTAAATCATATACATACATCCTGTACTGTACTGTAATTAAATAATAATTAAATTAAATTAATTGATTTGAAAAAAAAAAGAAAAAAAAAGTTGTCTTGTGGGATTCGATCGGAGGATCGGAAGAGCCACGTACCAAGCCTTGGCCTTGAACTTGTGGCGACTTTGTTAAGTCCTGTAAGGATTAGTTGCCACGTTGCTGCCTTAGCAAACGCCCACTAGTTAATAAATGTCTATTTATAATAGTCACTCACCTCACAATCCTTGATTAATATATGTTCATATTGTTAATAAACTATAATCCTACACATTTTCAATTGTAGCTGTTCAATTGTTCATCTATAAATGGTAACAAATGCGGAGCGTCATTAACAGTGAACTTTGTATGCGGCCATGACACTTTATACTCTCAATTTAAAGGTAAAAAGGGCATTCACGTTCAAGCGCGGACATTACGAATTCATGAGTGTGCTGTTCGGACTGAAAAATGACCCTATTATGTTTCAAAAGCTAATTGATGAGTTGATGTGATGCATCAACAAAGACATGTGTCAAATATACATGGATGATGATTTACCAAAAAGGAGGAAGAACATGTCAAGCACCTACAGAGTGTATTCAAGAGGATCCGAGAATTTGGACTGAAATTATTCGCAGAGAAGTTGTTCCTTGACAAGTGGAAGATTAGTTTTCTGTGGCATACTATCACCAGGTAGGGGCTAAAACCAAAAAGTAAGATAGAGGCGATTACTAGGATGTTGGTGCCATGGGATGTTAAGGCCAGCCAGTAAAGTTTGACATCTGCTGGTAGAACTCATTTCATCCCTTACGTATACACGGTGGTAATCATTCTTCTGCCAGCCGATATCCCGTGTGGAAAAGTACCGCTTCGTACGTACCAACCGCCTGATAAATCAAGCAATAACTGGAGGTGGTCGTTTTCTCAGCCTCCGACATTTTGCAAAATCGAGGTCCTCTAGGCCAATCTCCATCCCAAGAACCGCCCCAACACTAGCCACTAGTGCTGCAGGGGTTCCTAGATGTACCCAAATGCCCAAAATCTCAAGAGACCAGCATAGCAGTCCTTGCTCGCTTTATTAAGGCAAAACTCCAGACCACCCACCTTTGTTTTGAAGGTTTTGTTTTGTGCAGTTAGCTCATCTATGTACTTGGCCTGCCCTTCAGTGAAAAATACTAGTGTGAAAACATTAGATGGCGATATAACTTGAGGTTATTTAAATGCCTGTGCTATGTTTTAATTATAAACATTTTAATATGAAATAGCTTTGAATCATGTTTCGTTTTTTCCTATAAGATTGCAGT
Source organism: Arma custos (assembly GCA_037127475.1). Taxonomy (NCBI): domain Eukaryota; kingdom Metazoa; phylum Arthropoda; class Insecta; order Hemiptera; family Pentatomidae; genus Arma; species Arma custos. Next base: position 124,962,724 of record CM073759.1, on the reverse strand, counting down.
AAAATAAAATATTAATATAAATTGAAGAAAACATTATCTTACTTCCAAAGTAATTTTTTACACTGTAAGTAGATTTAAGAAAATTAGGTTATAGTTTTGCAACACAGAAGATCTATAGATGGGATCAAAGGTCATTTATAAAGGAAATAAATTTATATAATGTAATAGGGTGTATAAAAAAATGACCATTTTTCAAATTCAAGATTTCAAAGGGTCTGTAAATATTTCAATTTAATACTTACCAATACTTAATAATCCCTTTAGAGCATTCTCTAAGCTTGTTTAATCTCATTGAATTCTTAAAAAAAAACAACCTCAGTTTACTTATTTCAAAAGATACTGTTGGTCGTCAGATAAAGTAAAATACTGATAGTCGCCATCTACGCTCCATTAGGAAGCTGTAGACCGGTCCCTCACAAACTTACTCCTCAGCAATCACCTAAGAGGTTAGAACTTTGTAAAAACTGATTCAAAAACCCTTCTGATATAATATTTTACTGGAAGATTGTCACGTGTGATGAAAAGCGGGTTTACTGCCTAAATTTAAATACTCGTGAGCATTGGCTAGATCATAGTCAAACTGCTTTTCCAGTTGCTGCAGGGGCAATTTGAAAAAAAATCCATGCTTTGTCTTTTTTGAAGGTGTTATTCTTCACGACTTAGTTTCTGACGGATGCTCTATGAATTCTGAACTCTGCTGCAAACAACTGGAAAGATTATACGTGAAGTTGTCGGGGCGTTATCCTGCTTTGATAAACCAAAAAGCGGTTTTATTCCAACAAGATAAAGCTCGTCCTCACACTTCCCGTGGAACCCATAAAAACTTTAAAGAACTCCATGGGTTCAAACTCTTGCTTCATCAACCTTATAGTCTAGACCTCGCACTACGGGATTACTACTTGTTTCGATCCATGGCACATTTTCTTCAAGTGAAAAAAATTGATAATTTTGCAGAAGTTGAAATTGTGGTCCAAAAGTTCTTTGACAGCCATCTCAAGGAATGGTATCAAGGTGGAATCAAGCAGATGGCTAATGATGGTAGATAAAAATAGACTAACTTTTTTTTTTTCTCCCCTTCCCTGCCTGTGAGGCATACAGGGTTTTCTCCAGTGGGCGTTCACCACTGGAGGTACAAATCGGGTATTTTATTCTATATATCCATTTATTAATATAAACACTGGAACTATGGTGTAGCCCAGTGTACGGTTGTACACCTTATCCTTATCCTCGTCTTCTTCCTTCAGCTTGTTCTTCATCGGGGTCCTTCTAAGGTTGGTCCGGCAGACTTCCCGGTGCCGGTCCTCTCCTGGTGATCAGGAAGTGGGCCGGTCCTACTGCCTCCTTCCATCCGTATACGTATTCCCTGAAACTTGCGTAGTTCGCCACCTCCACAAGTTCAGGGAACACGTCCTCGGTAATATCATAGATTCCCGTTTTCCTGGATAACCTCGCGCGCAGGGCGTCGTATGCGGTGCATGATGCTATTACATGCTCGGCAGTTTCCGGAACTCCGCAGATGGGGCAGTTGGGGTCCAGATCATATCCGTGCTGGTTTAGCTTCCATCTGAAGCCCCCATGCCCCGTGAGGATCTGCGACATCCAGTAATCAGGAAGGACCCAGTTGGCTTTTAATCTTGATTCGAGGGTGGGGAAGTATTTCCTAAGGGTGCTCCCTTTTAAGGATGTCACCCACTGTCCATTCCATTCCATCAGTGAGTCCTTCCTGAGTTGACTTGCATATGTTCCGGGAGAGCTGCCAAGCCTCTTCTCTTCACCTCATGCTTAGTAGCATCTTCTTCCAGCAGGAGGTCTACAGGCATACCAATAACAATGGACTACCATATACTTTGAGCATTAATTTTCTGACTCCCTATTATTTAAAATAATAAACAATTGCAAAAAATCACATAATTTGCACTATCTATAAAATTATTAGATGGTGGATCAAACAATTGATCAGAAAATTAAAGACTATATAAATTTTGGATGATGAATAACTGATTTTTGATAAACTGCTTTCAAGAAATACTATTTATTAGTACAAAAATTAGCATCTGGGAGCGCTTTTTTTAATGAAAAAAATTTGAAGAACATAATAACATCTGAAATTGAAATGAAATTTTAATGAAATGAAATATCATGTACTTTGGGATACAACGTGTTAATCTAAAATCAGAAACAATTTTATAAATTCTAAAGATAAGTTTTTATTATAACTTTTTTTTTTCATCAACACAATTTATAAAGTAATTATAAGTTAAATGTAGGTAAAAAATAAGACTATAAATAAAAAACCATTAGTATTTGTAGAAAAATCTTTATTTTTATGCATGTAAACGTATCAACAATTAAGTTAGATATGATTGTTGGATTAAGTTAGATATTGATTGAAAAATTCCAATTTTGTTTTTTTTATCATTATTTCTTGTTTACTTTATGTATTCTAATGTTCTGCAGCTGTGTTCCCATAAAAAATCAAAATTTATTATTCTTAAATTAATTTTTTTTTGGCCTGGATTATAATGTCAGTGAATTGAATTTCATAAGGATTTCTCAGCAATCCTACTTTATACAACTTTCCTTTTCTTCCTAACTCAGATTTCCCAAATTGCTTAATTAATTAATCACATTTTCAAGTATTTTAGATGATTTCATCTTCCGCATTTAAATATGAAAAAAAAATCGAAAACACTTTTAAGCCACTAAATGTTTTGAAACAACATGTCCTTTATCTTTAGGGTTAGCAATATGAGAACCAAATTGTAAAGCCTTCTTGGGTAGTGAAGCAGCTGATCGCAGACCCAAATTCCATGCAAGGAGTCTTAGAAGTAGTTTATCACCAATGCCTCTAGCTAACTTTGGATTTAGACAACACCTAAAAAATTGTAAGCACAATGACATATATTTATAAGCAAGTGAGAATCTACATGGAAGAAGGGTGAAACCATTGTCATAATAAAATAATATATATGATACAAATACATCTATTCATACTAAAATATTAATATATTATGTCTAGTTGTAGCTACATACATACTTATTGCCCACAAGTGGCAGATTGTAATATTTTTAATAAAGTATTTAAAAAAAATATATTATGTAATGGAAAAACAAATATTATGCTATATGAATTTGAACTTTTTTAATGAAGCCTCTCATAAAATATACTAATATATATGTAATAGGCAATGAAGGAATGTATATTAAAAAATCTAAAAACTGAGACTGATGATAAAACATGAATAAAAGATGATTTCAAAATTAGTTAAAATTCTAGGTCTACTCAGTATTTAAATGAAACATCTAACCATATTCAAATTATGTAAAAATAATTTCAATATAGTAGAAAATAATCTTTTTTTACTATGTTCAATAATTATGTAAAAATAATTTCAATATAGTAAAAAAATAATCTTTTTTTACTATGTTCAATTCTTTTATAAGGACACAATATAATGAACTCCCTAATCAAGTGTAAAATATAAAAATAATATTTTTATAGCCTAATATAAAAATTAAGCTAAGGATAATGACTTAAACAAAAGAAAATATAATTATATTTTATTTTATTGTCTTATGATATAATTTTTTAAATATTTTATTTGAAAAAAAAAGATATGACCAGGACCGGGACAATTAACATTCTCCCCGTGTATACATCGCAAATTGCGAGAACACGGAGATATAGGATCAGTGAAAAGAAGAGATATGACTGACCGAGAAGCGAACCAGGATGGCTGAGATGGTTAAGGCACCACCACGGACAGGTGGGAGACCCGGGTTCGAGTCCCGGTCCTGGTCATATCTTTTTTTTTTCAAATAAAATATTTAAAAGAAAATATATTTTTAATTTAAAGTAAGATATCACAGCTGAAATTATTTCATTTATCTGTGGAAGAAAGTGGTCCGGATAGAGGTCACAATGAATATATGTATATATATTGAGTCTGTTTCAAGCCAGTGAGGACCTACCCCACAGCCCTGAAGAAGACCTACAAAGTAGGTCGAAACGTTGGCTAATAAATAAAGTTTTTCTCATTCTACGAGAAATTCATTGCGACCTCTACCCGGACCACTTTCTTCCACATATATTATCAAGGTCAACAATTATCATTCAATATTTCATTTATCCTTTTTATAATTATTGAAACATTGTATTATAGGTTACCTAAACCAAGTTGGCAATGCATCCACAGTAGCGACAAATTCTTCATCAAGATATGGCATGCGAGGTTGCCTTCCGTGATCAGCAACAACTCTATTATCACGCCCTAAGTTTCTTTCACCAATATGGCGTAAATCATTATACAAATCACGGGTTAAACCCTTCCATCCATTAGTTCTGAATGTTGCTCTATGTCTTGAGTATCCACCAAACATTTCATCAGCTCCCATTCCTAATAATACTACCTAAGTAATCATAAGTCTATGTTAATACATGAATTGATAATGTAATTACTATATTAATTTTAATTAATATATGAATATTTGTTCACGTAAGCTTCCACGGTCATTGGTATTGTCCGTATGTTTTTTTTCCGGGATGAACCGTGTGGTGTTGGTTTTGTTTGCCAACCTTTCACTCATTGTGTTGTGAGCTTCTTCAGCAGGGCTAGTCAGTAAGTGAAGAGCGAATGATGGAGTCAGGGTAGATATACTGTTAAGAATTTTAATTTTATTACAAAATGTATTTATTATAAGGGCAAAACAAAACTGAGATCTTTAGTCTCCGTGGGCCAATGATAATTACAGTTTGGGATTGGTTGTAACAATTTAAATTAAAACACAATTTTTATATAATAACCACTCACATTTATCTCATCCAATTGTCTTCAAACTTCTTCACCCATAACAGTGACGCCGAATGACACCGATGCTTCTCTTGAACACTTGAAAACTCCTTACAGCAGACTGTCAGTGGTAGAAATGCTTGTAGAGATTCTAGCTTCAGGACATCCAATCGTCAAGTCATGTAACTTAAGTCCTCACTCAGGGCGTTCTTGAACAGAGTTGAAAAAACTGTGAAGGTCCTATCCTCAGAACCCCACGCTGCAGAATGCTTGAAAGATGGCGGGAGCTTTGCATTGTCCGTCGTGTGCGTCAATGCCATTTGTATGATTTGCAAATCAGTTTTACATATAAAAATTGTGTTTTTCATTGAACAAACCAAATATTAATTTAATAGAAAAAAAATATGTTATAAGTTTTGGAATTATTTTTATTTACTTAACACATCTCGCGCCAAGCCCCAAAATCGCGATTTACTCATTCGGGCCAATATATTTTTTTATTATCAATTATCAATTTTCCGTGTGTGCACCGGTGATCACGCGGCCCCAGTAAGTAATTTTAAGTAATTTTTAATTAAGGTTGCCTGTGGATATGTGAACACGCGGCCCAAACTCAGGTCGTGCGCACCGGTGCCGCACATGGCGCTAAATGAGTTAATTAAACTAATCATAAATCTATGTCAACTTTACGGTAGTCCGATTGATAAGCAAATCATCGATTGTTTTATTTTTATTTATTTCTAACATATTTTGAACCTTAACAATACCTTAGAGGCGTGGTCTCGGTCGAAGTCTGCCTTCCCATTGGCTTGCTTGTGCCGAGTCCATAGGTCGTGTTGTGTTCGGGTGGATTCGTGTGTGTCTTTTGTTTTATGGCAGGATACCAGTTTTTTACTAAGTTTGTAACCGTCTTCCTTATTGAAATTATTGGTTCCTTTGATAATTTCAATGGCCTCTCTTATGGTGCGGAGGTGATAATTATTATCTTTAACCAGTATAGCTGTGTTTTCGAAAGGTATGTGGTGGTTGGTGCTTTAGAAGTATTCTGCTTGTAAAGACAAGTTAGAACTATGTACTCCAGGCATCTATAGCATAGCCTGTTCTTGTGGCAAGGTCTACACAGGACAAACGGGAAGGACTATCAAAAGAAGGATAAAGGAGCACATTTCTAGTGTCAACAACTTCAAGACGGAAAAAATCGGCTGTAGCAGAACACTGTCATTTATTATATCGTCACTGTTAAAACATTAACGCCTATCTACAACTTTTTATGAAAATGAGTTAATAATAGTAATACATTCTACAGCTTGTACCTTAGACACTAAGTAAGGCACGAAGTAAGGTCAGCGACATGGCAGAGTATGATTTTTTGATACTTCTCTTCAATAGTTCTGAAAAAAATTGCCGTCTACAGTCGACGCAGTTTTTTTTCTCTCCTGTAAAATCGCCCAAAGTGTACATAGGGGGTATTGTTTTGACAGCGACGATATAATTGTTGATGAAAGAAAGAAGCAATAAAATAAAAGAAGATAAATGAAAAAAAAATCATAATAAAATTATTAACAATAAAACTACTAAGGTGAGAACTAAGCGAACAATTAAAATCTCCGATGAGGAAAGGAGTAGGAAATCTGATAGGATGAAGTGATACTGAGCACAGAGAAAGGCACGTACACAGAAAATTCACTTATGATTGATTTGAAGTACCCCAAAGTTGGGTGGAAAAAAAACAACTAACAATACTAAGTCCAAAAATAATGATGGAAGAAGGAATTGTTAAATAATCCACTTCTGCAGAATGGGATATATAGGTCACAGAGACTTGTTTAAGGAAATGGATTAAGAATTTGAATATTAATAGGTTGTAAATAAGGAGAGAGATGGTGAAAGTTGAGATGATAGTGCCTTGATGGGTCAAACACAAGAAGCAGTTCATGATTTATGAGCAGTTTGCTTTAATCTGATTTACTGTTTCTCCTAAATATGGTGGTATATCATCTTTATTTGGTTGTTGTGGCTCATCTTTGGAATGAACCTTCTCATCTATATTGTCTATAATAACTATATAACAGTAAAAATAATAAGTTGATAAATTTAATACCAACTTCCTTTTTGCCTTAAATAACAGACTCTCTCTGTAAAATCTTCTTACTGACCAATTTGCTCCTCAATTGATTCATCCAATAATATTCTTTCCTCTTCGTAATTACCAGTTCATTCATCTTAAAACCTGATCCAAATATCATACAATATCTAAAATCCGGAAATGTTACCTTTATTTTGCAGCCTTGACACCCTCACCCATATAAAGATCATAACTGATCAAAAAACCCATAATAAAATATATTTCTAACCAGAACAGTTCTTTATAACAAAATAAATATATGAAAGCAAAAAAATAATAAATACCCTAGCTGCAGAAGCATATGGTTGCCCATTCACCAATCCTTTTCCCCGGGCTGCAAACCACAATGCACATCCCAAACTGTCATCTAATACACTGCTTAATGGATAAATCAATCTAATAATATGTTTAAGTCTCTCATGCTTAAGCTCTTCTTGAGTTATATTTATCTATAAACAGGAAAATGATAAAATAAAACTTATGATTGATAGTAGTTGATAAATAACAGTCTACGAACCTCTACGAAATTCCAACATCTTTTAGGACACAATAACCTCAATTCCTGCAAAGTTCTCTTCCCTGTTTTTCTATCAGGAACACTATCAAACTTGTGTTGAGAATCACGTGCAAAACTAACATTAAAAAGATCAATAGGCTCGTCCTCAGGCACAAAATTATTGGTTATTAGAGCTAGAATTGCTGAATCTAAACCGCCAGAAAAAAGGATTCCAATTTTGGTATGTTCACAATCATTATTTATCAATAAACAGTTCTTGCAGAAATCAGGTTTTGTGATGACTCTCCTCTGTACTGACTTGAATAGCAGGTCTTTTAATTTGTTAACAGTGCTGAAGTAGTAAGGGATTTCAAACAGCTTAGGAAAAATTACTTCAGGGCTATCACCTGCAAAATAAATTGTAATTATGTAAATAAACAAAAATACTAATACAAAAGTTAAATTAAATTAGCAAGTTTTAACCTTAAAAATTGAATATAATTTTTAACATATAGGAAAGTATTTTTAATAAATGAAGACATTGGGAGCACCAATGTTAAAGGTAGAAAATTATTTGTGTTGTTATTATTTTCTTACATGAAGTTGATGAAATTAATATGTTTCATAAAAATAACCAGTAATGGCCATTTCTTGATATCAGTGGCAATATTTGATTTTTTAATACAAAATCAGTATATCACATATTCACAGATTGATTTTTTTAAATTCACAACTTTCTGGAATGTTAGGGCTTAGAAAGCATAAAACCCTAAAATAACCAATGATTGTATTTCTTTTTTTAAAAACTAACTTTAGAGCTAAAACCTCTTCTATAAGGGAGAACATTCAACAAAGAAACAATATTAAATATGTATAAAGCACTGTAGATCTTTAGGAAATTTAACACTAAATTATAAATAACTGATAAATGGAGTAGGTATATATTCTGATCAGTTTAAGTTTGAGTGTAAAAGGAGGATTCTTGAAAAATATGACAAACTGAGTGTGTTACAAGAGAAGTGGAATAAAAACAAAATTATTGAAAAAATATGACTATTGTTCAAAGATCATTTGCCTTTTCAATGAAGTAGAATCAGAAAATCAAACCTGATCTGCTACATTGTAGTATGGAAATGTTGGATTGAAGATTTTTATTGAATGAAAATGCACTTCTAAAATAAACTGTTCTACATGCCTTTGGTGAAGTGTATTTTTTCTAATAAAATTTATTTTGAACGTTACCCAAATTAAGTATTGCAGGCTCATTATCATCATCGTCAGACTGTTTCAATATTGTCCAATGATAATCGGTACATCTACCAAGAATATTATGATAAAGAAGATCTTTCACTAAAAATGGTACATTTGAAGTAATTTCTTTTGGAACCATATGGGACCATGGAAATAATTCTATGCCTAAAAGAGAGAGAGTTTTAAAATTATTAATAAATAATAAGAATGAATTAATCACCAGAAAATAAGAAAGTAATCATCACTTATATCACATGTTGTAAGTGAAATTTTAAAAAGGCCACAACTAGGAATTTCCGTTAAAACATTAAAAGACTTCTGTTCTGCAACAGAGGATAAAGTAATGGATTTTTCTGTAATACTCCACAGCAAACTATGTCTTCCCAAAACGTCTCTTCCGAACCATAACTCATTTTTCTTGGAATTATAAAAAATAAATGCATAGGGGCCTATAATTTGTTCAAAATGATTAATACCGCCATTTATTAATTGGTAAAACACATCTTCTGAATCATTTTCGGTAATACCATTTTTAGAATTTGATGTTGCCTAAAATAAAAATAATAATAGTGCATTTTTTTCTAAATACAAATGTTAACATGTAAAAACATATCCATATCTAAAAACTCAACAGATATAATGAAGAGAAAATATAAAAATATTTTTTTAGTTATTTATTTCCTAATAAAACAGAATATCTATAATATTTCACTTAATTTTGGTGTATGTAATTTAGTCTACTGGTTATTACAACAATCACCAAAAGTTTATTGCAAATATCTGTTTTGGTTTTTCATAATTTTATTTATACAAGAAATACTTGTATAAGATTAAGAATCACAATTAGAGAGGAGTGATATTTGGTGAATGAGAAAAAACATTAAACAATAAGGTAGCATTTTTTGACCATTGAACTAATCTACGTTTTCAAAATCTACATTTAAAAAATAAATGTTTATTTCAATAAAGAAAAATAAAATTTGTTTTCTCATTCATCGCATTGATTTTGAATAAAAACCCAGAAGAATAACCATAAAAAAGTAAACAATAGATACTACATGCAATGAAAGAGTAGGATAAAATTAAAGTAGCAGCATTAGGTTTTTATGCAGATATAAGATAATTATGAATATAAAGATATTTTTACATATCCCCAACCTAGCTGTTTTAATATTTGGTAATTAAATAAAAACATATAAATTAAAATAAAATTACAATTTTTAAGATTGCTCGATTGATAACTTATTACTAACTGGTCCTTTAATCCATTTAACGTTACGAAAAAATCTAATACCAATGAACCTAATGGATTCGAATTTTTTTTAATGTAAAATTCTTTTTATAATTTAAAATATTAATAAAACTTTTTTGAAACGATAACTATTTGTAAAACTTACATACATTAAACATGACAAAACTTAAATATATTTTTTATAACTTATTATAATGCAATTGGGAAAAACCACAATGCAAAGCCTCATGTGCTGTTGCAGTTGTATGTGGAACGTCTTGGTGGTGGGGTGCTGTCTCATGTTTGGAGCCTGTTTGGGCTGTTGATCGTTGGGATGTATTGCACCTTTTTCTTCGAGATGTGATTCACATAACCCCCTTTTTTGTTTTTGGTGTCTTGATAATGCCTGAATAGGCGAAACGTCGACTGGTAAGTTGGTGTATTTTCGAAACATAAGGCTTTGCATTGTGGTTTTCCCCAATTGCATTATAATAAATAATAGTGTTTCTTTTTGAGTTTTTGGCTCTATTTTAGTATTTTTTATAACTTTTAAGGAATAAACTTGATTTTATATAATATTTTATAAAAGTCTATAAATTACATTGATATCTGAGTACTTATCGCCATTCCAAAGAAGAATACAACCATTAGCATGTGTTAATGGTTGACTCTTTATATTGGAACCTTGGGTCCACAGAGTACTACCAACAAAGGAACCTTTCCAATCATCATTCAGAGTAATTTCAATGGTATTAAAAGCATCTGGTCCTCTGTTCTTTAGCAACTCGTAATCACAAATGACCTAAATCAGTTTATTGATAGTACTTAAAATCTGATTAAAAAGCAAAACATATAAATTTAATAATAGTCACTTATGGTAACAAATTATAGATGTAGAAAAATAACATTAATCTCTTACAAGAAAATAAAAATTTACTAATCAAAATTTAAACATAAATAGATATCAGTTCTACAGGTTGTTGCTTTGATTTGTCACAACAAGATAACTTTTCATTTGCTTCCTTTTTAATATTATCAAAAATAAAAATAATAGTGACCTTTAGTATAAGAAAAGAGTGTAATTATGGGAAATACCATATGTATATTTCGGTAATCATTAAAATATTTATTCATTAATAGTAGTGAGGAATAAGCCATAATCATGGTCAAATAACTAAATTTTACAATTCATTGATTTAATAGTAACTTCAAATTCAGAAGTAAAAAAATTAGATGGTATTAATTTTTGAATGCATCAAAAATAACTAAAATTTGAATAGTTATGAGCAAATTCAGCTTGCTTCATTTAAAATCGAAGAGTTCCTTTTTAATCACATCAATATTCAGCTATTAAATTAGACATTTAGCAATATATATTTCAAGCAGCTTCTAATTTTGGGATAGGTACTCTATATTTTACCAAAAATATTCAATTTTTTTAGTAACACGTGGTGCATTATAAAATATCTATTCTTGAACTATTCAGACCATGCATTCCGGTTCATTATCATATTTTAAGAAAAACTGTTTTCAAATCAGTTTCTTTAAAGGTGTTTACAAAATAGAACACCATATTGCCACAAGACCTCCATCTTGTTATAAGATACCAAAAAACTTTTTTATTTCTTAGGGCTTTTAAACTCAAATGTATTTCTATCCAGGATTATTACTCGTTCGATAAAGGTTAAAGCTCTTAATATTGTTTGCTGGTAATAACTTTCAAGCTGAAGTGTTCTGCCACAACTGTTTCTCACAGATGCTAGTTCAGTATATTTTAATATAAACCATATATTAATATAACTCCTGATAACAAAATTTCGCTGTACATCAAAAACATTTTTATTTCCTTATTTTACGTTATCGAATTTCATGTGAAAAATGTATGTCATTTTGCTTAAAAAAATGTAGTCCACACATTAGATTTGACATGGTTAAAGTCTGCATTATGATATGGCTTGTGCTAAGTCATATTTAAGATACCATAGATGTTTGTTAACATTCATTCAACTACACACAGGGTCTTTTTTTGTTTACAGGTATCAGTTCCACACATCTTTTATTATATTAACACAAATATATCAATTTATATTTTTTTAAATTGAAAAAAATATGAAATAGACAAAAAGTATCTGTTTTTTCTATAACATAATGCTGTTTTTTCTAATAAACAATTTTTTTAACTAAATGTAGAAAACAAAATAAAACCTGAGCATCATCACGAGATATATAACAAAATATACCACACATTTCAAAAAAAAAAACACTGGTTAAATTAAGATAATAAATTAAGAAAAATTAGTCTTCAAAGGCATTTTTAATTTGAATTGAACAAATCTCCGATAGTTCAATAACGAATCCTTCAACTATTATAAAGACATGCAAAGCACTATTCGACAATGGGAGGTTGAGTTTCATTAACTCATTATTCAGCCACCTTTCTATCTTTATTTGTGTTGTTAAATATTGTCGATGTTTGACAGTATGGGCTGCAAAGAATATTTACAAAAATTTTGTAAAACAATGACTACATAATATTAATAGTTTCCCTAACACAACCTTTTTCCAGTTAGCCAATTTTTAGGTTCTTACCTAATCTAGTTATTTAGTTATAATTCATATGGTAGGTTGGAATTCCCACAGATGTGTCAATGAAGAAGATATGCCATTTAATTTTTGAAACAGAAACATTTTCGCTAAGATGTTCCGTTATGTACTAGAAATAAATAACTGAAAAAAGTCTGAAAACACCAAATATGGTGTCCATATTCCGGAAGCTTCATGAGGACAGAAGTCTTTTTTTTTGCTTTCTTCAAGAATACAATTACATTAAATAGATGAACCATTGTGTAAAATTCGTCAAATTTTCTGTACGATCTCTCGGAATACCGTTCAGAAAAATCTACGGATAGCGTTTTTCTCTTCACTTTGGTTTCTTTCTTATTTTCAAATGTTAAATGTATATTTCAAGAATGTTTGTAATGGTCAAATATTCCGATTTCATTGCAGTAAGTTTGAGGAATTTAGAATATTTTAATTTTGAATCAGTGATGAAAATGACTAATACAGTCGGAGGTATTAAGATCACCCCTTTGACAGTTTTAAGGCATTCATGTTTTTATATTTAAATTTTATTTCATCATTACTAAAACCTCTTCTACACGCCGACCGTTGTGACCCTGGTCGGGTTGATATAGAAATAGACCATGTAGAAGTCGGTTGCCGACCAATATTTGGTCGGCACCGACCGTCCGTAGTCGGGAGTGCAGCCCTTCCAACAGGCTGCGTCCGTAATCGGTCCCGACCGTCTGGAACGCTGTCGACTGACCACAGTGTTTCGATTAGGATATTAGGAGCTAGCTGGACAAAATTCTAAAAAAATTATTGGATTATTGTAAACACTTGCTCAAAACCTAGAAATCTAATATTTATTTATGCCTGGCGCACTTCATCTCGTCATTGTTTATATCTAATATATTTCATAGGTGCTTCTCTCCCATTAATAATAATATGCATTATAACCTGCATTTTTTTTCTAAATAAATTATTCCATAGCTAGGAGCCATCGCGAATACAGGAGAACTAACAAGTTGAGTCAACCACCAAACTTATAGAACGAATACAAAAATTGGTAGACCCGACCAGGGATAACGATAGGACCGTGTGGAAAGGGTTTAATTGTTGGGATTTATGTACATTTTGTTGAGTAAATTTATTAGTTCACCTGTGTTTATAGTAACTAATGATTAATATTATTATTTATTTGTATTTATTATTATTGTAGGCCGAAACGTCGGCACATAATAAATAAGTTATGCTTATTTTGGTGTTTTCATTGACTGCACCCCCAACTATTTCTTCCTTAAATTATTATTTATTGATTTAACGTCACTTTATGATGCTTTGGCTAACTGGACGATGCTACAATGGGAGTCATGAATTTTGCCTATCCAGAGATTAGTACTATTGTAAAAACTATGTAATGAATTACCACTTATTTTATCATTTAACGATTTTTGTACAACTTAGTTGTTTTTTGTTTCTACAGTTTACGCCAGGGAACTTGGTCCAGCCAGTCTTCTTCCCTAAGACCCCTCACTGCCATGCTTTCCTCCACATCCTGCAACCATTTTTTTTTTTTGGGTCGTCCGCTTTTCCTCCTTTCCATAGGGCCACAGTCGGAGATAGTTTTTGGCCAACGTTCCTCTACCATTCTTTTTAAGTGGCCATACCATTTTAATCTCGTTTCCTGACCTATCAGTTGTCTTATTGTACTATTAGGTACGTGTTGAATTCTGGAAATGTTACAACAGCGTCTCCAGGGCCAACAATTCCTTTTCCGTTATTGTCCAATGTCACATATTTCTACTAAAATTAAATTTATTGAACATGTGGTTTAAATGTTTGTGTTAATTCTTATGTGAATAAAGCCATAGATTGGTTACTTTCCAACTGTCTGTGTTAATCATTACAATTATGGATGGCTTCGGAAACGTAGATGATAACATTTTTAGTCATTGAACATGTTAAATGTGAAACATAATTTTTTTTTTGTTTGAAGGTTAAATTGCTTACTCCATAGAACTGAATTAAGACACCTAATATTTTTTATGTCTCTTACAATTTTTTCTGTTATGTCTTTGTAGGAGCTTCTATCATCAGTGATCCATCTGTCATTATATACATATATATATATATATATATATATTCACGTTTTTTTTATTTACCAATTTTCGAGGGATAGATAACCAACTCTTTATAACATATTTATAATCTCATCTATAAAAAAAACCAAGGTTTGATATTATTTATACAGAATAGAATATTACTAAAAAAATTAACTTGAATCAGCCGTTTTATTATTATATTATATTATTAATGATAATTATAAAAATATATTGAAAAAAAAAGCCATACAAATCTAAACATAACAGTTTTACTAGTTTTTTTACAATAAAATTGGCTAACAATTAAAACAACGCTGTTATAAATAAACTTTGGTAAACACTTAACAGAATGAAAGCAATTCATGTCAATCTTTAGTGACATCGATCTTAATAGATTCCAAGGCCTGCACGTGTAAAGTAAGCCTATCTATCAAACCAACCAATTCAGCGCATCTAAAACAAATATACGAGTATGTTATATAATTAATCTATAAACAGTTGAGGAAGCATGCATGAAATAACTTGTAGTCATTTGATCAGTGGAGTCAAATAACTTGTTACTAAAATAATGCATTTCATAAGATCTGCTTACTTCAAGCAAATGAAAACAAAAAAGGTCTTTAAATTGACTCACTTTCTTATTCTAATCAATACACGTATTTAACTCAATACTATCTTATGGCAATTAGACACTTCGATGACGGGTCTTGAACTGATGCGTTGTCAGGCTGTTGGGTGTTGAGACATCACACACACAGCAGTGTGTACACCTCTACATAGGTTACGCTAGCAGATGAATTTTGAAGAGCTAAATTCGTTCCAGAGTGGGACACGGCTATTAATTACAATTTTAAAAAATCTGCTTTTGTTAAGGTGAAATCTTAACCATCTTTTGATGGAAATAAGTCCAAATTTAGAAAATGGATTTTTGGTAGCAAGCACAGATAAGGGTCAACCCGCCTTAAGAACAGGTAAGTGTTTAACACCCTTGAAAAAAGCATTCAATAAACCGCAAAGGTATGTACGCAGATATTATAATGGAGAAAATCTGAGCTACATTCAGTATTGGACTGAAATTTTTACACAATCTGAGTAGATTGATCATTATATCAAACTAAAATATAATTATTAAAAAATAGCTAACTTATTTTGTCCATCATTGGAATCGTTTAAAAATCCATTCAATAGAGGGAGATCGTTTGCCAAAGCAATCTCATTTATAATATTTTTCTCGTTTTCCAGGAATTCTTGTAATTTCAGATGGGTTTCTCTTATGAGTTTATTCAACTGATCTGAAATGTATCTTAAGATAAAAACGAGTAACTATATTGAATATATAAACAAGTACATTCACATAGAAAAGACTAAATATAAAGTCTGACCTGGTGAATTTATTTTTGCATTGTTAATATCTAGTTTATTTCTCATAATTTTGATCAAATTAATCAAATCTTTAAGGCCATGATCCAAAGTATCACCTAAAAAAAAAAAAAACTCAGCTGCTAATAGACTACGTTCCTTACAAATCTGAAATAAAAATTCATGGCTATTAAAAATCAATTATAAGGACAACCTTTATACCTGTTTCGCTGTGGAAATAAGTACTGTTAACAGCTTTCTCAACTTCCGTTTCTAATTCATAAGATTTTCTTTGCTTACAAATTTGTTCCAGAAGTTTTTCTTTACGATTTAATTCCTTCATTTCAAGTTCCAACGTTTGCTGTAGAGTTAACTTTTTTTCCTATATTAAAATAAACAAAAGCAATATTATAATTACTTTGAAAGGAATTACAATTAAATTTCTTTATTCTTCTCTAATTCCATTCCATAAGATTTGTCAAAACTTCGGGTGTTTTTAAAAATAAAAAAACATATTTAAAATGCTATTCTAAGGTGTATTTCCTATTTATACAATTATAATCATCATATTAATAATGCTACTACAAGCTTATTATCAATTATCACATTTCCTTCACCTATACGTGAAATTGTATCAACGGAAGTATTGCAATACGATAGTTAACATATTCGAATTCTTGTTCTCCGAAATAGTGTGTGCGTATGTGAACAACCTAGGTCAAAAACTACAGGTCTTACCATACTGAAACAAGACATTGAAGGTATGTTTATACTTGGGATGTTATAACTTCTCGCTGTAATCGAGATACGGATAAGTTTTATAATTTTCTCGAAAACGATTCTAACAATTTTGATTAACCTTTTCTAGAGCCTTCTTAAAACAAGTTAACTTTTCATACATGCATTACATAGCCGACAAAATGGAGATTTACGTCGAAAATAAAATTTCATTCGCTTATAACACAAAAGGTATCCTTTAAGTTACCTTATAAGATCAACTAAATAGTAATCTCTCAATTTTATAAAAAAAGTTTTCTTTGCATTTTATATTGCTTATGTATTCGATCAATTAATCTCTTCTTTATATATTTTCTCTAGTCCCTTCGCTTATTTAATTATTTGAAATTGATTAATTTATCAGGAATAAATAGAATTGACGGGATCTCTTTTACTGCACCAGGTGCATTTTAAGAAAATTATGAGGATGGAGACTTCGTCATAGTAAACCGTATTGAAAGTGTTGGAGCGTTTTTGAAGTCGTGGGCGAAATATTATTAAACATCGATACTTCGTAAAGCAGCGCCCTCTACTAACTCCCTTACATATCGTTAAATCGAGGGTTAAGGGCGGAGGGTTAAGTTTGGTAAGGTTAAGAGGTGATGGGCTTAACTGCTACTTTTCAGTAACAGCTCTAACCGTGAATTTCTTAACTGCTACTAACTGTGATTCGTGATTCTGTCGAAATGCTACCAACAGCGATAGCGTCGGCGTTCTTAATTCCACATTTTGAATATAACGATCACAGAATACGCATTATAAAGATAATAATCACTTTGACACTTGTATAATTCACTATAATCCTATCAATATACATACAGAATTATTTTCAATATGCTATATAACGTAAATTTTGCTCTTATGGTTTAACTCATTCAAGACGACGATTTTTTCGAACACGGTCAGACATGCCCTTACAACATATAAAAAATGCAACTTCAATTTTTTGTGACCCTCAAGCACGTGGCGGCTGGCCTATATTTGGAAAAAATGGCCAAGGTGCGTAACTCAGAATCTATTACACCTATAGGTCTCAGTCTGTGCTTAAATTAAAGCTAATTAAATTTACTACAGCTTCATACCCCATCACTTTCATCGCAGGATCACTCCTTCGGCTGGTGTTCCTCACGAAAGCAGGCCAAAACCAACTTTTCAACGGGGCGTAAATCAGAATCTATTAGAGCTACAGAGCCGCGGTTGGATTCAAAATGTAGTAAATTTAATCTACATTAAAAATATGTAAAGGAAATAGTTGGGGGGTGCAGTCAATAAGAACACCGAATAAGTGAAGTACTTATATTATGTGCCGACGTTTCGACCTACAGTGTAGGTCATCTTCAGGGCTAACAGAGAAACAAACAGAACAAAAATGTAAAAACATAACAGTTGTACAGTAACAATAATAGTGACAAATAATGTAGAAAAATACAAAGTGGTAGATATGAAAATAGAAGATAAAGAATATTAAAAAGGAGCCAGATTATAATAAAATAAAGATATAGACAGATTTAAAAATTAATGATAATGAAAAGGCATTAAACTAGTGGCAGATATAATAAAATGAAGATAAAGACAAATAATTGAAAAACAACAAAATAATTGAAATAGTGACAGATATAATTATAGAAAATGTGATAGAATAAATAAAATTAAGATAAAGACAGATATAACAAAGATATTGATAATGAAAAGAAAATGAAAATAATGGCAGATATAATAAAGTAAAATAGATTTAATAAAATTAAAGAAAATGAGCAGAAATGATAAATAATAAATAACGCATATAAAATAAAAAATAGAAAATAAATGTACAGAATGGATAGTACAGTACAAATTAATAATATAAAGGAAAATCAAAAGGAGGAGTTAAACAAAAGAAACAAAAATTAGGATATTTACATATAAAGAAAGGTTGGAATATGAAGAATACAGAAAAACTAGTAAAATAAAGGTATAAAATGTATGATAACGGACTTGATGATGTTACCAAGTTACAGGAAAGTATGGAACTATATGTACAATAACAAAGTGAATAATAGAAAAACTATTGTACAATAACACCAGTGTACAAAGACTGTATTGAAAATATAGTTGATAGGAATAGAATATGAAAAGTTAAATTAGGTGAAAACGCTAGTACAGTAACAATAGTTTACAATGTATGTATGAAAAAAATTAGATGGGATTAATGAATTAGAAAAATAAAAGAGGTGT
This sequence comes from Arma custos, assembly GCA_037127475.1. NCBI lineage: Eukaryota > Metazoa > Arthropoda > Insecta > Hemiptera > Pentatomidae > Arma > Arma custos. Next base: position 124,943,817 of record CM073759.1, on the reverse strand, counting down.
TTAAAAATATGAACACATGATTACCAACATATGATGGATGCCAAAATGATAAGGGGGAAAAAAATAGGAAATAGGAAAATTAAAATTGGAGAAAGGATAAAGAGAAAAGTTTAAAATAAAATATAAGGAAGACATAAAGAAGAGGAGACATACCGAATGCTGGGAAGCGTGGCCGTTACATATATAGGCTGGTGCGTACTGAGCTATGGCCGTTAAGAAGGAGGGAGAGATAGGAGCGGTATCTAGAGGCCGAAAAGTTAACTATAGAAGGTAACTATACTGGAGTATAGGAAAAAAGGATACAATTAATATAAATAAAATTAAAACAATGAAAGAAATGTCGATAGAGTGATAAAAAAGAAAACATCAATGTCAGAGTAAAGTTAACTATAGAAGGTAACCATGCTGGAGAATAGGAAAAGATGGGAAAAGTGAGTAGATGGATGAAATAAATATAAATAAAATAAATAAAAAATTGAAACAAAGAAAGAGATGTAAATCGAGTGATAACAAAAGAAACATAAATGACGAAGTAACGGAATTTAAGGTCTTTTGAGTAAATTAAAAATTTGGGAGTAGGTAGAGGAAAGGTGATGAGAGTCAGACTTAAGATTGATAGAGGAGGAATCTAAATTTATGTGGATGGTTTCAGAGAGGATGCGTTTGTCATGGTTATGAGCTGTAGCTAGGATAGACGTTTTTTCAAAATCAAAGATGTGGTTTAAAGAAATGGCATGTTCGGAAAGTTTAGAGGAGGTGTGGTTATGGGAGGAAATGGCATATTTGTGTTGAGTAATACGGTCTTTAAGGAAGTTTTTGGTTTCACCTATATAGGAAGCGTTGCAATTAGTAGAAGAACAAGGAATCCGATAAACGACATGGGAACGAAGCTTGAAGGGAATAGGATCTTTGATACGGGTATAGATATGGGAAAGTTTGTTATGGGATTTGAAGGCAATACGTAAATTGGGGATAACGGAACGTAAGTATTTTTGAATGCTATTAGAGAGGGTCGGTATATATGGTAAGGATCTGTATATAGGGATAGATGGTGGATGTGGTGATCGGGTGAGGGTGGGGGGGTTATAGTAGTCATGGATGAGTTTATTAACAATATAGGGAGGGAAATTGTTTTTAAAAAGGATTTCTTTGATACGGAGGGTGTTGGTTGTATGGAAGCAGGCGTCAGAGAGGGATAGGTCACGGTGAATGATATTTTTAGCGACGTTAATTTTGAGGTGGTGTGGATGTTGGGAGTAATAATTAAGAAGTCGGCCAGAGTAAGTGGGTTTAGTATACCAATCAGTGGATAAGGTGTGGTCAGGATTTTTAATGATAAGGAGGTCAAGGAAAGGTAGTGACTTATTGGATTCGACTTCAACGGTGAAATGGAGGCGGGGATGGTATGAATTGAAGGAAGATAATAAATCAGTAATGATGTTGGGATTGATGATAAGGAGGAGGTCGTCTACATATTTTTTGATGAAACAAATATCGTTACAGAACTGTGGAAGAATGGAGTCTAGAAGGTCATTTAGAACTATATTAGAGAGGTCAGGAGCAAGGGGATTTCCCATGGCAAGTCCAGAAATTTGGGAATAGAACTGTCCATGGAAGGTAAGGTAGCCGGATTCACAGCAAAGTTTTAATGATTGAAGGAATGAGGACCGGTTAAGAGATGTATGGGGTTCTATTAGTGGCCAGTGGTTATCTATTATGTCAAGAGCTTTGTCTAAGGGAATGTTGGTGAAAAGACTTTCGACATCGAAGGAAGTGAGGATGTAATGATCAGGGATGGTGAGGGATGTTAAAAGATCACGTAGGTGAAAGGAGTTATGGATATCGTATGGGTTGTTACGGCTGAGGACTTGTAAGGATGAAAGTAAGAATTTGCTAAGTTTTGTAGATGGTGAATTGACGTTGGCTGTAATCGGACGGAGGGGGTTGTTGGGTTTGTGGATAAAAACGTGGGGCTAAGGAGTTATAGGAAATGAGGTTTCTGTAAACGGGATAAGTAATTAATTTGGAATTGACAAGGCTTTTTAAGTGGAAGTTGAATTGTTTTTGGAGAGATGTAGTAGGATCACGAGGTATGGGTTTATAGGTGGAAGTATCAGAAAGAAGGGAATTAATTTTGAGGTTATAATCAGAAAGGTCCATAATTACAGTAGAGTTACCTTTGTCAGCTTTGGTTATAATTAAGTCAGCATGAGATTGAAGAAAAGAACGTGTGGAAGCAAGGTCTTTGAAAAATTGCGGGGAGAAATTAGAAGGGGTGGAATGGGGGTGTTGAAGGAAGTTGGAAATAATATTAGCTACAGAGACGCGTGAAAGATCTGGTTGAACATGTGAATGGTTGAGGAGGGGGTCATTATGGATGTATTCTAAGTCAGTCAATAAGTCGGGTATAATTTTTTTGAAGGAGGAGGAGGGTGCAGAAAAATTTGGTCCTAAGGATAGAATATTAATAACATTATTAGGGATGGGGGTGGAAGAAATATTGTGAACCCAAAGGTCATCTCCTTTAGGATGGATTTTGGAGATGAGGGAATATTGGTAAAGGGATTTAAATTTGGCGATAAGTTGGTGTTTTTTGCGACCTAGTTATGGAGAAAGTGGATGCAATAAGAATTGAAAGGTTGTTCATGTGATCAGGGGAAAGGTGACTGGATAAAAATTGGGTGAGGGAAGAAATACGGTGGTTCAATGAGTGGATGTGTAGAATATTCTCACGTATTTTAAGGTTGAGAAGAGATTTTTTAAATTTTAAAGAGAAAAAACATAATGATGAATTTAGGGACTTGGAAGTGGTAATGTGATTGAGAGCATTAGTTATAAAATTAGGAAAGATGGAGTTAGATCGGCATTTTAGGAGGAAAATACGATGTTCCAAATGATGAGCCAAATGTTTTTGAAGAGAGCATAAAAGGTTGATGTGGGATTTTAGGTTTGGAAAAGAAGATTTGATGGAGGAGAAAGATAAACAAGGAGAGGGAGTAGTAGAGATAAGAGGGGGAGAGGCAGTTCCATCATAGTTAGGAAAGTTATGGCGATTAAAAGTGATATAGTTAGGAGATACATTAGAGCGGCGAAGTAGTGGTGAGGAAGCAGATGTATGATGATAACTAGAAGAATGGGACGTAGAAGAGCGATCTAGAGGAGAAGGCGACGAAGTCAGATGGTGGCTGGAAGAAGAGTTACTCGACAGGCGAAGTGGTGCCGTAGAGGTGGAACTACGGAGAGCAGGAAGATTTTGGTTCTGTATTCGTGCACTGCGACGTAAAGGTTGGGAGGAGAAGTTCTGTCTGAGGCCCCGTTTATTGTTCTTCATGTTAATGCATGTATGAGATGAAAATAGTTGACTGGATGATCTTATGTGAAGGAAATAGTTGGGGGGTGCAGTCAATAAGAACACCGAATAAGTGAAGTACTTATATTATGTGCCGACGTTTCGACCTACAGTGTAGGTCATCTTCAGGGCTAACAGAGAAACAAACAGAACAAAAATGTAAAAACATAACAGTTGTACAGTAACAATAATAGTGACAAATAATGTAGAAAAATACAAAGTGGTAGATATGAAAATAGAAGATAAAGAATATTAAAAAGGAGCCAGATTATAATAAAATAAAGATATAGACAGATTTAAAAATTAATGATAATGAAAAGGCATTAAACTAGTGGCAGATATAATAAAATGAAGATAAAGACAAATAATTGAAAAACAACAAAATAATTGAAATAGTGACAGATATAATTATAGAAAATGTGATAGAATAAATAAAATTAAGATAAAGACAGATATAACAAAGATATTGATAATGAAAAGCAAATGAAAATAATGGCAAATATAATAAAGTAAAATAGTTTTAATAAAATTAAAGAAAATGAGCAGAAATGATAAATAATAAATAACGCATATAAAATAAAAAATAGAAAATAAATGTACAGAATGGATAGTACAGTACAAATTAATAATATAAAGGAAAATCAAAAGGAGGAGTTAAACAAAAGAAACAAAAATTAGGATATTTACATATAAAGAAAGGTTGGAATATGAAGAATACAGAAAAACTAGTAAAATAAAGGTATAAAATGTATGATAACGGACTTGATGATATTACCAAGTTACAGGAAAGTATGGAACTATATGTACAATAACAAAGTGAATAATAGAAAAACTATTGTACAATAACACCAGTGTACAAAGACTGTATTGAAAATATAGTTGATAGGAATAGAATATGAAAAGTTAAATTAGGTGAAAACGCTAGTACAGTAACAATAGTTTACAATGTATGTATGAAAAAAATTAGATGGGATTAATGAATTAGAAAAATAAAAGAGGTGTTTAAAAATATGAACACATGATTACCAACATATGATGGATGCCAAAATAATAAGGGGGAAAAAAAATAGGAAATAGGAAAATTAAAATTGGAGAAAGGATAAAGAGAAAAGTTTAAAATAAAATATAAGGAAGACATAAAGAAGAGGAGACATACCGAATGCTGGGAAGCGTGGCCGTTACATATATAGGCTGGAGCGTACTGAGCTATGGCCGTTAAGAAGGAGGGAGAGATAGGAGCGGTATCTAGTGGCCGAAAAGTTAACTATAGAAGGTAACTATACTGGAGTATAGGAAAAAAGGATACAATTAATATAAATAAAATTAAAACAATGAAAGAAATGTCGATAGAGTGATAAAAAAGAAAACATCAATGTCAGAGTAACGGGAATTTTAACGGATTCCAGCAAAAGAACGTTAAGACCGGGGGAAGAGATAGGAGCGAAATCTAGTGGCCAAAAGTTAACTATAGAAGGTAACCACCACGTCGCAGTGCACGAATACAGAACCAAAATCTTCCTGCTCTCCGTAGTTCCACCTCTACGCCACCACTTCGCCTGTCGAGTAACTCTTCTTCCAGCCACCATCTGACTTCGTCGCCTTCTCCTCTAGATCGCTCTTCTACGTCCCATTCTTCTAGTTATCATCATACATCTGCTTCCTCACCACTACTTCGCCGCTCTAATGTATCTCCTAACTATATCACTTTTAATCGCCATAACTTTCCTAACTATGATGGAACTGCCTCTCCCCCTCTTATCTCTACTACTCCCTCTCCTTGTTTATCTTTCCCCTCCATCAAATCTTCTTTTCCAAACCTAAAATCCCACATCAACCTTTTATGCTCTCTTCAAAAACATTTGGCTCATCATTTGGAACATCGTATTTTCCTCCTAAAATGCCGATCTAACTCCATCTTTCCTAATTTTATAACTAATGCTCTCAATCACATTACCACTTCCAAGTCCCTAAATTCATCATTATGTTTTTTCTCTTTAAAATTTAAAAAATCTCTTCTCAACCTTAAAATACGTGAGAATATTCTACACATCCACTCATTGAACCACCGTATTTCTTCCCTCACCCAATTTTTATCCAGTCACCTTTCCCCTGATCACATGAACAACCTTTCAATTCTTATTGCATCCACTTTCTCCATAACTAGGTCACGCAAAAAACACCAACTTATCGCCAAATTTAAATCCCTTTACCAATATTCCCTCATCTCCAAAATCCTTCCTAAAGGAGATGACCTTTGGGTTCACAATATTTCTTCCACCCCCATCCCTAATAATGTTATTAATATTCTATCCTTAGGACCAAATTTTTCTGCACCCTCCTCCTCCTTCAAAAAAATTATACCCGACTTATTGACTGACTTAGAATACATCCATAATGACCCCCTCCTCAACCATTCACATGTTCAACCAGATCTTTCACGCGTCTCTGTAGCTAATATTATTTCCAACTTCCTTCAACACCCCCATTCCACCCCTTCTAATTTCTCCCCGCAATTTTTCAAAGACCTTGCTTCCACACGTTCTTTTCTTCAATCTCATGCTGACTTAATTATAACCAAAGCTGACAAAGGTAACTCTACTGTAATTATGGACCTTTCTGATTATAACCTCAAAATTAATTCCCTTCTTTCTGATACTTCCACCTATAAACCCATACCTCGTGATCCTACTACATCTCTCCAAAAACAATTCAACCTCCACTTAAAAAGCCTTGTCAATTCCAAATTAATTACTTATCCCGTTTACAGAAACCTCATTTCCTATAACTCCTTAGCCCCACGTTTTTATCCACAAACCCAACAACCCCCTCCGTCCGATTACAGCCAACGTCAATTCACCATCTACAAAACTTAGCAAATTCTTACTTTCATCCTTACAAGTCCTCAGCCGTAACAACCCATACGATATCCATAACTCCTTTCACCTACGTGATCTTTTAACATCCCTCACCATCCCTGATCATTACATCCTCACTTCCTTCGATGTCGAAAGTCTTTTCACCAACATTCCCTTAGACAAAGCTCTTGACATAATAGATAACCACTGGCCACTAATAGAACCCCATACATCTCTTAACCGGTCCTCATTCCTTCAATCATTAAAACTTTGCTGTGAATCCGGCTACCTTACCTTCCATGGACAGTTCTATTCCCAAATTTCTGGACTTGCCATGGGAAATCCCCTTGCTCCTGACCTCTCTAATATAGTTCTAAATGACCTTCTAGACTCCATTCTTCCACAGTTCTGTAACGATATTTGTTTCATCAAAAAATATGTAGACGACCTCCTCCTTATCATCAATCCCAACATCATTACTGATTTATTATCTTCCTTCAATTCATACCATCCCCGCCTCCATTTCACCGTTGAAGTCGAATCCAATAAGTCACTACCTTTCCTTGACCTCCTTATCATTAAAAATCCTGACCACACCTTATCCACTGATTGGTATACTAAACCCACTTACTCTGGCCGACTTCTTAATTATTACTCCCAACATCCACACCACCTCAAAATTAACGTCGCTAAAAATATCATTCACCGTGGCCTATCCCTCTCTGACGCCTGCTTCCATACAACCAACACCCTCCGTATCAAAGAAATCCTTTTTAAAAACAATTTCCCTCCCTATATTGTTAATAAACTCATCCATGACTACTATAACCCCCCCCACCCTCACCCGATCACCACATCCACCATCTATCCCTATATACAGATCCTTACCATATATACCCACCCTCTCTAATAGCATTCAAAAATACTTACGTTCCGTTATCCCCAATTTACGTATTGCCTTCAAATCCCATAACAAACTTTCCCATATCTATACCCGTATCAAAGATCCTATTCCCTTCAAGCTTCGTTCCCATGTCGTTTATCGGATTCCTTGTTCTTCTACTAATTGCAACGCTTCCTATATAGGTGAAACCAAAAACTTCCTTAAAGACCGTATTACTCAACACAAATATGCCATTTCCTCCCATAACCACACCTCCTCTAAACTTTCCGAACATGCCATTTCTTTAAACCACATCTTTGATTTTGAAAAAACGTCTATCCTAGCTACAGCTCATAACCATGACAAACGCATCCTCTCTGAAACCATCCACATAAATTTAGATTCCTCTTCTATCAATCTTAAGTCTGACTCTCATCACCTTTCCTCTACCTACTCCCAAATTTTTAATTTACTCAAAAGACCTTAAATTCCGTTACTTCGTCATTTATGTTTCTTTTGTTATCACTCGATTTACATCTCTTTCTTTGTTTCAATTTTTTATTTATTTTATTTATATTTATTTCATCCATCTACTCACTTTTCCCATCTTTTCCTATTCTCCAGCATGGTTACCTTCTATAGTTAACTTTTGGCCACTAGATTTCGCTCCTATCTCTTCCCCCAGTCTTAACGTTCTTTTGCTGGAATCCGATAAATTCCCGTTACTCCGACATTGATGTTTTCTTTTTTATCACTCTATCGACATTTCTTTCATTGTTTTAATTTTATTTATATTAATTGTATCCTTTTTTCCTATACTCCAGTATAGTTACCTTCTATAGTTAACTTTTCGGCCACTAGATACCGCTCCTATCTCTCCCTCCTTCTTAACGGCCATAGCTCAGTACGCTCCAGCCTATATATGTAACGGCCACGCTTCCCAGCATTCGGTATGTCTCCTCTTCTTTATGTCTTCCTTATATTTTATTTTAAACTTTTCTCTTTATCCTTTCTCCAATTTTAATTTTCCTATTTCCTATTTTTTTTCCCCCTTATTATTTTGGCATCCATCATATGTTGGTAATCATGTGTTCATATTTTTAAACACCTCTTTTATTTTTCTAATTCATTAATCCCATCTAATTTTTTTCATACATACATTGTAAACTATTGTTACTGTACTAGCGTTTTCACCTAATTTAACTTTTCATATTCTATTCCTATCAACTATATTTTCAATACAGTCTTTGTACACTGGTGTTATTGTACAATAGTTTTTCTATTATTCACTTTGTTATTGTACATATAGTTCCATACTTTCCTGTAACTTGGTAATATCATCAAGTCCGTTATCATACATTTTATACCTTTATTTTACTAGTTTTTCTGTATTCTTCATATTCCAACCTTTCTTTATATGTAAATATCCTAATTTTTGTTTCTTTTGTTTAACTCCTCCTTTTGATTTTCCTTTATATTATTAATTTGTACTGTACTATCCATTCTGTACATTTATTTTCTATTTTTTATTTTATATGCGTTATTTATTATTTATCATTTCTGCTCATTTTCTTTAATTTTATTAAAACTATTTTACTTTATTATATTTGCCATTATTTTCATTTGCTTTTCATTATCAATATCTTTGTTATATCTGTCTTTATCTTAATTTTATTTATTCTATCACATTTTCTATAATTATATCTGTCACTATTTCAATTATTTTGTTGTTTTTCAATTATTTGTCTTTATCTTCATTTTATTATATCTGCCACTAGTTTAATGCCTTTTCATTATCATTAATTTTTAAATCTGTCTATATCTTTATTTTATTATAATCTGGCTCCTTTTTAATATTCTTTATCTTCTATTTTCATATCTACCACTTTGTATTTTTCTACATTATTTGTCACTATTATTGTTACTGTACAACTGTTATGTTTTTACATTTTTGTTCTGTTTGTTTCTCTGTTAGCCCTGAAGATGACCTACACTGTAGGTCGAAACGTCGGCACATAATATAAGTACTTCACTTATTCGGTGTTCTTATTGACTGCACCCCCCAACTATTTCCTTCACATAAGATCATCCAGTCAACTATTTTCATCTCATACATGCATTAACATGAAGAACAATAAACGGGGCCTCAGACAGAACTTCTCCTCCCAACCTTTACGTCGCAGTGCACGAATACAGAACCAAAATCTTCCTGCTCTCCGTAGTTCCACCTCTACGCCACCACTTCGCCTGTCGAGTAACTCTTCTTCCAGCCACCATCTGACTTCGTCGCCTTCTCCTCTAGATCGCTCTTCTACGTCCCATTCTTCTAGTTATCATCATACATCTGCTTCCTCACCACTACTTCGCCGCTCTAATGTATCTCCTAACTATATCACTTTTAATCGCCATAACTTTCCTAACTATGATGGAACTGCCTCTCCCCCTCTTATCTCTACTACTCCCTCTCCTTGTTTATCTTTCTCCTCCATCAAATCTTCTTTTCCAAACCTAAAATCCCACATCAACCTTTTATGCTCTCTTCAAAAACATTTGGCTCATCATTTGGAACATCGTATTTTCCTCCTAAAATGCCGATCTAACTCCATCTTTCCTAATTTTATAACTAATGCTCTCAATCACATTACCACTTCCAAGTCCCTAAATTCATCATTATGTTTTTTCTCTTTAAAATTTAAAAAATCTCTTCTCAACCTTAAAATACGTGAGAATATTCTACACATCCACTCATTGAACCACCGTATTTCTTCCCTCACCCAATTTTTATCCAGTCACCTTTCCCCTGATCACATGAACAACCTTTCAATTCTTATTGCATCCACTTTCTCCATAACTAGGTCGCAAAAAACACCAACTTATCGCCAAATTTAAATCCCTTTACCAATATTCCCTCATCTCCAAAATCCATCCTAAAGGAGATGACCTTTGGGTTCACAATATTTCTTCCACCCCCATCCCTAATAATGTTATTAATATTCTATCCTTAGGACCAAATTTTTCTGCACCCTCCTCCTCCTTCAAAAAAATTATACCCGACTTATTGACTGACTTAGAATACATCCATAATGACCCCCTCCTCAACCATTCACATGTTCAACCAGATCTTTCACGCGTCTCTGTAGCTAATATTATTTCCAACTTCCTTCAACACCCCCATTCCACCCCTTCTAATTTCTCCCCGCAATTTTTCAAAGACCTTGCTTCCACACGTTCTTTTCTTCAATCTCATGCTGACTTAATTATAACCAAAGCTGACAAAGGTAACTCTACTGTAATTATGGACCTTTCTGATTATAACCTCAAAATTAATTCCCTTCTTTCTGATACTTCCACCTATAAACCCATACCTCGTGATCCTACTACATCTCTCCAAAAACAATTCAACTTCCACTTAAAAAGCCTTGTCAATTCCAAATTAATTACTTATCCCGTTTACAGAAACCTCATTTCCTATAACTCCTTAGCCCCACGTTTTTATCCACAAACCCAACAACCCCCTCCGTCCGATTACAGCCAACGTCAATTCACCATCTACAAAACTTAGCAAATTCTTACTTTCATCCTTACAAGTCCTCAGCCGTAACAACCCATACGATATCCATAACTCCTTTCACCTACGTGATCTTTTAACATCCCTCACCATCCCTGATCATTACATCCTCACTTCCTTCGATGTCGAAAGTCTTTTCACCAACATTCCCTTAGACAAAGCTCTTGACATAATAGATAACCACTGGCCACTAATAGAACCCCATACATCTCTTAACCGGTCCTCATTCCTTCAATCATTAAAACTTTGCTGTGAATCCGGCTACCTTACCTTCCATGGACAGTTCTATTCCCAAATTTCTGGACTTGCCATGGGAAATCCCCTTGCTCCTGACCTCTCTAATATAGTTCTAAATGACCTTCTAGACTCCATTCTTCCACAGTTCTGTAACGATATTTGTTTCATCAAAAAATATGTAGACGACCTCCTCCTTATCATCAATCCCAACATCATTACTGATTTATTATCTTCCTTCAATTCATACCATCCCCGCCTCCATTTCACCGTTGAAGTCGAATCCAATAAGTCACTACCTTTCCTTGACCTCCTTATCATTAAAAATCCTGACCACACCTTATCCACTGATTGGTATACTAAACCCACTTACTCTGGCCGACTTCTTAATTATTACTCCCAACATCCACACCACCTCAAAATTAACGTCGCTAAAAATATCATTCACCGTGACCTATCCCTCTCTTACGCCTGCTTCCATACAACCAACACCCTCCGTATCAAAGAAATCCTTTTTAAAAACAATTTCCCTCCCTATATTGTTAATAAACTCATCCATGACTACTATAACCCCCCCACCCTCACCCGATCACCACATCCACCATCTATCCCTATATACAGATCCTTACCATATATACCGACCCTCTCTAATAGCATTCAAAAATACTTACGTTCCGTTATCCCCAATTTACGTATTGCCTTCAAATCCCATAACAAACTTTCCCATATCTATACCCGTATCAAAGATCCTATTCCCTTCAAGCTTCGTTCCCATGTCGTTTATCGGATTCCTTGTTCTTCTACTAATTGCAACGCTTCCTATATAGGTGAAACCAAAAACTTCCTTAAAGACCGTATTACTCAACACAAATATGCCATTTCCTCCCATAACCACACCTCCTCTAAACTTTCCGAACATGCCATTTCTTTAAACCACATCTTTGATTTTGAAAAAACGTCTATCCTAGCTACAGCTCATAACCATGACAAACGCATCCTCTCTGAAACCATCCACATAAATTTAGATTCCTCCTCTATCAATCTTAAGTCTGACTCTCATCACCTTTCCTCTACCTACTCCCAAATTTTTAATTTACTCAAAAGACCTTAAATTCCGTTACTTCGTCATTTATGTTTCTTTTGTTATCACTCGATTTACATCTCTTTCTTTGTTTCAATTTTTTATTTATTTTATTTATATTTATTTCATCCATCTACTCACTTTTCCCATCTTTTCCTATTCTCCAGCATGGTTACCTTCTATAGTTAACTTTTGGCCACTAGATTTCGCTCCTATCTCTTCCCCCGGTCTTAACGTTCTTTTGCTGGAATCCGTTAAAATTCCCGTTACTCTGACATTGATGTTTTCTTTTTTATCACTCTATCGACATTTCTTTCATTGTTTTAATTTTATTTATATTAATTGTATCCTTTTTTCCTATACTCCAGTATAGTTACCTTCTATAGTTAACTTTTCGGCCACTAGATACCGCTCCTATCTCTCCCTCCTTCTTAACGGCCATAGCTCAGTACGCTCCAGCCTATATATGTAACGGCCACGCTTCCCAGCATTCGGTATGTCTCCTCTTCTTTATGTCTTCCTTATATTTTATTTTAAAATTTTTAAATCTGTCTATATCTTTATTTTATTATAATCTGGCTCCTTTTTAATATTCTTTATCTTCTATTTTCATATCTACCACTTTGTATTTTTCTACATTATTTGTCACTATTATTGTTACTGTACAACTGTTATGTTTTTACATTTTTGTTCTGTTTGTTTCTCTGTTAGCCCTGAAGATGACCTACACTGTAGGTCGAAACGTCGGCACATAATATAAGTACTTCACTTATTCGGTGTTCTTATTGACTGCACCCCCCAACTATTTCCTTTACATAAGATCATCCAGTCAACTATTTTCATCTCATACATACATTAAAAATAGTTACCAATGTCTTTTTTATCGAAAACGTACCGATTAGGAGATATAGGCCAACATCTGAAATAACTCCAAAAATTTCGAGTTTTTTCGGCCACCAAAAGTTTTCCCATCCGTTTTTCGGTAGCAAACTTGGATTTCCACTAGTCAGACTTGCCCTTACAACATAACAAAAATGCAGCTATCTTCAATTTATTGCGACCTTCAAACATCTGGCTGTTGGCCTATGTAGTCACAATCGCACTTCTATTCCGGTCGCCGACGAAGTTAAAATAGGATTAGGACTGTTCTAGATCGTCTTCTTTTGTCGGAAAAGGATTAAGAAGATTCCAGAATTTTCTGGCCCCTCTGTGTTCTAGAATGTTCGGCCTTGCCTCTTTAAATACTTCCCTCAACTCGAGGCAGTCAGTCTTAGCCTGAGAGTAGACCAGTAAAGATCTGTGATAAGTGTAATAAGTGAGTGTCAGTATCACACTTATTACACTTACGTGTAAGTTTATCACAAACTAGTCAGTGTTGAACCGGCCCGTGTAATAAGTGTATCAGTGAACTGTAACAGTCTCGCGAGTGTAATAAACTGTTTCTGTTTGTTACTGTGTGTCAGTTTGTGATACTTGAAGAATCTTACGGTCGGTGGACTAGTGAACTGTAAGTGTTAATTATTAGTTATAAATTGTAGTGTAATTTTATAATATTCATAGAAACTATTGTAACTAGTTAAGCTATCTAGAATTAGTAAAATCTTATATTATTGTAATAATTAAATAGGAGTTAGGCCTAGATTATAATATTTAGAATATTGTTATTATAAATTTATATTAGTTCAATAATTTAATTGTTAATAGTTTAATTGTATCTTTTTAATCACTTTTGTTAATAAATATTAGTATCTTGATTAAGGAATTGTTTAATTCATTGTTAATACCCAGTAGCCCGTAACAAATTGGTGTCAGAAGTGGGATGATTGTGTAATTGCTATTATTTTGCATTTTGTAATTATTGGGCTACTATATGTATAATGGCTTCTAAAAGTGTTAAATTAATTGATTTAAAAGTTGCGGATTTGAAACGGGAATTGGAGGAACGTGATCTGGATTCATCTGGAACTAAAAGTGTGTTGCAACAGCGGTTGCGTCAATTTTTTGTAGATTTAGGGGAAAATCCAGATGACGTTCTGTTTGAAACTGATTTAAGCAGGTTGTCCGCAACTTTTAAAAATGGGTTAAGCAATGTAGAAAATAATCTAGGTAATGAATTAGGTACTGTTAAAAATGAGCTAGGTAATGTACAGAATGAATTAGGTACTGTTAAAAGTGATTTATTGGATACATTTGAGTCTAAGTTAAGCACATTAGAAACTAAGTTAATGGAAAATGTAAATAATGAAGTAGCTAATGTAGAATCTAGGTTAGGAGAAAAATTGAATTCAATAGAAAACGAACTTAGGTTAAGAGTAGAAGCTCTCGAGGGACGTATGACCAACCCACCGACGATCGCCACCAACCGTTCCACCGATGGCAGCCTTCATAGCACCATTATGCCCGCCAATGCTGGGAGGCCACCAAATCACAACACCATTCCAGTATTCGACAGAAAGACGCCGTGGGAGGACTACATGACTCTCTTCGAGACTGCGGCTTCGATCCACGGGTGGTCAAAAGAGACCCAAGCTTCAGCTTTGTGCCTGGCCTTGCGTGGAGACGCCTTGGGAGTACTCCAGGGGATGCCACTGTCAGAGCGGTCTAACTTCGGGGAACTGGTTAGAAGACTGGAGATGCGTTTCGGTCTCCGACACATGGACCAACTTTATCGCTCACAGCTGAGAAACAGGATCCAGAAGACCAACGAGACGCTGCAGGAATTTGAAGCGGATATCGCCCGGCTGGTGAGGAATGCCTACCCCTCGGTCACCGATGATGTGTACTAGAGCCTGGCTGTCGACAAATTCCTGGACGGACTTCGGGACCCCGAGACGCAACAAGCAGTGAAGCTCGCCCGGCCAAAAACGCTAGGAGACGCATTATCTCAGGCCATGGAGTTCGAGGCTGTCAGGCAGTCAGTACGGGGCTATGCACGAGTTCGAGCAGCAGAAGCGGAGCCTAATAAGATCCCTAGCGTTGAAGATATTTAGACAAAGGTCTTGGAGGCTCTAAGGACCCGTAAGAAGGAGATAAGCTGTTGGAGCTGCTGCCAACTTGGACATCCTAGAAGCAAGTGTCCATCCAAGAAGCAAGAAAAACCACAGGAACGAAGTAGGGTTGATGGGGAGGAACAACTATCAGCCCGCTACGTCAGAGGCCCAAGGAAGACCAGTAGAGTTGCGTCATTAGGGAACAGAACGAACAGCTTCTACGTTGATGGGAAGGTGAACGGGCAGCTGCGAAGTCTGCTACTGGATACCGGCGCAACCAAGACAATCTTGAGCTCAAAGACAGTTCCTGCTGAGAAGATGTTGCCAACGATTTGGACATTACGGACTGCCACAGGAGAGCCAGCCAAGGTCTACGGGGAGACAGTTGCCTACTTCATCATCGGGGATCAAAATCTGAAGCACCGCGCTCTCGTGGCCGATATTGATGAAGATGTCATATTGGGCACGGACTTGATGATCGCATACGGGATCAAGCTGGATATGGCGAGAGGTGTTATGACACTGGGAGATGAAGAAGTCATCCTTCGGCAGGGAAAGAATATCTACGCACGAGTGCGCTTACTAGAGGACACCACTTTACCTGCACGGAGCCAAATCATAACGCATGGGACGGTCGAAGGACATCTACCTGAGGGTCAATGTATGCTACTTGAACCTGGAAGACAAGAAGAACAGGAGATCGGACGCGGCGTAATGGTTGCAAGGTCTCTCATCAAGGTCGGACGTACCACTCCGATTCGGCTAATGAACCTGAACAGCTTCCCAGTAACGCTGAACAAAGGAACACCGGTAGGGGAATGTACAACCGCTACCTCAGTGGTACGTCAGCTGCAACGTCAACCCACCGAGCTGCGAAGATTGCCGGCAGAACTAACAGGATTTGTGGACGAATCATGCCGGGAACTCTCGCCTGAACAGAGCGAGGAAGTGAAGAAGATGATTACCCGATGGCAGGACGCTTTCGAGATCAGCCCAGGGCCACGCGGTAGAACGGATATCGTCCAGCACAGGATTGACACCGGGGATGCTAAGCCCATCCGACAGGTCCCGCGGAGGCTGCCGTTAGCCAAACGGGAGGACGCTGAGAAGATCATCAAGGAGATGGCGGCTGATGGTGTCATTGAGCCTTCGAGTAGCCCCTGGATGTCTCCTGTTGTATTGGTGAAGAAGAAGGACGGCACAACGAGATTCTGCGTAGACTACTGCCTTCTGAACAACGTCACCAAGAAAGATAGTTATCCGCTCCCCAGGATTGATGATACGCTGGACACCCTAGAGGGGTGTGAACTTATCTACCTTGGATCTCCGCAGTGGATATTGGCAGGTTGGATTGAAACCTGAAGATAAAAAAAAGACAGCGTTCTCGATTGGGACTGGCAATTTACGGTAATGCCATTCGGACTTTGCAATGCTCCTGCAACATTTGAGAGGCTGATGGAAAGCGTGTTAAGAGGTCTCTCTTGGGAAATTTGCCTGGTGTACCTAGATGACATCATTGTGCTGGGAAAGTCCTTCGCTCACCATCTGCAGAATCTGGAGAATGTCTTCGAACGACTGCGTGCAGCGAACCTTAAACTGAACCCCAAGAAGTGTCATCTCTTTCGAAGGCAAGTCAACTACCTGGGGCATGTGTCCGACAACGGAGTTGCCGTTGACTCAGAGAAGATTGCAGCGATCACCGACTGGCCAGTACCTCGAGATAAGCACCAAGTAAGAAGTTTTCTCGGCCTCTGCACCTACTACAGGAGGTACGTGAAAGGATTTGCAAACATTGCAAAACCTCTTACCAGGCTCACCGAGGAAAAACGAACTTTCCTTTGGGATCACGAATGTCAGGCATCTTTTGAGGAGTTGAAGAATAAGTTAAGTAGTGCTCCTATTCTGAGCTATCCACGTCCCGAGGGCAAGTTCATACTTGACACAGACGCTAGCAACACCGCTATTGGAAGCGTCCTCTCTCAGCTCCAAGATGGAGAAGAAAGGGTTATTGGATATTTCAGTAAAGCGCTCTCAGCTCTGGAACGCAACTACTGTGTCACAAGGAAGGAGCTTCTGGCAGTGGTGAAATCTATAGAGCATTTTCACAAATATCTATACGGCAGAAGATTCCTCCTGAGAACGGACCACGCGGCTCTAATGTGGCTGCTACGATTCAAGTCACCAGAAGGACAAGTGGCGAGGTGGATAGAGCGCCTTCAAGAATATGACTTTGAATCTGCTCATCGTGCTGGAACGAGTCACAGAAATGCGGATGCGCTCTCAAGGAGGCCTTGTGGCGAAGACTGCGGGCATTGTTCTCGACAAGAAGAGAAGCAGGCAGCACTGTTGAGGACAACGGTGGTCATGGATAGTTGGCAGGATGCAGAGGTGTCAAAGGAGCAGGACAGGGACCCGGACTTGAAACAAATGAAGCAGTGGAAACTATCAGGGCAAGGGAGACCAACCTGGCAGGATGTTGCTCCAATGTCGAAGAATGTAAAGACTTACTGGGCCCAATGGGACTCCATTCTAGTGGACAACGGGCATTGGAGAACACGGAAGGAGATCAGCGCAGACTACAGCTCATCGTTCCAAAGAGTAAAGTGCCCGAAGTACTCAGGGAACTTCATGACGGAGTATCTGGTGGCCACCTTGGGGTTCACCATACATTGGAAAAGGTACGTGAACGCTTTTACTGGGCAAACCTTAAGGACGATGTGTTGGACTGGTGCAGGCGTTGTGCGACTTGTGCGGCTTCTAACGGACCCATAAGAAGAAAGAAGGCCCCAATGAAGAAGTACAACGTGGGAGCACCGTTTGAGAGAATAGCAATTGACATCGCTGGCCCTTTCCCAGTGACGGATGAAGGTAACCGGTATATTCTCGTGGCCATGGACTACTTTTCCAAGTGGGTGGAAGCTTACGCCCTTCCAAATCAGGAGGCAGTCACGGTTGCGGACGTACTGGTGAAGCAGCTCGTCAGTAGGTTTGGAGTACCCATGGAACTTCACTCTGACCAGGGACGAAACTTCGAGTCTGCAGTCTTCTCCGGGATGTGCGAAGCACTGGGAATACGGAAGACCAGGACGACACCTCTTCACCCTCAATCCGATGGCATGGTGGAGCGCATGAACAGGACTATGGGTCGATATTTGTCCAAAGTGGTCTCCGACCATCAGCGAGACTGGGACCAGTATCTTCACCTGTTCCTGCTGGCCTACCGCAGTTCAGTCAGTGAGGCAACGGGGCAGACTCCCGCAAATGTGGTATTCGGCAGAGAACTTCGGTTGCCTTGTGATCTGAAATTCGGTTTCAAGCCTGATGAGGAAATTGCCGGAGAGGAGTACGTCTCGGATCTACGGAAGCGAATGGATAATATCCACGAGAAGGTTCGCACAAACATCCAGGGGGCAAGTGACAGAATGAAGGAGCGCTACGACATCAGGGCTGAGAAAGGTGGCTACCAACCTGGAGACTTGGTCTGGCTACATGATCCTCGAAGAAGGCGAGGCTACTCACCTAAACTGCAGAACTCCTGGGACGGCCCGTTTGAGATCGTCAAGAGGATCAACGACGTCGTATATAGGATCAGGAAGCAGCCTAAAGGAAAACCCAAGGTAGTCCATTTCAATAGACTGGCCCCGTACAAAGGAGACCACGGCCCGAAAGAAGACCAGCAGGTCAGGTATCTAAACAACATCAAGACAAATAACTCAGTTGCTCATACTAAAGTACCAGGGACCCGTGGAGTAACTCAGGTAATCTACAGGGATATCTTCTCGTTACCAGTGGAGTATTATCTGGCCCATTGCGTTGCCGAAGATCTGAGGACTTCTCGAGGGATCGCAACGGTCTTCAGGAAGAAGTTCGGCGGAACTGAGGAGCTGGAACGCCAAGGACCAAGTGTCGGGAAGGCACACCACCAGCCACACGAAGAACGACACCTGTTTTACTTGGTTACCAAGCGTGCCACTGATCAGAAGCCGACATATAACGCACTACGGCGAAGCCTCGACGACCTTCGGAGTAAGCTTCTGAGACTGCGTGTCACTAAGCTCGCTATTCCGAAGTTGGGTTGTGGATACGACGGCTTGGAGTGGAAGATTGTCAGGGACATGATCGAACGGACATTCGCCAACTCTGGAGTTGCCATATTGGTGTGCACGTTCAACCCCTGGAAAGAAAATGCGTCCCCATCAGTAGAAACTCATAAATGCCCGATTTCTCCGAACTTGCTCTGGGGCAGAGCACTTTTAAGGAGGGGGCAGTGTTACGGGCGCCGGCAGGAAGACGGAAGCAAGAGGATTAGCGGCTTAAATCCGTCGGCGGGAGAAGTTAAAATAGGATTAGGACTGTTCTAGATCGTCTTCTTTTGTCGGAAAAGGATTAAGAAGATTCCAGAATTTTCTGGCCCCTCTGTGTTCTAGAATGTTCGGCCTTGCCTCTTTAAATACTTCCCTCAACTCGAGGCAGTCAGTCTTAGCCTGAGAGTAGACCAGTAAAGATCTGTGATAAGTGTAATAAGTGAGTGTCAGTGTGATAAACTAGTCAGTGTTGAACCGGCCCGTGTAATAAGTGTATCAGTGAACTGTAACAGTCTCATGAGTGTAATAAACTGTTTCTGTTTGTTACTGTGTGTCAGTTTGTGATACTTGAAGAATCTTACGGTCCGTGGACTAGTGAACTGTAAGTGTTAATTATTAGTTATAAATTGTAGTGTAATTTTATAATATTCATAGAAACTATTGTAACTAGTTAAGCTATCTAGAATTAGTAAAATCTTATATTATTGTAATAATTAAATAGGAGTTAGGCCTAGATTATAATATTTAGAATATTGTTATTATAAATTTATATTAGTTCAATAATTTAATTGTATCTTTTTAATCACTTTTGTTAATAAATATTAGTATCTTTAATTAAGGAATTGTTTAATTCATTTTAATACCCAGTAGCCCGTAACAATAGAATAAGTATAAGTAAATTAATAAATTGGATATTGGGATAAAATGTATGAATTTGTACATTACTTGTAGTGTGTTCAAGATTTTATTTTGCTGATCTTCTTTTAGAACCTTTTCCAATAATATGCACTTAGTTTCAACAATATCCTTGATTTCTGGAGACAACTAAAAATGCATCGTTATAATTGATTTAGCTATAAATAAACAGCATACTCAACTTTTTCTTACATACCACTTCTGGAACAATAAACGAAGTTGAAGCCTAAAAAATCAAAAATAGATGTATGTTAATGGCGATGATGTTGATGGCAATGTACATATTTTAAATATAAACTTTCACATACATATTAATCAAACAATTATAATTGTAATAAAATAACATTATATCATCAAAACTAATTAGTTAGACACTACTAAGCTTAATGAATACTCGACAAGAACCTTATATGATATTTTTAAATTTCTTTTTTTTTTCTACATTGAATGGACGAAACTACAGTGTATGGCTTTCAATAATTTTTTGGTATGTTTTTATTTAATCAAAAAATAAAAAATTATCCTGTAAAAAAGAAAAAGATTCCTGATTAAAAGAATAAGAGAGAGAGAACAGAATAATTTATTGATATTTACAACTTTAATTATATTATATCAAGTAAATCTGCTGTATGAACAAAGGACATGGAAAAAAAAAACCACTTGTGGAGAAACTATCCATTGATAGCACTCCAATAAAGTTCTATGGTAAAAGGTCTCGAGGCCATCTTCTTTTCAGACGCCTCGGAGGGTTATCAGGAATATTATGGGAAGCAAGTTGAGGGACTAGCGGATTCAAGAGTGTATGGAGCTTTTCATGGAAGGATAGGTTAAAAGAATAAGAAAATCTGAAACTTCTAATTTTATTAATTTACCTATTTTTATATTGACTCTATTACAAGTACAGTAAATGCCTTGGAATATAATCAACTATATGATTGCACAATTCTGAAATAAAAATTTTTGGAAATATTTTATGCCTGTAATTTTGGTCTTGGAATTCGAATTATTCAATCCGAAAATCCTGTGAAATTAAGATTTAAATAATCCATAACATATAATACAAAAGTTGACCATGAAAGATATATTAAATAAACGTAATTCTGAAATATGGCTTGTAGAATAAAACCCAATCAATATACAATCATGTAATTACATCTATGGGTGAAAAAAAAACCATCTAACCCTCATGATTATGGTTTTATTGAATATTTGGTCGATATTTGATGAATGAATAATAACTAATAATATGATACAAACAGGTAATATTGTTAATTTTAATGAAAAGAAAATATGAAATTATTAATAATACTCACCATGATGGGAGGCTGGATAGTAAAGATATGATTATATCATTCCCTTAATTCTATTTACAGAATATTATAGGAACAAAGTTCAATAGTGAGATATTAAAAGCTGATAATAATAAACATATGGCTGTACCCACCATATACCTGGGGCCTCTATGTTTTGAATAAAAATAAATGATATGCATGCATTTTTAACTTATTAAATTGTACTAATATTTAAATTATTTTAATAGTCACTATTAACATTTAAAAATATGAAGCCTTTATTGATGCAGTAAATATTAAACATATTTTAGGTTTAGTGCCCCAGAAAGAGGAAGCTTAAATTTATAAAATAGTTAAAAAGTAGATTTTTAAATTTTATTTCAGGTTTTACAAGTATTAACATTTTTTGTACCTGAACAAGTCTAAAAAACAGATAATACAATTTGAAGGCAATTAAACACCTTTATTAAGTGTCTTTTGTAGTAACATAGATATGCCAATATAAAATTAAGTGTCCCAAGCTACAAACTACTGCATCTTAGTTAACTTTTGGATGGAGATGGTATTTGGCAACAACAGATATTATGTCAGGGTCAATTTTAGCAGGTTAACTTATTTTCTTACAGTTATTTTATACTTAAGTCGCTTTAATATAACGAGAACTATAGTACATATTTTTAATTTTATGAATTTCAAAGACAATAAATAATAATGGCCAACCTTAAGATTTTTTAGTTATATGGTACAGAAGGGAAATATGAGTTCTTTACTTCATAAATCAATATATTATTAAATTTTTGTACTTGTATCAATGACAAAATTTGTTTGAAATAAAAAATACTTTAGTTATTGAAAAATACAGTTCTGAAGGTCCAAATGTTTTGAGTTACTGTGTTAATCTGCATATTAGAAAAAAAAAAAATAAAACAAACTTTTACCAACTTCTTCCCCTAAAGCAGATTATGTAATCTTTCGAGTGATGCCTGGAAAATCAGAATTGAAAAGATCTGGATGTTCTAGTGTTGTCTTTGATAGAAGTTACTCCGATGAACGATGGCTTTTATGATCCTCGAGCCTCTTAAGAGTTCTTCAAAAGTGTTTTCACCTGATATTTGCACTTAACCTATTTCTGATGTAATATCGATATATATATGTATCATGCTACTAAAGTTTAAATTTCAAAATTGGCAATATAAATTAAAAATAAAGAAAGGTAGGAACTGAAAACATGATTAAATAAACCAGAGAAGACACTACTATAAAAATAAAATATATTTAGTTTAAATCATATAAAAACATTCATTTATTATGTATATAATAACAAACCATTCATAAATATGTATGTAATTTATCATTAACATTAAATTGTCATAATTATACAAAAGTTAACGGCAATACATAACTTTATATTTCAACCTTGAAAATGAAACAAAAAATTCATATAGGATAATTAAATAATGGCTAGCATAGCGAAAGCATCTAATGCTTATATAATATAATATATAATAAATTAATTTATACACAATGTCACAATAATTATTCAGAAAATAATATTGAACCAAAGTTCAAAATAATAGATTGCAGCTGCTTACAATTGTCACAATCTTATTATTGCAAAGCATGTTACTGTACATATTGTTAATCTTCAGATTTTTCAAATTTTAAGTTTTGAAGAGTATTTTGATGTAGAATGAGCCGTTGGAGGCTTTCAATTATTTCACCACATCTATAAAACATTGATGTTCATTCATTATTAATAATATACACAACTATTAATACAAGTCACAAGTATTAACAAATCTTTACTACAATATAATCCTACTAATATTATAAATGAGAAAGTTTGTCTCTATTTCACGCAAAAACTACTGAACGGATTTGGATAAAACTTTACAGTAATATAGACTATACATCAGAATAACAAATAGGCTACAGCAAGGGAGGATTTATAGGGGAGGGGCACGGGCGCACGAGTCCCCCAGGCAGTTTTTTGTGTTCTGTAGAGAATCCATTATCACAATTAAAGGCAAATCAGGAACTTAGCATCTTGAAATCTGCAGATAGGTTCTGTGTATAATTTAAGAAGGAAATTTAGATAATTCCACCCCGAAGGGTTTCCCCTTTAATATATTAGGGGCTCAATGATAGTATAGAATCCGTCAGTTTTGAAATTTTGGATGTTTGAGTAACTTATAGTTAAAAAAAAAAAAATTATTTAATATGATTTTCACGAAACTGTGGCAGACCAAATTCCACGCGAGGGAAGCTGCGGGCAAAAGCTTGTAATATATAATTTTCTGCTGAATGAAATGATCCTTAGTACATATTTATTTAAATAAAAATGCAACAAACACTAATAATTATAGATTTTAGTTATGTAACTAGTGATAATAAAATCCAACAAACTATTAATTTTAAAATTTAAAGATTACTTGTATTAACAAAATATAATAACACTACCTTTCATTAGAATCATTGCATTTTTCCAAGTTTTCTTCTAATGAAGGAAGAAATGTGGTTAATTTTTTAACAATATTTATGTCACTTTCTTCATTTTCCAATTTCAATTTTAATTCTAATTCTGTCTCAGATAAAAGTTCTCTAAGCTGATCTAAAATGTTTAAATGAGTATAATAATTCAGGGATTAATAAAACATAAGAAAAACATGTGCCCTTCATTACCTTGAGATTCTAATAAAGTTTTTTGGAATGTTATTTTATTTTTTTCATGTTCAACAGCCTGAGTTAAATCTTTCAAATACTTAGTCAGATCTGAACCTTAAAAAATGTAGTGAAAATTAGTTAGAAACATTAAAATAATTCACATTTATTTAAGGATAATACAAAATTATTTTTTATATTAACCATGTTATTCATGGTAATAATAACAATATAACAATAATTAATAATAAATTATACCTGATGCAGTGAACAGATTAGTATTTTCAAGGACATTTTCTATTTCTTTTTCAATTTCATACCTCCTATTGAGAGCAGATATTTCATGAATAGAATTAATTGAATCAAAAATTTCCTTTTTATGCTTTTCTAAATCTTCTCTTAAATTGATTATTTTTTCCTACAAAATTTAATGTTTGAAAAACCAATTATACAATGCATGGCAAAAATAATAAAAACAGCTACTATTAACTATTCAATAGATGATTAAAATAATAATTAGTAGCACCGAGTTATTATATTAATACTTTAAATGCATAATTTTGGATGGCTAATCAAGGGCCTGAGAAGAAAAGCCTCTAGTGTTTTGGATTAAAAGTTTAAGTAAAAAACAAATCCCCATGCACAATAATTTAATCAAAAGAAAAAGTTAGACAGCATTTCAATCAGTTGAAGGGTTTAGAATCACCTAGTTTACATGAAACACCTGTTGAGAAAATCTGAAATTTTCTGGTAGCAATGGCTGGTTTTAGATTTTTAAAATTATATGCACTTCACAATTGGAAGACATCCACCGATAATACAGCTGCTAAGAATTATTGGAAAGTAATAGTGAAAAATCACTGCTCATTGTGGATAATGGCCAGGTCAAATATTTAATGCAGGGCTAATTTGGAAATAGATGTTGAGTCGAACATTCATTGCGAAGTTTGAAAAAACTGCAAGTGGTTTTATAGCTGCTGCAATATAATCAAATTACACTCCGACTTAAAAACAAAGCAAATGGTGCTGCTAACAGGATAAAACCACTTATTACAAATGAAGCTTTTCACATGCATGTACTAAAATGCATATATTTAGCTGAATATCCAGTACCATTTCATGGCCAATAAAGAAAATGGGTAACATAACCTGTTAACACTACATGACTCAATGATTGATTTGTACCAGAAGTTGAAAAATACATGATTGAGATGGGTCTTCCTTTTAAAGTTTTGCTAATTGTTGACAATGCACCCAGCATTTTACAACATCTTAATATACAAATAGTGTTTTACCACAAGCTTACAATAAATATATATAAATCAAAATGAAATGGCAAAAATCTAATATTGTTGAGCAAAGCTGTGTTGTTATTGCTAGGAATCTTAATAAGCAATATGAGATAAAGTGAACATACAAAAAACATATAAGCTATTAATAAAACAAACATACATTTAATTGTTTCAGGTTATCCGTCTGATTTTCAGCCAAGAAGTGTTTCTTAAGCAGTCCACATTTCAGTTCAATTATCTTCTCGCTGCTTTCTAACTGGATCATAAAAAAAAAAAAAAACAAAGAGTTACTTTTTCATTATATCATAATAAATTTAAATTATGAAATCAATAATAGAAACTTATTTTTGTCAATTTGTTTCCAAATTATAATTTTCCACTTACATCAAGTTTTTCATTTTCATGTTGAGATGAAGGACCTAATAAAAAAACAAATGATTTGTTTATATTAATATCCACATACTGTTGATGCTAATTGTTTATGTTTTATAATTACATAAAGGTGCTTTACTTAAATATGTAAAAAATGAGCATGAGCAAGCACCTAGGATTATATACAGAATTAGTTGAAAAAGTAGTAAGAAAATCCCGAAGGAGAATGCCCAACTGTGAAGGCAAGATGAAAACTGTTTACTAAAGCAAGTAACTTCAAGTTAAACTAATAGGGTTAAGGGGCCCATACAAGTTGAGACTTGTTGTACAAACATACAAACTTGCCAAATGTCGAGCCCACACAAGTGGAGACAGTTTGTAACAACATTAGTTTGCAACAATAGAAGGAAGTGGTTACACAGTCTTCTAAATAAATATTCAGAATGTCTAGAGTTGATGTGTAGAAAGTTGAATGGATTGTCGGGTTGTAACCCCATTTTTGTACCCGAGTATTTGTCGGCATGGTTACGGCATTTAAAGATAATTGGTACAATTGTCCGAGAACAAATATTTCTTCCATGGCTTTTTTTGCATACAATTTTTGTTCCTCAGTCAATTTTCTATATGAAACTGCCCATGATTCGGCATACGTAGCTGCCTCATCTTTTACTTTATGATTCTATTCTTTAAATTTCTCCAAATCTCTAAAAACAGATTAAACACTAAAAAAAAATTAAGGAAATATCACAAACCTTTCTCAAAAGCGGGCACTAATCAGTGTTTTCACTTGAAGGATAGAATCCAAACTGATGTTGATTTGAATGTTGTACAACATCCCCTTTCACGGACCAACATTGAAAAGTATAAGAATAATAGAATAGTAAAAGAAAAATAAATTAGAATAAAAAATACAGAAGTATTAATAATTTAGTGTCCATTTATGCCAAAAGTGCTGACAGGTATAAAAAGAGACGGAATTGCAAACTTTTTTGTATTTTTTAAAAATTTTAATTCTTTTACGTTCCACAGGTCCAGAAAGTACACATAAATAAAATGGGAAGATTTTTTAAAAAGAAGAAGTAAGGCATAGTGAGGATTTGGAATGATGCAGTCTATGCGGGGCCAACGTTTGTGAGTTCAATGATTTAAATGTATGTTTGTTAGTGCCGGAATATCTTGGAGATCTCCATTGATAGAATTCAGAATTAAACTGTGAATGTTTCTGAAACAAAGAACACAAACACTGTAAACACCTAAAACAATGTACGGAGACTTCAGATATCCCAAAAACACTCAATGAAGGCAGGAGTGGAAACAGATTAATTTAAAACAGAGGAATTTCCTCATTTAAGTACATTATATGTAGCAGTCGAAGATAAAATGCCGCCAAAATTTATGAATCTAGAGTTTAAAAAAGAGAGCAAAATTTATGTGACTTCACTTTCATGATAATGGTACTTGCAATATTTCATCTAGGAGACAATTAAATTTTGGAAGTAATTGATGCAACAAATAAAACCGCAGGTATTCAGTATGTTTAGTATGATTCATGCTATAACAAAATAAGCACTAGATTTCTCGCCAATTGATTTTGTTGCTAGGATTTATTTAAAAAATAAAATTATATGTCATGTCGTTTGATCAGGAAATAATGATTACTAACTAAATTATGATGCGTTTTCAAAACAGTAAAGGATTATAGTAATTTTATCTTAAAAATTACTGACATTTAATTCACACCCAATGGAGTTTAATGATAAGTTTACAAACACTTGATTAATACTACCAAAATACTAAATCATAGAGCTCCAATATACTTAATGATTACCAAACTAATATATATATTGTATCCTTACCTGACTCGCTCATTATAGAATCTACAAAAAACTATACTTCGTAATACAAAAATCTAATATGCAGCATTAATCGATTATATACTGAGAGATATAATGTCTATTCTATATTATAATATCCAATTAAACTAGAAGCACCTATAACCTGTGAAATCGAAGCTACTGACATTTACGAGGGAAAATTGATAACCTATAAATCTGCACATGCGCAGAGGATAAGGTCGTGTAACCCTCATGACAGTTTCTGTGCTGACAGTTACTGTGGCCTCAACTACCACGGTTGACATGGTAGTGTAATCAAGTTGTTTCACACTGGTTATCAAACTCTGCCATGGTTCTTTACTCTTGAGCAACTATGAGCACAAAAAACACCATCATGTAACATGGTCTATATCAATGATATATACTCGTGCTGCGCTAATTATTATCAAGATGTATCAAGATATTATTTTCTAAACAATTACCTTAAACTCAACTAGATTGTATGTAAAACAATTTTGGTGTTTTCTTTGACTGCACCCCCAACTATTTCTTCCTTAAATTAGAAGATACAGTCGACCAATTCTTCTCTAACATGTATGTAAAACAGTTTGTTAACATTATGTTCTATCTGTAACCACTATTAATATTTACATAGAGCATCATTTTAGTGAGGATAATTCGAGATCCCTAACAGAGAGCTGTTATAGCCAACACATGACATTCCAGGCTGCTAAATTTATTTATAATATATTGCATCCATCCTATTTCATTTTCCATTTAATTGATTTCTTGCAGCGGCTTTTTGCGATTTTTTTGCAGAACATATACAGATTCTCAAAGTCTTCATTATATACCTGATGGAGGGGTTAAATAAGACGAGATTAAGTAAGATCAGAGTGAATATCAAAATCAGAAACGATATGGATAGTATAAATTAAATGTTGTATGAGAAGCATAAAATACCTCTTTAACTTCTCTTCCACGTCACAGCGCACTTCCGATACCCGTATGTTTCATCATGTTTACAATCGATGTTTCTCTTGCGAGAAGAATCGCCGCAGGTTTGTGACCATCAGTATCCATACTTTAAACTTTATAGCCCTGGAGATAATTATCTCCAATTCTACGAGAAATTCATTGTGACCTCTATCCGAACCCCTTTCTTCCACCCATATTATCAAGGTCAACAATTATCATTCGATATAAACAAAAAACGTTTTGAGTGAGTGAAATGGTTGTAGACGTGGTGGCTGGTTCAGTTGAATTTGATGATGTAGAAGAAGATTTATTAGGCATTAAGGAGATAATTAGGCATAAAAGTTTTGGCTAATTGGTTGTCTCCTTTTTTGTAATAGAACCTAATTCTAGGGAAACGTTCGATGCCAAAAATATTACTTCAATATTGGGGATGGACATTAAACCGTTTCCCGAACAGGTAGGGCCGGAAGTGTTGGACTGCCCACACAATACCTAGTAATTCGCGTTCTAGCGCACTATACCTAGACTCCGCGTCCGTGGTGCCTCTTACTCGCATATGCTATCGGTGAATCCCCCTTATCACTCTCTTGAGATAGTACGCTCCCCAACGCATACTCACTAGCGTCCGTCGTAATTGAAAACGGTTTGCTGTAGTCTGGGAATGCGAGTACCGGTGGAGTCTGTAACTGCTCCATGCATTTCCTAACCTTCGCTTCTATTTCCGGAGTAACCCGAATCGTGAACCCGTTTCTTAGGAGCTCGTTGAAGGAAACGAGGTTTTCAGCCATCTCCAGGACAAAACGGCGATAGTAATTGAGGGTTCCTAACAGCCGTCTGATACCTTTCGCGTCACTTGGAACTGCCATTTTGGCAATCGCCTCAACCTTCTTACTGTCTGGACTCACTCCTTCCTCCGATATCGTGTGTCCTAGGAAATTTATCATTATATAAAAACCCGTCTCAAGTCCTCGATATGCTGTGCCTCAGTTCTACTAAAGCCTAGTAGATCGTCCATGTACACTTGGCACATATTCTCGTCTAGACCACGCAGGAACTCGTCTATTAACGTGATGGGCGCGTTCTTCAGTCCAAAGGGCATGCGCGTGAACTCATAATGCCCCCCTTCGAAAGTAAATGCTGTCTTGCACTGGTCCCTGGGATGCCTACGTATTTGACGATATCCGGATTTCAGATCCAATGTGCTAAAAATCACCACCCCACCCAACCTATCCAGGATATCATCCACTCTCGGGATGGGATACTTTTCGTCTAGCGTATTGCTATTCAGTTGTCTATAGACGATCACCACCTTATAGCGTTCCAGAGTCTCCCCCTCGATAGAATTTTTCTTCACTGCCCATAAGGTGCTATTAAACGGTGATTTGCTAAGATCGCATCGAAATAAATCTTCTTCTACATCATCAAATTCAACTGAACCAGCCACCACGTCTACAACCATTTCACTCACTCAAAACGTTTTTTGTTTATATCGAATGATAATTGTTGACCTTGATAATATGGGTGGAAGAAAGGGGTTCGGATAGAGGTCACAATGAATTTCTCGTAGAATTGGAGAAAAACTTTATTGATTAGCCAACGTTCCGACCTACTTAGTAGGTCTTCTTCAGGGCTATCCAAAATACAGACAATATAAGAATAAAAATGGTACTAATATATAAAACATATTAAATATAAATAAACAAAAGTAAGGTGAATACAGGCAATAAAAATGATAAAGATGTACAGCAAGGTAAATATGAAGGTTAAAATGTATGAGTGTATACTATAAACAACGAAGTGTCAAAATGGACTAACCCACATCATTAAGAAAATAATAATAAAACAGAAAGTGTTGAAAAGTAAAAAAAATAAGGTAATACAGATAAAAAATAAAAACTGAATATAAAATAGGAATGTGAAATGATATGGGTAAATGTAGAAAATGATAAGAATTACTAAATAAAAATTGTAGGTAATAAAAAAGTAAGAAATAAAAATAAAAAAATTATAAAAATCTAGAAGCCAAATTATATAAAATAAAAAAAAAAAAAAATATTTTATAAAATACAGTATTAATATTGATAGGTAAAAATACTTTATACAAATGTAAAGATTATTAATTGCATAAGAGAAAGTAAGAAGAGACTTTATATAAGTGTAAATAATATCAATTGCATAAAAGAAAATAAGTATGTTTTAAGTAAAGTAATTGATAATACAATTAGGCTATAATGGACTAAAATACATATAAAAAAGGCATAGATATGTGGAAGAGTAAAGATAAAAGTAGTGAGTGAAGTTGAACCCGGATGAATGTCATAAAATGATATTTAGGGTGGGAAGTAGATAAATAAAGAAATAAACGCCTTACAGTAATAGTGAGCTTGGTAGTAGTGATAATAATGGTATTATGTGTATAGTCATGTTTTAGGTTATGAGGGAAAGAAAATAAAATGGAGGAAGGAGGGTGAGTAAATAGTGAAAACATAAGTTACCCGGGGGGGAGCTGGGGGGTTAGGTAAGCTAGAAACATAGACTGATTTAAAAATCGAAACAGGCGGAAGGATACCCACCACTACTAAGTGTAAAATATTTTCCCAGAATATAAAGGCCGGTACAATGGCTGTAAGTCAACAAAAGGGAAAGAAGCAGATAGTGTAGGAGCCTAATGTAAAATCCACCCACACACACATATATATACACACATACGTATACACACACACACACACACATATATATGTGTATATATATATATATATATATATATATATATATATATATATATATATACACACACGCATAAAACATACGTACATATACACATACACACACAACACCTATAGGAGGAGGTACAGTTTGGGGCAGAGCAAGGGATCCGGTATATAATGTTGGAGAGGTTTTTAATGGGGATCGGGGTCTTTTAAATTAGTGAACAGTTGGGATAATTTGTGGTATGGTTTAAAACCAAGGCGAAGGTTGGGAAAAGTAAGACGTAAAATTTTTTGGATATTGTCAGACAGACCAGGAATATACGGAAAAGATCTGTATAGGAAGGGGCTGGGGATCGGTACTGTTGGGTAAGGGGAGGGATAAATTACATTACTAGGGTTTTAAGAGGGTCTAGCAGTTTATTGGTAATGTGAGATGGGACGTTATTAGAGAGTAGTATGTTTTGGATTCGTAGGATATTGGGTGTCTGATAAGGATAATCATCGGTGAATGAGGTTTTTTGCGATCTTCTGGTGGTAAGGGTGCAGTGAGAAAAAATTGAGGAGTCTGCCGGAATATGTGGGTTTGGTGTACCAATCAAAGGACAAGGAGCCATCATTATTTCTTATAATGAGGAGGATGCCAAGAAAGGGGAGGGTGTGATTGGTTTCAGTTTCAATGTTTAGCTAGTGCTGTGTTTAAAATGGCCAACAATTCCTATGCTCTTAAGAACAATCGCTTCCAAATCGGACTGGCCATTTCCCAAAGCGTCCTTTACAATTAAATTTATGGTTGGGCCATACATCCGAAATGATTCCACTTCAGCAAATCTCTCACAGCTTTAGTTTGTTGGCTGCATTGCCTGTAATGCATAACAAAATTTTATTTTGAATATTCCATTCATGCGACACTCGGTCTAACTCTCTTGCCAAGTTGTCACTAGTATGGTTTTCAGGAAAAGGTAAACATTCAAGGACATTTGGTATCAGCTCAAAATTTTCATTGATGTAGTGAGAACCTGTTACTGCCATATAACTCTCAACATTGGCAGAAGTCCAGCAATCAGTTGTGAGAGTCACTGACAAAAAATCTTCACTTGAATAAATATTTTTTAAATTGGTGATTGGCTGTTCGTACATCGTAGGTACTAACGTAAGGGATATTGTTTTGCGCGTTGGCATTAACTAGTTGGGGTACGGTCGCCTGTGGTCTAGTGGTTAGCATAACAAACTAATAAGCCCAAGATCGCGGGTTCGTAGCCCGGCAGGTGCCCCTAGGATTTTTTTAAGGGAGTAAAAAATCCTTAGTTACGCCGTCCTTCGGAAGGGACGTTAAACGCGGTTCCCGAGCCTGTACGATGTCGGGTACTCGATAAAAATCTCTATCCTAATTAAACCTGGATAGGCAAAATTTAGAGCTCACACCGGAGCATCTCCGATTAGCCATGGCAGCATAAAGTGACGTTAAATGAACAAACAACAACAAATAATTGGGGAACATACGCGAACAAAAAAGTTGAAACCCTTCGTCCTCGACGACTCAAAATGGTTGAAAGTCTTTAATAAATAAATATAAAAGTCCGTCATCTATATACTTTTTTTGACCAAACGGGAGTCAAAAATTTGCGTTTCAAATAGGAAGTTAAAGATTGTTGACGAGAACTTACTGTGACAGGATGATCCGAAGGCACTGACGACTCAACATTTAAAATACTCGGCGTAGATTCTGTAGAAGTTGAAGGCGACACTAGTGATGTAGAAATTGGTGTGAGTGAAATGGTTTTAGGCTGGTGCAGTTGAATTTGATGATCCAAAGATCTCGGATGTTTGCGTTCCAAATGCTTTTTCAAATTAGAAGTCGTTGTCTTGTTAGAATACGCGGTCTTACATAAATTGCACGTTATATTTACGTTCGTTAATGTAAAAAAATTCCATGCCTGGAATTGCCACCCCGTTCTCGTGACGGGGAACCACCAAAATAAACCAAGTTCATTTTGGCAATAAAATTACATCGTCTTACGGATTTAAAAAAAAATATTATCTAATAATCATCACAGTCCTTTTAATAATAGATAAATAAATAAATAATAAGCAATAGTCAAACACTGATTTAAGCTCCCCTGATTTGATTATCGGCGAAAGACCAATTTCGCCGCATCTCACCTTAGTATTAATAAACAAATAAGTAACAATAATAGTGAACAAGTTTTCACTTATTATCAATGTAATCTGTAATTAGTCACTTATCACATATGTGCCCATAATTATGAAAGTGATCTAAGTCATATTTCTTGTTTCGAGATATTTAATGAATTGCATTTGAATAAATTAAAAAATATTTTTACAAAAAATTACAACCACTTGAACCACTGAAGGTTCATTTTTAACGATATCGTAAAAATTACATTGAATAAATTTAGTTTAAAATAATATGGTGTGAAATAACCAATAAACTCATTTTTTTTTTTAATCTTGACTTAGACCACTTTCATAATTATGGGCACATATGTAGAAACGAAAATAAACTATGAAACTAGTTAACAGTAAAGGGTGGTTGAAATAACATTTTCCGAGATCGCCTCCTAATATATGATTTTTCACGAGGAACTTTCACAAAAAAAAAACCTCGACCTATGTCTGGGAAAATATGGGTTCATTAATGGATATATCTATACCATAAAGTAAAGGCAATTGACATAAATGATTGAAATCGGGTGAAAATAACAGCTATAGCGTTTTAAAGGGTATAGCGTGCGGCGGCGGACAGACAAATTTTGTATTACAACCCAAATTCTGCGTGTCTTGAAACATGAATACTAAAAGTTTGAGATAGGGTAAAAATCTATTTTTTATTGTTCAATTCCACAGCATTCAAAAAGTAATTAACCAATAAAAAACATGATTTTGATCATTTGATGCCTTTTGCAGGTTACTATTTCGGCTAATAACTCTTTTTCTTTTAAAAATGATTACAAAAACTGATGCCCCAAGAAAGACTTCTGTGTAGCGTATTAGAATAGTAAGAGTTGGGATATCAGCATTCAACTACAAAAGTATCAAGTAAATGTGGAAGAAAGTGATCCGGGTAGAGGTCACAAAAAAAACTTCATTGATTAGCCAACGTTTCGACCTACTCTGTAGGTCTTCTACAGGGCTGTGGGGGGGAGTTGGGGGGTGTTAGGTCCTACACTAGCTTGAAACACATACTGAAACGTTGGCTAATAAATAAAGTTTTTCACCAATTCTACGAGAAATTCATTGTGACCTCTACCCTGACCACTTTCTTCCACATATATTATCAAGGTCAACAATTATCATTCAATATGTATTGCTATAGGTGACAATAAGGGGCCTAGGCCAGGTAGAGTAAAATGGTCCTTAGGGTTCATGACTTTACTTTGAAGAGAGGGGGCAGTTGTCGGTACGCAGCAGTCGAGTCAAGACGTAAGAAGGAGGATGCAGAATGAAGCCCCATATATCATAAGTCACGTATAGCTTCCCCTTTTCATTGTAAGTTGTTTTTAAGATTTATAAAGTCTGTAACCATGATCAGCACAAATAAAATATAATGTTCTTCTATAATTATTCTTATTTAATAAACAACTCCTGGTCAGTCAACCACGTTAACCTTTGGAGAAGACTATATAAGTCTCCTAATTATTAATAACATAAAATTACTATATATTAAGTATATCGATCTCAGGGTGGCATCCCATTTTAGTATTTAATTATATTCAGATCAAAGGATCTGACTTTTCCCTGAGATCATAGCTTGGGCAGTAAAGCCAATATAGCAGTATCAAGTAAAAGTATCAGATACAGAAAAGTATCAGTATCACTTGTATCAGATAGAGGAAAATCTACCCATCCCTAGTATGCCATTCTATGCCGTCTAATTTTCGTCCAGCATTGACCCGGAGTAATTCCAATTTTATCTTCGGTTTGCTTATGACCATATGAATTATCGTGGAAACTTTTCTAATTTTCCACAATTCTAAAACGTATCATTTGAAGATCGGAGCTCATCTCAAATCAGAGGGCCCAACTGACCATAGGCGTAACGAGGGGGGTATTATTGGGGATGTAACCCCCCATTGATTAGAAGAAATTAAAAAAAAATTGTAAGTAACAATTTAAAAGAAATAAAAATTTGAAGGATTTTACTTTTTCAAAGTTATTATTGTGGGATTACAGAAGTAAGAGTAAATAATGTCGAAAAGAGAACAAAGAAAGTGCAAACACTGTTATTTTAATGAATAAACTGTTTTTATAAAATAAATAACATTTATAAAAAATCATAATCTATTTATTTAATTTGAAGCTATATGATTATAGTATAATATAAATTATACCTATACTACGAGGCATCTTTCTTGAAGGGAGTAATATGTTGGAGTGGTTGACTGGTGGGGGTTAACCCCCCCATGAGTCAACTCTAGTTACGTTAATGCAACTGACGATGCGGTTTGCTATCACCAGCGACCTAATATCAATTCAACTCTGATCTCATTCCCCAGAGAAGGCACGATTTGAAAATCAATCATCCAGCGAAATCCTTAAAATAAAATGTTGTGGCCATATCTCGCAAAAAAGACAGCCAATGCATCAAAACGTTAGCGGGGAACACCAAGTTCGTCTGCTATTACACGATGGCGGCACACGTTGGGCTATGAGATGGTGATCTAACTCATAAAAAGTCCTTTTTAAATGTTTTATTTATGTCGGAAACTCTCAGCTGTAATTCTCGTGCTTTCTTTGTCCTTGAAGAACATCAATGAGAACCGACTTCCTTTGATTCGCCCACCAAAAATCTTACCAACGCCACCAAATTCCAAAACTGGCATATACAATACCTATAGCCTCAATTATTTCTTAAGAGTTATGGGTTTCTAGCCTAACTATACTTTCCTATTCATGATATATATGGTAAAGAAAAGTTTTGAATTTGAAATTGTGATAGTGGGCATAATTGAATCTATTTTCAAAGTTATTAAACGTTTTAAGGTCCATTTCAATACATTTCAAATAACCAAGTTTCTCAAAATGATATGTGGGTGAAACTAAAATTGCGTATTTATGCTTGTGATGTTACAGAAACATTTTCACCAAAATCGATTTACCTTAAGTTCCACTTTATATAATCCATTTTACACGCCATTGCCATTTTCATAAAAACTGTTTTAACAATTTTCATTTAACTCGTTTTATTTTAGTATATGTACTATTATTTCCACTGACTGATGCTAAATTAAATGATTTTTAATATCAGTTAGGCCTTATCTTAATTAAGTATACCCTTTCCTTATATTAAAAATGGAGAAATTAAAACTAAAAAAAATTGATACTTGACTAAAAGAGGGAAAAAAGAAAAACATATCCCTTATTAAAACAAATTTCCAATTAAAAAAACAATAAGACAAATAAAAATCAAAGATAGATGCACGACTGGAATACTAAAAGAATTTAGAAAACATGTTAACAAACATATAAATACGCTGATGATAATGCATAGTAAAAAAAATAAGGCAAAAACTAAGGATTGGAGCTCAAGTGTGATTCCCTTAAACCAAACTTTTTTCAATGATAGATTTTTTAGTACGGTTGGGGATCATCGAAAAGTTTTTTAAAAGCATCTTACTGCGTAATGTTTTAAGGATATATAGTAGAGCAATAGTAAAAGTATGATACAAACTAAAATGTTTGTTTGCCATTATGTTATAAATATTCTATTATTCATTCATTTCATCTATTCTATATTTCAATTCCCCTTCTATAAAAACTCTTCTATAATTTATATGTAAACTCGTTCATACTTCAGCATTAAATAATACCGCTAAGTCATGCTATCCCAACAACATTTTCATTATTTATTTTATTTATGTACCCTTTAGAATATTTTATCGTAAATTTTTTTATATCATTAATATTCCCAATATTTCTTTGTGTATTTCACCATCTCAATTAGATTAACTTGTATTACTTATTTGACAATACTCTATTATTCCCTTTATTTTGTATTTTTATCTCATCTTGATGTTTTATCATGTGTGTAAAGGAGATAGTTGGGGGGTGCAGTCAATAAGAACACCGAATAAGTGAAGTACTTATATTATGTGCCGACGTTTCGACCTACAGTGTAGGTCATCTTCAGGGCTAACAGAGAAACAAACAGAACAAAAATGTAAAAACATCAAAGTTGTACAGTAACAATACTAGTGACAAATAATGTAGAAAAATACAAAGTGGCAGATATGAAAATAGAAGATAAAGAATATTAAAAAGGAGTCAGATTATAATAAAATAAAGATATTGACAGATTTAAAAATTACTGATAATGAAAAGGCATTAAACTAGTGGCAGATATAATAAAAATCAGATAAAGACAAATATAACAAAATTATTGAAATAGTGACAGATATAATTATAGAAAATGTGATAGAATATAATAAAATTAAGATAAAGACAGATATAACAAAGATATTGATAATGAAAAGAAAATGAAAATAATGGCAGATATAATAAAGTAAGACAGATTTAATAAAATTAAAGAAAATGAGCAGAAATGATAAATAATAAATAACGCATATAAAATAAAAAATAGAAAATAAATGTACAGAATGGATAGTACAGTACAATATAATAATATAAAGGAAAATCAAAAGGAGGAGTTAAACAAAAGAAACAAAAATGAGGATATTTACATATAAAGAAGGGTTGGAATATGAAGAATACAGAAAAACTAGTAAAATAAAGTGTTGTATTATACATTAAGGTGTAAAATGTATGATAACGGACTTAATGATGTTACCAAGTTACAGAAAAGTATGGAACTATATGTACAATAACAAATGTGAATAATAGAAAAACTATTGTACAATAACACTAGTGTACAATGACTGTTTTGAAAATATAGTTGATAGGAATAGAATATGAAAAGTTAAAATAGGTGAAAACGCTAGTACAGTAACAATAGTTTACAATGTATGTATGAAAAAAAAATTAGATGGGATTAATGAATTAGAAAAATAAAATAGGTGTTTAAAAATATGAACACATGATTACCAACATATGATGGATGCCAAAATGATAAGGGGAAAAAATAGGAAAATTAAAATTGGAGAAAGGATAAAGAGAAAAGTTTAAAATAAATAAAATATAAAGAAGAAATGAAGAGGAGACATACCGAATGTTGGGAAGCGTGGCCGTTACATATAGCGGCTAGAGCATACTGGGCCACATTTGACCGTTGAGAACGAGGGAAGAGATGGGAGCGGTATCTAGTGGCCGGAAAGTTAACTATAGAAGGTAACTATACTGGAGTATAGGAAAAAAAGGATAAAAAAATATAAATAAAATTAAAACAATGAAAGAAATGTCGATAGAGTGATAAAAAAGAAAACATCAATGTCGGAGTAACGGGAATTTATCGGATTCCAGCAAAAGAACGTTAAGACTGGGGGAAGAGATAGGGGCGAAATCTAGTGGCCAAAAGTTAACTATAGAAGGTAACCATGCTGGAGAATAGGAAAAGATGGGGAAAGGGAGTAGATGGATAAAATTAATATGAATAAAATAAATAAAAAATTGAAACAAAGAAAGAGATGTAAACCGAGTGATAACAAAAGATACATAAATGACGAAGTAACGGAATTTAAGGTCTTTTGAGTAAATTAAAAATTTGGGAGTAGGTAGAGGAAAGGTGATGAGAGTCAGACTTAAGATTGATAGAGGAGGAATCTAAATTTATGTGGATAGTTTCAGAGAGGATGCGTTTGTCATGGTTATGCGCTGTAGCTAGGATAGACGTTTTTTCAAAATCAAAGGTGTGGTTTAAAGAAATGGCATGTTCGGAAAGTTTAGAGGAGGTAAGGTTATGGGAGGAAATGGCATATTTGTGTTGAGAAATACGGTCTTTAAGGAAGTTTTTGGTTTCACCTATATAGGAAGAGTTGCAATTAGTAGAAGAACAAGGAATCCGATAAACGACATGGGAACGAAGCTTGAAGGGAATAGGATCTTTGATACGGGTATAGATATCGGAAAGTTTGTTATGGGATTTGAAGGCAATACGTAAATTGGGGATAACGGAACGTAAATATTTTTGAATGCTATTAGAGAGGGTGGGTATATATGGCAAGGATCTGTATATAGGGATAGATGGTGGATGTGGTGATCGGGTGAGGGTGGGGGGGGGGTTATAGTAGTCATGGATGAGTTTATTAACAATATAGGGAGGGAAATTGTTTTTAAAAAGAATTTCTTTGATACGGAGGGTGTTGGTTGTATGGAAGCAGGCGTCAGAGAGGGATAGGCCACGGTGAATGATATTTTTAGCGACGTTAATTTTAAGGTGGTGTGGATGTTGGGAGTAATAATTAAGAAGTCGGCCAGAGTAAGTGGGTTTTGTATACCAATCGGTGGATAAGGTGTGGTCAGAATTTTTAATGATGAGGAGGTCAAGGAAAGGTAGTGACTTATTGGATTCGACTTCAACGGTGAAATGGAGGCGGGGATGGTATGAATTGAAGGAAGATAATAAATCAGTAATAATGTTGGGATTGATGATAAGGAGGAGGTCGTCTACATATTTTTTGATGAAACAAATATCGTCACGGAACTGTGGAAGAATGGAGTCTAGAAGGTCATTTAGAACAATATTAGAGAGGTCAGGAGCAAGGGGATTTCCCATGGCGAGTCCAGAAATTTGGGAATAGAACTGTCCATGGAAGGTAAGGTAGCCGGATTCACAGCAAAGTTTTAATGATTGAAGGAATGAGGACCGGTTAAGAGATGTATGGGGTTCTATTAGTGGCCAGTGGTTATCTATTATGTCAAGAGCTTTGTCTAAGGGAATGTTGGTGAAAAGACTTTCGACATCGAAGGAAGTGAGGATGTAATGATCAGGGATGGTGAGGGATGTTAAAAGATCACGTAGGTGAAAGGAGTTATGGATATCGTATGGGTTGTTACGGCTGAGGACTTGTAAGGATGAAAGTAAGAATTTGCTAAGTTTTGTAGATGGTGAATTGACGTTGGCTGTAATCGGACGGAGGGGGTTGTTGGGTTTGTGGATTTTGGGAAGACCATAAAAACGTGGGGCTAAGGAGTTATAGGAAATGAGGTTTCTGTAAACGGGATAAGTAATTAATTTAGAATTGACAAGGCTTTTTAAGTGGAGGTTGAGGGTGAAGCCGTAACAACCCATACGATATCCATAACTCCTTTCACCTACGTGATCTTTTAACATCCCTCACCATCCCTGATCATTACATCCTCACTTCCTTCGATGTCGAAAGTCTTTTCACCAACATTCCCTTAGACAAAGCTCTTGACATAATAGATAACCACTGGCCACTAATAGAACCCCATACATCTCTTAACCGGTCCTCATTCCTTCAATCATTAAAACTTTGCTGTGAATCCGGCTACCTTACCTTCCATGGACAGTTCTATTCCCAAATTTCTGGACTCGCCATGGGAAATCCCCTTGCTCCTGACCTCTCTAATATTGTTCTAAATGACCTTCTAGACTCCATTCTTCCACAGTTCCGTGACGATATTTGTTTCATCAAAAAATATGTAGACGACCTCCTCCTTATCATCAATCCCAACATCATTACTGATTTATTATCTTCCTTCAATTCATACCATCCCCGCCTCCATTTCACCGTTGAAGTCGAATCCAATAAGTCACTACCTTTCCTTGACCTCCTCATAATTAAAAATTCTGACCACACCTTATCCACCGATTGGTATACAAAACCCACTTACTCTGGCCGACTTCTTAATTATTACTCCCAACATCCACACCACCTTAAAATTAACGTCGCTAAAAATATCATTCACCGTGGCCTATCCCTCTCTGACGCCTGCTTCCATACAACCAACACCCTCCGTATCAAAGAAATTCTTTTTAAAAACAATTTCCCTCCCTATATTGTTAATAAACTCATCCATGACTACTATAACCCCTCCCACCCTCACCCGATCACCACATCCACCATCTATCCCTATATACAGATCCTTGCCATATATACCCACCCTCTCTAATAGCATTCAAAAATATTTACGTTCCGTTATCCCCAATTTACGTATTGCCTTCAAATCCCATAACAAACTTTCCGATATCTATACCCGTATCAAAGATCCTATTCCCTTCAAGCTTCGTTCCCATGTCGTTTATCGGATTCCTTGTTCTTCTACTAATTGCAACTCTTCCTATATAGGTGAAACCAAAAACTTCCTTAAAGACCGTATTTCTCAACACAAATATGCCATTTCCTCCCATAACCTTACCTCCTCTAAACTTTCCGAACATGCCATTTCTTTAAACCACACCTTTGATTTTGAAAAAACGTCTATCCTAGCTACAGCGCATAACCATGACAAACGCATCCTCTCTGAAACTATCCACATAAATTTAGATTCCTCCTCTATCAATCTTAAGTCTGACTCTCATCACCTTTCCTCTACCTACTCCCAAATTTTTAATTTACTCAAAAGACCTTAAATTCCGTTACTTCGTCATTTATGTATCTTTTGTTATCACTCGGTTTACATCTCTTTCTTTGTTTCAATTTTTTATTTATTTTATTCATATTAATTTTATCCATCTACTCCCTTTCCCCATCTTTTCCTATTCTCCAGCATGGTTACCTTCTATAGTTAACTTTTGGCCACTAGATTTCGCCCCTATCTCTTCCCCCAGTCTTAACGTTCTTTTGCTGGAATCCGATAAATTCCCGTTACTCCGACATTGATGTTTTCTTTTTTATCACTCTATCGACATTTCTTTCATTGTTTTAATTTTATTTATATTTTTTTATCCTTTTTTTCCTATACTCCAGTATAGTTACCTTCTATAGTTAACTTTCCGGCCACTAGATACCGCTCCCATCTCTTCCCTCGTTCTCAACGGTCAAATGTGGCCCAGTATGCTCTAGCCGCTATATGTAACGGCCACGCTTCCCAACATTCGGTATGTCTCCTCTTCATTTCTTCTTTATATTTTATTTATTTTAAACTTTTCTCTTTATCCTTTCTCCAATTTTAATTTTCCTATTTTTTCCCCTTATCATTTTGGCATCCATCATATGTTGGTAATCATGTGTTCATATTTTTAAACACCTATTTTATTTTTCTAATTCATTAATCCCATCTAATTTTTTTTTCATACATACATTGTAAACTATTGTTACTGTACTAGCGTTTTCACCTATTTTAACTTTTCATATTCTATTCCTATCAACTATATTTTCAAAACAGTCATTGTACACTAGTGTTATTGTACAATAGTTTTTCTATTATTCACATTTGTTATTGTACATATAGTTCCATACTTTTCTGTAACTTGGTAACATCATTAAGTCCGTTATCATACATTTTACACCTTAATGTATAATACAACACTTTATTTTACTAGTTTTTCTGTATTCTTCATATTCCAACCCTTCTTTATATGTAAATATCCTCATTTTTGTTTCTTTTGTTTAACTCCTCCTTTTGATTTTCCTTTATATTATTATATTGTACTGTACTATCCATTCTGTACATTTATTTTCTATTTTTTATTTTATATGCGTTATTTATTATTTATCATTTCTGCTCATTTTCTTTAATTTTATTAAATCTGTCTTACTTTATTATATCTGCCATTATTTTCATTTTCTTTTCATTATCAATATCTTTGTTATATCTGCCTTTATCTTAATTTTATTATATTCTATCACATTTTCTATAATTATATCTGTCACTATTTCAATAATTTTGTTATATTTGTCTTTATCTGATTTTTATTATATCTGCCACTAGTTTAATGCCTTTTCATTATCAGTAATTTTTAAATCTGTCAATATCTTTATTTTATTATAATCTGACTCCTTTTTAATATTCTTTATCTTCTATTTTCATATCTGCCACTTTGTATTTTTCTACATTATTTGTCACTAGTATTGTTACTGTACAACTTTGATGTTTTTACATTTTTGTTTTGTTTGTTTCTCTGTTAGCCCTGAAGATGACCTACACTGTAGGTCGAGACGTCGGCACATTATATAAGTACTTCACTTATTCGGTGTTCTTATTGACTGCACCCCCCAACTATCTCCTTTACATAAGATCATCCAGTCAACCATTTTCATCTCATACTTGATGTTTTATCACTCGGATACCTAGATA
The DNA here is from genome assembly GCA_037127475.1 of Arma custos. Taxonomy (NCBI): domain Eukaryota; kingdom Metazoa; phylum Arthropoda; class Insecta; order Hemiptera; family Pentatomidae; genus Arma; species Arma custos. The sequence goes on along the minus strand of CM073759.1, from coordinate 124,900,542 downwards.
TATTTAGTTGAATTTTAATTGTTCTGTATTTTGTATATTTAGCCATGAAGAAGACCTGTAATGTGGGTCGAAACGTTGGCTTTCCAATAAATAATGCTCCCCACTTAAGAGCTAGCAAATGTCCCCGGGCCATTTTCTTTCTTTTAAAACATTTTAGGTTTTATAAAAATATTTTAATTTTTAAATGCTTTTTCACAAAATCATTGAATTTACACTTATAACAGAATATATATATCCATGAAAATTGAATGGGATTTCCTTGGAATGTAAATTTAAACTTTTGAAATGTATTTAATCTAGTGAGATAAGAGTTTCAGAGGAACAAGTTTTAGTTTACAAAGTCATAAGCAGCACCCTGAAACTATAGGCGAACACATTTTTAGAATTTCACCAGAGATACTCAATTTGGCTCTTTGATCCAATAATTCCAATTAATATTGTTATAAGTATTTTTGTAAAATATAGGTAATTTATAATAATCTTGTCTTAAGATAGAGAAAAAGAAACAAAACCACTTTGCACCCGAACACTGTAGGGGGAAGTTTTACGTCATCGGGAAAGAGCCGCTTCGTGCCAGTTGGTCCTATGGATCTACAGAAGGTGCCACCACCGGACTTCAACAGTACCACGGTATGTATCAATTAGTTATATTTAATTTACCATATGGTAAATCTCTTTTGTGAAAATTATTACTAGTCAATTTATTAAGAATAATAAATGTTATTATCATTAAAATTATAAATATTTAAAAATTCATTAAATCACCATTTCATCCAAGTAATATTACTTAATAAGATATAATTGATATAAGTCCGTTTATATTAAACAAATATATAAGGTTTCATTTCTTAATAACAACATTCAGTATTGAATATATTTTCAAAAATTTAAACACCTTAACTAAATAAAACGATTCTTGGCGGTTTGAACTTAAAGATCAATTTGGTGTTTCGATGTCTTATTAAGGAAGATAATAAACAAAACAAAAACAAAAGTTAAATAAAAGATAAAATATTTTGTAAACATTTTAGTTGATAAAAAAATTATATTTATTAAGTAAATCCAATCAAAATTACATAAGGCCCAAAATATAACACTCGTATATATATATATATATATATATATATACGATAGCAGTTGTTAGCAATAATAAAGAATAGGAACTTGAATAAAGGAAATCTTATGTTGATATTCAATCCTAGAATGTCCACTGTTTCGCAGCTATGATTATGTGTGTCGTATGGGTGAGGAAAAACAACGGAAACGAGGGGAAAAAACATGAGGTATACTGTACATCCACATACACACGCATATTGCATACTCTCACTCGCGCGCACACTCAAATATATATATATATATAACATAGCTGAAAGTCGGGAAGGAGGATAAGAAACATTCTAAGCGAAATAAAAGGACCGATTGCTTAGTAATAATGCTGCATAAAGCTTATGTGCGAAGTAAAAATGAATATTAACTAATATCATTGAATAAAACCACATTTCATCACTAAACAAATTCCAAATTATTTGGATGCTGTTTATACTGTTATGCTGTATTTAGTTATCAATATCTTATCTTTATTGGAATGAATTTGTTGAAGTTTTACATAAATGTTTTAAAATATTTTATTGATAGTATTTTTTTGTATGTTAGGAAAAAATGTAATTTTGAAATGGAGAATGGAGATAGTTGGGGGGTACAGTCAAAAAAAACAACGCCAAATAAGTACAAGACTTAAATTTAATGTGTAATAAGTCTTGACTTATTTGGTGTTGTTTTTTTGACTGTACCCCCCAACTATCTCCATTCTCCCTTCTATTTTCCTCTCATGCATGTAATTTTTTAAATTTTATTTTGATAATTAAATGGCGAAAGCTGCCAGGCATTTAGTATTCGGGTTCTTGTTAGTGTACTGGATGTAAGCCTTAATCTAAATAAATATCTGAGAATCGTCAACTTAAAATATAGCTTATTTTTCAATATCAAGATATTTATTTGTTCTTTTAACGTCACTTTATGCTGCTAATCGGACGATGCTACAGTGGGAGCTCTAAATTTTGCCTATCCAGGTTTAATTAGGATAGGGATTTTTAACGAGTACCTGACATCGTACAGGCTCCGGACCCACGTTTAACGTCCCTTCCGAAGAACAGCGTCACTAAGGATTTTTTTACTCCCTTTAAAAAATCCTAGGGCCACCAGCGGGGCTACGAACCCGCGATCTTGGGCTTAGTAGTAACAAGATATTTAGAAATGATTTTAGAAATCAAAATTAAATAGTGTTTTTTATGTCATATTGTACATATTAGCAGATTTACTTATTTTAATATTATTATAGTTGTTTACATCAATAAATTTAATTTAAAAAAAAATTAAATAAATATAATCCGAACCAGAGGATACAAATTCAAGGATTATGTTCAGAAGCAGCTTTAAAAATTCAATTTCATTTGAAGAACAACAACAATGAGAAATCCAAATGTATCATTTCCCACAGCTTCGCTCTCTAAGAAAAAAATGATTTGGTTTATTCACAACTATCCTTACAACTTTGGATTGATTCAAAAAATAAAAAAAAAATAAAAAATCCTATATTAACTAATCAAGTTTTTAAAATTAGTTTTTATAGTTTTTATTAGAGAAAAATTTCAACATGTCTAATTTTTCGGGAGGTGAAGAGATTGAGATATTCGAAAAAATGTGCGAAAGGATTAACATTACGAGCAACTATAAAACATGAGAGGAAAGTACTCTATGCTACATCTTGGCTCATAATAGTCTTGATTTGTTTTGTACTAAATCTAACTTTCATTAAAATATTAAAATAACAATGTATCATATGCACAAACAAAATCGGAGCTGTAATAGTAAAAATTACAAAAAAAAATGTAAATAGAAATTTTGATCAATTGCAAAATTTTCCTTAGCTACTAGCGAAGGAAAATAAAAAATTGTGATTTTTGTCTAGTGAATAAATTTCTTTAGTTCACTATACAATATCGATATATTTACCAACGGATTATTATATCAATAACATTTTTAACAAATAAAAAGTTAAAATATAACTAGAATAATATCTTTTGAAATATAGATATCATTTGAACAAGCGGAACTGTAGACTTATGAGTCCAGATGAAGAAATTTTACCTGCGCCAACCGCATTACTCCACGATATATTATCTCCACCCACAAATCGTGTTATTTGTAACGATTTCTATGTTCTTTATCCCGTATAACCGGATTCCATAAACACTTGACGTTTCTATACAGTTCAATTAAATTAACATTTTCTGTTGCCCATGTTTTTAACTTTTTTTGATAATAAAATAAAAAAAATAGAAGAACGTTCATCGCTACACATAGGACGCACTAGTTTCCGAATCAAGTTACAACGTGTACACCCAGCGCTCATAAGAGATCAAGCGAAGAACTATAGAGAAAGATAGAACAAATGATAACATAATCAAAAAGAAAAGGTTGTTCTATTGATATATCTTCAGAATGTCCGATGATCGTCTGACAAAGAAATTTTGAAATTTCATAAAACCTAAGGCACAAAAATCGAGACGGTTCTATGAATGAGATAAGGATCTTAAAGAAATTGGTATGCCGGAAAAGAAAATCATGAATGGTGATGAATTTCGACAAATTATGGTAAACTGCAATGGCTTTAAGATGTGCGAGGAGATCAAAATAGGAATAGGACCTCTTGTCAGAAGAACGGAAGAACGCTCTGAGTAAAGGGATCAATAAAGAGGTACTCCATAGTGGCTCAAACTGAATGTTAAAAAAAATATATGTACATACGTCAAGAATTGAATTTGAGATTTTTGATAAAATTGAAGATTAAATAAAACGGGGTTATGTCAACTCAGAAAAATTACAGGGAATTACGAGTATTAGTAAGCAACCACCTGACAATTTCACCAGCCTAAGGATTTCAAGGAAAGGTTAACTTGCCAAATAAGTCATCTGTTGTATTATCTATTTATCTCACTTTTATTGGTCACTTGAAGGATGAATAAATAATCTGAAGGTTTCGCTTCTTACTTAAAGCGTGACCAGTTGCTCTCATGGAACAAGTTGCTTTCGAAAGAGGATTAACTGTCCATGAACATGCGACAAAGAATAATTTGCGATTAGCTATTATAAAAGAATGGACGTTTCAAATATCCTGCCTTCAACTTCATTTCCATTCGCGTTTTAACCATACATTTTTATAATCCTAACAATTCTCTCTAACTTTAAATATAGTGAAAACTTCATTCTTGCATGAATATTAAGCGATGACTAACGTTCGAGTTAATTGAATTGGCATTGAATCAATATAAATCGTATATGATCAATTTAAAGAAATTTTTTTTCAACAAATAACTAAAGACGAATGGGCTTGATTAAATACTCTATCATGATCAATTCGTTAAAGCTAGCCCTAATAGGAACGTTGTTAGGGGTGTCTGTTGCGTGGTCCTCCGATGTCTGTTGCGTGGTTCCCCGATGGTTACCGAACCACGGTCTGTTCTGAATCTGAAACAAGGAGTCTCGTTCACAATACAAGATACGGTTATGCTTTAACTATCAAGGAAGTTAACCCATCTGGTGTATTCAGTTTCAGATTTAATTCTAATTGAAACATTAATTTTATTTTATTACGCCAGCAAGTTTGTTCCAAGATAGCCGATAACAGTTTATTGTAGTCGAAAAAAAAAACAGTATGAAGTTCGCTCTAAATTGTCTATGTATTATACTTCTCAGCATTTTGTTCCAATACAGAGAATAACAGTATGCCATTAGTTAAAACTTTTTTAGGGCTCTATAGAATAACGGAATGAGGCTTGGTTGTAAACTATGATATATTGGTTATTTTATTTGTAAAATTTAAATATTTGATCCGAGATGGAACATGGAACCTGCACTGCTGCAACACATGAACGGCCTTGGGGTGAGTACAAAGTAAAGACAATACTATTTCTTAGCTAATAGTTGTGCAGGGAGATGATAAATCCGAAATTACGCTCTACCACTAAGTTTGGCCCCAATTAATAGTACCTATTTTATAGAGGCTTCGTGAGCCCAAGAAGGTCTGCAGATCCCACCGGACTATATTTTTAAAAATTTTGAAATTACTTTGTCTAAATTGCTCTCAATTTTAGAATCACGCAAATAGCTATAATGTTTTTTATAGTTATTGGTCATTTTTTTGAGTTTTAAATGTTTTTATTTTTAAAGAGAAAAGCTATAAAGTTAGTTTGGGCACATTATGTTAACTCATAATATTATTGAATTTCCACAAATTAACATAATAATGGGTCATATAAATAAAAAAATCATTGCCCTGAGCCAATCAATTATACTTTTTAAATCCATTCTCACAATTATTTAAATTAAAACGAAATATGGTACTCGATGTTCAAAGTAACATATCTATTTTCGTCTACTATTTAATATTATTTAGTTCTTGCGATAAACATTACAAAAAATTTGCTAATGTCCAAAAATTTAAATTTTCGTTTGTCGAAATGTTTTTCTTTGCATAAGAAAAAATAATTTTCATAATAACATAATTAAATACCGATTATAAATTATTTTATCTACCTTAAAATTCAAGGTCTGGGTGAAGTAGCTATGTAGATCAAGGTTGCAGTCTAAATAAATATACATGCTAACAATACATATAGAAGACAATAGTCTTATCTTAGAAATATTTCTATGTTATCTTTGCACTAAATAAGGGGGCGCACTGGCCTTAGGTAATGAATAATTAACAGTAAGGATTGAAAATTTACCAATTAGATTATAGTGAGACTAAACAGTTTAAGCTTTGAATAGTAAAGCATCGTTAGAAGTTTGACTATAAAAATAATATTTAAAAAAATAGATTAAATGAAGAAGAAAAAAATATGAATATATAGGATAAACTATTTAAAATTTTACATGATTATTTTTGGCCATTTGGATAACACAAAAATGATAATGATGTAAATATTTTTTCAATCTATAGTTAGTATATTTTATGTTGAAGAAATTGGTCCGGGTAGAGGTCACTGAATGAAATTCTCAAGTAATTTCAGATGATATTTATTGTTAGCCAACGTTTCGACCTACGTTGTAGGTCTTCTTCAGGGCTATAAGCAAAATACAGACAATTTAAGAAAGCGGTATGAATATAATAAAACATTTTAAATATAGATAAACTAAAAGAAGGTGAAAACAGGCAAAAAGTGATAAGAATTACGCACTAAAATTATAGGTAATAAAAATTGTAAAATTATAAAAATCTATAATTTTAGTGCGTAATTCTTATCACTTTTTGCCTGTTTTCACCTTCTTTTAGTTTATCTATATTTAAAATGTTTTATTATATTCATACCGCTTTCTTAAATTGTCTGTATTTTGCTTATAGCCCTGAAGAAGACCTACAACGTAGGTCGAAACGTTGGCTAACAATAAATATCATCTGAAATTACTTGAGAATTTCATTCAGTGACCTCTACCCGGACCAATTTCTTCAACATAAATTATCATAGGTCAACAATTATTATCAATATGTTAGTATATTTTATTTGAAAAGAAAAGATATGGCCAGGACCGGGACTCGAACCCGTGTCTCTCACCTCTCCGGGGTCCGAGCCTCGGTCCTGACCATATCTTTTCTTTTCAAATAAAATATTTAAAAAAATTATATCATATAACAATAAAATAAATTATTATAGTTAGTATAGTTTTCTTATAATAATTTCGTACGATAGAAATAACTATTAAGACCTATAAACGCGGTACTAAATGCCATTCATAAGTAAATACGCCGGAGCCAGAAAAATAGAGATTGTTTGCCTGATGGTTATTTTGCCCTTCCGGAACGTTCGCGAAGGTGGTCTGAGTTCCAAACGTGCCCTGATGCGGAAGCGAGGACACAACAGAGCTTAATTTAATGATCTTACAGGCACATTAGCAAGGAAGGCCTTAATATAAAGAGGTATTTTAATAAATATATTTCGAACCCTGAGAACTGAGAAAATTAGGAGAAAGTGTTGGCTTTAAATCTGGAAACAAACAATCCAGACATTTCATCAATTTTCCAAGTATACGATGGTAATAATGCTAATTTTGGTATAAAAAAAATCATTGAGAACTTCAAATACTTCACTAATTTAAAAGTAGGATAGTGTTACGGGACGGGAGCAAGAGGATTAGCGGCTTAAATCCGTCGGCGGGAGAAGTTAAAATAGGATTAGGACGGTTCTAGATCGTCTCCTTTTGTCGGCAAAGGATTAAGAATATTCCGGAATTGTCTGGCCCCTCTGTGTTCTAGAATGTCCGGCCTTACCTATAAAAAGACTTCCCTCACCTCGACTGAGTCAGTCTTAGCCTGAGAGTAGACCACGCAAGATCTGTGATAAGTGAGTGTCAGTGTGATAAACTAGTCAGTGTTGAACCGGCCCGTGTAATAAGTGTATCAGTGAACTGTAACAGTATCGCGAGTGTAATAAACTGTTTCTGTTTGTTACTGTGTGTCAGTTTGTGATACTTGGAGAATCTTACGGTCGGTGGACTAGTGAACTGTAAGTGTTAATTATTAGTTATAAATTGTAGTGTAATTTTATAATATTCATAGAAACTATTGTAACTAGTTAAGCTATCTAGAATTAGTAATATCTTATATTATTGTAATAATTAAATAGGAGTTAGGCCTAGATTATAATATTTAGAATATTGTCATTATAAATTTATATTAGTTTAATAATTTAATTGTTAATAGTTTAATTGTATCCTTCTTATCAGTTTTGTTAATAAATATTAGTATCTTTAATTAAGGAATTGTTTAATTCATTTTAATACCCAGTAGCCCGTAACAAATTGGTGTCAGAAGTGGGATAATTGTGTAATTGCTATTATTTTGCATTTGGTCTTGTATTTTGTAATTATTGGACTACTGTATGAAGAATGGCTTCTAAAAGTGTTAAATTAATTGATTTAAAAGTTGCGGATTTGAAACGTGAATTGGAGGAACGTGATCTTGATTGTTCCGGAACTAAAAGTGTACTGCAAGAGCGCTTGCGTAAATTTTTTGTAGATTTAGGGGAAAATCCAGATGACTTATTTGAGCAGATGTTTGAAACTGATTTAAGCAGGTTGTCTGCAACTTTTAAAAATGAATTAGGTACTGTTAAAAATGAGTTAAGTAATGTAGAAAATAAGCTAGGTAATGAATTAAGCAATGTCAAAAATGAGCTAGGCAATGAATTAGGTACTGTAAAAAGTGATTTATTGGATACATTAGAGTCTAAGTTAGGCACATTAGAGACTAAGTTAATGGAAAATGTAGATAATAAGTTAGCCGATGTAAATAGTAAAGTAGCTAATGTAGATAATAAATTAGCCGATGTAAATGATAAGGTAGCTAATGTAGAATCTAGGTTAGGAGAAAAATTGAATTCTATTGAAAACGAACTTAGGCTAAGAGTAGAAGCTCTCGAGGGACGTATGAGCAACCCACCGACGAACGACACCGACTGTTCCTCCGAGGGCAGCCTTCATAGGACCATTATGCCCGCCAATGCTGGGACGCCACCAAATCACAACACTATTCCAGTGTTCGACGGAAAGACGCAGTGGGAGGACTACATGACTCTCTTCGAGACTGCGGCTTTGATCCACGGGTGGTCAAAAGAGACCCAAGCTTCAGCTTTGTGCATGGAATTGCGTGGAGACGCCTTGGGAGTACTCCAGGGGATGCCCATGTCGGAGCGGTCTAACTACGGGGAGCTGATTAGAAGACTGGAGATGCGTTTCGGCCACCGACACATGGACCAGCTTTATCGCTCACAGCTGAGAAACAGGATCCAGAAGACCAACGAGACGCTGCAGGAATTTGAAGCGAATATCGCCCGGCTGGTGAGGAATGCCTACCCCTCGGTCACCGATGATGTGTACGAGAGCCTGGCTGTCGACAAATTCCTGGATGGACTTCGGGACCCCGAGACGCAACAAGCAGTGAAGCTCGCCCGGCCAAAATCTCTAGGCGACGCATTATCTCAGGCCATGGAGTTCGAGGCTGTCAGGCAGTCAGTACGGGGCCATGCGCGGGTTCGAGCAGCTGAAGCGGAGCCTACTGTGGTCCCTAGCGTCGAAGACATAGTGACAAAGGTTTTGGAGGCTCTCAGGACCCGTAAGAAGGAGATACGCTGTTGGGGCTGCGGCCAACTTGGACACCCTAGAAGCAAGTGTCCATCCAAGAAGCAAGAAAAGCCACAGGAACGAAGTAGGGTTGATGGGGAGGAACAACTATCAGCCCGCTACGTCAGAGGCCCGAGAAAGACCAGTAGAGTTGCGTCTTTAGGAAGCAGAACGAACAGCTTCTACGTTGATGGGAAGGTGAACGGGCAGCTGCGAAGTCTGCTACTGGATACCGGCGCAACCAAGACAATCTTGAGCTCAAAGACAGTTCCTGCTGAGAAGATGTTGCCAACGATTTGGACATTACGGACTGCCACAGGAGAGCCAGCCAAGGTCTACGGGGAGACAGTTGCCTACTTTATCATCGGGGGTCAACATCTGAAGCACCGCGCTCTCGTGGCAGATATTGATGAAGATGTCATATTAGGCACGGACTTGATGATCACATGCGGGATCAAGCTGGATATGGCAAGAGGGGTGATGACGCTGGGAGACGAAGAAGTCATCCTGCGGCAGGGAAAGGACATCTACGCACGAGTGCGCTTACTGGAAGACACCACTTTACCTGCACGGAGTCAAATCATAACGCATGGGACGATTGAAGGGCCTCTACCTGAGGGTCAATGTGTGCTACTTGAACCGGGAAGGCAAGAAGAACAGGAGATCGGACGCGGCGTAATGGTTGCAAGGTCCCTCATCAAGGTCGGACGTACCACTCCGATTCGGCTAATGAACCTGAACAGCTTCCCAGTAACGCTGAACAAAGGAACACCGGTAGGGGAATGTACAACCGCTACCTCAGTGGTACGTCAGCTGCAACGTCAACCCACCGAGCTGCGAAGATTGCCGGCAGAACTAACAGGATTTGTGGACGAATCATGCCGGGAACTCTCGCCTGAACAGAGCGAGGAAGTGAAGAAGATGATTACCCGATGGCAGGACGTTTTCGAGATCAGCCCAGGGCCACGGGGTAGAACGGATATCGTCCAGCACAGGATTGACACCGGGGATGCTAAGCCCATCCGACAGGTCCCGCGGAGGCTGCCGTTAGCCAAACGGGAGGACGCCGAGAAGATCATCAAGGAGATGGTGACAGATGGTGTCATTGAGCCTTCGAGTAGCCCCTGGATGTCTCCTGTTGTATTGGTGAAGAAGAAGGACGGCACAACGAGATTCTGCGTAGACTACCGCCTTCTGAACAACGTCACCAAGAAAGACAGTTATCCGCTCCCTAGGATTGATGATACGCTGGACACCCTGGAGGGGTGTGAATTTTTCTCTACCTTAGATCTCCGCAGTGGATATTGGCAGGTTGGATTGAAACCTGAAGATAAAGAGAAGACAGCGTTCTCGATTGGGACTGGACTCTGGCAATTTACGGTAATGCCATTCGGGCTTTGCAATGCTCCTGCAACATTTGAGAGACTGATGGAAAGCGTGTTAAGAGGTCTCTCTTGGGAAATTTGCCTGGTATACCTAGATGACATCATTGTGCTGGGAAAGTCCTTCGCTCACCATCTGAACAATCTGGAGAAGGTCTTCGAACGACTGCGTGCAGCGAACCTTAAATTGAACCCGAAGAAGTGTCATCTCTTCCGAAGGCAAGTCAACTACCTGGGGCATGTTGTGTCAGACAACGGAGTTGCCGTTGACCCAGAGAAGATTGCAGCGATCACCGACTGGCCAGTACCTCGAGATAAGCACCAAGTAAGAAGTTTTCTCGGCCTCTGCACCTACTACAGGAGGTACGTGAAAGGATTTGCTAACATTGCAAAACCTCTTACCAGGCTTACCGAGGAAAAATGGACGTTCCTTTGGGATCACGAGTGTCAGGCATCCTTTGAGGAGTTGAAGAAGAAATTGAGTAGCGCTCCTATTCTGAGCTATCCCCGTCCCGAGGGCAAGTTCATACTTGATACAGACGCCAGCAACACCGCTATTGGGAGCGTCCTCTCTCAGCTCCAAGATGGAGAAGAAAGGGTCATTGGATATTTCAGTAAAGCGCTCTCAGCTCCGGAACGCAACTACTGTGTCACAAGGAAGGAGCTTCTGGCAGTGGTGAAATCTATAGAACATTTTCACAAATATCTATACGGCAGAAGATTCCTCCTGAGAACGGACCACGCGGCTCTAATGTGGCTGCTACGATTCAAGTCACCAGAAGGACAAGTGGCGAGGTGGATAGAGCGCCTTCAAGAATATGACTTTGAATCTGCTCATCGTGCTGGAACGAGTCACAGAAATGCGGATGCGCTCTCAAGGAGGCCTTGTGGCGAAGACTGCGGGCATTGTTTTCGACAAGAACAGAAGCAGGCATCAGTGTTGAGGACAACGGTGGTCATGGATAGTTGGCAGGATGCAGAGGTGTCAAAGGAACAGGACGAGGACCCGGACTTGAAGCAAATAAAACAATGGAAACTATCGGGGCAAGGAAGACCAACCTGGCAGGATGTTGCTCCAATGTCGAAGAATGTAAAGACTTACTGGGCCCAATGGGACTCCATTCTAGTGGACAACGGGCTGCTGAAACGGGCATTGGAGAACACGGAAGGAGATCAGCGCAGACTTCAGCTCATCGTTCCAAAGAGTAAAGTGCCCGAAGTACTCAGGGAACTTCATGACGGAGTATCTGGCGGCCACCTTGGAGTTCACCGTACATTGGAAAAGGTACGTGAACGCTTTTACTGGGCAAACCTTAAGGACGATGTGTTGGACTGGTGCAGGCGTTGTGCGACTTGTGCGGCTTCTAACGGACCCATAAGAAGAAAGAAGGCCCCGATGAGGAAGTACAACGTGGGAGCACCGTTTGAGAGAATAGCAATTGACATCGCTGGCCCTTTCCCTGTGACGGATGAAGGTAACCGGTATATTCTCGTGGCCATGGACTACTTTTCCAAGTGGGTGGAAGCGTACGCCTTTCCGGATCAGGAGGCAGTCACGGTTGCGGACGTACTGGTGAAGCAGCTCGTCAGTAGGTTTGGAGTACCCATGGAACTTCACTCTGACCAGGGACGAAACTTCGAGTCTGCAGTCTTCTCCGGGATGTGCCAAGCACTGGGAATACGGAAGACCAGGACGACACCTCTTCACCCTCAATCCGATGGCATGGTGGAGGGCATGAACAGGACTATGGGTCGATATTTGTCCAAAGTGGTCTCCGACCACCAGCGAGACTGGGACCAGTATCTTCACCTGTTCCTGCTGGCCTACCGCAGTTCAGTCAGTGAGGCAACGGGGCAGACTCCCGCAAATGTGGTGTTCGGCAGAGAACTTCGGTTGCCTTGTGATCTGAAATTCGGTTTCAAGCCTGATGAGGAAATTGCCGGAGGGGAGTACGTCTCGGATCTACGGAAGCGACTGGATAATATCCACGAGAAGGTTCGCATAAACATCCAGGGAGCCAGTGACAGAATGAAGGAGCGTTACGACATCAGGGCTGAGAAGGGTGGCTACCAACCTGGAGACTTGGTCTGGCTACATGATCCTCGAAGAAGGCGAGGCTACTCACCTAAACTTCAGAACTCCTGGAACGGCCCGTTTGAGATCGTCAAGAGGATCAACGACGTCATATATAGGATCAGGAAGCAGCATAAAGGAAAACCCAAGGTAGTCCATTTCAATAGACTGGCACCGTACAAAGGAGATCATGGCCCGGCAGAAGACCAGCAGGTTAGGTACCTAAACAACGTGGAGACAAATAATGACCCAGTTGCAAATACGAAGGTACCAGGGACCCGTGGAGTAACTCAGGTAATCTACAGGGATATCTTCTCGTTACCAGTGGAGTATTATCTGGCCAATTGCGTTGCCGAAGGCACTCCACCAGCCGCACGAAGGACGGCACCTGTTTTACTTGGTTACCAAGCGTGCCACTGATCAGAAGCCGACATATGACGCACTGCGGAGAAGCCTCGACGACCTTCGGAGTAAGCTTCTGAGACTGCGTGTCACTAAGCTCGCTATTCCGAAGTTGGGCTGTGGATACGACGGCTTGGAGTGGAAGATTGTCAGGGACATGATCGAACAGACATTCGCCACCTCTGGAGTTGCCATATTGGTGTGCACGTTCAACCCCTGGAAAGAAAGTGCGTCTCCATCAGTAGAAGCTCATAAATGCCCGATTTCTCCGGACTTGCTCTGGGGCAGAGCACTTTTAAGGAGGGGGCAGTGTTACGGGCGCCGGCAGGAAGACGGGAGCAAGAGGATTAGCGGCTTAAATCCGTCGGCGGGAGAAGTTAAAATAGGATTAGGACGGTTCTAGATCGTCTCCTTTTGTCGGCAAAGGATTAAGAATATTCCGGAATTGTCTGGCCCCTCCGTGTTCTAGAATGTTCGGCCTTACCTATAAAAAGACTTCCCTCACCTCGACTGAGTCAGTCTTAGCCTGAGAGTAGACCACGCAAGATCTGTGATAAGTGAGTGTCAGTGTGATAAACTAGTCAGTGTTGAACCGGCCCGTGTAATAAGTGTATCAGTGAACTGTAACAGTATCGCGAGTGTAATAAACTGTTTCTGTTTGTTACTGTGTGTCAGTTTGTGATACTTGGAGAATCTTACGGTCGGTGGACTAGTGAACTGTAAGTGTTAATTATTAGTTATAAATTGTAGTGTAATTTTATAATATTCATAGAAACTATTGTAACTAGTTAAGCTATCTAGAATTAGTAATATCTTATATTATTGTAATAATTAAATAGGAGTTAGGCCTAGATTATAATATTTAGAATATTGTCATTATAAATTTATATTAGTTTAATAATTTAATTGTTAATAGTTTAATTGTATCCTTCTTATCAGTTTTGTTAATAAATATTAGTATCTTTAATTAAGGAATTGTTTAATTCATTTTAATACCCAGTAGCCCGTAACAATATCATATCTAGTGCCGATGAATGTATTTTCTTCGCTGTTCTAAAGTGACGATTCCTTGACAGATAGGTCCGGCAGAGCGCACTGAACTGCGTGGTCGTCGGAAGCCAAAAAAGAAAAAAAATTGTGGTGGGGGAGATTAGTCTGTGCTTGGCGTTGTTGTGTGATTATCCTGTTGCTATGGCTTCAAACAAGGTAGGCTTTGTGGGGATTTACGTTATTGAAATATTCGTTTATATTGATGTGGATGAGAAAAGTTATTTGGGGATTATTGGTGGTATAAAAAATATGATAATTATAGGTAATTATTCCGCAGGTTGTCGCTTTAAGTTGAGTTACAACAAGTTATAACTTTTCATTCGTTTTTCTTTTAATATTTTTCAAAAATACAAGATATCTTGTGCTTTAGTATGGAAAAGAGAATGTTATTATGGGTAATGAGTAAATTTCAGTAATCATTTCTTCAAGAAATAAAAGTTTCAACTAACATTTTCAAGTATAGATGATATATGTTTGCGAAATAATTACCTAAAACATAAATTATTTCTTATTATATAATAAGGCTTTCTCGATAACATCAACTGTTCAAAAGATTTCTGACTTGAACTCTATTTTTTTTTTATAATTTGGTATATTTTTTGTTCACTTCATTATTAAAAGTAATATGATAAATGTATTTCAAAGCACCGAATAATTGAAGAATAAATTATTAATAGAACTGTAGAACTCTTTTATATGTTAATATTTATCTTCTAACAAGCTTCTTTTTGAATTTTTATTATTTAATTTTTTAATTAGAACTAGAAATTCAGTTCATATTTTGCACTTGAACTAGTATTCACAGAAGGTTGATTTTTTTGGCATGTTGACTGACACTCGAGTACTGTGTGTTGTGTTTATGCCATGATACCACAGTTCAGAGCGCTGGTCGAAGAAATGCAAGCGTTCACTTGTTTCAATTGATTAATTAAGTAATTAATTCTCTCCATAATGATAGAAATTAGAAATGTAATTAACTGAAATCGTGTATGAGGGAAAAAAAAAAATGTAGGCCCCTTTCTAAGTTTCCATATTAAAAATTTCCATATTAGATGTTATTAATAAAATATTTCTTGAAATGAATATTCACTTCCTATACATTGACTTTTTGGTATGAGTCTATAACCGTATAAAATTTATCTACTACTACCTATGTTCTATACATTATAAAAGGATGCAATACAAACATTTTTCTAATACGGCTCATTTAACTGGATAAACTTACTGTAAATTTCGTTTATTTTGCATTTCTTAAACATTCTATGCAAGAAAATAGTAATTATAAAAGATATCTATTACCTGCTAAGTTCGATAAATCATAAAAGGATGCTATGCAAAAGTTTTTCTAAAACGGTTCATTTAACTGGATAAAGTTACGGTATATTTCGATTATTTTGAAATTCTTGAAAGACATTGTATACAAGAAATTATTAATTATCCAAAAGTTCTTGAAGTACATATCCAAAATCTTTATTCAAGCATTTTTTATATCCAAAATTTCCATTCTTACTTTATGTTCTCAGAATACTAATATATGTGAACCATGAAGGTTGTGTTGAATAATATTTTTCCTTCCCTGAATATCGCTAGTAATATTAAAAAGTTTAAAAGATTGGTCACACTATGTTTCGAGTAATAAATTGCCTTTATTTGTAATTTTCTATTTAATAAAACAAATGCACAATTACTTTATTGTGCATATTTATTAATTTCAAATACCATTTCCACTCATCCAGCTGCGTGGAATGATATGGTATGTTTAAAGAAAAATAAATTTGACAATATTATAATTTAATGATATTTTATTTTATTTATGTTGTATATTTGGCTCAATCGATTCAAGATTTATAAAAATTAAACTAGTTTCTATCTTGGAAGGAAAGAAATTGAAAATATTCCTCCTTACTAAAACCCCAGTTTTTCGTAAAATGATTTAGTTCTTCAATTTATTTTAAAAATCTTTGTTGACAGATAAATGAGATTTGAAGAAAAAATGCAATGGTTAGAATAAAGTCAAATTTATGACTACAAAAATAAAGTAAACTAATTTAAAAACCTCCAAATCTTTACAGTAATTTGATTATGATCTAATCATATGACTTTTTGATGTGTAAAGAGGTTTGGTTCCTCTCTGCTTACCTCACACCCCTAGTGATATCATCCATAGGTAGATCAATCCACTGTGAACCTGTGACGTAATGAATCTGAAGAAATGTAAATGGAATAGTATGGGGGCCGACAATATTTTAAAATAGTGGTTCTTGATATGTCAAATCAAGCAATGTTTTAGAGCTTGATGCCTCAGAAACAATTATTGTATCTACATACATATGCGCTTGGTATAAAAGTAACAACTATTTATCTTAAGATATAAATGAACTATATTTTTGGTATATTCAAGTTGAACAACGTTTGTTTGTTACATTATCTATTGAAAAGCACATTTCTATAAAAAATGTTCAATAATAGTTTTCTTTTCTGTTAATAGATAAAACAATTAGTGAATCAATGTATTGGTGGATCCGAACTATACAATCTTACCTATTAAACATTATTTAATTTTAACTACAACTTTTATATTGTATAATATTATGTAGATATTATACTTCTCACTGATTAATTATTTATTTTCTTTTACTGATTCTTCTAAACCAGATGAGTATATTTTGCAAAATTTAGGTTTTGGATCAACTTAAACTTGCTAACTACTTTCAAAGTAATTAAATTAATTTATATTAAATATGCATCTTGGAATCTCATTGATAAATTAAATATGGTATATCTTTATTTTTAAAAGATTTGTCTAGACCGGGATTCGAAACTTTAGCGCGGTCCTCTAACCAACTGAGCTAACCTGGGTCGTAACACTTTTCTCTTCAAAATACAAATATTTAAAAATTATCACCATCATAAAAATAATAAATAATAAATAAATTATATTATAAAATTGACATAAGTCAACGAGATCCTAATAAAAGTAATGTTCAATGAACATTCTTCCCCTTGTATACATCGCAAAAAATGCGAGAACACGGGGATGTAGGATCGATGAAGCGAATGGATTTGTCTGGCCGTGGTACGAGCCAGATTAGCTCAGATAGTTAGAGCTCCGCGCTTTAGACACCATAGACCCGGGTTCAAATCCCGGCTTGAACAAATCTTTTCTCCTCAAAATAAAAATATTTAAAAATGAACACCATCATAAGAATAATGAATAATAAATGAATATTGTATAGAATTGCAGTTAATGGTTATATTGAATTCCCTAAAATTAAGGTTTGTATAATAAAACAAAATTTTTAAGACATCAGATTAAATGATGTTTTGAAATTGAACTGAAATGTGATAATTAGAATTTTTTTCTAAATGATAATTTTTCTCTATCCTATTAATAAAAAAAATAATAATACTGGAAGAAGTAAGAATCATCAAGTTGGAGTCTTAAGTTCCCGTATTAAAGTTAACAAGGACATAATTTACTTTTCTATTTGATATTATTATATTAATAAAAGTATAATTTTACGTTAATGAATAAACTTTCGTGTCAATGTAAGATAAAAAACGATTGGAAACATTATTTTCCACTATTATGAATTATTTTATGATTATTCACTATTATAAAATCTCATTGCTTTTAATAGCCTTGATATTTATATTATGTATATATTATATTATATATCCATCAATACTTGATGAATTATAATATTAGTGGTAGTGGAGTTTTTCAAGAAATCAGCTGTATTCGTTAATTGACCAATTCCATTCTATTAGTAGAAGGCTATCCAGTCCTCGCAGCGCAAGAAAGCAGCTTACTTACGAGTATGTGTGATAAAAAATGCGGCTATATCTCTCACATGGTTTTGTTAACAATATATAACTGGATTTAAATTAACCTTGATAAATTAAGTCTCGCTGATGTACGAGAAAGTTACCCACGGTTAAAGAAGGGAATAGGACTTATAGTGCAGAAAACAGACAATATTAATTAGAAATTTTCCACAATGACGCAACATTGTTCCAAAATATGATTCTCGACAGCGATTCCCCACAAATTTCGGAGGACAAATCTACTCGGAGTGAGCAAAAGGGAGGCCAAATATTTAAAAATATATTTGAACTAAATAAGTTGAATTAAACATTGTTTTGAATACTTTTTTGTCTGTGAAATCAATTAAACTCTCATCAGGGTGTAGTCAATAGTTTAGTAGATATGACGGTTTGGTAGTTACACACATAGTTTGCCCCAAAAAATTTCTGAAACGTTAAAAAGAAAACGCCGTTTAAAAAAAAGTTCATTCCTGGTGTCTTCGTAGGGTACTTTAATGAGAATTACCAAATTTATAGACGAAGATCTTTCACATTTTTGGGAATAATGTTTGAAGATATTTGAGGCCAAAAATGAATAGATTTGGCCATTGTTTGAAATTGAGATTAATATAGTTTGAATAAGTTAACTCTAACATTTTCTTTTCAGACCTTAATTTGGGAGAATTTGATGAGAAAATATTACCAGCATTTCAGTGTATTTGCCAATTAGGCAACTACGCGGATCTTTTGAACAGAAAACGTTTTTGGTTTTTTTCTAACTGGCTTAGGCCCAAGTAATATTAAAAAAAGAAATTATAACTGCTTGACGGTATCCATGGTCTTATTTATAAATTGACTAAATATGTAGCTTTCCAAATACCGCATTGTACGTTATCAACTTTTACAAGATAAAATAGGTAAAGTAAGCTATCCTTAAAAATAGATAAATCCCCTATGTGTGTGTCCCTAGGGTACGCATAAGGTACGAGTTACACCTGGCTTTTTTTTTCTTTTTTTTTTTAGTTGAGGTTTTCCAATAGAATTTTAGGATAGTATTATAATATAATAATTGCTTACATGTTCTATAGTATTTGCAACTTATACTTTGTACCTGAATTATATAGAAAATATATTAATGTATTAAAAAATGTATTCTATTTTATGATGAAACAATAAAATCTTTGTCAACTCCCACCCGCCATCATTCATACGCTCATTAAGTCATAGCGATCAGTGTACGTCAGGGTTTCGACCTTCCCAGCGCTGAAGGTTCAATAGCTTATGTCAGGTCTTTTGTTTAAGTCCAAGTCAACTGTGAGCCTATGCTCTTTATTAATTCTTTCATTGTTACTTATATTTCTTTTTGAGAATCCCGATTTTACAATAAATGAGGCGGCAGCTAGTATCTTTACGTGCCATTGTTTTTGATGCCTCCCGCTTAGTCATACATTGATAGGGTACTTCAGAATAATAAAGAATATTTCCTCTTTAGCAACGGATTCTGCTATTACATCATACATGACTATATATAATGAAAATAAAAAATTAATTATCAACGTCTCATCCGTTATCTATGTATTATGATTAACTAGTGACTTGCCCCAGCTTTGCACGGGTAGAAAGGCATATTATGCCTCCTTGTTTTGTCTGTCTAATGTATTTTATTATGTAGATATTATACACATAAAAACAAAACAAAATATTTCTTTATATACGAATTTGTTTTAATGCGCATTAATTTTTTGCGATAACCCATAAGATTCTCATTTAAACTATATAGTATAAAATGTTCTAATAATGCTCATGAAATGCTTAAGGGAACTAAACTATATAAGTCGCTAAGGATTAATTCTGTACTCGTCTAAATATGTAGCTTTCCAAATACCGCATTGTACGTAATCAACTATTAGAAGATAAAATAGGTAAAGTAATTCTATCCTTAAAAAATAGATATATCTCTGACTTTTTTTTAGATCTATAAAACAGGAATATACCGCCATGCATTCTGTCATTATGTGTCAAAGGGATTAGGCAGCGTCTTCGATGAAACGCCCCTGGAGGTTATACTTTTTCCTTCACTTCCAACAATTATTGTTGTATACCAACCAAAACCTCGACAAATTATATACCTGAACCTTCCTGCTGAATCACTCTATCAATTGGTGAAAGCCGCATGAAAATCCGTACAGTAGTTATTGAGTTTACCGCGAACAAAAACGGCTGAGGACTTTGTTTTATAATATGTATAGATATTAATGTCAAAGTAAAAGCTAATTCGATAGAGGACAAAGAAACATCGCTCTTCCTTGAATAAAAAGAATTATACTGAAAGAATGTTTGTTGACATTGAAGGTCTTGAAATATTTCCTTCGCAGAAAACTACAAGGAATGGAGCCAGGAAGTGATTCGATTGCTAGCCAGGTGTAAATCATTAACACCACTGTTGTCATTAAGTTTCTAAGAAGTACCATTTATCTTAATTATTAATTTTATTTTATAATGATTTTTAGCCGTTCAATTTTTTCCCCCATTTTTTATGAGCAGAAGACTCACTAATTCTTCTAATAATTATTACCAATCAATAAATAAAAACTAAAAAAGATTTCACCAATTATATTTTTTTAATAGGCATAATTATAAATTTTTTAATAGATATAAATTTAATTTTAATAGCTTCTCAAACCATCCTGAGTAATTTCTTCAAAACATGGCAAATATATAACAATACTATTCCTCACGTCGAATAAATATATTCTTACTAAAAACTTATTTGATTATATTCGGAATTTATGGCTTTGAAAATAAAATAACAATTATTAAGTCTACAGCTCTGGTGAATAAGTGGTTAAGTCTAATGTTCTCCAAAATGATTTTCTTGTACTTAAGTAAGCGGAATCAAGTTATTTTCGTAGTGAATAAGGGGCTAAGTAAGGCATTGGCTTGAAAAGAAATTATTGTTTATATTTCAACTCCATTACAAGCCAAAAGAGAATGATACGATACCGGTCATCTGAAAGCAGTTAATTCTCTCTGGACAAAATCCGACTTAACCACTTATTCACCGAGGGTGTAGAAATATAAGATTAGGATGGAATCTGAGAGAAAGTTAAATAATATAAGCATAAACTTTTCTTAAAATTGTGACTTTTTACTATTAAGTTCTTAAATCCTTAGTTACACTCAATAACTAGAGCTACTGGACCCACAAAGAAGAATGTAATGTAATGCAATAAATAAATATATCAATTAAGCTATTATATATAATAAATAAATAAGCTAAACGAAACAATGAAATTATGCTTATATAAGAGTGAATCAGAAGTTCCACATTTTGATTCGCGTAGGAACACTAACCTTTTAATTGGAAGCCCAAAATACAACAATTAACACCAATTTAAATCTGAGAAATTGGCACTTCCATATAAAGTTATAATTCAAATTTTGGTTTTAAGATTTTGTGCTTCCAGTTGGAGAACAATACTCTTTGAAGTGGTACTATTGCGTCAAGAAGTCCTATCAGGTGTAAGCACTTCAAGTTCCGCAAGGAAACAAAAATTATTAATGTGGCTGAAACTAAATATTTAAAATAACAACAATTCCCTAAAAATAAGACGAGGTGAAATTAGCGTGAACATTTTAGGATGTTTTATTTTGTGTTGCGATTTTCGAATGTCTAACGTCACTCTGGTACGTTAGACTAACCAGACTGTGTTTTTGGATACAAACAAGCTAAGGACTATTGGAGATTCCCTTCAACTATGCCACAATCTCTAGTATTTCTTTCCTTCACGCCTTTACATATAATAAGTCTAACTTTTGGCTCTTTCCATGAATATTGTTCGTGTCTTGGGCAGCCACTATTGGGTAGTGTGGGTCTGATTTGGTACTTAGGCATGTCGAATTATAAACTCAAAAAAAAAAAAAAAAGCAAAGAAAATCGGTACAACTTATCGATCAGTTAATTCAATAAGATAATTCTATTTTGAAGACAATAGAGAATGGATGAAAATGCGTTGTAGAATTCTGGTACTGAAAAACGTGTTTATTTAACCCGTGAATCGATTACAATACTTGTATGATCAGGAAATTAAGGTTATAACTATTAAATAAAAATAAATTATATATCATTATATCTAGCTCACTGATCTAACGATCACGACTAAATCTGTACCAAATTAATGACCTAAAACCCACAATGAGCAAATAAATTAAATAACTGAAACTGTTACATGTAATGAATTGAAGAAAAATTTTATGGTATTTATAATTTGTTCTATTTATATACCATCATAACAAAATAAGTACAAGTATTATTATATATCATAAAAAAAGGCTTGTCTTTTTGAAAGCATGAGAGGAGGTAATGCCAGTTTTTAAAAAAAAATATTCTTAGCCTGTTTTATCGAAATCAATGTTTTGTAGAGTAAATAATGAAGAGAGTTGACGAATTAGATTCGACAAGCCTAGCTTAGCTAAAGGGTTAATGTTGCGAAGCCATGAAGCAATGGAGATTGAAGTATTTGTTAACCGTTAATGGTGACTAAAATTTACCTCGATCACTGTATCGGGGTCATCGAAAATATTAAAAAAACTAGAATATAAATATAGTACTTTAGTCTATTTATTTATAAAATAAATAAACTAATATAATACTATTTAAAATAAAAGTATTGCATCAAAGCTCTGTCGCTAAATTCGTAGGGGTCACTTGTGGTCTAGTGATAAGAATCTAGTATGTCCAAGACGTGGGTTCGAAGCCCGGCTGGTTGCTCTAAGAATTTTTAAAGAGAGTAAAAAATCTTTATATACCATCCTTCGAAGGGACTTAAAATGGAGGTCCCAGGCCTGTGCGATATCAGGCATTCGTAGACCGCTACGCTAAATAATATAAAATCGAGAGGCAATATTTAGGTTTCCCACTGTTGCATCATCCGATTAACCATAGATTGAGGTTAAACGAAACAAATAAACTAAATTTGTATTTTAAAATATTTGTTTCTCTAACTCTAAAACACAATGGATTTTGAACCACCTAAATCAATTAGGAGGTGTTATAGATGTTGGTAGATGGGGATGTGCAACAACTTTAAAATCCGCAATTTAATTTATATTGTATTAAAAATGTATAAGCGGTATGCTGTTTTGGTGTATTCAGACCGCAAAAACTGTTTAACCAACTTTATATCCCCTATGAAAATAAGCCGTGTAGATGGAAGCGCCAATAATGTGTGTTTAAATAATATGCCAATAACAAGTGTTTAAATATTTAAATTTTTTTTTCTCATCCTCCAAAAATTTTATTTACAATATGATACAAATTTACAGAAATTCCTGAAAATGCTTCAATATACATTACATTTTTAAATTTAAACTTTGATATGCAATAAATAGTTTAAACTGGATAAGTCTTCGATTTATTTCAAACATAAAGCATTTGTTTCACGCGTTCGTGTAGTTCAGCCCTGTAGTCTGGAGCCCCTTAACATCGAACCACTTGAAAATGCCCTAAGACTTTAATAGAAAAATAATATTTTCTTCGAAGTCTCAAAATGAATAAAATACTTTTGATATTATATCCATATTAATGCTAATGCAGCAAAAAACCACTTCCATCAAATAAAAGATAATAATTTCAATTTGAAGAGAAAAGGTATGCCCCCGGCCGGGATTCGAACCTGGGTCCTCTGTCTCTCCGTGACAGTGCTCTACCGTTTGAGCTACCGGAGTCAAAATTGCGAAAAGATGGCTGGTAAACGACTCAAATTGTAGAGCACTATCACGGAGAGACAGAGGACCCGGGTTCGAATCCCGGCCGGAGGCATATATTTTTTCTTCAAATAAAAAAAGTTAAAAATTAAAAGATAATAAAAAAAAATAAAAAGATAATAATGCTGTATGGATTCCTCCAAAGGGCCTAACGCCAAAAGAATGCGGCATAATAAGCAGACTAAGAATCATTTATAAAAAACTGACATATACTCCACCTCTGCCAAAGCTGTTATACTCGTATTATTGAACGGTGAAGCATCTTTTTAAATGTATAAAGCATCAAATAGAACAAGTTGTAATATGCCTACCGTTTAAAGAAATGATGAACTACAGAGGACGCTGATGTATTTAAAACACACGATTTTAATTCAAGAAATTTAATAAGAGCAATCGTAGCTAATGACCTGAGCAGCCGAAGCGACGTTAAAGAAAATCAAATAAAAAAAATACTAATACCAGTTAACATTAATGACAAAATCCCGCATCATTTTAAAAAGTCCAGTCTTGAGCAAAACGTGTAAATCAAAATCTAAAAAAATAAATAAATGGAACAAACCGTATAATATGGTTTTTGGAAAAAACGATTCAAGATATGTATAGTACTACTCTTTGGGCCTAGAATTAAAATATAACTATGAAAATGTCTAAACTTAATGAGGATAGAACATATGTTTACAATTATTTATAGTTAGTAATTACTACGGAATTGAAAATTAATAAATAAGATTTTCCCATCAATGTTTAAGGTATGTTTAAATATTGTAGTATTTTTTATAGTTATTTGTGATAATTTTAATTTCGAATCTTATTTTTTTGTTGTGTGTTATAATAGTGGTCAAGGAATAAAAGACATAGGTCCTTTGTTTTCTTTTGTCTTGGATCATATATCTCCTCCTTCTATTCACAACTCTTCAACTCGATGAAATCCAGGAAGGAGAAACTCACGATCGAATCTGTGATAAATGTAGGCCACATCACGTCTTATAAAACCATGAGAGTTTCAGTAGATGGTTGACAGTACTGTCTGTTTCTTGAGCAACGGTTGCGCAGGGAGGTGATTTGTCACGCTCAAAAGCCACATTTTTCTCCATTATTTTCTTCTTCTTCTTCTGTTTCTTCACCCCTTAGTGCCTTTCAGCGTGGAGGCGCATCAAGCCAGGCTGTCCAGTCCACCCGATTAACGGTGAGCTTTTCCACTCCATTCCATCAAATGTTTTTCCCTATCCGTTCTATCTGATCAAGAAGCATCATTCTGGTGCGTCCTCTTGGTCTCCTCCCAGATGGATGGTGCTCCATTGTCCATAATTTTTGTTACCCACTTTATAGAGGCTGGCGGAGCCACTTGAGGATTGTTAATAAAAGCATTAAAAATTTGCCAGCGAGCGGGCTTTGAACCCAGGACCTTCAACATGACAACTCAGCGCTCTACCAGTGAGCCACTCCGCTCTCCACCATGGTAATATTAATATAAACAAAAAAAAGTTAACGAACTAAAAAAAGTAAAAAAATAAGTTTTTTAACTAATCATTAACTAATTTATCATATTTGTTGTATCGATGTAGTGGAAATATCAATTGTGTTTGTGTACAAAATAAAGAAAACAAAAGAAAATAAAGTTGATAGCACATAGAAGCATTTTTAACTCATCGTTGTTTGGCTCCCGACAATTGATCCAACAGTCAAGATTGAGGCACGCGATCCGATCTAAAAAGGTATCTTGACATCCTTTTCAGTGATTTTATCCTAGAAAAAGACACATTCTTCAGACCATTCATTAAAGTATAAATTAGTGTGACCGTGCGTATGACCCCTTCTAATTATTTTTAAAAATCGTCAATTAATAACTTTTTTTTCTTTTAAAGTGTACAACTTTATCACCAAATTGCTGAATCCCCCTTCCGAAAATTCACCACACCTAGATTTTATTCAATTTCGCGTAAACCGCACGGTGTATATTAACCAACAGTTTAATTAATAACACAAAATATTAAAACTTGATGTAGTGTTAATCATTCTTTTACAAATACCAACAAAAAAAAAATTATGCCCGCATCATACAACTTCTACTTTCCTCCCTTGTTAAAATAAATTTTATTGCCATAATACTTACTCATCAATTCATTCATAACTTAGATTTATCCATTTTTTATAATGACTAATATTGAGGGTCGGTTTTCGTAATCTCTATTATTTATAAAAAAAGGTTTCCCATCAGTAATTTATAGATAGTCGTGCAGAATGGTTTTAACAGCGCCGTGTAGGATTATATATAGAATAACTCGGAAAAGCTACTTAGGCATGGCTGTTATTAAGAAAATTTTACCACGGTCTCCTTCACTACCCCTTCAATCCTTTGTTTTTGAGTTGTTAATCATATTGTTAGTTGTGAACATCCATATTATTCCTGAAATGTTTAAGTATAAATTAATGATATAAGATTATGGGAAATATTTACTTTCGAAAGTAATAATGCTAAAATATTCAATTATTTACTATTCGTTTTTATATAAATTGTTACTTATAATGAAACGAATTTGTTTGCAAGTTAAAGATATTTTATTACAAGCATTTTCCTATATTTTTGTTCTAATGATTCATGGTTCATATCTTTTCGTTTTCCTCATTTTTTTTTGTTTTAAATATATTCCAAATCTCTTGGCAGAGGATATTTTTCAGAGTGTAAGAAGTTGCTCTATGACAAAAACAAAAACTGTCCAACGTTTAATACATTTTTATGTTTATGAGGTGAGATTAAATAAAAATGGATAGTGAAAGATTGAATTTGGCTGAACAAAGAAAGAGATGAACAATGTCAATTAGTCCACCATCAGACAGTGATCCCTAGTATCGGTGAAATAAACAAAATACAAACTTGGCAAAACTCTGAATCACTAGTTTCTAGTATATATTATTTACTTATTATAATTATTACTGTGAATTATTATACAGAGATGTTCAATCCTCATTGATTTAGACATTACGTAGCCCTATTTCGGTTCTAGGCTTGCATCACCTTGAACCATTAGCTATGCTAGGCTTGGCGAATTTAATTTGTCAGCTCTCTTTGTCACCTATTTATGAACCCTGCATTTATTTCGATTGAGCGTATGCTTAAAACGTAAAATAAATGTTAATAAATTCCTAGAAACGATATTTTGAGTTCGTGCAAATATTGTTTTATTAGTTTTTTTCTTTACTATTAATCTTCGTAATTCTAATAGCCTTACCATTCCATCTTCAGCATTTAAAGCGTTGTAGTAGGAGAGATACCAAGATCAAACTTATCTTTTAGTATTGTCCGGCCCTTGCTTGATGGATAAGATTCTCGATGATAACTTTTGATGATTATGTTAAATTAAGGAAAACTGATGATTTAAAATTATGTGAATCATTCTGTGCAGCATCATGCATAAGCAATGACGTTATAACACTATGATATAATGATCTTAAATACGATTGGTTTCTTTTGAACATTCTGAATTCGGTCCTGTTAAACGTATCTTGTGTATATTGGTCTTAATGTATATTTTTGTGGTTCGTACAAACATTATTAATACCACCTTAAAGCGATTATTGATGTAAAACAACGGTTTTCCTACTTCGTGACGAAAAAAATACGCCTATTGAATCATCACGGGTTAAATGACTCAATATCATAAGGACAGAGCAAGTAAGAAAGAGAAATGGGAGAATTCGGTGTAAGATAATAATTATAAATACTTTTTTGAGAAATGCACATATTGTAGTTATACTGTAAGGATATTCTGTGCACATATGCTTAAGGGATACATGTGGAAGCGTGGATAGAGAAACCCCCCATTGAAGTAGATCCTTGCTTCAGAGACGTTACAGTTTCCTTGTTGGATTCTTTGTTCGGATGTAAGATAGAGCAATAAACCTAAGAACAAAAATTTAAACGATATTTAAATAAGGAAGAAAAACATCCGGTCATTCAAATGTTAAAAAATATATGATTTATTTCTATCATGCCACAAAAATAAAAAGTAAATAAAATAATCATATTAATTATGAAAAAATCCTGTACCACTACAACCTGTGAATGGGTCTGGGGTTCAGTACATGGTAGAGACTGTATTCCTTCATGGACAACGGATCTGTAAAGAGTTGACTTGTACTAGGTCACGCTGAACCGCCAGATTTTCTTCCCGTATTTTGGGTACACTATTTTTAAAATATTTTATAGAGGTTGGGTGAGCCCCAGGAGGGTCCTAGATCGTATATGATCCATCTCCGGCTGTAAACAGACTAAATTAAAGTCTTGGCCTACAGCGGGATTTGAACCAGGATTTCCGGCATGGCAACTCAACGCTCATCCACTGAGCCACTCCGCTCCCATATTAATTATGAATAAAACAAAACGTGAATTAGGCAATAGAACTAAATTTGAGATATTGTTTGTGGGGTGGTAAACCTTACGCGTCGTACTCAGACCGTCTATTTATTCGGTTATATTTTAAATTGAATTGATCAATGCACCATCATCGTCATCATTCGGTGCTACGACCCTTGTAGTCGAGTCTTTGCCTGCTCCAGCATCGACCGCCAGTTTTCTCTATCGAGTGCTACCTTCCAATTGCAAAAACCCAATTGATCAATGCGCAATCCTAAAATGCATGCATATATATATATATATATATATATATATATATATATATATATATATATATATATATAACGTGAATATATGCGCATAGTACTTTACAAACTTGCGTATAAAACAACCAACGTGCGTATTAAGGGTCTATGAACTGTACAGGGAAATTCTTACGTACTCTCCAATTGGGTGGGAGTTTTGAGGATATTTTGATATTTGACCAGTAAAAAAAATATTTTAAAAATTTTTCGTATTACAACTAAACAGAATATAATACTATCCAAAGATCTAAAACTGACTCACCAGGTTACCAGGAATACCATGTGACACTATCCTTGTATAAGCTTATTATTTCTTCTTGTTTCTATTCCATAACCTTTATTAAATTTTAATTAAAACTTACTTATTACATTTATTACATATTAAGCGTTTCTATTAATGTAATTATGTTGTAACATCAGCAATGTGCAATATGGACATTTTCTTATCACAATGTGTGACACATAACTTCACGCTTTCATTTCTTGTCAACGCAGAATCACTTGTGATGTAACGTTGTAATGGAACGCTCACTCATTTGAGAACTATTGATGTTAAAGATGAATAACGTTTCTTGATGAACATGGGAAATGTTATTATGATCAACTAATGTGTGTAGATTACTTTTTTCACCTAACTTCTTTTGTATGTTAGTTTAATATTAAATGATTAGAAATAATTTGTCTGTATATATCTTTTTATTTGCCTTTTTACTGCAAAACCTCTAAAGATTCGAAGTCTATTCTGCTGAAAGAAATTAGGATCTCTTGTCTAAGCTGGACATTTTTTTTCTTATGATTTGAAAGAGATTTTTCTAAAAACGATTTTCTCTTTGGAAGTGAATGGAATAATATTTGCCCATAAATAATAAAACAAAATTAAGTATCATTACTTATTTAGATTTTTTTTTTTTTAAACAATACGATTCCTGGAAAAATAGATTGAAGATATTGCGTATAAAAGTGACATCTTCAAGTTTAGCAATCATTAGCCGTCAATGATATTGAGTAGAAACCTTCAATACTCATTTTTTTTACTACATTACATAGAATTAAAATATTAAATGAACTTTTAAAGTAAAATATAATCCAGGAAGCCATATTATTTTTCTCTACTTGGAGCTTTGTAACTGAAAGTACAAATTAAAATGACGGAATAATGACTTGAATTTTTATTGAATGACAGCTTCAAACAAGAAAAATTTGTTCGACTAATATAGAATCATATTATATCGCATCAGCTATGTCCAACCATCAATTATGCAAATCTATGATTTTCCTATTGCCACGTTGAAAATATTCTAAATAAGGTCGTCATAATAAGTGTAGAATATCTTAATCAAACGCTGCGGTTTTGTTAAGGAAATGATGTGATATCTTTTTGAGGTGTTGATAAGTTAAAAATGATTTGGAAATAACATAAACTTTAAAGAAATGCCTTATCCATATAATTAGTTTTAAAAATTGAGTATCTACTATTTTACGCCAGGAATGATGAATTAAAATATGTATTTAGTGGGTGTTAATCATGAAATTACATCATTCTTTGATAGTTCTGATGGAGATTAATTTTTTTCTTAACCTCTTTAAAATTGAAAATCGAAACTCGAAATGTAATGTTATTTAAAAATGTCACATCTTAAGGCAACGTTTAATAACCTTGGTAGATATTATAAATTAGTTGGTAGTTTCGAGGGATATTAACATATTTAATAGATGGCATTAAAGTTATTTCTAATACCTTAAGTGAAATCAATGATTACAGAAATAAAATTGTTATTATAGATTAATAACTATCGATAAATGATATTAATCAAATAAAAAATCCTTTTAAAGAAGTACAGTATTAAATGTTCCCTCAGTTCAAACATTTTTTGAAAATTTTTAATACCATCTTTTTTTTCATTTTGTAGTAAGGTAATAAGAAGTAGTGTTGAGTTTTCGAGGGGGGGGGGAGGGTTGAAATTAAAGTAACCTATAATATTGTTTATTATTGGTTAGGATTTAAATAAGCTAATAAGTATGTTATTTACCCACTTTTTTGTTATTATTGTTATATAGTATTTGTAATATTTATTTCCCTGAAGTACTGAAAGACAAAAGAACAAACTAAAACGTCTTTTTTGAACTTCAAAAACTTATAAATAATCATTAAATATTTATCCATTTTAGAAACAAGAGAAAAACAAAAACTTCTTGTTTGAACTTCTAAGAGTGTTTCACTGAACAGAAAACTGTCGTTTCCCTGAAAAATCGTTGCTCCACTTTACAATAATCTTCTAAACACAATCAAGAAGATCAAAGATACGCTTGAAATCCAAAGAGAATTCGTAATTGGAAAAGACTATACCAAACATTTAAAACAACTAGTCAATAATACCGTCTTAGAAAAACAGTCCATTGCCTTATCTGTATGGGAGGCCTTCTGGATCAAAAACGGATACCTCCAAATGTCATAAATTGTAGTAATACATTTAAACAATTAATTAGTTCATTATTAGTGAATTACCAACTGGCTGGTTAAATGGTTTGGTAAATTTTACTTGATAAAAACTACCAACATTTACTTCATAACTTATATTTCTATATTGAAACTATAAAATAATCAGAGAAGAAAATAATAGAGAATAAATAAGTTATTGCACTTACGACACCTTTAATGGATTTTGAATTAAAATAATACCATCATTTAATAATAAATAATTTAAAAGAATAGTTTTTAGGCTTAGCTAATAGAAAAAATAGAAAAGGAGACTATGCGGTAATATTTCTCGAGATTTTTAAATTAAATGCTTGAGATGTACAGATTTGTGTGTGGGTCTCTGTCTCCATGACACATTTACGATACCTGGAGTTATATCTAACTGCTTCCTCAGGCTAAGAAATAAGTTTCTCCCACAGAGAAATGGAAATGGTAGGCTTTTAATTATTGAGAATCATATAATATTTGGCCCGAACCCATTATCATTTTATTTTCTCTACTTTGAACATTGGACAGTACAGCACCTGTACGCACCGTGCAGGTTCGTAGAAAGTACTTTGTTTGTAATTTTGTTTGTTTGTTCATTTAACGTCACTTTATGCTATTATGTAATCGGACTGCTACTGTGGGAGCTTTATGTGGGAGCTCGGTGTGTTAGCCGAGCTATGAACCGATGTACAATATACAGTGGCTTACCCGCTTATATACAGTGGCTTATATACAGTGAAATTGATATACCCGGTAGAATAAAATAAAACATCAAGGTCATTACGGATGACTTTGTTCGTCGTGTTGTTTGTAAGGATTGGATATAAGAGGAATTCAATGGCTTTGTGCAAACCTTAAAGCTCTACTCTGTGAAAGACAAAATAAGCTTTAAATTGGTTACTAATAAAATGAATATTAAGCTATGAGTTATATACATATTAAATTGACAAACATTAAAAGTTTTTATCGACTAGAAAGGGATCATTTGTGGAAAAAAAGTATGGCCCATCTAAACACTTCTTTCCCAAATATATTGCTTCAAATATTGGCTGCAATAGAAAATAATACTTTCTTAAAACAATAGATAAGTATTGTTGTCCGTGTAAGCCAAAAATCCATCTTACAGCCTGTATTATTAATATATATATATATATATATATATATATATATATATATATATATATATATATATTTATATATTTTATGTAGTATGTATGTATATATATAGGTATGTCATTACATTTAATATATATATATATATATATATATATATATATATATATATATATATATATATACATACATATTTATACATTTATAGATCTTTATAAATAAACATATTTTTTTTTCTTCGATTTTTCGATAAATGACTTGTACACTGCCTATAACCTTATTTTGATTATAAGCCCCTGAAACCATTTGCCGAGTCTATTGCGTAAGGGAATCCCCTTCAGCGTCAGGCAGTGCCTCTCCAACCACGCACTGAGAAATATACTCACAGGATGAGCGGTTGACTCCAGTTCCTTGCTAGTTCTAGAGCAGTGCGCTCTTTGTGTTCGCTTCAGCCATTATTATCAGCTTATATGGGTAGCAAATATCTCAATGAAATGGAGGTACGTCATTACATCAATATCTCTATGGAAATATTTCTCAGAAACAGTTAAAATTAAAAAAAAAACGTTTGTAGGTATCAGTTCCGAAGGTCGTCACTTCGAGTTACTAATGATATTATTGATAATAAGTCACAACAAGGTTTTACTTTTCATTCGTTTACTCATTGATAATCTCGAAAATAAAATTAACCCTGAAGTTTTAGCTTAAAAAAAGAGTGTGGTTATGGGAAATGCGTATATTTTGGTTATAATTTCATCAAGATATAAACGTTTAAGTTAACATTATTTGGTTGTATTTATTATAGTATCGCTTCGAGTAAAGTCACAACATGCTTCAACTTTTCATTCATTCCCATTTTTAAAATGCTTGAAAATAAAAATAATCGTAAGTTTTAGTAAGAAAAAAAGAGTGCACTTATTGGAAATGTATATATTTCGGTAATCATTTCATCAAGAAATTGATGTTTCAACAAACCTTAAATCGAGTCACAAGTTTAAACTTTTCAATCGTTTCCTTTTTATTGTTTTCGAAAATAAAAATAATCGTGAACTTCAGTACGGAAAAAAAGAGTGTAATTTTGGGAAATGTGTATATTTTGGTTATCATTTCATCAAGATATAAACGTTTAAGTAAACATTTCGAAGTAAAGATGATGTATATTTTTTTATAATTATTGGTCAATTTTTTGAGTTTTAAATATTTTTATTTTTAAGGAGAAAAGATGATGTATCTTTGTCGAAACGTTTCTTGATGAAATTATTACCGAAATAGGCATATTTCCCATAATTACACTCTCCTTTTTTATATAAAAACTCACGATTATTTTTATTTTCGAAAATATTAAGAAGGAAACAAATGAAAAGTTGAAACTTGTGACTTAATTCGAAACGAAAATCTGAGAAACTGATACTCTCTTGAAAATGGCAATTCGATTAATCTCTTAATGTTTCGGCACTTCTCTGATAATTTCTTATTGCTATATTAATTAAATAACAAGGCATAAAATTCTTTGAAAAATAAAACGATTTTCATAATATTTTTCATCAATTTTATTTTTAGTATAAATAAAATTCAAACCCAATAAAATTAAGGCTACGACAAGGGTATAATAATGAAACTTCCAGAAAACATTTTAATTGACACCGATAATAATAAAAAAGATAAGTTTTAGAAAGAAAAAAAAACTGAAATTTTGCTTACGAAAATTATTAAATTGTATTTGTAAAATATTCAAATCCAGTATATATTTAAATATCTTAAACCCTTTTGAAGTACCTTTAAACAAACTCAACAATAGACATGCTAATTTAGTTGGTTATTTACTGAGATAAGTTATCGCAGTGTTTATCGATTCAGTGTAGACATCAAAATTCATTTCAGTTGTGCTTTGAAGGGACCCGATAGCTTATTTGTTTGTTTGATATTTTAAAATCAAACAAAAATAAAATAACTTTTTAAACTTCCTACAGTATATGAGTGTTGTGAACGTGAAATATGATATTTTTAAATGTAAATATACTACACAATTAAACTTTACTGTTTGTAGATTTTTCAAAATATTTAATTGCAGTATGTTCCTAATAGAAAAGATTCCATTAGCTTTACATTACTTTTTTATTTTATTTATTATTTCAGTCTTTTTGGATATGAAAATATCAAATATTCACAATTTTAACAAACTATAAGATATTTAAGTTTCTTATCGAAGTATGTATTTATTTTATTATGTTTATAATATGATTTATGAATCATATGACGTTGGTCGCTATTCGGAAGGTTGTTGATAAGTAATCGTATGGAGAAGTTTCGTATCATTAACATATTAATTGTCATTTCGAAAATCGTAAACAGTATTCACATTCCTGGAAAGTAATATTATTTTATAAATAATAAAGTAATAGAGCATATTATTAGAGATATAATTGTTTCAAAGAGTGTAAAATCTGACTGGAATTACTAGCTTTATGATCTTTTGATTTTCTAGTTAAATTTAAAAAAAATAGTGAAGCCCATTTAGTCACCGGAGTCAAGAACTTAATATAATACAATTTTCTATTATTATAATTTTAGAAACAATAAAAATAAGTGGAGATAGTTATTGAAACATAGATCTACTGTAATCAAAATCTAATTTTTGGATTTGAAATATTCAGTAAATATTTTCAAAATCCATCGCTTCGAGTAGTACATATTAACTTTTTATTTTAAAACGTTACGATCCTCAAATGTAATCTGCTGAGGTGAAATTTGACAGAGACCGAAAAAATTTAAATTGTTTCTAGAAATCTTCGGATAATTCACCTAGTAGTTTTTAAGAACTTTTTTAAACTCAATGTTAAGTAAAATTTTTGATTAGTTTATCCAGCTCTATCGCACGAAATCTATCAATGATCCTAGTATTTTATAAAATAATGTTATGGCTTATCTGATACCAATCCATCCCTATAAAAAACCTAAAAATGTTTTCTTTTTTTAATCAAAAATATGAAATAAATTCCTTTGATTCAAAAATCATTCATATCGCACATTAAGCATCAAGTTATTTTATGATTAAATTCCAAATACAAAAACTGTCACTCAGGCTACAGTTGCAGCTCAAGGATGTCAAGATATTTTCCCTTACGTTTTTTACAAGCCAGGCATACCACAATCTAAATCAGAACTCTACCATTTTTTCTCCCTTGCGTGGAAATAAATATTGGTTCTGCATAATCTCAGAAAACATTAAAAATAAAATTGTTAAAAACCAGCCTAAAATACCGTATCACTTTGAGTAAAGTCACAACAAGCTTTAACTTTACATTCGTTCCCATTTTTAATATGCTTGAAAATAAAAATAATTGTAAGTTTTAGGAAGAAAAAAGAGTGTACTTATTGCAAATTTGTATATTTCGGTAATCATTTCATCAAGAAATTATCATGAATTAACATAAGACATTTACATGTTTAAATTAAAACTTGTTGTGACTTATATCGAGTCACAAGTATAAAATTTTCATTCGTTTCCTTTTTAATGTTCTTGAAAATAAAAATAATCGTGAACTTTAGTATGGAAAAAAAGAGTAATTTTGTGAAATGTGTACATTTCGGTTATCATTTCATCAAGGAAATTGATGTTTCAACTTACATTTCAAAGTATAGTTGATGTATCTTTGCTGAAACGCTCATTTATTGATGAAATTATTACAGAAAAGTACACGTTTACCATAATTAATTTTATGTATATTTATTAATTTATTTCTGATTTTTACATTAGTAAAATTGTAGATAGTTTGGTTTGAAAATTACAAAAATAAAGATATTAAGAAAAGGTTCACATAAACTATGGAATATTGGAGTTGCAAAACTAGCATATATGAAAATGAAAATATATAATTTTTATATATTATATAATTTCATTATATTATATCATATAGAATGAATTACTATTTTGGTAAACAACTATATATATATGTCACTGGGTCAGAGCTAATCTAATCCTTAGAACTTTAGATAGAAAATAATAGAGATTAACAATGTAATTGTTGTATTTTGGATTCAATGCAATACAAATATCCCAATCTTATAACCTTAAATATTTAGTTCTTGGTTTTACATAAAATGGACTGGCAAAAAATATGTGCTTGAGATCAAGTGAATTCTTTTATGTATGTATATGCTCTCTGAAGAAGCTCAATGTTAATTATATTGAACTTGTTCTGCCGACAGAGTATGGACGGAGACGAAGACTTGAGCGGCTCCACCTCGAAGGAGAAGGGCTCCAGATACGGAAGATACGCGGCGAAGAAGACGGTGGCGCAGGGTATGATGGACCTGGCCCTCATCACCGCCAACGCCAACCAGCTCCGCTACGTCATCCAGTACCAAAGTTCCTCCCCTACCTACTATTTCGTCTTCAGTCTAATCATCATCAGCATCCTATTACAGGTTGGCACTACTTTTAATAGACGCAATGATACTAACTTACTGTAGGATGCCGGTATTAGTATTCTAATACTAATTTCCTATACTACTTACAACCCATAAAGGATATTGGAGTCAGTAAACGGTTATGACTGTACCGTTTCCAAGCCAACGGCTCCGCAGGCCGAGATTACATACCAATCATCAGATTTTCCCCAACTTTAGAGATACGAGTAAGTCCTAGGAGGGTCAACAGGTCCCATGGCGTCGATCTATGACTATTAACAAGTAATTTAATAATTTATAATTTAATAATTTATCGGGGTAGTGAAATTTGGCAGAGCTTTCGCACAACTACCAGGTTTTGCCCTTAATTAAGTACCCACTTTATAGAGGCTGGGTGAGTCCTAGGAAGTCCTGCAGATTCCTCAGGGTTGATCAATAGTTGTTAACAGATTAAATAATTTATTATAATGCAATTGGGAAAAAACCACAATGCAAAGCCTTATGCTTCAAATCCAGTAATACACCCACTTACCGGTCGACGTTTCGCCTATTCAGGCATTATCAAGACACCAAAAACAACTCAAATCAAAGTTGTATGTTGAACGTCTTGGTGGTGGGGTGCTGTCTCATGTTTGGAGCCTGTTTGGGCTGTTGATCGTTGGGATGTATTGCACCTTTTTCTTTGAGATGTGATTCACATAACCCCTTTTTTGTTTTTGGTGTCTTGATAATGCCTGAATAGGCGAAACGTCGACCGGTAAGTGGGTGTATTACTGGATTTGAAACATAAGGCTTTGCATTGTGGTTTTTCCCAATTGCATTATAATAAATAATAGTGTTTCTTTTTGAGCTATTGGCTCTAGTTTATTGCTTAAATAGTTTATCTGCCACAGCCGAATTTGAACCAGCTCCACAATTCAGATATCTACACACTGAGCTTTCCCTAATCCCAATTTAACTTAATTTTTTGTTTCAAAACTCCATTTATTCATGAAATGTTTACACTACAATATATATATATATATATATATATATATATATATATATATATATATATATATATATATATATATATTGTATATATAATACATATAATATGTATATATAATATGTATATATAATACATAAACATATACAGCGTAAATATAAATACTTCTTCTACCCGGGGGTAGAATTAAACTCAATGTAATGTATCAATGGAAACATTCTATATTATACTAGTTACTAATTTTAGTCATTCGGGAATGGAAATCATGTGGGAATTCTTGGTGTATCCATAAACGCCTGATTTCTCACTCTGGTTGGAAATGTTAACCTGTGGGAAGGTACGTATGTTTTCAAATTATGTGAAATTCACGTGCTAGCTTTTTAAATACTAATAGTTTAGCACTCGTTATAAAAACTCATTAAAAAATCATCTCACCCTCCCCCCAAAAAAGTATAAACAATTATTTTTAAACAAAACAAGAAGAACATAAATTTGAGAAGAAACGCCCCAATAAGTAACACTGATACTCTTTCATGATGTTTTTGGTTCTACAGAAAAATTATCTTGGTTTTAGCACATATTTTAATTACTTATTATTTTATCTATTTAAGCAAATCACTGCGATTGGATATTATTGCTCAAAGTAGTTTATTTAACAAAAAAAATATGAACGTGGTAGCAACTCATTTAAATAGTTGGGGCGAAAATATATTTTTTTTCGGCTAAGCGTGATGTATCTTTTTAATATATCATTACTGGTAAAATATTTAAACAATATAGTCATCCACTAATGGTACAGTTGATTCTAAGAATGACTAGAATTAAAATAGCTGTATGAATTGGGGCCAAAACTAGGAATATTGTCAGGTGAGAAAAGCATGATTTTCCTGCTTCTTATTTCACCTTCCCCCCCCTCTTTAATATAATAAATTTTAATATAAATATCTTTATAACACAACATCTACTTCGATACTTTAACCTAATATTGATCTAAAAATCGAAAACAAAATATTTTTTCCAAAACTGAAAAGTAAAATTTCGTTGGAAATTGGCTACCTTTGGAAATTCAACCGCACAGGGCATATTCTCTTTTCTAGATTAGACCCTGTACAGATTCTTTGGTGCATAAAATAATGATTGGGTGCATTGCAGTCGGTGCAAACTTGATAATCCCCATCTTCAACATTATCCATGACTAGCCTATTAAATTGTTGTGATGGCTGAGCTTGTTGAAATTGAAGTGGTACTGGTGGATCACAGGAGTTATAAATTGAACAGTCTTGCAGAAATAGAAATAAAAAAAAAAATCTTTTAATTTTCCGTCCTGAAATGATAGACATGCGTATTCTTATTTTCTTTATTTTAAAAGTAAATTTATTCTAATATATCAGTTATGAGAGAAAGAAATGTAATTGAGCTGAACTGAACTCTTAACTGATCACAATCAATCAATCTTTTTTTGGGGGAATTCCTTTTAAAGCTCCAAGCTTGTAAATAAGTTCTCGGTTTCTGTTTTTGATGATGGTTTTCGACATCTTTTTACCAGATCATTATGTTCTATTTCTTCGATTGAATACACCGTTTATGACTGGACAAAGATAATTGTCCAATTTATTGTCGTCACCAGCCGAACCCGACACAACGACGGCCCTCCGAGGAGTGATCAGATTGTGGAGTGAGTTACAGTCGAACCTGAATAAGTGACAGGATTTCAATTCCACTTAAAGAGGCATTCCACTTAAACAAGGTTTCACTTATCCAGGTCATTGAGGTTGCATGTACCACTAAAAGAGGTTCTCAAACAACTGGTAATTTTTATAAATGTAAAAATGTATTACCTGTGTATGTTGTACACACACATACATAAAAAACATACATATATAAAATGTTTAAACAATCATTATAATTATTACATAACTTTGTAATATGAAAATAAAACAATGCGAGTTACACACACACACACACACACAAACACACCGAGTATGATCGTCGACATGGAGAGGTGGATTTTTACCTTACACAACTATTTTCTGGACATAGATGCTTTAGAGCCTACCAATACAGATTCAAATTCGACGACAGTACTGAATGCCCATCGTGTATAGTGGTAGAGGAAACAGCAGAGCATGTCTTTTTTGAATGTACCCGCTTCACTGACGAGAGAAGAGAATTGAAGCTGGCTTGTAAACAGAAGGGGATTCCAGAAAATGTAGTGAGCTGCATGCTAAAGTCGCATGAACAGTGGACAGCCGTGAAAAAACTGGCCACAGGGGTCCTCAAAAGACTGAGAGATGAGGAAAAGACAAGGAGAGAAAATAAGAAGTAGAAGACTGGTGCCTTCTTGAAGAAGAAAAATTAAGAATAGGAAACTACAAGATAGAAATAGCCAAGAGGCGGCACACAGCCATTCCCCTCCACGAAGTAATGCCTAACGGCGTTCCCGTGGAGTGTGTAAAACGGGTGTAGGGAGGTGGTTTTAGGGGG
The DNA here is from genome assembly GCA_037127475.1 of Arma custos. Classification (NCBI taxonomy): domain Eukaryota; kingdom Metazoa; phylum Arthropoda; class Insecta; order Hemiptera; family Pentatomidae; genus Arma; species Arma custos. The sequence goes on along the minus strand of CM073759.1, from coordinate 124,860,763 downwards.
TAAAATCCCACACACGGATAGGTACGTCTTTTGAAGATTTCCATCTGCCCACGTAAAAAAAAAAACACATACATATATTATTCCATTCCTACCAGTGATAAAAATAGTTTTTATACTGATGCTAATTACTTTCGCTTGTCTACGGTATTTACGGATTTAAATGGGCAGATTTTAATTATCTATATTAACTGATAAGACCTGGAATAAATTATTTAAGTTAAATTGAAAATCTTACCTTGAGTGGATTAATTACTTTTATTAACTATTAATAAACCTTTAATCATTTATTTAAATTTAAATATAGATCAACATCAGGAAATCAATATGTAAGGCAAAATATATTTCACTAAAATTGAATTATTATTAACCCCAATTAAAAACAATAAAATAAACAAATTGATTTCAACTTATAAACCATACAATGAATAATGTAATCTCAATAGAAAAATAATATAATGAACAAATTAATTTCAATAGAAAAACACTATAGTAAACAATTGAAAGAACTTGATCTAGAAATTCACATGTATCAAATAAGAAAGAGAGTGATGAATATTCTTGATCGAGGTTTGAACTGATAAGCAGTGTAATAAATAACAGTCTCATTACTCGAAAGGCACTATTCGTGTCTAGCAAAAATATTTTGCTTTTCGATTTTTAGATCAATATTAGGTTAAAGTAACGAAGTAGATGTTGTGTTATAAAGATATTTATATTAAAATTTATTATATTAAAGAGGGGGGGGGAAGGTGAAATAAGAAGCAGGAAAATCATGCTTTTCTCACCTGACAATATTCCTAGTTTTGGCCCCAATTCATACAGCTATTTTAATTCTAGTCATTCTTAGAATCAACTGTACCATTAGTGGATGACTATATTTGCAAATATAGTAATTTTGAAGAATGGTTAGTACAAGTACAAGTAATACAAGTACTGTGATTGGTCATTGCTATACTACTCATTCCATAAATGGTAAAATCAATTCTAATTGAAATTTCGTTTAGCCCAACATAGTGAAAACAATGAACAAACGTGAATATAACATTTCCCCTAAGGTGATTCATAACTACAAGACTGACCGTAGGCTCATTGTGTATAATGATTATCAAAGTGAATAATGATATATTCCGTATAAAAAAAATAAATAAAAGGATTACTTTTAATTTATTTTATGGATCCTCATTAAAATTAAAAGGACTTTTAATTTATTAATAGATTATTTTCAATATTTCTATATATTAATAACACATTTTTGGCATGGTTAAGACCTCCTATATTTACAACTTTTGTAGCAATCATAAAAATACTGCTCCGTATTTCTCAAAAAAAAAACAAAAAAAATATTGTTTTAGATCTTATAAGTAGTCAACCTTAAATTCAGGGTTTCCCTTTTTAAGCACTTACACAGGTAGAATGAACAACGCTCATAATTTTGTTTTAAAATTTTAAACTTTTTGGTTCGATCCTCGAACGACATTCACTAATATTAACACAGTAATAATATCGCATCGTAAATAACACAAAGTATTGTATGCTAAGAATTTTCTACTTTTGAGTGAAATCGAAAGCATTCAGTAGAAAATTGTGTTTCTTCCAACACGCAAGTGAACTTTCTCGGAAATAAAACACTGTTTTGTGCATAGCCACTTTTCTTCATTCAGTCTTCTTAAGAACTATAAACTAACAACGTACGAGAGCAAGTAGAAATGAGAGATAATTACGAGATATAAGATTAAACATAGCTTTGAGATATATAATAAAGTGGGAATTAGCAAGTAATATTAATTATATATTATAGTTGTATTATTTAGATCATTAAACAGTTTTATTTATAGCCATCTCAGTAAATATTTATTCTCTGTGGAATCCAATCAGTTAGAGAAAAAGTTTCAAAGAAGTAATAACTGGGATCCTTTTAGAAAAAAATATATGAGCTAGTTCAAAGAAAAATATTATACTGAGCAAGTTTGAATCCATCAACTTCGTGTGAAATAGTCATCAGAACAAGTCATGCATATTTCCAAAAATATGGAACATACTGAAACACCTGTCATTATTAACTGAGAATACCAAGTATCGTGTTTTCACGCTAGACAATTAGCGTATGGAGTAGCAGTTATTAAAAACATTACGAGGGATGTATATGGATCACACAATCATTTTTTTCTGGCTAAGGTTGCAGTTAATTTACATCGGCCTTAAACACGCCCTTATCTCTTATCATTTTGCCTTCGTTATTCATATATTCACCTTTTTTGTCAGTAAAAACGTGTCTTAAACAAACATTTATGCCATATGATAAGCACAGGGACGAAATAGATCTGATTTTCATTAGGATCGCATGTCTCAGGGTAACGACTCTCAGATGGCAAATGAGGGATTTTAAATGGGTAAAACTGGTCTTGATCTAAAGGAAGTAATGGATGTCTTTTTTTTTAACGTTATCATTTTCGATGAAAAACTTTGGAAAAGGAAAATAAAATAGTTCTAGAATTTTTCAGTTATGTATGTTTATATAAGTTAATGGAACGATATTTCAATACTTTTTCTAAATTTTAACTATTATGATTTAGAAAACTATAACACGAAAGTAAAAAAGTAAGAATTTCGGATTAGGGAATTACTTTTATTTTTTTCAATTTTAATAAGAAAATAGGGTACTGACGTTATTGAAAGTAAATAATGATTATTTTCAAGAATAATAAAATATTTTTTTGTTGTAATATTAAGGCATATGGGTAACGTGATAATAACTCCCGACCGAGATTAGACATAGTAAATATAAACATTTTATTTATTAATTTTTTACAAAACTTTGTAAAAAAGTGATACTGACAAAAATAGTAGAAATAATCCTTCTTCAAACTATTCTAAAACAGGAAACGTTTTTTAAATGCATATCACAAGAAGTATTATTTCGATTGTATGAAGCTTAAGCTAAAAAAGAAATACCTGAAAAAAATTCTGGTATCGATTTTTATAAATTTGTGGCATGATAATCATCTAATCAACATGATCAAAATCAACAAGTAATATTTTATTGAAAATTATTACTAATAGATTGCTGCAGGCCGCGTGAGTGATAAAGAGGAAGTGAGCTACACTCTAGCCAGACCTCAGTGTTGGAATAAAACTATTGACTCACAGGCCTGGCAGAAACCACATTCATTCCATAAACTTGATTCAAATATTCGATTTTGTGTTATGTAATTTTATATCGAAATATGAAAAAATATAACTTCTCTAAATATAGGCCTGTTGCCAGGATTTGACTTCAAAGGTTCTTTAAACTAGTTGGGAAATGATCTTATTTTAAACTCTTGGCCCCCCATCAACTAAGCTATAAGCAATTAGATTCATACTTCGCTTCCTAGAATTAACATTGTTGTAAGGCTATCTTAAAAGGTAAATTTAGCTGTCTTAATAGTATTTAGGACCTTAAAAAAAAGTACTTAAATTTTATCAACCCATGAAAAAACAAAAACCTCATAATTCCTTTTATTTATTTAATTTAAAAAAAAAATGTTTATATGGATATAATTAAATATTTACTCAACAACGGTTGTTTTGTTGGTTTCTATAAAATTCTATTAAAAAAAAAATTTTAGAGTAATCGGTAGTTGGCACATTTAATTTCAAAATTAAAATTTTCAAAAACATTTATGAATTATGTATGTGGAGGTTTTAAATTTATAACATTATGATATAAGTTATAGCTATTGAAAATAAAAATGTATTTTAATAATATAAAAATAGTTAATTTGGAGAATAAAAATTGCAGATATACCAATTATAATCTTTCATTCTTTGTTGTCTTTCAAATGAAATGAACTCAAATATTAATTATAAAAATTTAACCATGCCAATGCACACCACATCTTATATTCTCATCCAGATGTATATTCTAAATATTACTGATAGAATTTGAATTTCCATTATAAAGAAAAGTAAAGAAAATAGATCCACAAATATTCATTAATCTTGTTAAATGACATAGAAAATTAACTATGAAAAAAACATAGAGAGTAAAAAGGTGATAAAGTGTAGGGAAAACAACAGTACAAGTTATAGCGATACAAGCCCAGATTTATTGGATATATAACACTATATAAACATATACTGACAGACAGGCACTTCACACAATGACAGATCCAATCCTGGCTACAAACCAACACTAAATGACTAGACAATGGCTGAACTGGTCCATGGATGCCATGGTGCACAGCCAACATAATCTCCACTGTCACTTTACAGTGTTGTCTGTCTATAATACAATACTTTATGTTAAACATATTAAGATTTAGGGACATAAATAACACATATTAACTTGGAACAATAATGTCTATATTTTATAAACTCCCTTACTGGTTACATTGTACAGTGTTGACTATTATATAACTTTAACATCTTTGGTTTTTTTTTTGGTTTTTTTTTTTTTTTTTTTTTTTTGAAACAGCAATTTTGTATTTAAGGAACAACATTCATTATAATAAAGTCTGTAGAACACTTTTCAAATATTGGAAAGGAAATTCACAATTCGAACTAAAATCTAGAATATTTAAACATAGAAACTTTTCAAACAGATCTAATAAAGTACATATAACAAGATCTCGTTCTAAGGAAACAACTTTTTTTTTTTTTTTTTTTTTTTTTTTTTTTTTTTACTTTTTAAATGTATGCATATATAATTATTTTTTACAAATTTTTCATTCACATAAATATATATCACACTATTTACGTATAAATAGCAAGCAACAATGATAACAAGCAACACAAGATTATCAGCTATGTGATATGATTAACCCAGGATAAAACAATAAAAATAAATTTAACATAGGACTTAGGTATACATTAATACTAATACACATTCACAAACATGTAGGTTCCTCATTTTCAACAGGCTGATTACAGAATTTAGAGAAATCAATTTTTTTTTTTTTTTTTTTTTTACATGAAATTTCTTATAAGATAAATTCTGACAACATATAAGTCTGTTATTACTTTCTTAGGTATAGTCGGAGTGACTGAATCTTTTAGGAGGTTTAATAGTCCTACCAGATGATCTGGTACTATTTTCTCCCGTTACAATGTTTTCTTGGTTTTGATTGTTAGGCTTGGTTGGTAACATTATGTGTTCCCTAGTTCTTTTAAATAATTTTCCATCATCATTTTCTATTATATATTGTCTAGGACACTCACTTTCCTTTATTACTCTACCAGGTATCCATGGCTTATTTGTTGTCATTTTAAATTTTATGTAATCTCCAGGTGTTAAATCTATCAAATTTTTGGTATTTTTGTTATAATTATTAGATACATTTTGTTGATAATTTGTTATGCATTCTTTGTATTTTTGTTTATTTATTAATTTTGGTTGTAGTACATTTTTAGTGGCAGGCAATTTATCTCTCAGTCTTCTGGACATTAATAACTGTGCAGGTGACACATTACTGATATTACTAGCTGTATTGCGGAAGTTTAAGAGAGCTAAGTAAGGGTCATCACCTGAGTGTGAGCATTTAGTTAGCATTTGTTTTATGGTTCTTACATTTCTTTCTACTAAACCATTTGATTTATGGTGGTAAGGGCTTGTTACAGTATGAGATATGTCCCAACTCTGAAAAAAATTACTTAATTCTTTTGAAGTCCAAGGTGGGCCACCATCTGTAACAAACTCTTTACAAATTCCATGTCGTGCCATTATTGACTTTAGATGTTTAATTACACATTGAGCATCAAACTTATTTCCATTTAGTAAGCAAACTTCTGGAAATTTGGAATAATAATCTACAACCAAGAGATACACTTGTTTGTCAAAATAAAAAAAATCTGCTCCACATTTTTCCCAAGGGTAATCACCTATTTCATGATGGATTATCGGTAGCTTAGAATTATTTCTTTGAAAAATTTGACATGTTTCACAAGATTGTGTTAAATTTTTTATATCAGTATAAATATTAGGCCAAAATACCAGATTTCTAGCTCTTTGAATACATCTATCTTTTCCAAAATGTCCTTCATGAATTATAGTTAGAATTTTTGATCTTAATGATCTAGGTATTATCACACTTGAATTACGAAACAATAATCCATTTGTGCTATGCAAGTCTTGTTGGAATTTAAAATATGGTTGTACATCGGAAGAGACACTCGAGATTTTTTCAGGCCACCCATCAGAAATATATTTAAGTAGGGTTTGACTAACTTGATCTTTTTTAGTTTCCTCCTTGATTTCCTCTAGCCTACATACAGAAATAGCTAGGTTGTTACAAATTAAATTAATGTGCAAATTTACTTCATTATCTATATCTTTTAATATAGCTTTATCATGATAGTTTGAAGTCCTTGATAAGGTATCCGCAATAGACATAAATTTACCAGGTACATAAGTTACATTTAGTGAATATTTTTGTAATTTAAGCATTATTCTTTGAACTACTGGTGGTAACTGGTGCAACGGTTTTTTAAATAAAGAAATTAAAGGTTTATGATCGGTTTCAACATTAACTACCCTTCCATACACATATTGGTGAAATTTGACACATCCATAATATATAGCTAAACACTCCTTGTGTATTATTGGATAGTTTATTTGATAATGGTTTAATGTAGTTGAAGCGAAGGCAATAGGGTTTTTATCATGCAATATAACTGCACCAAGTGCATCATTACTACTATCGGTTGAAAGTGTTAGTGGTTTATTTGTGTTATAGTACACCAAGACTGGTGTTGAAGTAATTAAGTGTTTTAGTCTATTAAATGATTTCTCATGATTTTCATCCCAGTTATATTTATTTTCTTTTTTTAACAGTTGTCTTAGGTTACTTGTTTCAGAAGAGAGATTAGGAATGAATGGTCCAAGAAAGTTAATCATTCCCAAAAATCTCTGTAATTCTTTTACAGATTTAGGAGGTGTTATATTAATAATTGCAGAAACTTTTTCAGGGTCTGGCTTTATTCCATCTTTGTCGAAAATCATACCTAAGTATTTTACGCTATTTAGTTCAAATTTTGATTTATTTTTATTGAATTTAAGACCTATTTCACAAGCTTTATCAAGAACCTCTTTAAGTATTTTATCATGATTTTCCTTAGTATCTGCAAATATTAAAAAATCATCCTGATATATTAATAACCCTTTTATGTGCGAAAAATGTTCCTCCATTTTAGCTTGAAAAATTTCTGATGCACTATTTATCCCATATGGTAATCTAAGAAATCGAAATCTACCTACAGGCGTGTTAAAGGTTGTTAAGAGAGAACTTTCATAATCCAATTCTAAAGACCAGTATGCCGAAGTTGCATCTAAGATTGAGAAGATTTTTGCTTTGCTTTCACCAATTTTTGTTTTTATGTAGTCTATATTTGGCATTGGATACCGTGGTCTTATGATTGCCTTATTTAAATTTCTTGGATCAAGGCATACCCTAAGTTGACCATTAGGCTTTTTTACAAGAACTACCGAATTTACCCATTTAGTAGGTTCATTTACTTTACAAATTACACCTAAGGATTCCATTCTTTTTAATTCTTCTGTGAAAGGATTGCATAGACTAAATGGAATTTTCCTCATAGGGTCTATGACTGGTTTTATTTTATCATCTATGTGCAAGTGTATTATATCTTTAATGTGTCCTAACCCTTCAAATATGTTATTAAAATTTTCTGAATTATTCTGTTTTTTAGAACTTTGGGTAACTGTGTGAATATTTATAGTAATAAAGTTGAGTTCTAGACAAGCTTTTCGACCAATAATAGTCTGTTTAGTTAAATCCGTAATCAAAAATTCCAATTTTGCACAATTTTTAAAGTTACTATCATAACAACAATCAAGACTTACTTTGCCTATTATGGGAACCTCATGATTTGTAAATGATGTAACATATGGTTTTGTTAATATTACATTATTATTAACCTTTAATGAATTGAACGTGTCGATGCTCATAACATTCACATTTGCGCCCGTATCTAATTCACATTGTATTATTTTGTTATTGATTTTCATAGAAATCAATATTGGGTTTTCTAGTTTGGATTCAATTTTGCCAATAAAAAATTCATTATCTGCGATTTCATGGTTATGAACATCAGACGTTATCGTCTCAACTCTATATTTATTTTCTGGCATATGTTTATTACTTGGCAATTTACACATTTTCGAAAAATGATTGAACCTATTACAATTAAAACATTTAGAACCAAATGCAGGGCAGCTGCGAATTGCATGAGATGTGCCACATCTAGAGCAATTTTTTACCTGTTGTGAAGATTTCTTGATGTAGTCCCTTTTTTGTCCTTTTGTGATCTTCTGCACGAGATGATGATGATCTAGTTCTTTGTTGAGGTTCTCGTTGATATCATGGATTTCTTGCTGGCTGTACTCCATCCGTGCTGCAATCTGAATAGCTTTGTCCAGGGTGATATTTTCATCTTCAAGAAGTCTCTCTTTTATTTTCGTGTACCTTGGATCCAATCCGACGATCAGCAAGTCTCGAACAATTGACTGCTGCAAATCTCCCAGTTCACAGGACGAAGAGAGGTTTTTTAGAGCAACAACAAAGTCTTGAATAGATTCACTGGGTGCCTGTTTTCTTGTGAACAACTTATATCTTTCCATAGCAAGGTGTTTTTTTGGTTCAAAATGCGAATTGAAAAGTTTAACCAAATCATCGTAAGTTGTTGGTTTCGTTGTAAATGATTTATAAATTCGCCTACCTTCATTTCCCAGACTAAAAAGGAAAAGATTAATTTTTCGTTCATCGTCCTCTTTATATAGGTTAGATGCTTTAAGATATATTTCATAATTAAAAAACCATTCTTCCCATTCCTCTCTACCTGATTCACTCGGAAGGGGGTCCACTTGTGCTGAGAAGAAACGTGAAGTTGACGGTACATGTGTCGGCGCTGTCATTTTTTCCTTTGTAAGTGTTTCGTCTCGTTTGTTATCGTTGTCACTATTGGGCATTTCCGTATTTTACAGTTTTTTAACTTCTGACACCATGTTAAACATATTAAGATTTAGGGACATAAATAACACATGTTAACTTGGAACAATAATGTCTATATTTTATAAACTCCCTTACTGGTTACATTGTACAGTGTTGACTATTATATAACTTTAACACTTTATTAATAATCCAGATAATATACAAAAAAGGAATTATTTCAAGAGAAAATTCACCAAAAACCAACCAAAACATTAGCATCTTGAATAGGTAACATAATATATTGAAGTATTCATTTATTACATAAAATATTTTTACTTCATTAATAAAAGTTTTAAAATAAATAATGGTTTGACTTATATCTCCTAATTTCTAATGACAGATATTTTCAGATTGAAAAAAATAAAAGTTTTGAATAAATCAGGGAGCACAGTGGCTATGTGTCTTAAGCTAACGGTAGCTGTGTTGAAAGGATCCCAGATTCGAATCCGACTGAGACAGATAAATTATTTAATTTGATAGCGGCCATAGATTGACTGTGGAATCTTCAGATCCTCCTGGTCTCTATAAAATGGATCCAATATTATTGGGAAATAACCTTGTAGTTGAGCATGATCTCGGGCAAGTCACCTCCCTGCACAACTGTTGTCTTAGAAACAGTACAATCACTACTGTTTATCTTAACTAAGATCCTTAATGGGTATAATGGTGCGTGTACTCTTTTATTATAATGAATCATAAGAAGATTTTTCTAGATACATCCATTTTGTATTATTCTTATTTTATTCAAATAGTTAATTGTTTTTTACAGATTGCAGTCGGGATTTGTCTAATATTTAAAGGAAGATTCGATCTGAAAGGAGATGAAAAGAGGATTCAAGCCAATGCTATCAATAATTATGTCATTGTTGGAGTTTTTTTGGTCACCATTATCAATGTTTTCATCGCAGCCTTCAGCATAGGGCCAGAAGCAGCACCACCTTCCACCACGTAGCTTGGTTTATTGTGTATCATCAAATCTATATTTTATATTCCTGTATTTATTTTTATTGATCTTTAAAAGTGCTGTGATAAAAAGTGTGATTTTCTTACTTCAATATAGTTTTAACAGCTTTAATTTGGAGAGGCACAATTAAGAAGTGTTCTTAATCCAAATTTTAGTGCAACAATATCTTGAAAAGACGTAAAAAGAGATAAAAATAGTTTTTGAAAGACCTATCACTGAAGCTGTAGAAGTGTTTTTGAACAAATAACTTTGACTTGAATGAGAGGGCATTATTAAAATAGATATTTCAATAAACTAGTACATAAATGCATGATCATTGGCTAATAAAATGTTTCATATGATCCTAAGGTTCTTAAAAAAGAACAGATTAGAAACATCTTTTCATTTAAAGGAAATATTATAAGTTAGTATTCTATTGTATTAGATTTTATGTTTTGTATGTAATCACTTAAATATAGGATCTCCACATTGAATTTTAAATTACATGAATTATATCATATTCAATTTCACTTTAATTTTGAATCACTGTATATTATAATAATAATTTAAGTTATTTAAATGTTCTACATAATAAAATGCACACACATGTATTGTTTATTATACATATTATTATTATTATTAAATATATATATAAGTAACGATTAGACTGAATGAATGAATTCCTCTTATACAGCTCTATATATAGTCTATTGGATGTATTATAAACTAAGAATAACAAAACTTAATCCTAAACTCCTATTGATATTTACTTCGTCTAAGTGTCTATTTACACCAGTTAACTCCCCCCCTCCAGTTCCTTCGCTAGGAGGAACTCCTAAAAAAAAGAATAAAAAAAAAAAAAGTTTACAACTATAGCCTAAATAATACCTAAGAGTTACACAGGAATAAACACAAAAAATATAACCTGAAAGATCAGAAAGATAACACACAAAACAAGACTTCATGAAATACAAAATAGCTTAAGTACTACCACAATATGTTACAAATTAATTGCCTTCTTAACCACTACACAAGGTAACTAAAATAAAACACAAAACAACACTAACACTCCTGAACCACAGCCTCCGGCCTCAGCGGTGACACTTTATTAGGTACACGCAACTATTCTAAATGGACTGTACGAACCCTGGATGGATGATTGATGTCCCGAATTGTATATAAATTATGTTCCCTAATCGTTATTATTTTAAAGGGCCCCTCATATCTTGCAGCCGTTTTATTTTGTGCTGTCCGCAATCGGCGATAAACAACAGTTCCCAACGGTACTTTGAATGCACCCTCACGTTCTCATTAGCCTTCCGTACTCTAGAGTCTTTTCTTTAATCAATTTTTCTCGAACCTTGCACCATGACGACGTCTGTCCGGCACGTCTCCCTGAAAGTTGCGCCAATAACGCCGTGGTAGTAACCGTCAGTAAATCCCCACGATCGCGCCTTGGTTGGCCAAAGACAATCTCGACCGGAGATAATCCCGTCACCGAGTGGATCGTATTGTTGTAGGCTATGGCATGGCGTCGTATGAATCCAGATTTCGCCTTAATTTGAGAAGCAGAAGGTGTTCCCCAAGCGTATTATGAAGGCGTTCTACCGCGCCTCTGCCCTTTACATGGTGAGGGGTATATAACCACCACGTAATTCCCAGCATAGTACGCTCTTCCCTAATTAAAGCGTTATCGAACTCACGCCCGATCTCAGCCGCGATCGGAAACAATCTGCTCAGGCACCTCGTAACTCGGGCACCATTGCAGCACCTCCTGCCATACCGCCCTAGGTGTCTTCTCCTCTATGGGATAAGTCATTGCAATCTTGCCAAATGTGTCGAGCGCAGTTATCCAGGACTGTCCCTCATTCGAATAGATGTCTATTTGCACACTTTGAAGGGGCTCTTATGCTGTGGGGGGTAACTACCTGTTCCGCCACCGGTGGTTGTCTATGGTATTTCCCACGCTGACACACGGAACATCGACCAATATACTCCTTAACTGTGCGGCCCATGGCTTTTCAATAATACAGTCGTTTGCGTGCGCGCACTGTCTCCTCTATCCTCTATATCTCTAAACGGTGATTTGATTTGCCCGCATGGTGATCGGCAATAATTTGCTGTTGGGTTGTCGGATCGGGAACGGGTTCAACCTGACGTAAACATCGTATTACCGGAAAACTGACCCCTATTCTCTCTTGCCGCCAAAATCTTTGAAACTTCTCGCTTATGATTTTATTGGGACGCGCGACTGGACGCCTCTATGCTGAAGGAAGCTATCCCTCTTATCGAGGAACGGCTCCTCAGGATATACAATGCTTGATTGGATGAGGGATACTTTCCGAGGCAATGGAGAAATGCGGATTTGAGATTGCTCTACAAGGGAAGAGGCTAAGATAAGGAACTACCTAGCTCCTACAGGCCTATCTGCCTTCTCCCTGTGATGAGTAAAGTCCTGGAGGGCCTCATGATCAGACCCACACTCAGCAGGGCTGGTCACCCGCGGCAGTATGGATCGACCAAAGGCAGGGGAACCGTTGACGCGCTGCTGCAGGTACGCAATGACGCTGAAGCGAGGGCGGAGAAGTATGTCATGTTAGTCCTCTTTGACATATCATCCGCCTTCGACTGTGTGTGGTGGCCGAGCGTCCTGCAACAGCTCCAGAGGCACGAGGCGCCGAGCAATATCTTCGCCCTGGTGAAGAGCTACCTCGAGGATAGACAAGTCACGGTCCGAGGTAGCTACCACAGGCACGAGGAGAGAGTGGAGCGAGGATGCCCACAGGGTTCGGTCTTAGGACCGGCCATGTGGAAGCAAGTTTTCGACGAGTTGCTCGGCGTCCTGGAGGAAGAGCGGTTCCCTGCCACGGCGTACGTGGATGACCTCGTTGCGATTGTCTATTCGAATAGCAGAGCCGGGATCTCGGTGGAAGCCGAGAGATGTGCCTGCTTGGTAAGTGCCTGGTGTGAGAGGAAGACGCTGAGGATGGCAGCCGCCAAGACTCAGGCCGTTCTATTGCTTGGAAGAATGGATAGAGCTCACCCTATCACATTCAAAGTAAACGAGAAAAGGATCAGGGCAAGTGAGGTGATCACGTGACCCCTCACTTGGACCACCTGGCGACGAGGGTGAGCCAGACGATGAATGGCCTCAGTCGGATTGGCGGAGCCTTTTGGGGCCTCAGGTGCCCAGTCAACATGACGATCTACAAAGGGTAGATCGTCATGAAAATACTTAGGATATCCTGAGGTATGCGTCCCCCTTCCGGGGCATAAACCTCTCACAGCGGCAAAGAAGAAAGCTGGCAACGGCGCAGAGAACAGCTCTGCTGCGAGTGACCAAGGCGTACAGGACAACATCCCACGAGGAGGTGCAGATCCTGGCGGGAGGTATGCCTGTAGACCTCCTGCTGGGTGAAGATGCTACTAAGCATGATGTGAAGAGAAGAGGCTTGGCAGCCCTTCCGGAGCGAATCCAGGAGAGGATCCGGGCGAACCCGAACAGATGGAAGGACAAGCTCAGGAAGGACTCACTGACGGAATGGAATGAACGGTGGGTGACATCCTTAAAAGGGAGCACCCTTAAGAAATACTTCCCCACTGTCGAATCAAGATTAAAGGCCAACTGGGTCCTTCCTGATTACTGAATGTCGCAGATCCTCATGGGGCATGGGGGCTTCAGATGGAAGCTAAAACAGCACGGATATGATCTGGACCCCAACTGCCCCATCTGCGGAGTTCCGGAAACTGCCGAGCATGTAGTAGCATCATGCACCGCATACGACGTCCTGCGCGCGAGGTTATCCATGAAAACAGGCAACTACGGAGTCACCGAGGACGTGTTCCCTGAACTTGTGAAGGAGGAGAACTACGCAGGTTTCAGGGAGTACGTATACAGATGGAAGGAGGCCGTGGGCCCGGCCCACTTCATGCTTACACGGAGAGGACAGGCATCGGGAAGACCGCCGGACCAAACCTTGGAGGACTCCGAGGAGGACGAAGGATAGGCGCGAGTGAAGAAGGCGAGGAAAGGATAAGGTGTAGCCCTAAGGTGCACAGCTGTGCACCGGGCTACACCATAGTTCCAGTGTTTATATTAATAAATGGATATATAGAATAAAATACCCGATTTGTACCTCCAGTGGTGAACCCCCACTGGAGGAAACCCTGTATGCCTCACAGGCATATAAGATTTTTCTTAAAAAATCCTCTTTTTATCTTATTTTTTTCTGTTTGCAAAATTCGTGGTTTTTCAAAATCAAATGTGTGTGATTCGTTTTTACAATGTGTTGATAGTGCAGTGTTTGTTTTTGAATTTGGTTTTAAATTATTTCTATGGTGATATAATTGCTAATTTGTATTGTTGACTCTTCATGATGCTTATATGCTTGAAAAATAATTTAAAATAATATTGAGGTATAAATAAGATAGATTATTATTACAGTCCAAAGTTTAATTCATAAGATTTGAGAATGACCACGGAGAACATTTCAAACTCCAAGAAAATTTTTTTAAATTTAATTGACAACTATTAAAAAGGTATCTATACTTTTTTTCAGTATTTTAGGACATATTTTTATAACTTATGTATTTATTAGATTGTTGTTTTTATTTAGATTGATAATTTAGAGATTTATAATTATGCAAATATTAATGGACTTGAGAAGTAGTAAAAATATATTTATGAAAAGAAAATTGAAAATGACTTAATAAGTCGAAACGTTTTTAAAATAAAGAAAATTTTTGACTGGATAAAAGGTTTTACTCACTTTAATGAAAGGTCTGATTTTACATTTCACGAACCCTATAGCAAATCTTCCAAATTGATGAATAATCTTTTCGTTCCCCTTATCCATCCCTCCAGTAAACGTATAGCTAATACAATAGAGCCAAACAAAGAACTTGTTATCAATGCTTAGTGAAACTTAAGAAGTTTGGAATGAAAAGTTTTAAGTACATACTTTGAAAATAGAGATCTATACATGAAATTTGTATGCGAATAAGCATGCGAGTGGGGACATTGTTGGAAATCGTGATAAGAGCGAGCAAAGAAAGGAAAGATAGAGGAATTCGGGAAGAAGCGATAACAGATTTTGAGGGGAATCTATGACAAATAGGACATCCCGAGCATCTGTGGACTGGGAATGATGTTAAGTTGGAAATGAAAATAAATTTATTTAGGAAGAAAATTAGATCCATTGAGTAAGGCCTATCAGCAGAATCTGAGAGGAGATTGAATTTTAAATCTCCCACCATTACTTCATTTTGGAAGATAGGATTATATAATATAGTATAAGATAGGTTGTATATTGTAGTAATAATGTCATACATTTTATGCATGTATAATACTTATATGATGCAAATATGACAGTGTATACAATTTTAAATTCTTCTGAGTGAAATTCTTCAGAATCAAAAATAACATAAATATATATATATATATATATATATGTATATATATATATATATATATATATATAATATATATATATATATATATATATATAATATATATATATATATATATATATATATATATATATATATATATATATATAACAATATATATATATATTGTTACGGGCTACTGGGTATTAAAATGAATTAAACAATTCCTTAATCAAAGATACTAATATTTATTAACAAAATGATAAAAAGGATACAATTAAACTATTAACAATTAAGTTAATGAACCAAGATAAATTTATAATAACAATATTCTAAATATTATAATCTAGGCCTAACTCCTATTTAATTATTACAATAATATAAGATATTACTAATTCTAGATAGCTTAACTAGTTACAATAGTTCTTATGAATATATTACACTACAATTTATACTAATAATTAACACTTACAGTTCACTAGTCCACCGACCGTAAGATTCTTCAAGTATCACAAACTGACACACAGTAACAAACAGAAACAGTTTATTACACTCGCGAGACTGTAACAGTTCACTGATACACTTATTACACTGGCCGGTTCAACACTGACTCACTTATTACACTTATCACAGATCTTCACTGGTCTACTCTCAGGCTAAGACTGACTGACTCGAGGTGAGGGAAGTCTTTTTATAGGCAAGGCCGAACATTCTAGAACACGGAGGGGCCAGACAATTCTGGAATATTCTTAATCCTTTGCCGACAAAAGGAGACGATCTAGAACCGTCCTAATCCTATTTTAACTTCTCCCGCCGACGGATTTAAGCCGCTAATCCTCTTGCTTCCGTCTTCCTGCCGGCGCCCGTAACAATATATATATATATATATATATATATATATATATATATATATATATATATATATAAGTTAACTGGTGTAAATAGACACTTAGACGTAGTAAATATCAATAGGAGTTTAGGATTAAGTTTTGTTATTCTTAGTTTATAATACATCCAATAGACTCTATATAGAGCTGTAATAGAGAAATAAAGTTAGTTGATATCTATATGCGTGTCGTGATTCTGCCCCAAAACCCCTTTTTTTTACGTCATACATTCAGTCTAATCGTTACTGGTGCCGAAACTGTTCGTTGTCACGTGATGTCGTTGGAATCGGACGAGGAAGCCGACGATGAGGATGATAACTTTGATCATGAACAACTTCAAGGTAAGGAATATGTCTTTAACATACATGTTGTTTACAAACAGCCAGGTATGTGTGTCATTGAATAATTATGCCGTTTTTTTTTTTTATGCGGGATATGACAAAATTAAATCGGAAAAAAACTTTTGGAACAGCTGTCAAGGGTTCGAGAATATTACAAAGAAAAAAGTGATGAAAATGGCTTTACATTATTGAATGATCTGATTATTCACCAAGAACATCAAATGGCCAGGGCTATTTACAAAAAGCAAATTCTAATTAGCAATTGTTAAAACAGAAACGTAAACATTAGTGTAACTAACAATTAGGTTATTACATTATATATATTTTCAGATTTGTACATATTCTTTTCTGTTGTGTACCAAATAAATTAGTGCATTATTTATGCAGAACAATTGTCTTGGCGTTGATTTGTATCCATAACCTGTTTTCCCTGAGAACTCCTCTATGGCGGACACGTTTATTCGGCCCATGAATGTCCGTTGTAGAGGGGTTTCACTATCATCTACAATTCGAAATGTTTGTTGAAACGTCCATTTCTTGACGAAATGATCACCAAAGTTTACATATTTCCCATATTTACACTCTTATTTCCATATAAAAAATTTTAGTGACTTAATTTAAAGCGAAAGTCTGCGGAACTGATACCCAAAATTGAATGTAAGAGATTATATTATTAGAAATGATAGGAATAGAAAGAAAGAAAGAAATAAAATGAACAAAAGTTAAATAACAAAATAATTGATGAGAAATAAAAAGAGTGAAATGAAATTTAGAAGATATTAACGCAAAAATAGTAAAATTAGACGAGAAATGATTTTCTTATAAAGAATTTCATGACATAAAAGACAATCTTTCTTTTTTTTATTTAATTTATTTATTGAAATGTACAACAGTATAACAAATATATTAAGTAAATAGAATGAAAGATACACAATGGCATGAAATAAAGGCAAATAGAGAAACTGCCCACTGTTAGTACTCGAATAATACTCGTAAATTCAACTTAGAAGATCACGAAGCCATCTTCTTTTCAGACGCCTCGGAGGATTATCAGGAATTGAAGAGATAGTGCTTGTAACTAGTTGGTTTGGTATGTTATGAAAAGATTGAAGAGATATCGGGTTCGGTGCAGTTCAGTAACAAATGAGACATTAAGGTCATTATGGATTACTCTGTTCGCAGCTAAGTAACGAGCATTGAGAATTTTATGAAAGGTTTTGGATTTTAAGAATTGGATATAAGAGGAATTCAATGGCTTTGTGGAACCCAAAGCTCTACTCCGTGAAAGACAAAATGAGCTTGAAATTGGTTACTATTAAAATGAACATGAAGCTATGAGTTCATATTAAATTTACAAACATTAAAAGTTTTTATCGTCTTTACAGGGATCATTTGTGGGAAAAATTGTGGCCCATCTAAAATCTTCTTTCCCAAATATATTGCTTCAAATATTGGCGGCAATAGAAAATAATGCTTTCTTGAAAATATTTTCAACAATAGACAAGTATTGTTGTTCGTGTAAGCCAAAAATCCATCTTACAGCCTTTATTTAATATATATATATATATATATATATATATATATATATATATATATATATATATATATATTTATTTATTTATAGATGTTACATCTTAATAATAGTGCAAACATATATTTTTTTTTTCGATTTTTCGATAAATGACTTGTACACTGCCTATAACTTTATTTTGATTATAAGCCCCTGAAACCATTTGCCGAGCCTGATGCGGAATCCCCTTCGACGTCAGGCAGTGCCTCTCCGACCACGCTCTGAGAAACCAACGGATGGCGAATTGGTGGAGTATATACTCACAGGATGACTCCAGTTCCTTGCTAGTTCTAGAGCAGTGCGCTCTTTGTGTTCGCTTCAGCCATTATTATCAGCTCATATGGATAGCAAATATCACAGTGAAATGGAGGTATGTCTTTTCATCGATATCTCTATAGAAATATTTCCCAGAAACAGTTAATATTATAATTTGTAGGTATCAGTTCCGCAGGTCGTCGCTTCGAGTTACTAATGATATTATTGATAATAAGCCACAACAAGAATTAACTTTTCATTCGTTTACTTTTTGATAATATCGAAAATAAAATTAATCCTGAGTTTTAACTTAAAAAAAGAGCGTGGTTATGGGAAATGCGTATATTTTGGTTATCATTTCATCAAGATATAAACGGTTAAGTTTACATTATTTGGTAGTACTTATTATGGTATCGCTTCGTGTAAAGTCACAATAAGCTTTAACTTTTCATTCGTTCCTATTTTTAAAATGCTTGACAATAAAAATAATCGTAAGTTTTAGTAAGAAAACAGAATGCACTTATTGGATATGTGTATATTTCGGTAATCATTTCATCAAGAAATTGATGTTTCAACAAACATATGTCATTTACGTGTTTAAATTAAAACTTGTTGTGACTTAAATCGAGTCACAAGTTAAACTTTTCATTCGTTTCATCAAGATATAAACGTTTAAGTTAACATTTCGAAGTAAAGATGATGTATGTTTGTCGAAATGTTTCTTGATGAAATTATTACTGAAATATACACATTTCCCATAATTACAATCTCCTTTTTTATAAAAAAAACTCACGATTATTTTTATTTTAGAAAATATTAAAAAGGAAACAAATGAAAAATTGAAACTTGTGACTTAATTCAAAACGAAAACCTGAGAAACTGAGTTTTGTTTTTTTATTACAAATTAACAACAAAAAATTCCTTTGATTCAAAGACCATTCATAATACACATTAAATATCAAGTTTTTTTTTAGATTAAATTCCAATACATAAAGTGTCACTCAGGCTGCAATTGCAGCTCAAGGATGTCAAGATATTTTCCCCTACGTTTTGTACAAGCCGGGCATACCACAACCTAAATCAGAACTCGATCATTTTTGCTTCCTTGCGGAAATAAATATTGGTTCTGCATAATTTCAGAAAACATTAAAAATAAAATTGTTAAAAATCAGCCTAAAAGACCAATTTAATGAATTAAGATGTTATTCATTAACAACAAGCATTAACTTTACATTCGTTTCCATTTTTAATATGCTTGAAAATAAAAATGATCGTAAGTTTTAGTTAGAAAAAGTGTACTTATTGGAAATGTGTATATTTCGATAATCATTTCATCAAGAAATTGATGTACCAATAAACATGAGTCATATAAATGTTTAAATTAATACTTGTGACTTAAATCGAGTCACAAGTTTAAAATTTTCATTCGTTTCGTTTTTAATGTTCTTGATAATAAAAATAATCGTGAACTTTAGTACTGAAAAAAAGAGTGTAATTTTGTGAAATGTGTATATTTCGGTTATCATTTCATCAAGGAAATTGATGTTTCAACTTACATTTCAAAGTATAATTGATGTATGTTTGCTGAAACGCTCATTTATTGATGAAATTATAACAGAAGAGTATACATTTCCCATAATTAATTTTATGTATAGTTTGGTTTGAAAATTACAAAAATAAAGATATTAAGAAAAAGTTCACATAAACTATGGAATATTGGAGTTGCAAAACTAGCATTTATGAAAATGAAAATATATAATTTTTATATATAATTATATAATATAAAAGGAATTATTATTTTGATAAACAACTATATATATGTCACTGGGTCAGAGCTAATCTAATACTTAAAACTTTAGATAGAAAATAATAGAGATTAACAATATAATTGTTGGATTTTGGATTCAATGAAATACAAATATCCTAGTCGTATGAGCTTAAATATTTAGTTCTAGGTTCTACCTAAAATGGACAGGCAAAAAATATGTGCTTTAGATCATCAAGTGAATTCTTTTATGTATATGCTCTCTGAAGAAGCTCAATGTTATTTATTTTGAACTTGTTCTGCCGACAGAATATGGACGGAGACGAAGACTTGAGCGGCTCCACCTCGAAGGAGAAGGGCTCCAGATCTGGAAGATATGCGGCGAAGAAGACGGTGGCGCAGGGTATGATGGACCTGGCTCTAATCACCGCCAACGCCAACCAGCTCCGCTACGTCATCCAGTACCAAAGTTCCTCCCCTACCTACTATTTCGTCTTCAGTCTAATCATCATCAGCATCCTAATACAGGTTGGTACGACTTTTAAAAGACGCAATGATACTAACTTACTGTAGGATGCCATCAGTCTTTGAGTAGTCTAATATTAATTTCCTTGTAGTGATATAGCTATATATATATATATATATATATATATATATATATATATATATATATATATATATATATATATATATATATATATATATATATATATATATATATATATATAATATATACATATACATACCTTATATATACCCATAAAGGGTATTGGAGTCAGTAAATGGTTATGACTAAAGGCCGGATTTTGTGCAGTAAAAATTTTAAAAACGTGCAATCAAAATTAGCCAAACGTGCAATCAAAATAAAATACATTGACAAACGTGCAATTCAACCTTCTACTGTGTGAAGAGGTGATGTGTAATTAAAAATATCATATACAGTCGAGATACGAGTTTAATTAGTTCTGTAACCTTGCTCTTATGTCAATTTGCTCGTATCTCAAAGCAATTTTCACCATTGAAATTAATTGAAATGCCATTAATTCGTTCCAGCCCCAAAAATGCTACCCCAATTGTTTTTGTTACGTATTTTTGAATAAGAAAAATGTATTTATAAATGGCCATGGGCAGATCCAGGATTTTTTTCTGGGGGTGGGGCACAACGGGCAAACGAGCAAACAAATCAATAATAACTTAGAAATACACTTGTAGTATTCATAGAAAGGCTTATTAAAATATCTAAATAATAGTTTCACTCATGTTATTTCTGTTATTTTAACAACTATCATCACATGATTTGCCTATAAGTATGTACTGTAATGGATTCTCCACAGTACACAAACAACCGTCTGGGGGGGCACGTGCCCCCATGCCCCCCTGGATCCGCCTATGTAAATGGCAAATATTGACTGGATTTAAACGAGTCTTCCGATGCCTCGTCTGTGGAAGTGCGCGGGGTCTGATTCAGCAAATCACCGTGAATCGCTCGTGCCTTCTCGCATATGATGCATGGACAGGCAAAAACTATGTGCTTTATATCATCATTAAGGTATCGCCTTTAAGCTGCTTCTCTGCTAAAATTTTATTAAAATTTACAATCATCTAAATTTCCATATTATGTTCCGCAATGTTATATCATCGGTCATCTAATATGTGTTTCACATGTGAAAACATACGCTCCACATTAACACTTGTGATGGGATATCTTTTGTAGTTACTCAATATTACTGGATCCAGCTCCACATCTGTGTCTTCTCCGTTGAGAGCTTTGTTTTAAAATTTTGTAACCCGTGTTCTATAATTAATTTAAATTTAACAAAAATTGTTTTTCCCTTTTCGTTTTCGATTTTTCTAATTCATCTCCAACTTTCCCTTTAAAATTAATCTGTGATGTCAACGTTAAGTTTTGCTCTTCAAGCTTTTTTATTTGCGAAGGAAGAACCGATAAATGGGATCTTATAATGCTAGATCTGATGCAACAGATGTTTAAAACAGTTTTAAACATAAAACAGTGTTTTAAAAACTGTTTGTGTTTTTTTTTTTAACACTGTTTTAAACATAAAACAACATTTAACAAATTTAAAACAGTTTTTACTTTTTTTACAGAAAGTGCGTCATCTTCAAGAGTAGAAACAAACTCTTTAAAATTATTAAAATGATCTGAATATAAAAGGGCTGCTTCAATCCACGTTCCTCATCTAGTTATCACAGTTTCTGGGGGAAGGGGACAGTCCATACTAGACCTGAGTCGATCGATCATTCGTGGTGATTGAATCGATCATTTCGATCATTCGGGTCTCAGTCTGAGACTTTTCAGTACCAGCTCCAACGGTTACTGTGATTTTTCTTACATATGATTTGTTAAATGCTACCTAGAGTGATTGCGTCGGTTTATTTAATTTCACATCTTGAATATAACGATCACAGAATACGCATTATAAGGATAATAATTACTTAATAATAAATACTTAGACACTTGTATAATTAACTATAATCCTAGTCTCAGTTTCGTTGTATGCTTATAAGCTAAAGTTAAAATTCGTATTAATATTGTAAATGCTTGTTAGTTCATTTAACGTCACTTTATGCTGCTATGGCTAATCGAACGAAGCTACGGTGGGAGCTCTAAATTTTGCCTATCCAGGTTTAATTAGGATAGGGATTTTTAAGTACTTGACATCGTACAGGCTCGGTACCCCCGTTTAACGTCTCTTCCGAAGGACGGCGTAACTAAGGATTTTTTACTCCCTTAAAAAAATCCTAGGGCCACCTGCCGGGCTACGAACCCGCGATCTTGGGCTTAGTAGTTTGTTACGCTAACCACTAGACCACAGGTCACCTTATATTGTAAATGCGAAAGTGTGTCTGTCTTTCTGTTATGTATCCTTTGATGGCTTAACTACTAAGCTCATTTAATGAAATTATAGTGTATGTATTTACTTTGTCCATAACCCCAGAATGAAAATAGGATTTTTTATTAAATGTACAAGTAAAATTTAAACAATTTTTTTATTGTTTGAAAGTCTGTTAAAGCGAAGTTATAGCAACAACACATTCTGTGAAAAACTAAAATAAATATTAAATAGTACAGAGAATTTTTGGAAGTTTCATGAAATTAATACTATTCTTAGGTAACCTAATGTAGCATCCTGTCTCTTGGTTATTAATGCTATACACTCATGCATTTTAATCTTTATATTTACTATGCTTAGCAATTTTTACTATATTTTAATTTTGAATTGTCTGTATTTTGCATATTTAGCCCTGAAGAAGATCTGCAAAGTAGGTCGAAACGTTTCTACTAAATAAACATTTCTCCATATCTAAGAGAAATTTATTAGCCTCTACCCGGACCATTTTCTTCCACATAGATTCTTTCAATCCTTTGTTGACAATTCGACATTACCCGCTTTAGAGAGAGTGCGACGAGCGCGCTAGCGGCCAGACTATGAACGAAAGAATAAAATCAATAAAAGGATTCGATCAATCACTATCGAAACAGGTCTGATTGAATCATGATCGAATCTTTTTAAAAACAGTGATTCGATCACTCGTGCATGGGCTACGATCGAATCAAAAGGATTCGATCAATCACGCCTAGTCCATACTATTACTATAAGCTGTCACACGGTGAGGAGCTTTTAAAAATACTTTCCTCCATTATTAACAAGTTAGTTGACATTTGGGAAAATTTTCCTCACTTTTTCAGCTACGCGGTTTAAACCAGGCGCTACACAAGTTACAAGCACCATATTTGAATAAAAAACTTTTATTGCTCTCCAGCTTTTAGCATATACGGAGTGGCATCGCTAACAAATAAAATACTTTTATCTTGGTAGGATGTTTGACAGAAAAAAATTGCTAAACTGTCGTTCACTAATCGAGAGACAGTCTCGTAGTTCGTTTTTGGAAGCTGCTTGCATGAAAAGAGGTATGGTTTGGGTTCCAACTTTTAAAATCTCCGGGTGAAGGATTCCAACAATTAAACTGCAAATTTAAAGTCCCCGTGGTTCTGTTGTTTCATCTACCATGATGTAAATATAACTGTTTTTAATTAGTTTTCATATTACTTCAAAAGAATGTTCACAACATTTTTGTTAAGATAATTTTTTCTTAGGGTGCTCTCGTCAGGAATGTTTTGTTTTGTGTATTTTTGCAAAAAAGACTTGAAGGGCTTGGACTGCAGTTTATTGAACGGAATATTGGAAGCGACCATGGCGTAACATAAATCGGTAAAAAATGTTTGTTTATTGTCTAATGACGAGCAGCTTTGTGTAACCGTTTTTTTGGATAATAACTTGGATTTTTGTGCTGCAGTTAACTGTGTGTGCCCACCTATAAAAATAAAAAGATATTGGGAATACTCAAATGCTATCGTGTGCTACTTATGAAAAGATAGAATGTACTTACTTGAGTTGCAATGAGCATCCACTTGAGATTTTCGATCGGAACCAATTGATTCATTGCAAGAACGAAAAATTGTTTTCACGTCTGATTCCAATTCTCGGTACGGTTTTATCCAAATTTTGATCCAACATCGGCTTGATGTCACTTAATTTTCACTATTGTACTTGTTTACCGAACTAAACTCAACTTTAGAACGAAACGAAAATAAGAGAGTAGGTTGGAAGGTTGAGTCAAATCAAATTAGAACTTCTAAGAAAGTTAATACAAAAGAAACGTTGTTCGACATTATACCATTTCCTTAACGAGTTCTAAGAAATATTTGGAAATCATGAGTCATTTTTTTCTTTCTTGGAAAATTAAGTAGGTAAATATTATTGTTGATGATTTCAAAATAAATCACAACTATTCTCTATATAAAATTTTTTAAAAAATCAATACTTTTAATTAATAAAGTATTTTAAAAAAATGCGTTTTCGTGCACTGAAAACCGAAAATGTGCAAATTTGTGCAGTAACCCCCAAAATGTGCAATATAAAATTTATATTATTTTAATCTCCTTTCCTTGATTCGGATAAGAATCGAATTTTCATTGAATTCTGAGAAAGCAATAAAAAGTTGCAATTGCACGGAAATCCGGTCTTTAGTTATGACCGTAACGTTTCAAAGCGGAGCCGTTCGTTCCGCAGGCCGAGATCACATACCAATCACTAGATTTCCCCCAACTTTAGAGAAAGAGTAAGTCCTAGGAGGGTCTACAGGTCCCATGGCGTCGATCTATGACTGTTAACAAGTCAAATAATTTATCTGTCATAGCCTGAATGTGGGTATACTGCGTTTTTATGACAGGGGTGGTGAAATTTGGCTGAGATCTCGCACAACACCAGGTTTTGCCCTTAATTAAGAGAACCCACTTTATAGAGACGGGGTGAGTCCTAGGAATCCTGCAATTTCCTCAGGGTTTCTCTATAGCTGTTAAAAGATTAAATAATTTATCTACCACAGCCGGATTTAGATCTACACACTGAGCTTTCCCTGATCCCAATTTAACTCAATTTTTTGTTAGTACTCGTTATAAAAACTTACTAAAAACTCATCTCGCCCTCCTCCCAAAAAAGTCTAAACAATTATTTTTTAACAAAACAAGAAGAATGTAAATTTGAGAAGAAAAGGCGAGTACGCTTCAATTTCGCCTGCTGTGACTTAAAACGGATGGTAAGGTGGTCGGAAAATGGGGTGGGATGATACAGG
This sequence comes from Arma custos, assembly GCA_037127475.1. NCBI lineage: Eukaryota > Metazoa > Arthropoda > Insecta > Hemiptera > Pentatomidae > Arma > Arma custos. The sequence goes on along the minus strand of CM073759.1, from coordinate 124,834,972 downwards.
GACATAATAACAGGAAAGAATAACAATTTTTTTTATTCACAGTTCTGAAAAAGTTATAATCTTCCAAATTGAAAATTTACGTTATATGTATTACATTTTTGTCTTTAGCGGAAAAAAAGAAAAGAAAAACTCGGGTTACCGAGTTTAACATTTAAAAATATCGAGTTATCTTAAAAATGTATGGTTTATTATATTTTTTATACATTTTATTTTTATTTTTTCATTTTTAAAGAATACTAATATTTCATAATTGTAGAATAAGTATGATTGTAGTGTAAGTATGATTGATTATATATGATGAATAATAGAATAAGATTCATTGACCCAATGAAAATATTTCACCCGACATAATAATTTAAAGAATTACCGGAGGATCTTTATTTGCTTGAAGGTACCTGGCTTCTTGGAAACAAAACACCCGAGGAAGAAGAATATAAGGAAACTAAAATGGACGAACAAGATCCGTGAGGAAAAGCTTGTTGGCTGCGAAGGAGCTGGCATTATGTAATGCTGGCCTTGGCGTTGAAACCGACGTGTGGAGGGGGGATCGTATCCGGGAAACAATTAGAGGAAAATCGCTTTTAACATGTCTTGAAAAAATAAGATATGTAACGGCGAGGGGCGCATGCGCTGCAACAATAGTATATAAAAACAGGCGAGGGAAAAATCTGGATGCTCTACGTCATAACATTTCACTCTCTCTCACTCCTTGGCACTACGGTCCTACAAGGACCTGGGCCTCATCCACCACTGCCTGCCAATCACTTCGATCCCTAGCAAGTCTTCTCCAATGTCTGATTCCCAGCTGGTGAAGATCGGCCTCCACACCATCTAGCCATCTAGTACGGGGCCTTCCTTTGGGTCTTTTAGCACCGAGCTTCCCAAACAACAGTCTTCTGGGCAATCTTGTCTCCGGCATCCTCATCACATGACCCAACCATCTTAATCTAGATCTTTTTACGAAAGAAACTAAGTCTGGCTCTCTGTGAAATTGTCGGAGTTCTGCATTATTACGGATCCTCCATGTTCCCTGGTCGTAGATGGATCCATAAATCCGCCGCAGTATTTTCCTCTCCCAAACATTCCATTCTTTTTGCATGGTTACTCAGTACCCAACTTTTACAACCATTAGCTATTGGCCTGACAATGGTTTTATACAAGGTGATCTTGGACCTTTTTGACAATTGCCCAGTTTTAAGAGCCTTTTGTATTGCATAGTAACAACCAGCGGCAAGCTTTTATGTTCCTCCTCTATCTGGTAGTTGTGTGTTACTATTGCGCCTAGGTATTTAAAATTCTGATTTTGCTTAAAGCTGAACTCCATAAACGGGGCTTGTTCTTCTACCTATACGTTCCTTCTTGAGGTACATATACATGTACATGGTCTTGGCCTCGTATATGCAAACCCATTTTTTCTCCTGCTTGGTTGAATTCCTGGAAGGCTCCTGGGAGTGCTGCTTTACTCTTGCCAGCTAGAACATCATCCGGATAGGCTAAATCTTGCGTCATCCTATTGCATATTGTTCCATCTGGGATTGTTCGGATCGTACGCGCTGCTGTTTCGAGGGCTAAACTGAAGAGCACTGGCGACAGTGGACCATCTTGTCTCAGACCATCAACCACCACGAATTTCTCAGAGAGCATGTTCCCTATTTTAACTTGGCATCTCGTGTTTGTGAGGGTCATCCTTGTAAGGCGAACTAGTTTTCTTGGTAGTCCTAGCTCCAGCATGCTATGTAACAGTTTGCTACGTCATAACATGTAGTAGTTTCAATTTAACATTTCCGGTTGGCCTGAGTAAACGGCAATGAAAGTAGAAGAGGATATGAAGCCAGCACGTCCGTCCAAGGATGTGTAAAAACATGGCACACCTAGCCATTTCTAGCCTCACCTATTTTATATCCGTCTCTTAAAAAGTGAAACGATACGCTTGCTTGTTTTGTGCATTACAAAAAAGGATAACAATGTCGCGTGGTGGGCAAATGTCCGGAAATGAAACGGCGCTGAGCAAATGTTTCATCTCCACCATACCGTTCCTAACGTTAACAAAATCGGCTATAAAATTTCATCCAACTCTAGATCTAAGTTACAATTATGTTTCTAAACCTAAATGCCTAAGTAGGAACAACACAATACTATACAATTTTGTAAAATTTGCATATGTAGATTGGTTACAGTATTTGGGGACAACAATGACTAAAATAAGCGGAATTGAAGAGGAAATAAAATGAAGGAACAAAAGCGGGAAGTGCTAGCTGTTTCTCAATCGTTTAATAACTCGGTTTTAATCTGTTGCCCAAAAAAGTAAGAATTAGCAAGATTCTTACACGGAAACGTTTGTTTAATTTAATTCAAGTTGACTGTCTTCCTATAATTGGTAAACATTCGAAAATTATACCAAGAAATATATGGGAGGATAGGATTAGAGAAGGGAATATTTAGAAGATTGGTCTTGGCATCATAATTGGGCCTCCAAGAATAATTGAAGTTTTTATAAAAACAATTGAGGATAACTTCAAAGGTATGCATGATTATGAACAGATCAGGGAGGCTTTGGTTTGTATTTATATGTTCCTGATTACCCCCAATACCCAGTTTACGCACCCAACTATCGGGATAAGTTGATACGTGAGGAAAAATACTTTAACAAGAAGCGAAGAGGTAGAAGATATGAGTGATTAAAAGCGGACAGTAGGGATTGTGTAGCAGTCAAGGGTAGGGCTGGGAGCTATATCAGCCGTCATCATTTGGCAACTGTGCGGCAAGTGCATATATCTGTCATCTGTAGCAGGTTTGGAGAGGCATGAGTATATTTTAATTCAACAAAAAGCCGAAAAAAATCTCAAAAAAGGGTATTTATAGCGTTCGAAAATATTTGGCATGAATTTGTACTGTACACGTGTTTTTTTAAAGTAGATGTAAAGCTAAAATATATTTTAAAAATATTAAATTCGAAAAATATACTAAGCACTTTAGACAAAATACAATTTTTTTATAATAAGCAAAGTATCAAAACGTTTTGACGTAAGCTCTTTCACATAAAAAAAAATTGCCAATGAAGTCAAAATTAATCATTAATATTTTCGAAAGTAAAAATTAACCGTAAAGTTATTCTGTTGTAAATATCATTCAATTATGGAAGGTATCCATTTTTACTCATAAATATCATGATTTCCTTGTAATGATATTCTTATTGTAACTTATTCTTGTAATATAAATTGAATACTATTCAAGATGGATTGATATATACTCGTATGTTTCCTAAAGGTCTACAAGCACCATATCTTTAAATATAGCAATTGCATGGTACTGGCTGCTGTCCCGCTAGCGACAGCTAGGATTTCGGAGTGACGTAAGTCGGAATGGGCCAATTCTTGCGGCTTCGTGGGTCTGGTATTATTGTGGCAGTGCGTTTCTAGCTGGCTTCTTAACAGGAAGAAGTAGTTGGAAATTAATAAGTAATGGATGGTTTGGAATAGATTTCAGATTGTAATGCGGTAGTACAAAGAATGATCCAAGAAGTATACTTAAGAAGTTAAAATTTGCTAAGGGGCAGTGAATGAGTTTAATTGTTGGTCAGATTTATCCAATGGTATATGAGGATGAAGGATGATGGAGGAAGATTGAAGGAGGATGAAGGACAAAATCTGGCGCGGAGGGTGTTTACAGAAAAGAGGAGGAGGCAACCTTGGCGAGGGCGTCATACCCCTCCGAGACATTAGTTTGCCGTGGCTACACCTACCTCAACTGTCAGCTCCAGCCCAGCCTCTTCACAGCCCCATTCCAGCGGCCGTTCCTATGCGGCTCAGTTTAGGAACCATAACCTTCAAACTGGGAGAAAGGACGAGACCAAACACGGTGATTCCTCATCGGAGCGGTAATACAACCGGTGAAGTATGGCCTAAAACTGATTCTAATTCCGCTACTTCCTGTCGAATCCTGGAACACCACACTGGGTCAGAGTTCTATGAACGCCCTGTTTCTTGCAACGGTACCAATTTGAAATGAACTGGATTATGCATTGCCATTTGAGGTCGACACTTGGATTTGCATGATTGGTTATATAGTAATAAGCTGAATATTAAAATGTACTTACGACTCCTGGCTTGGTAGACGGTGGTCGGCGTGGAGGCGGGGTGTTGTGGCTGCTGGTAGTAAGGGGAGAGGAAGTGCGCGGGTGGGTAGATCGGGGCTTCCATCGCACCTCCGTTCTCAGGGCTTCTTCTGTAAGAACTTCCTGCAGCCGGGCCCAGGCACAATATTAACAAAATATGTAACAAATCCCATTAATAACATACAAACATCAACCAATGGCTAATATTAGGACTTTAAGTACCCTAAATTGTAAGTTCAGATCAGCAGCGTGCCAAGGGTATAAGTACGGTACCAATTAGTAATTTGCAACCAAATATGTAGAACAAAAATATTAATTTTTTCCCCTCCATATTGAAATTAACGCGTCTTGATGTGGACGGTGTCTATTACGTGTATTACTTCCTTAGAATTTTATTTCAATAGTCAGTAAAGGAGTTCCCTTACTATAATTATTTTCAAATATTGGTACATACTATCGTGCAAGTTAGTACCACATGTAAATATGTATGCGAATCTTTTATTTGTTTATAATTTTTTAATTTACATGAAAGTTTCTGGATGTCCCCGAATGTGCTTGATGTACAGATCGATTTGTCATTTTATGCAGGTCTAACATAGAGGCTATTTTTTGGATTTATACAATTTAAAAAGTTTGATACCAAACTAAAACAGTTAGAACTATTGCGAACTCTTGGCGCACCACTGAATCAAAGTACTCTAAATTTCAAATACTTAACTGATACAATAAAAATCAAGTGATCCTTGAAAAGTTACAGAATCCTGAAGAACTATCAACTACTTGTCAAGCATAGAAAGGATTCCGATGTACTACTTTTTATCTTTTATCTTTAGCAAGAGTATAAAATACAAAAAAATTTAAATATAAGAAAAAAATTACAATAAAAATATTTAAATGAATGAACAGAGACAATTGATAAAATCTTTACAAAGCTCATACCAAGGTTCCAATAAAGAAGTTTAGAAAGTTGTACATCTCAAAGATTTTTCTACTAAAGTTATACTTTTTCTAAATTATAACTATTATGATTTAGAAAACTATAACACGAAAGTTAAAAAGTAAGAATTTCGGATTTGGGAATTACTTTTGATTTCTTCAAATTTAATAAGAAAATAGAGTACTGGCGTTATTGAAAGTAAATAATGATTATTTTCAAGAATAATACAATATTTTTTTGTTGTAATATTAAGGTATATGGGTAACGTGGTAATAATTCCCGACCGAGATTAGACATAGTGAATATAAACATTTCATTTATTAATTTTTTTAATGAACTTTGTGAAAAAGTGATACTGACAAAAATAGTAGAAATAATCCTTCTTTAAACTATTCTAAAACAGGAAACTTTTTTTTAAATGCATATCACAAGAAGTTTTATTTCGATTGTAGGAAGCTTTAAAAAAAAAAAAATGTTTATATGGATATAATTAAATATTTAATCAAAAACGTTTGTTTTGTTGGTTTCCATAAAATTGTATTTAAAAAAAAATATTAGAGTAATCAGTTGTTGGCATTTAATTTCAAAATTAAAATTTTTAAAAACATTACCATTACATTACCAATTATGTATGAGGAGGTTTTAAATTTATAACATTATGATATATGTTATAGCTGTTGAAAATAAAAATGTATTTTAATAATATAAAGGTAGTTCCATCTCTCATAACCTTTTAGATTCCCTACTCCGATCTGATGGACCGCGCTTCATTGCTGGAGGAGACTACAATGCTTAACACCAATGATGGGTTTGTCGAACATCCAACTCCCGCGGAAATATTTTATCTTCTCTAACATCCTCAAAGAGCTACTCAATCCTTGCCCCAAAAAAATACTACCTATTGGCCTACATCGTTCAAAAAATGCCCCGATATCCTTGACATATTTGTTACATCCCAGATTTCCCCCGCACAAGCCAATATTGAATCCTTGGACGACCTTTCATCAAATCATAGTCCAGTACTTCTTTTCTTGCACTCAAGTTTCACTCCCAAGCCTTCCCCTCCCACATTGATTACAGGACGTGTCAACTGGGACGATTTTTGTTATGACTTGGAGGACAAACTGGACTTAAAAATTTCACTCAAGACAAAACAGGACATAGATACAGCCATAGAAAAACTTACAACATCAATCAGAAACAGTTTACATGATAACACCACAAATCATACAAATAATATCTATCAACAGACTTATTTGCCACAGCATATTCGTATCTTATTAAGAGAAAAACGCAGAGCAAGATCGAAGTGGCATAGAACTCGATATCCAGCAGATAAAACTATCTATACAAAATTAACGAACAAACTAAAAGCAGAAATCAAGAAGTTCAAAATTTAATTACCTGGACTGAAAATCTTACAACCACCAAAAAACTCCTAAAGTTCAAAGAATTGAATCATCCACTTCTTACTGAATCAAATAACTTGACAATATCTGACGTAGAAAAATCACAGTTATTTGGTCAATACCTTTCCAAAATCTTTAATCCACATCCTGATATCATTAACCCAACTCACATTGAGTGTATAAAAGAAGCGTTAGATGTTCCCCTTCAAATGTCCCTTCCATCCAAAGCATTTCATCCTTCAGAAATATCCAACATTATTCACAGATTACCTTCCCGCAAAGCTCCTGGGCACGATCTCATCACAATTCATATCTTAAAACACCTTCCTAGAAAAGCCATTCTATTCCTTACCTATATATATGTAATGCCGTACTCCGCTCCACATATTTTCCTGACCTCTGGAAATTATCCATTGTAAAAATGATACCCAAACCTAAAAAAAACAAAAAACAGAATACCCATCCAATGGATTCCAAGCATCCCACTCCACCATTCAGCAATGTCATCGTGTGGTGGATCGTGAGGTCTCCTCTGCATTAGAACGTGGATCATATTGTTCGGGCCTCTTTCTTGACGTGGAACAGGCTTTTGACCGAGTCTGGCATCCGAGCTTGCTCTACAAACTCCGTAAATTCCTAGCACCTACATACTTTCTCATCCTTCAATCCTATCTCACAAATAGAGCTTTCAAAGTAAAGCATAATAATGTCTATTCATCCCTCTTTTACCAATCTGCTGGTGTTCCTCAAGGTAGTATCCTTGGCCCAATCCTGGATACAGCTGACGTCCCAACTCATCCTAATACTATCCTTACCACGTATGCTGATGATACATGTGTATTATCAGTCAACATCAATCCAGTTATTGCATCCCAAAGCCTCCAATCCCATATCACTGATCTTGAAGAATGGTGTCAAAACTGGAGAATTAAAATAAATTCTCAAAAATCGTATCAAATCACTTTTACCTTACATCGTAAACCAATGACTTCAGTATCCATTAATAATATCCCACTGGTGCCTGTAGAACATTACGGTACTTAGGGTTGCACCTCGACAAACGATTAACCTAGAATCCTTATACAAAGATAAAAAAAATATAAAATATAAGTGTTACGGGCCCCGGCAGGAAGGCGGAAGCGGGGGATTAGCGGCTTAACTCATTTTTAAAAGTTGCAGACAACTTGCTTAAATCAGTTTCAAACAGAACGTTATCTGGATTTTCCCCTAAATCTACAAAAAATTGACGCAAGCGCTGTTGCAATACACTTTTAGTTCCGGATGAATCCAGATCACGCTCCTCCAACTCCCGTTTCAAATCCGCAACTTTTAAATCAATTAATTTAACACTTTTAGAAGCCATTCTGCACACAGTAGCCCAATAATCACAAAATGCAAGACAAAATACAAAATAATAGCAATTACACAATGACCCCACACCTGACACCAATTTGTTACGGGCTACTGGGTATTAAAATGAATTAAACAATTCCTTAATCAAAGATACTAATATTTATTAACAAAAGTGATTAAAAAGATACAATTAAACTATTAACAATTAAATTATTAAACTAATATAAATTTATAATAACAATATTCTAAATATTATAATCTAGGCCTAACTCCTATTTAATTATTACAATAATATAAGATATTACTAATTCTAGATAGCTTAACTAGTTACAATAGTTGTTATGAATATATTACACTACAATTTATACTAATAATTAACACAGTTCACTAGTCCACCGACCCTAAGATTCTTCAAGTATCACAAACTGACACACAGTAACAAACAGAAACAGTTTATTACACTCGCGAGACTGTTACAGTTCACTGATACACTTATTACCGGTTCTACACTGACTAGTTTATCACACTAACACTCACTTATCACAGATCTTGCGTGGTCTACTCTCAGGCTAAGACTGACTGACTCGAGGTGACGGAAGTCTTTTTATAGGCAAAGCCGAACATTCTAGAACTCGAAGGGGCCAGATAATTCTGGAATATTCTTAATCCTTTGCCGACAAAAGAAGACGATCTAGAACCGTCCTAATCCTATTTAAACGTCTCCCACTGACGGAGTTAAGCCGCTAATCCCCCGCTTCCGCCTTCCTGCCGGGGCCCGTAACACTGCCCCCTCCTTAAAAGTGCTCTGCCCCAGAGCAAGTCCGGAGAAATCGGGTATTTATGAGCTTCTACTGATGGAGACGCACCTTCTTTCCAGGGGTTGAACGTGCACACCAATATGGCAATTCCAGAGTTGGCGAATGTCTGTTCGATCATGTCCCTGACAATCTTCCACTCCAAGCCGTCGTATCCACAGCCCAACTTCGGAATAGCGAGCTTAGTGACACGCAGTCTCAGAAGCTTACTCCGAAGGTCGTCGAGGCTTCGCCGCAGTGCGTCATATGTCGGCTTCTGATCAGAGGCACGCTTGGTAACCAAGTAAAACAGGTGTCGTCCTTCGTGCGGCTGGTGGAGTGCCTTCCCGACACTTGGTCCTTGGCGTTCCAGCTCCTCAGTTCCGCCGAACTTCTTCCTGAAGACCGTTGCAATCCCTCGAGAAGTCCTCAGATCTTCGGCAACGCAATGGGCCAGAGAATACTCCACTGGTAATCTACAGAGATATCTTCTCGTTACCAGTGGAGTATTCTCTGGCCCATTGCGTTGCCGAAGATCTGAGGACTTCTCGAGGGATTGCAACGGTCTTCAGGAAGAAGTTCGGCGGAACTGAGGAGCTGGAACGCCAAGGACCAAGTGTCGGGAAGGCACTCCACCAGCCGCACGAAGGACGACACCTGTTTTACTTGGTTACCAAGCGTGCCTCTGATCAGAAGCCGACATATGACGCACTGCGGCGAAGCCTCGACGACCTTCGGAGTAAGCTTCTGAGACTGCGTGTCACTAAGCTCGCTATTCCGAAGTTGGGCTGTGGATACGACGGCTTGGAGTGGAAGATTGTCAGGGACATGATCGAACAGACATTCGCCAACTCTGGAATTGCCATATTGGTGTGCACGTTCAACCCCTGGAAAGAAGGTGCGTCTCCATCAGTAGAAGCTCATAAATACCCGATTTCTCCGGACTTGCTCTGGGGCAGAGCACTTTTAAGGAGGGGGCAGTGTTACGGGCCCCGGCAGGAAGGCGGAAGCGGGGGATTAGCGGCTTAACTCCGTCAGTGGGAGACGTTTAAATAGGATTAGGACGGTTCTAGATCGTCTTCTTTTGTCGGCAAAGGATTAAGAATATTCCAGAATTATCTGGCCCCTTCGAGTTCTAGAATGTTCGGCTTTGCCTATAAAAAAAGACGATCTAGAACCGTCCTAATCCTATTTAAACGTCTCCCACTGACGGAGTTAAGCCGCTAATCCCCCGCTTCCGCCTTCCTGCCGGGGCCCGTAACATAAGAAATCGAAAAAAATATGAAAAGATAAGAAATCGCTCGACGTTTCAGGCTACTTCAACACTCACTAGATAGACAAACGCTCTAAGCTCCCAATTAACTACAAAAGACTCATCTACATGACCATCATACGACCTATTTTTACTTAAGGAGTAGAGCTTTGGGGCTCCACTAAGCCATCGAATTCCTCTCGTATCCAAAATCCTTCGTAAAATCCTCAATGCTCCTTATTTTGTTAAGAATAAAGTCATCCGTAACGACCTTAATGTTCCTTTTGCTGCTGATTTGGCCCAAACCCGGTATCTATCCTTTCATAACAAACTTCATTACCACTCAAACCCTCTAGTTTCAAACTTAGCTTCCTCTTCAGTTCCCGATAATCCTCCGAGGCGTCTGAAAAGAAGATGATCCGGTGAACTTCTTAGTTGATTTTGATTTGAGTACTACCAGTGGGTAGTTTCTCTACTCGTCATTCTCATGTCACTATGTATCACTTATCCTATTTACTTGTTGTATTATTGTAATACAGTTGTAAATATCAATAAATAAATTTTTTTTAAATAATATAAAAATAGTTAATTTGGAGAATAAAAGTTGGAGATATACCAATTATAATCTTTCATTCTTGGTTGTCTTTGAAATGAAATGAACTCAAATATTAATTTTAAAAATGTAACCATGCCAATGCACACCACATCTTATATTCTCATCTAGATGTATATTCTAAATATTACTGATAGAATTTGAATTGCCATTATAAAGAAAATAGATCCACAAATATTCATTAATCTTGTTAAATGACATAGACAATTTTAACATAGAGAGTAAAAATGTGATAAAGTGCAGGGAAAACGACAGTACAAGTTATAGCGATACAAGCCCAGATTTATTGAATATATAACACTATATAAACATATACTGACAGACAGGCACTTCACACAATGACAGATCCAATCCTGGCTACAAACCAACAGTAACTGACTAGACAATGGCTGAACTGGTCCATGGATGCCATGGTTCACAGCCAACATAATCTCAACTGTCACTTTACAATGTTGTCTGTCTATAATACAATAATTATTAACAATGCAGATAATATATAAAAAAAGAATTACATTAAGAGAAAATTCACAAAAAAACAAAACATTAGCATCTTGAATTGGTAACATAATATATTGAAGTATTCATTTATTACATAAAATAGTTTTATTTCATCAATAAAAGTTTTAAAATAAATAATGGTTTGACTTGTTAAATATCTAGGCTTAGTTCTTACCTTTGTCTTTAAAGGAATATTGTGAGTACGTAATAATAGACACTTTTGTTCACAGTTAATTTATTAACACACAACTAACATACACCAGATCAATAGAACCACAGGAACTTATAACCTAGAGGGAGGTTAGCAGTCATGCCAACTCGATTATCTTTGACACCCCCTCTCAATTAGATGTAGTTATTACATATTAAATGACTTGTACCTATATACTATAGTTAACATTAGTTACAATGCCAATAAAGTAAATCATATACATAGACTGCAAACTGAATACTGACCAAAAAAAAATACATCTAATTGAATAATGACACAAACACGTTTACATGAGCTGAAATAGTTGATAACATATTAATTAATGAAAAAGAATGACATATATATATATATATATATATATATATATATATATATATATGTATGTATACATATATAATCAGTTAATAAGGAGATTACTTCTGAATGATTGAAATTTTTCAGCTCCTAGAGCTTTGGTAAAAAGATCAGCAATATTATTCTTAGAACTAACATATTCAATTCTGATAACATTGTTTAGGCACAGGTGTTTGATGAAATGAAATTTAATTTCTATGTGTTTTCCTCGTTTTGTATTTGAAAAGGTATTTGCTAAAGATATTGCACTAGCATTATCTATTTTAAGAACTGCTTTCATTTCATCAAACTCTTGTGTTTTTTATTTAGCACATTTTTAACTGACTTCAATACACGCTCACTTATCACTTCACTACTTGCCCTATTCATTTGGCTCAGATCACTTAATACACCACGAAGATTCACTAACTCCTGAGCAGCAAATCCAGCAGCTATGTATTCAGCCTCTATTGTAGACCGAGCAACACATCTCTGCTTCTTTGAATACCATGCTATAGGGTTTCCAGCGTGAAAGCATACAAATCCGCTGACACTTCTTCTAGAGTCATTTTGATCAGCTCCCCAATCTGCATCACTCATACCCTCCAAGCCTCCTTCGTTTTTAATAATAGGAAGTCCTAGATCTTTCGAAGAATTTAAATATCGTAGAACTCTTAAACCAGCTTTCCATGTCTGACTAGTTGGCTTGTCTAAATATCTACTTAAACATGACACGGAGAATGCAATATCTGGTCTTGTTGTTATAGATAGGTACATTAGACTACAAATCAGTCTCCTATATGGCACATCCCTTGTAATATCCTGACTTTCATCTACCTTGAAATTAATTTCCATCGGTGTTGAGATAGCTCTACTTACCTCCATTCCAAACTCTTTCAACAAACGTTCTATCATTTTAGTCTGAGATAAGCGTAATCCATTCCTTATGTGTTTAATTTCCATTCCTAAAAACGATTTGGGACGACCTAAATTTTTTATTTTAAAATTCTTCTGCAGGTCCATTAACAATGAATTCACATTTTCTTCTGTCCCGGCCAGTATTACATCATCTACGAATAGAACAATGTAAATATTATCTTTATAGTAGAGACAATAATCATAATCTGATCGATTAAATCCAAGATTTTTCATCACATTAGAAAATTTATTGTTCCAACATTTTGGAGCGGAGGGTAGGCCATAAAGAGATCTATTAAGAACATGAATACTTTCTTGGCATTTTACTCCTTTAGTAATATAGACCTCCGAGTCCAAATCTCCATTCAAAAAGGCTGTGGGTACATCAATTTCAGTTAAAATCCAGTTACACTGGACTGCTACTGACATCAGAAGTCGAACAGTAGATATCCTACATACAGGTGCATAGAAAAACTCCCATTTCTCTTGAGGAACTTGAAAACCACAAGCCACAAGCCTAACTTTCTTAGTACCATCTTCTTTAATTTTATTAGTTTCTATAGCTTTAGTTCCTTCAGGTAGTTTTGCAGGTGTCCAAGTATTGAGTTTCTCGTGTGACTCCAATTCCGAATTTATTGCACTTTTCCATTCTTCTGATTCTATAGCCTGCTCGAATGTTTTTGGCTCTTCATCAGTTGATGACAGAAAATAGTATGCCGTGTGTACACAGTATACTACAGCTGTAGCTCGTAGTCATCCAGATATCCGGGTTTCTTGTTTCTTCTTTTTGTAGCGATTACTTCCCCTTGTGCATTGGTATCTGTAGAACTTTCTTGCAAATTATTCTTCACCACATGTTCTCTGTCTTCATTAGTTTCTACAATCTTATTTTCTTTGTCAATAGTCATAACTGGATTATTATTTATCACTTGGACTGGCTCTATAATTTCTTTAGAACTATCTTCAATTGCATTTTTATCTTTGTATTCCATAATAGACTCATCAAATTGTACATCTCTTGACTTTCCTTGTTGTGGTAGCCACAACCTATAGCCACCTCCACAATAACCAATCATTACAGCACGAACTGCTCGAGGCTCTAACTTCCCAGGCTTAGGTGTCAGTGTATGCCATGCTCGACAGCCAAATATTTTTAATTTGGATAGATCATTTCTTCCATTCCACAGATCTGAGGGAGTTTTACCTCTAGGTAAAACTGAAGTTGGAGATCTATTTGTTATGTCCTTATTTAAATAATAAGTACTGACGTAATGATATTGAAATTAATATAAGCGCACAAGTAATGTTAACACTTCCAATATTCATATAGAACTGTAAGAACAAACTTTTGTAGGTTATAATCATATGATAATCGGTCGATTCTCCTTTGGTGAAGATTTATCTTTTCAAGATCAGTACAATGTATATGACATAGTAAACATTCAGAATAAAACGTTAGAAGAAGGTACAGAAAAATACTTTGTCCAAGTACAAATAAATAACAAAACTCAACAATTTGAAGTTGATTCGGGAGCAGAGCAAACTCTATTGAACAAATCAAGCTTTAAAAAATTAAAATTAAATACTGAACTACGTAATACAAACATAAGATTCCGTTCTTACACTACAGGCCTGTTCGCACCCATTGGAATTTCGGAATTTTCAACCCAGATGTTGAAGTTCGGTATAAGGATTCGAAATCTAAAGAAACGCTCTTCGTAGTTCCAGATAAATTTTCCAACATATTAGGCCGTTCCTGGATAAGACGTTTAAATATTCGCCTCGAGGACATTGATAACGAAAGAAACAAAGATTCAATACACCCAGTACACAAAATAATTCAAGATAATGCAGAGAGATACTTAATAAATTTGCTGATTTATTTCAAAATAAAGTTGGTTGCTGCAAAAATTTCAAGATCTCACTTAAACTAAGAGCCAATGCAAAACCAATTGCTTTGAAAGCCAGAGACGTACCACATGCGCTCAAACTAAAAGTGGAACAAGAACTTGAATCATTGGAAAATCAAGGTATCATAACGAAAGTACAGGAAAGTGATTGGACATTCCCGCTAGTGGTCATCCCTAAGGCCGATGGTTCAGTTCGTCTGTGTGTCGACTATAAAGTAGGTGTTAATCCGCAACTGCAAGACGCACATTACCCTATACCAAAAATAGAAGATCTCCTAACAGAACTCAATAATTCGATATATTTTTGCTCCTTGGATTTAACTAAAGCATATCTACATGTACCAGTAGATGAAGAGAGTTCGCAAATCCAAACCATCATCACTCACAAAGGTAGTTATTCGTTCAATCGTCTCTCATTTGGTATCAAAACCGCCCCAAATGACTTTCATCTTGTCATGGACAAAGTTCTAGCTGGCTTACCAGGTGTCACCACATACTTCGACAATATAATAGTGCATGCATGTAACTCGGGAAGAATGCTATCAAAAACTTAATTGGTTGTCTCGATAGATTACAAGAAAATGACCTACATCTTAATAAAGAAAAATGCGAATTTTTCAAAACTAAAGTTCAGTACCTGGGATACGTAATCGAGCAAGGGAAAATTTCAAAAGACCCAAAAAAAGTTGCTGCTATTACAAACGCACCAAGACCAGTTAGTCAAGATGATGTTAAAAGATTTTTAGGAATGGTAACATATTACGGCAAATTTATTCCCAACATTTCTGCACTAACTTATCCACTGAGGTTACTTCTAAAAAGTCACCACAAGTACAAATGGTCTCCAGACTGCGAAAAAGCTTTTGTGAAACTAAAAAAGGAAATTGCTAGTGATAGAGTGCTAACACCATTCAATCCAAAGTACCCACTAACGGTAGCTTGTGATGCTTCACCTACAGGAATAGCAGGAGTGCTGTCCCACACCATTAACAACGAGGAAAAACCAATTGCTTTCGCATCGCGCTCATTAACGAAAGCTGAAATGAACTACAGCCAATTAGACAGGGAAGCCTTATCAATTATATTTTCCCTCAAGAAATTCTATTACTACATATATGGGAAAAAGTTCACGCTCTTTACAGACAACCGTCTGCTAGCCCACATACTCCATGAAAACACAAAATTACCAGCCATGACTTCCTCCAGACTTCTACGTTATGCATCTTGGCTCACTAATTTTGATTATCAAATTCGTCATAGAAAGGCAGAAGAGAATTGAAATGCAGATTTCCTTTCAAGAGCCTCAATTGAAGATGACATTTCCCAAGACGAAAAATACATAGAAGAAGAGGTCTCTTTAATTTCAAATGAAACAATATACCAAATATCAAATTTATCTCTAAACTATTTAACTCTTGCCGACGAAACCGCACGTGACCAGCTGCTTTCAAAACTAAAATTAGAACTATTAAACGGCGACAATTGCGATGCTATTTACCATCTTCAAAACGGGGTTATATTTAAGGATCAGAGAATCGTCATCCCATCCTCGTCGCCAATCTGTTATGTCCTTATTTAAATAATAAGTACTGACGTAATGATATTGAAATTAATATAAGCGCACAAGTAATGTTAACACTTCCTATATTCATATAGAACTGTAAGAACAAACTTTTGAACAATCATATGATAATCGATCGATTCTCCTTTGCTACGGGCATAATCGATATATAGCACTATTTGTCTCATAGACTGTACATTTTAATGCCTCTCCCCATAAAAATTTGGGGACTCCTGAGTCGACTAATTTAGTTCTTAACTTTGACAGAAGAACCCCGTTCATTCTTTCACATCTGCCATTCATTTGAGGAGAATGGCTTATAGTATACTCCATTTGAATGCCATTTCTTTCAATAAAATTTAAAAGATAATTAGATTTTGCTCCACCACCATTGTCAAATCTAATGCGCTTGACTCTTAGTCCAAACCTAGTTTTTAATTCCCTAACATAAGATATTAAATTTCCAGCTGCTTCACTCTTATGTTTTAACAGTTTCACAACCACAAAATGAGAATAATCATCCAATATGACTTGAAAATATCTCTCCCCATTGAGTGTACTCGGTGTGATAGGACCAACTAAATCACTAGAAATTAGACTACCGATTTCTGTTGAACGCTTGTTGTTCTCATAAAATGGTTTCCTTTTTGCCTTACCTTCAACACAGGATTCACATAATTTGCTTGGAATAGGTAAACTCAATTGTGAGAGTCCATCGTTTGAAATATGACCCATTCTCTTATGCCACAACTCTCCTTTATCAATAGTTACTAAACACTGTTCATTAAATTTGTCTGCTTCAAAATAATAAAGACCATTATAAGGTTTGAAAAACAAAACTGGATTATTTTTAAAATAAACTGTAGTACCTGATTTATCTGTAAGTATTTTTGCCTCACGGCTAGCAATTTTTAATGAAGAAAGCAAATTATGTTTCATTCCTGGTACAATCAATGCCTCAATTCTGAAATTTTTTCCTATGAAATAAAGTCTCAATTCACCTTTTTCATTAGCAGTCAAACTCTGGCCATCAGCTTGAACAATTTTCGCTGTGCTTTCCAATTTAGTGATGTTCTAAATAAAACGTTTTAAATCTCTTTTGACAAAATGATTTGAAGCACCGCTGTCATAGATAAAACATTTTTCTTCAAATATCATGCTTGAATTACAAGTTTCAGTTGTCAATACAGTAATTTCACTCACACCTTGTGCATGATTAGCAGTAATATTCTTAGCTGTAGAATTTTGTCCACGATTCTGTTTTGAGAAGAAATTGCCACCCCAGTTCCTCCTGGTTCTATTATGTGAATTGTATCGCCATCCTCTTGGTCCACGTCCCCTGGTTTGGCCATGCCCCCTGAAATTTTTAGGACAGTTTGCTTGGAAGTGTGAATTATCCCCACATCAAAAGCAACCACTATTGTGGGCTTTTAGGCCTGTCTCAGAAGTATCTTGACATTTAATTTTCAATTCATGGTCCAATAGACGCGCCTTTACAAAGTTCATTTTTATATTTTCAAGTGTTTCCAAAGCAGTTACCACTGTATTATAATCTTCAGGAAGTGAAAGAAGCAAATGACATATTTTGTCACTTTCGTCCAATGTAGAACCAAAATCACTCAGTTCTCTTATAATTTTATCAAAATTAAGAAAATGGTCTTCCAAATTTTCAAGTCGCTCACTTTTTAAATTCACAAGTTTTCTCCATAAAGTTAACTTTGAAAAAGAACTAGACCTGGCAAATACATTCTTCAAAGCCTGAAGCATTTGCTTTGATGTTTGACAATCTTGAATAATATCAAGATGTTTATCGGACAGACCTTGATGATAATGGCTTTTCCTTTAGCATCATTAATAAGGAAAGTTTTCTTTTCTGTCGCATCTGTCGGTAGGTCATTTTCGATTACCTCAACTAATTGTTCCTTTTCAAGTATTGCCTTGATCCTAAACTTCCAATTTGAGAAATTATTCGACGAAAGTAAAGGGACTGTTAACACCGACATTTTTAACCACGAGACACGAGGGTCGTTTTTGATCGATTATTACGCACGTTTAAACTGGGCCCATAACCTGTTAAATATCTAGGCTTAGTTCTTACCTTTGTCTTTAAAGGAATATTGTGAGTACACAATAATAGACACTTTTGTTCACAGTTAATTTATTAACACACAACTAACATACACCAGAACAATAGAACCACAGGAACTTATAACCTTGAGGGAGGTTAGCAGTCATGCCAACTCGATTATCTTTGACATGACTTATACCTCCTAATTTCTTCTGACAGATATTTTCATTGAAAAAAGTAAAAGTTTTGAATAAATCAGGGAGCACAGTGGCTATGTGTCTTAAGCTAAGAGTAGCTGTGTTGAAAGGATCCCAGATTCGAATCCGACTGAGATAGATAAATTATTTAATTTGATAGCAGCCATAGATTGACTCTGTGGAATCTTCAGATCCCCTGGTCTCTATAAAATGGATCCAATATTATTGGGAAATAACCTTGTAGTTGAGCATGATCTCCGACAAGTCACCTCCCTGTACAACTGTTGTCTTAGAAACAGTACAATCACTACTGTTTACTTTAACTAAAATCCTTAATGGGTATAATGGTGCGTGTACTCTTTTATTATAATGAATCATAAGAAGATTTTTCTAGATACATCCATTTTGTATTATTCTAAATAAATTCAAATACACTGACTTTTTCTTTTATTCAAATAGTTAATTGTTTTTTACAGATTGCAGTTGGGGTATGTCTAATATTTAAAGGAAGATTCGATCTGAAAGGAGATGAAAAGAGGATTCAAGCCAATGCTATCAATAATTATGTCATTATGGGAATTTTCTTGGTCACCATTATCAATGTTTTCATCGCAGCCTTCAGCATAGGGCCAGAAGCAGCACCACATCCCACAACGTAGCTTGGTTTGTTGTGTATCTTCAAATCTATATTTTATATTCCTGTATTTATTTTTATTGATCTAAAAATAAATAGTAAAGCACTGTGATAAAAAGTGTGATTTTCTCACTTCAATATAGTTTTAACAGCTTTAATTTGGAGAGTCACAATTAAGAAGTGTTCTTAATCCAAATTTTAGTGGAACAATATCTTGAAAAGACGTAAAAAGAGATAAAAATAGTTTTTGAAAGACCTATCACTGAAGCTGTAGAAGTGTTTTTGAACAAATAACTTTGACTTGAATGAGAGGGCATTATTAAAATAGATATTTCGATAAACTAGTACATAAATCCATGATCATTGGCTAATAAAATGTTTCATATGATCCTAAGGTTCTTAAAAAAGAACAGATTAGAAACATCTTTTCATTTAAAGGAAATATTATAAGTTATATGAAGTTTAGCTAATATGAAAATAGATTATTAATATTTCCCAATAATGTAGTATTCTTTTGTATTAGATTTTATGTTTTATATGTAATCACTTAAATATATGATGACTACACATTGAATTTTAAATTATATGAATTATATCATATTCAATTTCACTTTAATTTTGAATGACTGTATATTATAATAATAATTTAAGTTATTTAAATGTTCCACATAATAAAATGCACACACATGTATTGTTCATTATACATATTATTATTATTATTATATGTTATTTTTGATTATGAAGAATTTCATTCAGAAGAATTTGAAATTGTATACACTGTCATATTTGCATCATATAAGCATTATACATGCATAAAATGTATGACGTTATTACTATATTATACAACAATATTTATTATCTGTTTAGTTTTTGACATTTTTATACCTAAAAGGAACCTACAACTGATGTGCATGACAGAGTTATGTCTGACATAATGCTTCGGAAGCATTTTATAATGCTTGAATAATGAAAAAGTGATCAACATAACATGTCTGGTATGCCAGATGTGATCCCTTAGGGGCCTTTACTATTTACTATTACTATTAATTAGAGAAATAGTCAAATTTCATGAAAAATTAAAAGAAAAAGTTCCAGCCTTGCCAACTGAAGAGGCCCTGTGCCTTTTCAGGACAATATCCATATTTTTATTTAATTTTAATAACTATTGTTGTGCTCACACCGTATTCCTTAGTACTTTGGCTCAAATTTTTTAGATAAATCTTTACTAATTTAACCCTGGTTAATATTCCTTTGTATGTAATTTGTATTCGTAGAAAATTTAATTATTTTTTAAATATGCTCAGAGAATGTTTTTAGAGATGTACCTATTTTAAGTGTTTCTATAGAACAAAAACAGAATGGACTGGGGTAGGTTCTAGTATTCAGTTGCCCTAGGATCTACATCCATCTGTCATGGTGATCACCTTAAAGTTAGAGCAAAATCCAATAAAGAACTTATATTTATATTTTATATTTATATTCCATATCAACAAAATAAAAATAAAGAAGTGGGTTCTGAAGAAATATCCACAGAATAGATTATCTTGTATTTTTGCTAATAAATATTGCAATTTTAATAAATTTTTTAAATCATTTTATAACTTTTTTTTCCAATTAGCTCTTCCACTTTACACACAAATAGTTAAAATGGATAACTAAATAAGCAGAATATCACAATTGCCAGTCAATTTGGCTTTTCAGTCAATAGAGGAACAAGTTTTTTCAGATGTTACACATTTGCTAAGGTACACAAAGTACCAATATGATACTGACATCGATGGGACCAAACATGAAAAAACAAATTAATGAGATAATTGTGACACAGACAAACAAATGTTTGAAAGATATTGAGTTAAAAAGTAAAAGCCTTGAAAACTGCATATAGAAAAATTCATCCGATTACAATACATTCCCTACGTAGCAGCTGTAGGAAAATAACAGTACTTGATCTACAAACTGAAAAGATTTATCTATAATTGATTAACCTTGATTACTTTTATACAAGAAACAAAATATGAAAAAAAAAGTCCAAGTTTTTTAGAACAAGAATTTTAAAAAAATATTGGCCTTGTAGGAAATTCATTTTAAATGCTTCATGTGCCCTTACGAATGTTGACCATCAATCACAGCGATATTAATTCTGTTTGCAACATTTCTAAATAATTGGACTGATTATCATCATTCAAATAAAAATAATCTAAAAGTTAATTTTTTCTTTCATTAACTTTGCATTGTAAGAACTTACTTGTCATATGTTTCAAATTTATAGCATATCCTATTAAATATACCATTATATAAGAAATAGAATTTATTATATATTTAAATAAATTATCTTTTTATAAAACTGTTGTTATTTTTTTCACCCTGTTTTCATACATTAAAAAATTCATGATTTAGTTTTGATCAAAGAGAAGAATGAGCAATACAGTATCAAAAGATAATATGAATGAACGAAAAGTAATTTTAATTCTCGGTTATATCTACAGCCCCGGTGAATAAGTGGTTGATTCTAGTTTTTTCCAAAATGAGTTTCTTGTAGCAAGGGCGGATCCAGGATTTTTTTCTGGGGGCACAACGGGTATGCGTGCAAAAAAATCAACAATAATTTAGAAATAAACTTGTAATATTTATAGAATGGTTTCAAAGGTTTATTAAAATATCTAAACAATAGTTTCACTCATGTTATTTCATTCATATATTTTAGCAACTATGATCATGTGATTTGCCTAAAAAAAAGGTACTATAATGGATTCTCCACAGAACACAAAAAAACGTCTGGGGGGGGGGGCAAGTGCCCCCGTGCTCCCCCTGAAATCCAGCCTTGTCTTGTACTTAAGTAGGCGGATTTGAGCTATTTTCGTATTGAATAAGGGGCTAAGTAAGGCAATGTCTTGAAAAGGAGTTATTGTTTATATTACAACTCCATTTACAGCCAAAACTATGAGAATGATACGATTCCGATTATCTGAAAGCAGTTAACTTTCTCTGGACAAAATCTGACTTAACCACTTATCCACCGGGGCTGTAGAGGTAGTACCCTGAGATTAGTGAATTCATCAGAGAATTCATTTTCTCATATTGAGAGCCCAAAATATCATCCGTTAGCTTTGATGAGTCACTGACTGGTGTCACCAGAAATCCTATGCTCATAACTTACCACTGTTCCAAGTACACAAATCGGTCGACATTCTGGAAAGTGTATGGACTTATTAAACAGGTTGTGATTGCATCGTGTTCCTTTGTGTATATTTTTTTCAGGAAATAGTGGGCTTCCTACAAGTTCTTTGATACAGAAAATTTTAAGAGCATGCGCTAATTTTCGTTTGTTTCATTGGGGAGGCTATATTTTTCTATTGTTGGTCTAAAACATCCCTCTTTGCTTATTTTTGCATTAGTCCCCCAATAATTCGGGCAGCTGTCCAGAGTCCTTTCAAACTGATCATAGAATGCTTCTTTTTCGTCTTCTTTTGGCGGACTTATGATAGTGATCTTCAGTGAAGTGACTTATGATAGTGGGGTTGACGAATTTCCTCATTCAAATGACGCAGTGACGATGGAAAGATGTGAAGCCTTTAGCAATATCTCTGGTTCCATACAAAAATAAATTCGCAACAGTGAAATCCAATAAATTGAAGTGGGATATGAGGTTTTATGAATTTAATGCATAAAAAATTCTAAAAGATGTGGCATAAACAATAAAGAATTTTTATTGTTTTTTTTATTAACAAAGGAAGAAATTCTGGGAAAAATGATCTACAGATTCAAGGACTTTTGTCTTGATTTCATTTATTCCTAGTGAGCCAACTCTGGATTTCTTATGTTCCTCTACATGTTTGCAATCTTCTTTTTCCAAACTTTGCACATTCCATCTGACGCCTCGTCATATTCTGTAAAATTAGTCTGGCCGATTATAAGTCTTGATATTTTCAGGTTCAGATTGGAAGGGTATACCAAAGAACAGTAATTAGGCTGTTCCTAAAGGTAAATATTATCGTATTGTATTGTTTAAGAATAAAATATTTAATATAATGTTCAGGCATGTGACAGGTGGAAATCAGCTGAGATTGCCCTCAACCACTTGGTTTTCCCCCAATTACGGCGTCCCATTTCGTAGAGGTAGGGTGTGGATCTGCAGATCTCACAGGGTTGATCTATGGCTGTTAAATCATTAGGTTGGATTTGGGTTTGTTCATTTAACATCACTTTATGCTGCTATGGCTAATCAGATGATACTACAGTGGGAGGTCTAAATTTTAATATATCCGAGTTAACTCATTAAACAAATTATCTGCTACAGATAGAATCTATACTTCAGTTACCCAGCACTCTACTCACTGAGATAGACTAATGACTAAGATAGACCAAAGGTGACTAAGAGTTGATGAACATTATAAAACATTAATATGTTGGATAGAAAATTGTGTTAATTATTATTTATTAATTATATTTATTTTAATATTTTTATTTTGAAGAGAAAAGATTTGTCCTTGCCAGGATTTGAACCCCGGTCCTCCGCATCTCTAGCACGGTACTCTACCAACTAAGCTACCAGGGCTCGTAACAAGGCCAGACAAATCTCTTCACCGATCCCACGATCCCCAGCACACACAATTTTTGCGATTTACATTTGGGGAAGAATGTTCATTGAACATTACTTTAATTGGGGTCTGGTTGATTTTTGGGACGTCAATTTTATATTTATATATATATATATATATATATATATATATATATATATATATATATATATATTTTTTTTTTTATTGTGTTCATTTAAACATTTTTATTTATTAAGAGAAAAGAAAAATATTTAAATAATCACATTAAAATAAAAATAAAAAATTATATATTTATTTTAGTATTCTCCAATCCCTATTCTCAGAATAATATTCATACTTCATTGATTCAGGATGGATATGCAAATAGAGAATTAATTTATAAGTATGCTTAATGTATTCTTGTATAACTGAGGATTCATAAAATGAAGAATTCTTGAGATCAGATAAAGTATTTCATTATTGTTATCATGGAAAGTGAAAATACATCATTAACTGAATCTTTACATATCCCATGGATATTCCACTGGGGTACTTCGTTGCTTATGAAAATCTTCAAATGCAATTATATAATGACCCTCGCCCAGAATACATGGAAGCAACAGAGATGTCATACTAACATTGTCTTCAGCCTGAGACTTCATTAACAACAGAAAATGATATTAAATTATGCCAGTTAGTTTTTCCCCTTAAATTTTACAAACTAAAATGCTCCTAATGATGGGAATGTGACAAATTGCCAACCAATAGATCTTAACCTAATTGAAAGCTGATGCACACATTGTGGCCAGTAAATACTAATTTTCACTCTTCAGGTGAGATATTATTCTATTGTTGTTGAAATATTTGATGTAATTTTGAATAATTATTTAAAAAAATGCAATCTTAATGTAACTAGAATTGGATTTTAATTTGGAACTATAGTAAATTATTATAATTTATTTTATTGTTATATCATATAATGTTTTTAATATTTTATTTGAAAAGAAAAGATATGACTGACCGAGAAGGGAACCAGGATGCCTGAGATAGTTAAAGCACCACCACGGACAGGTGAGAGACCCGGGTTCGAGTCCCGGTCGTGGCCATATCTTTTCTTTTCAAATAAAATATAGTAAAGTATGTTTCAAATTAAAATACAAGCAGAATATATTCTAATATTTTGTAGTTTAACCCAGACTGGAAATAAATTATATAAGAAATTATACAGTTTTTTTATATATCATAAATATTTGTTGCTTATTTATAACATTTATTATTATAACCTTTTGACACTTGTTTTTTTTCTGAATTATGAATAACAAAGTTATTGCTGAGCGAATTAAATTTTCATCTCCTCTAATATGCATTGTTATTGTTTATTGCTACATATTTTAAGTTAATTATTTAATACACACAAAGTATTAAGGAAGAAGATTTTAATCATGGGTCTTTTGAAATAAAAAATGACTCCTCTTCATCAATGTTCCCATGTCACATGACCATTCAATTTCATTTGAAATCAAAGTTGATCGGTTCTTTTTAAATTTAAAATTAATGAACAAACTACTTAGTAATCTTATTTTTTATACTTTTGTTCCCCATTTTTATTAGCTTCCCAAAATTTACAAACTTGGTTTTATTTCCGTTACATCACTTCCTATCTTGATTTCCCTTGGTCATGCTTAGCAAGTTCTTGCTTCCCCACTCTACCCAAATCCATGTTAACCCTTATGATCTCCATAACTCCATAGGTGCTCTAAGGCTACTCAAAATAATGTCTTTACAAGATAGGTATAAAAAAATATATTTTCTGTTTCATTTTAAAACGTTATTTGTTTATTTTTATCATGAAAAGATATTAAATAAAAACATTTAAATGAATATATTACAAACAATAACAAAGAAATTTGCTTGAGACCGAGGCTAAACTTTTTCTTAGCAATATTTTCTCACAGCTGACTCAATGTTCTTAAGGTAGCATCTTTACACTCTTGGCCACAATGACCTCAAGTATGGTACCTTCAAGCACCTTGGCGTAAATTTGAGGGAAAAGATGGAGATGGTTCTTCAGACATCTGTGTAATAAAATTAGTTTATCATAAAAAATAAGTTTATGATAAAATGAATAAATGTATTAGAAATATTTATTTTAAGATTGAACGAATAAAAGAAATGGGATGCCTTTTCATGGAACTTTGTCTACTTCAGGATGGTTCAATTGGAACTTAATCACCTTGTAAAGTTTTTGAAAAATTTCTTATTCTAAATAAAGTGTGATACTTAAAAAACACGAAAAATAAATTGATGAAATATATATACTCTCGTTAAGTGAATTTATGGAAGCAAAAACAGTTGATAAATAATTGTATGTTAATCGATTATTTAGTAATCAATGTATTTAATAAAGATTGATATAGGTTTTTATATCATATAAATTATATATGATATAAAACGTATTTCATATATAATTTATATGACTTATGGGACTAAAATCATGTTAATCTTGAAGAACTTCATTATAATATTTTTATAATGGCTATAATTTTATATGGCTGTGAAACATGGGAATTGGGAAAGGGAAACAGAGAAAAGTGGAGATAGACTTCTGGAAAAGCGCAGCCGGAATATCTAGGCGTGATGGGATACCCCATTCTGTTGTTCGAATGATAATGCCTACTCACAATGCCATTCTCGAAAAAAATCACCATAAAGCGATTAGAGTGGTTTTGGCACCTACTGAAGATGGAAAATATAAGAATTCTAAAAATGACCATGTTCTGGTGCCCTGAAGGATGAAGAAGAAGAGATCGATCAAGAATTTCATGGATGAAGTTGAGGAAAACATGGCTCTATCCAGTCTCATTGAAGAAGATATGGTATAATGAAATAAACCAGCGAACATTTTATTCAATACCTTATTTTATAGGCTACCCGTGATCCTGCAAATATTTCATCATTAAAGAATGAATCCATTGCAGAAACCAGGAGGCTATACCAGAAACTGCATGGCCTATTTCCGGCTCAATCATTTCTTCTTCTTTTTTTTATTGGAATTTAATGACCATTCTTATTCTTGCTAAATAAAGCAAGGCAGGCTACCAACTTTTCTAACCAGAATGTGGAGGACTAGATTCATTCCGTGGGTTCGAATAGATTATAAGGTTGCTATGGTAACAACTTAAACTACTGCTTTCTCATCCGGTAAAGATTATTATGTATTAAGAATTAAAATGTGTCAAAGAAGAAAGAACTTGACGAGAATGATAATGTACATAACATAAGGGATATAATAATAATAATGTCTTTATTTATTCTGGGACAAGTCCCTATAGAATAACAATACAGGCATTGTAAGCTATTAAATCTTAGAGTGTTAAATAATTACTTTTAATTAATTATTACAATTAATTTATTTAGTGAGAACGAATAAAAAAATGAACAAATAAAAAATGTGAATTACCTACAATAACAGTATTTCAAAAACATATTAGAAGAAAAGAAAGAAAAAAAATTAAAATAAGTTTACAATAATTATATAAGAGAAACAAATTTATGGTCACATATATCAAATTTATGCCAAGAAAAAAAACAAAAAAGAAAGATTAAACAAGATAATCCGAGATTTACCTTTCATCCCTTTTTGTCCTTTTTAATATCTATCTATATGACATTAATAATACATATGTACGTGGTTTAAATTCCACATACTCAAATATATGAATACAAAATAACACACACAAATGTACATCTAAAAACATCATTCATTCATCGAATAAAGAGAGCATTAAGTCAATACTGATCCTCTACTATTTTCGATTTTTTGGGAATTGTAGGGATAATAGGTGCTGGAATATACGGGATTTGAAGGTTGGAAGATTATTGGAACGACGAATGGAAGAAGGTATAGAGTTCCAAAGGGAGGAGGATCGGATCAGGAAAGCTCTGTCAAAAGCTGCAGTTCGGTGGGATGCTGTATATAGATCATAGAGCTGAGAACGGGTGTTGCGGGAGAGGACTGTGGTTTTGAATTGAAGGAGATCGAAAATGTAAGATGGTCGACGGGATTGGATAACTTGGTAAAGGAAAGATGCTAGGGCGTACTTACGGCGGTAGGAAGGGTAGAGCCATTTCAATTCTTCGTAATATCGGGTCACCGAAGCATCTCTAGGGATCCCAAAGATGAATCGAACGAAGCAATTTAGCAACCGCTTTAATTTTGCTTCGAGATCCCCAGAGATACCCCCATACACCGAACAACAATAGTCAAAATGGGGGAAAATTAAGGAAGAAACTAGGAGTTTACGGATTTCTAAAGGGAACAGGTGACGAAGGTAATTGAGACGCTTTAAGGTGGAGAAGGTACGACGAGAAATTTCTGAGATATGGTTTTTCCAGTAAAGGGTCTGGTCAAAAGTAATTCCAAGGTTTTTGACAGTTGGGTAGAATTTGATAGGATTATTGTTTAGAAGGAGGATTGGATTAAGGGGAATAGTTTTAAGGAAGTAGTTTGACCCTATTATTATTGCCTTGGTTTTGTCCACGTTCAACTTTAGCTTGTTATCCATTGCCCATCGATTTATTCGATTCAGGTCATCTTGGAGTTTTTCGGTGGCTAATATTAGATCGGAAGGGGAAAAGGATAGGTACACTTGAAAGTCATCGGCATAGACATGATACTGGGAATGTCGAATAAGAAGTGGAAGGTCGTTTATGTAAATGGCAAATAGGGTGGGGGATAGTGATGAACCCTGTGGGACACCACAGGATAGCGGAAGGGTTATGGAGGGAGGTTGACCGGGGACCAAAACATATTGGGAGCGATCTGAGAGGAAAGACTTAAACCATCCTAGAGCACTGTTGGATAGAGGTAAGTTTCGTAGCTTGGCGAGAAGGATATTGTGGTCTACTGAGTCGAAGGCTTTGGAAAAATCTAAAAGGATCAGAATTGTTAATTTTTGCTGTTCAATTGCAGTATGGAGATCATGGGTGATTTTGAGGAAAGCGGATTGAGTTGAATAGTCTGGACGAAAGCCGGATTGGAGAGGGTTAATGAGGAAACGTTCTTCTAGAAAATTTGAAATTTGGTTTTGGGCTAGGCGTTCTAATGGTTTTGAGAGGTTAGAGAGAAGGGAGATAGGGCGGAAGTCATTTGGAGAGGAGGGATTTTCAACTTTATTTAGCGGGCGCACTAACGCGGTTTTCCAAGGCGTGGGAAATATGGAGTTTTGTAACGAGAAATTATAAATATGATGTAATACGGGCATTATGACAGGAAGGCAGGATTTTAGTAGCTTTAAAGGAATATTGTCGAGGCCATAGTCACTGGTGCGCGATTTCAGAATGGCGTTTAATAGTTCGTCATATGATACATGGGAGAAAAAGAAGTTATCAGGGTTAAAGTTTATATGATCAATGTCGGTAGCGGATGAGGATTTAGGAGATGTGATGGGTACGAAGTGGTTATTGAGATTGTCTGGCGTGATTGAAGAGGAACAGAGTTTACCGGATACTGTTGGCGATAATTGTCGGAGTATTTTCCATTTGGATTTGGGATCGGTTGCATTGGTGAGGATGAATTGGATGTGGTTTGATTTTGCACGACGTATTGCAGATTGTGTTTCATTGCGAAGTAGTTTGAAACCTGCATAGTCTACTGATAGACGTGTGCGACGAAATTTTCTCCTTGCTGCTTCTCTTTTCTTCATCATTTCTTTTATTTCCGGGGTTAGCCAAGGTGCCGTTGGACGGCGTAAGGTAAGGGTTTTTAAAGGAGCATGGATGTCTAATATGGATTGCAGATTGGAAATCAAGGTGGAAACCATCTGATCGATGGAACTATAGGAGTAAATGACGTCCCAGTTGATGGAACTTAAATCGGATTGAAGTGATTCGAAGGAAAGGAGATCCAAATAATTTAAGGGATATATGTATATAATTTAAGGGAAAAACTTTATTAAGCTTGAGAGTCGTGTAAGCGAGGGATTTGGTAATAACGGCAGTGATCTTTCGGATTTCCTAGGCCTTTTTATGTTGTTGAAGTTGCTAATAAACTTGTAAATATGAAAACGAGTAGGTATGTTAGTTCATTGGGATATTTTATTAATATGAAGATATATTCTACTAGATATAACTTTTTCAATTTGATATTGTCTAATATATCCTCAACAAATTCCGGTATATTGTCCAAGCAAGCATCTCAAGGATTTTTGGATTTATTATTTCTCTGAACTGGGTATGATAAATAAAGTTCATAAATATAGTCCCTACCAAAATGGAGACACCTTATGAGAGCTGAAGATAGTTGTTACCATTTCAAGTGGTAAGCCATAATAATCCCAAGTTTAATGTCTCCACAGATTGAAGAGCAACTGAAGAATCACTGATGACCTGAGTCTTAGCTGCCCCATGCTTATTGGTAGAAGGTGGGATGAAATAGCAACTCTATTTTTTATAATTAATACTATAATTGAATTTTCATACAGTTATAGTTATTGACAGTAGAAAAAATCCCAACGAAAAGCCCTTAAGTCTCCAAACTAAAACAGAAATTGAATTATTTGTCCAATATTTCGCCCATTCAGGCATTCGAATATACAGGCAGATACCTGAAGTGGCGAAATATTGGACGGATAATTTCAATTTCTGTTTTAGTTTGGGGACTTAAGGGCTTTTCGTTGGAATTTTTCAAAGGTCTTAACATTTAAGTAAAGTCTATTTACTTTTCAATGTTATTGACAGTAGTTTGTTTTATATTTATATTAATATAAATATTAGAAAGGACTACTATATGTAATAATAATAAAGATATATGATATATGTACAAATAAAGAGGGAAAAATGCATTATAAAAAATAAGTATATTTCTGGAGAACAAAATTAGTGGCGACTTTTCTCTTGCTAAGGGTGTAAAGTGGCTACAACTCTTGATGTGTATTGGGTCCAAAATATGAGTCTGTACTGTTTCGGTTTTGCAGGAATGTGATTTGTCCGGAATCACGCTCAACCGCTAAACTTTGCCCTCAATGGTACCCATTTTACAGAGACTGGACGAGCCCCTTGAAAGTGTATAGATCCCACAGGGTTTATCCGTGGCTGTTAACAGATTAAATAATTTGTCTGTCACAGCTGAATTTGAACCCGCGCAAATCACTGCAAATTAAAATAATAAATCAGTTCCGCAGGTTATCGCCTAAAAGTTAATTCACAAAAAGTTTTTACTTTTCATTCGTCCCCTTTTTAATACTCTCGAAAATAAAAATAATCGTGAGTTTTAGCATGAAAAAAGAGTCTAATTATGGGAAATGTTTATATTTCGATAATCATTAAATAATTATTTGGTCATTAAATAATTATTACAATATATAATCATATAAATCAAAATAAATAAACATTTCAACTAACATATCGAAGTATAGATGATATCTACTGTATTAGTAGAAACGCTCATTTATTTATGGAATGATTGCCAACATATACACATTTCCCATAACTACGCTCTTTTTTTATTCTTTACTAAAACTCATTAACTTTATTTTATGTATATTAAAAAGGAAACGAATGAATAGTTAAAAGCTTGAGATTTAACACGAAGCAAAAACCTGTGGAACTGATAAAAAAAAAATGGTGAATGAAAATAGAGAAACATTTCGGTGATTGGATTTTGAGGAATATTAAGAGTTTCGCAGCTAAAATAATTTTGATTAAATTTACAAAATATTTAAGATCTATTTATTCATATTTAAAACAGAATCAATATTTCAATACCCTGAGAAAAAATATTGACCCATCTTCCAGCCGCCGTTTTCTTAATAAAAATAATATCTATTTTTATGTAATTGTGATTATTTAATTTTTTTTTTTATTTTTATTTATGAGAGAAAAGATTTGTTCTGGCTGGGATTCTAATCCTGGTCTTCCGCAACTCTAGCGTGGTACTTTACCAAGCTATCAGGCTCGTAACCAGACCAGGAAATGTGAAGAGAATGGATTTGCCTGGCCTGGTTACGAGCCTGGTAGATTGGTTGGTTAATTAAGTACCGCGCTAGAGTTGCGGAAGACCCAGGTTCGAATCCCGACCAGTACAAATCTTTTCTCTCCAAAATAAAAAATAAATAAACATAATATCATTTGGTCATTTAACTATTAATAGTAGTGGAACTGAGGATCTGTTCGAGTTGAGTTACAAGAAGTTTTAACTAACTTTATTAGTTTCATTTTTAATATTTTCCAAAAAAACAAGTTATCGTTAGCTTTGGTATGGAAAATAGAATGTAATTATGGGAAATGAGTAGATTTCGGTAATCATTTCGATAAAAGCGTGCTCTAATTTCGAAATATAGATGACTAGCTTTTTCCGGCAGCTTGGCTCGCATGGAATTTGGGCGGCCGCATAAAGTTTCGTGAAAGATCATTTTAAATAAATAATTCCAACTTTTAAACAGCTAAATATCGAGAAGTATTACACAGAGAGTGGAAAGTGTTGTACAGAGTGTAGTGTTGCTAATTTTGAAGTCTTTCAAGAATTAAAATGATCTGGAGGTCTGCTGAAGTCAAAAACTTGGATTTATCATTATCCTTCAATCGCATACAGCGTATTACATGCAAGAATTACTTGCAAGATAATTCCCTTTTTGGTGAAGATTTTCCTGGACTGTCTACGTACGTCCTGATCTAGTGGAGATAAAATGAATATTAATAGTCCTGAAACAATGTTCATAAAACCTACAATTTTTTCGAATTAGTGCTTGCTTCAATTTTTTTAATGATGCATTACTGCAATAATAATAATAAAATTATCATGATCATTTTAAATGCTTAATAATCGTTTTGGATAAAAATACTTAACTAAATTACCGAAAAATGAAGAAAAGCCGATTTTGGAAATATCCGCTTTGAATTCTGAACGCCTCACCTAGTTAAAGTTATATAGATTTTATGTATTCAACTTTTATACGGCACGAAAAGGTTATACTATAGTAGTGTGTATAGGCTCCTGGTAACACAAATGATATAATACTGCTTTCCTCCTTACTCTCCTCGTTTTATCGGTCTATCTAGATGGGCCTCAATGATGAGATACAGGTAGATACAACATTTGATATAACATCGGATCATGGAACGACGCATTATGATTCGATTAAACTATAAACTGTAGCGTGCCATTTTTTCAAGTTCATTTGATGGTGTACCTTGATTGCAGAATTTGAAATTCAGAAGTGTCAAGGAAAAGACAATGGATAGATTTTGAAAAATTTATTTCGGATCATATTGTTATTAAAAGAATTAATGAACGACAGCATTATATTATATGCAGGGCCTAGAAAAGGAATTTTTGAATCTTTAGAATAGAGCACGCATTTCATAAAGAAGAATAATTGCAATAAAAACATAGTAAAAGTCACCAAGGCGATTATAATTTAAGTATATTCAGCACCACAAAGGAACTACTACAGCATGCACGTCAACAACTGATGTATAATGGCGCAAGTCATCTGCCCAAGTGCAAACTTGTGGTGGGTTTGTTGATTGAGGTAGGTTCCGTTATCACGGACACAGCAGGAGTCAAAACCAACACGTCGGCCCAGTATCACAATTTCATCCTGCGGATAATCGAGAGAAAATCATGGGCGGTAAAATGTTTAACTGGTATTTTTCGATATAAAGACCGCTGTTTTGAGATAGTGGTTTCGGAGTTAACTAATTAAAGGAAAAGTTAATCCATCAATAATTAATGAGCACTATTCAATCATTATGGTAGCTGAGCGGCTCAGTGGTAGAGCGCTGTGTCGCCATGCCGCGGCCCTAGGTTCAAATCCCACCGCTGGAAAGACTTTTATTTAATCTGCTAGCGGCTGGAAATGGATCATATGGGATCTAGGACCCTCCTGGGGCTCACCTAGCCTCTAAAAGTGAGTATCCAAAATAAGGGGGGAAATCTGGCGGTCGAGTGTGATCTAGGACAAATCACTTCTCTGCATATCCTTTGTCCATGACACAGTACAGTCTCTACAAAGTACTGAACTCCAGACCCGTTCACGGGTTGTAGTGGTACAGGCTTTTTTTATTTAATCACTATATTTAGAACCGAACGGTATTATAAGATTCAATGGATAAACATCAAAACCTTTGCATTTATATAAAGGAAAGAGACAAGTGGATAGCCTAATCATTTTGTAACGGCTAGGAATTTTTTTTGTCAGCCCCTTTTGGGTTGGAAGGTTTCTAATTATAACTAGGAATGGATGGAAAGGATCTCTTTTAAAGAACGTTGATAAACGGAAGAGGTTTTCATTTATTTTATTTATATTTCTAATTCTATATTTTTCCAACGGAGGACAAACGAAGAAGTTAATGTCCTTTATGGGGAGCCTGACATTGTGTCTCTGATCAAGCGACACCGCCTGAGATGGCCAAAAAGACTACTGACGGAGATCAACCATGGGTCTAGGAGAATTGGCCGTCCCCGACTTCGATGGATCGAGCTGCGGATGCAAGTTGCTTGGGAGTCTGCAACTGGATGGCAGCAGCACGGGACAGAGACTCATGGCGGCTGCTGGTTGAGGAGGCCTGGACGCGTCAAGGTGTTGTAGCGCCAGACTAATAATAATAATTCTATATTTTTCCAGTGATGGGGCTCATCGTGTCCTTTGGTTAAGAAATAGAATATGCATAAAAGGTGGATCCCAAGAGTCATATTGAGATATTGGGAATTAACACCTGTGCTTGTGCAGGCTATTATAACTATTTTCTGATGATGTAGTTATAATTGCTGAGTTCAAGAAGCCTCTCCTGCCAATATTGATCGAATGACAAGATTAATTGCTGTCAAGATGAGTGAAAATAAAAAATACTAAAACAAAGTTCAGTTTGTTGATAAGCATTATGTGTAGCCTTGGATTTTATGTGATGTGAACTTCTAGAACTAGAAAATATGCACACCAGATACAATTCTAAGTAAATATGGTACAATAGGTCCTAATTAGGGCGATGAAGACAAATTGATTATCTTACGAGATATTAAACACAAAAGGGAAACAGGTAGTAAGGAGACAGATTAAATTTAAACTAGTTAAAAACTGTATTCCTTAATGGATATGAAAGTTCCTCCCAGGACTTCTTTATGAATAAGTATAACATTGAAGACAGGATACTCTTAAGAATTGACGCAGGATAATAGCAAATGAATAGATTCCTCTGAAAGAGAATTGGTAATGCTAAGTAGGAATTGGTCAGAAATCACAGGATTAGTGAGTATTGGGAATGCCACAAGCATAGGCGTAACGAGGGGGGAGGTTATTGGGGATATAACCTCCCATTGCTTAGAAGAAATTAAAAAAAATTGTAAGTAACAATTAAAAAAAAATAAAACTTTGAAGGATTTTACAGAAGTAAGGGTCAATAATGCCAAAAACACAACCAAGAAAGTGCAAACACAGTTATTTTAATGAATAAAAGTACACTAAAATGACAAACCGAAACGTAATACTATTTATTCACAATTAATTATATTATTACAGCGGCAGTAGTGGCATCTAGCGGCAACAATAAGATCGCAAATGTGAGAATAGTTTAGAAAATTCTTAGAATCTAGAAAAAAAGTCTGGATGGGTCTAGAAAGTTCCCTATGCAATTAAGTATAGTTAGTTATTGTAACCAATAAATAGGGTTACTTGTATTTACAAGCTTCTTCTTGATTGCCCTTCCAAAAATAACATTTATAACTTCCAAAAAAACATTTATAAAAAATTATAATCTATTTATTTAATTTGAAGCTACATGATTATAGTATAATACATATTATGCCTATATTACGAGACATCTTTTTTGAAGGGAGTAATGGAGTGTTGGAGTGGTTGACTGGTGGGGATTAACTCCCCCATGAGTCAACTCTAGTTTCACCAATGGCAACAAGTAAGTGAAATTCTGAAAGAGCGACAACTAAAATGGTTTAGGTGTGTCTGTAGAATAAACTAAGCATAAGTAGATATCTTCGAAGTAAATATCCTGACCAGCTGGAAGTCAATACAAAAATTTTGCCTATATTTTTTAAGTAATTTAAGTGGAAACTCTTAGATAGGTACCGTGAACATGTAAAAATGGACTTATACCATTTTAAAAAATGACAGCTCATAAGTATTCCAGCTTTATTGGGAAACTAGGGAGTAACAAGAGGATGTAACAGGTAGGTTGTGTGAACATCACTAAGTGACCATCAGGCTAAAAAAACTAGGATCACAACTCCATGTTGAATGGTTGAGTTGGAAGGATTCAGGATATCATTTTTAGATTAAAATTATATATGTATTCTTTCACGCAGTGTACTTTGATGTATTGAAAATCACTGCAAATTAAAATAATAAATCAGTTCCGCAGGTTATCGCCTAAAAGTTAATTCACAAAAAGTTTTTACTTTTCATTCGTCCCCTTTTTAATACTCTCGAAAATAAAAATAATCGTGAGTTTTAGCATGAAAAAAGAGTCTAATTATGGGAAATGTTTATATTTCGATAATCATTAAATAATTATTTGGTCATTAAATAATTATTACAATATATAATCATATAAATCAAAATAAATAAACATTTCAACTAACATATCGAAGTATAGATGATATCTACTGTATTAGTAGAAACGCTCATTTATTTATGGAATGATTGCCAACATATACACATTTCCCATAACTACGCTCTTTTTTTATTCTTTACTAAAACTCATTAACTTTATTTTATGTATATTAAAAAGGAAACGAATGAATAGTTAAAAGCTTGAGATTTAACACGAAGCAAAAACCTGTGGAACTGATAAAAAAAAATGGTGAATGAAAATAGAGAAACATTTCGGTGATTGGATTTTGAGGAATATTAAGAGTTTCGCAGCTAAAATAATTTTGATTAAATTTACAAAATATTTAAGATCTATTTATTCATATTTAAAACAGAATCAATATTTCAATACCCTGAGAAAAAATATTGACCCATCTTCCAGCCGCCGTTTTCTTAATAAAAATAATATCTATTTTTATGTAATTGTGATTATTTAATTTTTTTTTTTATTTTTATTTATGAGAGAAAAGATTTGTTCTGGCTGGGATTCTAATCCTGGTCTTCCGCAACTCTAGCGTGGTACTTTACCAAGCTATCAGGCTCGTAACCAGACCAGGAAATGTGAAGAGAATGGATTTGCCTGGCCTGGTTACGAGCCTGGTAGATTGGTTGGTTAATTAAGTACCGCGCTAGAGTTGCGGAAGACCCAGGTTCGAATCCCGACCAGTACAAATCTTTTCTCTCCAAAATAAAAAATAAATAAACATAATATCATTTGGTCATTTAACTATTAATAGTAGTGGAACTGAGGATCTGTTCGAGTTGAGTTACAAGAAGTTTTAACTAACTTTATTAGTTTCATTTTTAATATTTTCCAAAAAAACAAGTTATCGTTAGCTTTGGTATGGAAAATAGAATGTAATTATGGGAAATGAGTAGATTTCGGTAATCATTTCGATAAAAGCGTGCTCTAATTTCGAAATATAGATGACTAGCTTTTTCCGGCAGCTTGGCTCGCATGGAATTTGGGCGGCCGCATAAAGTTTCGTGAAAGATCATTTTAAATAAATAATTTTTTGTTTTAACTATAAGTTACTCATACATCCAAAATTGCAGATGTCTAACTTCAAAACTGACGGATTCTATACAATCTTTCAACCCCTATTATAAAGAGGAAACCCTTGAGGGTGGAATTATCAAAATTTCTTTCTTACATTATACAAAGAACCTATGTGCAAATTTCAACATTCTAAGTTCCTGATTTGCCTTTAATTATGTAATATAATGGATTCTCCACAGAACACAAAAAACTGTCTGGGGGGGCCCGTGCCCCCTCTAAATCTGCCCTTGCTGTAACCTATGTGTTATTATGATGTGTAGCCTATATTACTCAATAAGTTTCATCCAAATTCTTTCAGTAGTTTTTGCGTGAATAAGTAACAAACATACATACAAACTTTCACATTTATAATACTAGCTTATGCCCGCGGCTAAGCTCGCGTGGAATTCGGCCTGCCACATAAAGTTTCCTGAAAGATCATTTTAAATAAAT
The DNA here is from genome assembly GCA_037127475.1 of Arma custos. NCBI lineage: Eukaryota > Metazoa > Arthropoda > Insecta > Hemiptera > Pentatomidae > Arma > Arma custos. Next base: position 124,797,538 of record CM073759.1, on the reverse strand, counting down.
AATTTAATTATTTTTTTTAAACATAAGTTACTCGTACATCCATAATTTCAGATGTCTAACTTCAAAACTGACGGATTCTATACAACCTTTGAACCCCTATTATATTAAAGAAGAACCCCTTGGGACGGAATTATCCAAATTTCTTTCTTAAACTATACAAAGAACCTATCTGCAAATTTCAAGAGGCTAAGTTCCTGATTTGTCATTAATTATGTACTATAACGTGGGGCATGCCCACGTGACCCCACATAAATCTGCCCTTGATGTAGCCTATGATGTATAACCTATTTTATTCAATAAGTTTCATCCAAATCCGTTCAGAAGTTTTTGCGTGAATGAGTAACAAACATTCGCATTTATAATAATCGTAGGATATCAAAACAAATAGTTTCACTCCTGTCCTTTCTGTTTTTTTAACCACAATTATCATGTGGTTTTCCTTTATTTATGTACTATAATGGATTCTCCACAGTACCTAAAAAACTGTCGGCGGGGGGGGGGGCACGTGCCCCCTCGCCCCTAAATCCGCGCTTGCTATAGCCTATGTGTTATTCTGATGTATAACCTATATTACTGTAAAGTTTCATCCAAATCCATTCAGTAGTTTTTGCGTGAAAGAGAGACAAACATACAAACTTTCACATTTATAATATTAGTAAGATTAGTAGGATATCAAAACAAATAGTTTCACTCATGTTCTTTCTGTTATTTTAACAACTATGATCATCTAGATCCAAAATAAAATAATGTTAAAGTAACATTCTCCCCGTGTATACATCGCAAAGTGCGAGAACACGGAGATGTAGGATCAATTGAAAAGAGGGGATATGGCTGGCCGTGATGCGAAGCCAGGATAGCCGAGCTGGATAAGGCGTCACCACGGAGAGGTGAAGGTTCCGGGTTCGAGTCCCGGTCCTGACCATATCTTTTCTTTTCAAATAAAATATTTAAAAAATTATAGATGATTATAATTGTTGAAACGTTCATTTATTGATGTAATGATTAGCGAATTATACACATTTCCCATAATTACATTCTTTTTTCCATACTAAATCTCATGATAACTCGTATTATTGGAAAATACTAAAAGTGAAAGGAATGAAAAATTAAAACATGTTGTGACTCAACTCGAAGAAAACAACCTCCGGAATAATTTGCAGGAGCTGTAGATATCATAGATAGACAGAAGAATTTTAGTGTTATTAACTAATCCTAGTTGAGCCTTTCAAGGTGGATGCTTGCATCTCCAACTGATGAGAGAAGATGGGACAAAAACCGCGGCGCGCTACCTGGAGCAGCCCCTAGGGTGGGGCGAGCGCTGAAGGAGCCAGTCTTCGGCGGATATCCTCAGGGAATGCTTCGTATGGTTAGGATCTCTTCTTTCAGGTACGTTTTCTGTATATTACTCGAGGATATGTATCAAGTATGTAGTGACATTATAAATGGGATGTAACAGAACTCGTGTTAAGTTGGAACAAATTATCTTGGTGTTGCTAATGAAGAAAGGAATAGTGGGCAATACCCAGGCCACGAGAAAGCTAAGAAAGTGAGATCACTTATGTCACGGACCAGTCTTCGGCCACTTTCCAGCCTCTCCTATCTCCTTTTAAACTATGATGCATTATTTTTTAACTTATAGATACGATAATAATCACCAAGACTGGCAAATTATTGGATTTTCAGTTGAAAAGAAATGGATTTCTGAGTGCTTTCCTGTGATTTCTGAATTCGTATCCCATAAAACATCTTCTTTACTTGTTTGAAAAATTTACATCTTAATAAGTTTACACCAAACTTATTCATATTCACTATCAACTGAAAGTTGCAAAGTACCATCTAGGTGTTATGTGCGAATGTTACATTTTGATGGTGATATAATGTTGTCCTACATTCACTGATGGATATCGTGAGTGGTATATTTTCGCAAAGCTATTTTGTTATAAGCCGTCTCAATTGGTTTACTTTTTAAAATATTTCCGACGTACTTATACTGTTAACCTGCCATATTATATCGGGTCTCATGGCTTATAAAATAAAAAACTTTGCATTTCGTAGTATTAGAAATTCATAAATTAAAATTCTAGTGGCAATTAATCTTCATAATACTTTGATAACCAATTCTACGAAAATATATTAGGATATACCATTTCCAAAATATTGTAATGTAATTCTCAGATGATATTAACATATGTTATATTTTTTAGTAAAAGACGTGTGGTTAAAGAATTATATTACATTGAAAGTTTACTTTTGGAGTGATTTTATTGACAAAAGTCAAATTTTATGGACAAAATATTTTTTAAAAAATATATTTGAGTTTATTTGATTTATATTATAATTTTCCTGATGTTTAGGGTTGTCTTCTACCGATAAAATTAATTTTTTCGAAGAATTTAAAAAATATGGATTTTTTTTATCAAGAAGAAATATTTTTAAGTTTTTTTATTATTATTAATATAAAATATAGGGTGCGTGGTGGCTCAGTGGTAGAGCACTGAGTTGCCATGCCGAAGGTCCTGGGCCAAATCCCGTACGCTAGCAAGTATTTTATTTAATCTGTTAGAAACTGGAGATGGATCCTATGGGATTCACCCAGTCTCTTTAAGGTGGGTACCCAAAATAAGGGGGGAAATCTGGCGGTTGAGGGATCTATCTAGGATAAATCACTTCTCTGCCCAGCCGTTGTCCAAGAAACAGAACTTTCTCTGTCATGAACTGAACCCCAGACTCTTCATGGGTTGTAGTAGTGTAGGTTAAATATTAATAAAACTTTTATAATAGGGATATGGATTTGCCAATGATAACATTTCAATAATATTGTGCATATTTCCTTATATTTTCCGATTATCTAAACATTACCAACGACTATAACAAATCGAGCATTCTAAATCTTGCCACACCTCGTTTGTTTAGTCTTTAGCGGGGATGGAGAAATATACTCTCTGTGGCAACACTGAGTAATGATGGATTGTATGAATAGATTAGAATAAAGTACGGGTATTAGATTTTGTACAATAATATATTAGTTATAAAACTTTAATTAATTGCTTGAATTTACGTGTTGAGAGTAGTTTATTGAACCTGGGTTATCGAAATTTTTATATTGCGGCATAGCCATAGGATATTTTATCGGTTTATTCAAAGAGTTTTAGGGGGAGGGGGACGCTGCAAATAACATTCTTTTACTATTTCCAAATAATAATAATTAAAAAAATTACTGATGGGTTCATTCACATACCTTTCCTTATCGCTTAGATTTAGATCCCAGGTAATGGAGATTATCTTTCAAATGAGCACCAGGAATGTTTCCGTTACGTTCTGAACTTATCAAATAATTAAACAAAATAGATTCAGTTAAAAAAATAATTTATAAAGCAAATATACCAAGACCAGCAAAGGAATTAACATAAAAATAAAGCCGGGTGGTAGAGAAGATATGAAAACCCGAAACTTTTCATGTTTTTACTGCTCTTCTAAAGGCATCCTCATCGGCATCCTGATTTAAAAATAGTTTACTAATTACATAGTTATTTATGACTATAGGCATATTAAATATTCTACCAGCTGCCATTTAAAAAAATTATAAGCGATTCGTAATGATGAGTTCCGAAAGAGGTCCTGGGGTGATCTTTTAGTTCGGTAACAAATACCAAGAAAACCGGACCAATGGAGTTGTAAATAAATATGGATGGTGTATACCATACGGTGGATAGATTTTTGGTTTTATTTGGATAATCGAACGTATCTTAAAACGTAATAGCGGGTAAAATAAAATGTGTATGGTTTTCCGGGGGCTGAGGGCGATGTAGAAAAGAAGATGGTCGCCAGGAAGTCTTCACAGATCAGGCTCACGATCTGGACGTCATCGTCTGACTACTAGAGTTTTGTTTAACCGCTAGCTCCATGACAACGGAGCACTTACCACGGAACTTTGGATTTGGCTTAGATTCTCACCGTACTTTTCAACTTTATTTACTTTTAAATATTTTCGTTTCTTAGGATCTTGAATTCAATGTTATTTTTGTAAATGCTGAAGTATCTATCTCATCTTCTTTTTCTATTCTATTACTTTACTTATCTTACTACTTATTCAGTATTTTCTCTTTTTACATATTTTAATAGTATTACCTTTTTTTATTATTAATATTCTTATCGGTTTTCGTTATATATTGCATTTTTTTTTTCGACTAACACCAACATAGCTTCTCAGAACCTACAGACACACTTAAATTTATTAGAAAATTGGATCGATAAGGTGCGTATAAAAATTAACATATAAAAATCTAGCCAAGTAACATTTACACTTAGGCATTCATACTGCCCCTTTACTCAGACTCTAACACTTTACAATACACCATTACCCTTACAAACACAGACAAGATACTTGGGCCTTGCAATGGACAGAAGACTGACTTGGAAATCACACGGATCCAATTTGAAGAAAAAAATCGAATCACCGACTCTCTCTCCTAAGACGACTACTTCACCACCAAAAATAAACTATTACTAAAAACAAAATTATAATATACAACATGCTACTTAAACCAATATGGACCTATGCCTCGCAAGTGTGGGGCTTATGCAAAAAATCCCACATACAGACCATTGAAATTTTTCTATCGAAATTCCTTCATTATATTACACATTGTCCCTTTTACATTACTAATAAAACATTACACAAACATAAATAAAACATAATAAAACATGCCACCATTGACTGATACAATTAAGAAGAACTGCAAACATTTTCATGACTCACTCGCTGGGCATCCAAAAATAATGGTACAAATTTTTACTGACAGACCCATTACCACAGAATCCGACAAGGAGACTGAAACGTCTCTGGAGCAGGGATCTACTACAGTGAGATGAACCACGCTAGGGGTGCCTTCATTGGGAGATTTCTTCATACACGCTTTCACGAGAATCCCTTAGAGAAGGTTTTCCAAAGAAGATCGAAAATACAATATGTGCCAAATGGCATTTATATGATTTCTCAAATAAATATTTTTATTTTTATTTTTAAAGAGAAAAGATAGGCTCTCGGCCGGGATTCGAACCCTATCTTTTCTCTTTAAAAATAAAAATATTTAAAAACTCAAAAAATTGACCAATAATTATAAAAAATTATAAATATTTTTATTATTATTATATCTTGAATTTCTTTAACTATTTGGACCATTTTATAGCTTTTCACTTAATTTATCTACTAAAATTAATTGTTTACAGCACCTTCTCCTCTAATACGTTGATCTTCTCTCCCACTTCACCATGATGTCCATTGTCCTAACCTCTTGTCACGTGAACACCCAATCCTTACCTGTTCATTTTGATGAATTCCATCGATATTTTACTCAAAACTTTTACCATACCATTGAAATTTCTGAAACATAGCTAAAAAACCCACATCCCCACCTCTGCAATATCCTTACCAGACTATTCATTCCTCCGCCACGACCGGGTAGATGGCCACGATAGTCAAATGCCCACAACTCCCTAAAATCACCTATCCTTGATTCCTCACCTGCAACCGATTATCCTCACACAGAATTCCTTTTCGTTGAAATTTCTTTGACTCAAACCCTCTCCTGTATGTCGTAGTTTGAGTCCTTTGGTCCCTTCTTTGATCCCTCTTGATTCTATCTTTGAATCTACCCTTTAAAATTACATTCCTCTCTATAACCACATCATAATCTCCGGTGATTTTAAAACCAATCTCCTTGTACAATCCAATGATTGCCTATACCTTAAAAATATCTTTTACTCTCTACACCTTTCCATTTTCTCCCACCCATCACACTCTCCTATCCGACACCTGGTTAGACTTGTTTGTAATTGATTCACAGCAGAAACTCCTTTCTTCCTCTCAATTACCCGTTCCATTTCTTTTCTCGTAATCTTATCCGAATTTCATACAATATCCAATCTCCAGATATACTACCTAAAACCATAATCATTCGGCAGAACATCTCACCATTCCTTGAAACCTTGGATTGGAGAGAAATTTATTCTTGTGCCACTATTGATTCCATGGTTGACATACTTACTTCCAATCTCAAATATATCATTGACATCCACTTAAAACCTCAACCTTCCATCACCAGCCTGCTCCTTGGATGTGCCAAAAAATTGAAGATCTTTAAAGGAAACGTGATGCTGCCGTAGAAGCTTTAGACCCACAAGGCTAACTGACTATCAAGCGTTCAGGGCTCTCCGCAATTTGACACAGTATACAATCAGGCAGGCAAAAAACAAATACTTCCACAACGCCCTTTCATCTGCTCCCGATCCTAAATCTAAATGGCATCTCCTTTAAAAGCTTTCTCTCTGTAATTCATCTTCTTCTAGATCCTTTCCAGCCTCTCCCGATGAAATAAACTCGCATTTTTTTCCTGCCTCAGTTAATACTTCAAAATCATCCTCTCCCGTCTTTTCTCTAATGCCATCTTTCAACCCCGACAACTTTTACTTCTCAGACATTTCACCCACCGAAATTATTTCCTCTGTTCTGAAATCCCACTCTAGCTCTAAAGGCTTTGACGATATCCCAGTCAAACTGCTAAAATTATGCCTTATCGAAATTCTACCTGTCCTACTCTTCATATATATTTTTTTTATTACAAAACGCAGTATTCCCTACCTCTTGGAAAAAACCGTAGTCCATCCTATAAACAAAACCTCTAATCCTGTATCAAAGACAACCACCCAATCTCAATTATCTCCAACCTTTCCAAACCTCTAGAAAGAATAGTCCAGTCACAAATGTCAAATTTCCTCGAACAGTCCAAACTCCGTCCCAATCAGGTTTCCGTCCCGGTTTCTCCACACCATCTGCCCTTACCAAAATCACCAATGACCTACATGTCACTATGGACGACAAAAACTAACTGTGATTATCCTAATTGATTTTTCTAAAGTTTTGGATTCCTTGGACCATTCTATCCTTTTACTAAACTGAACTCATTGTCTTTTTCTAACCGTGGTATCCGATGATTCCAATCTTTCCTCTCTGAGAGATCTCAAGCACTTTCCACTTTTCTCACTCTTTCCTTAGGAATGGCACAGGGCTCAAGCCTCTCTCCTCTTCTCTTCAACTGCTACATCAATGATCTTCCTAAATCGTTCCACCATTGTTCCTACCATCTATATGCTGATGACTTCCAAATTTATTTGTCCTTTCCTCCTTCTGAGAAATTAACGGCGTTCACCAGTATTCAGGAAGACCTAGATAGGGTCGGTGCCTGGACAAAGCTGAACAAACTGGAATTGAACGCAATGAAAACTCAGGCCTTTGTTTTAGGTTTCAATCCTAAACGATCACCCCATCCCGTTTAGTTCTTCTGTGAAAAACCTAGGCCTTACTATTGATCAAAACCTATCCTGGAAACCCTACATCGCCCAATTATCCTGATGGTCAATTAGTTCCCTGAAGTTATTCCATCGTTCTCGACATCTCCTTACACAACCATCCTGTAAGCTCCTCGTATCATCTCTCATCTTGCCCCACTTTGACTACTGTAGCGTGATATATGGAGGCCTTTCTAAAATTATTAAAGGCAGATTAAAGCGAATAATGAATATCTCTCTAAGATTTGTCTTTGGTACTCCGAGGCGATCGCGCGTTTCCCACCTTAATGATGAGTTAAAGTGGCTCTTCCCTACCTTCCGAAGACAACACTTCCTAGGTTCCTTCTTATACCAATCCATTAACTCTCATCACCCTTCATCTGTCTACAGTCTCCTCCAATTCAAATCCTCAGTCCAGCTCCATAAAACAAGATCTCGCCTTTCTGACTTCTATATTCGTTCCCACAGAACCAAACTATTTGAAAGTTCCTTCCACCACAGTGTGCAACTCAATCCCTCCTAACATCCGTCATGCTCTCTCATTATCGTCATTTAAATCCTTGCTTTTCCAACATCTCCTGGCTTCCCAAAAAGATGCTCTCTAAGCAGGTTAGTCATTTTCCTAGAATGAAATGTATTGAATAATTTATTGTGTTATTTCGGTGTTTTAAGAAAATGTACATCAAGTAAAGAAAGTATTACTTGCTAGATCATGCATTCAATAGTTGTTATTGATCTATCTATCTTTTAATAGTCAGGACTATTAATCTTGTCTGGATTCTTACTGTTTATTTACTTATTATTATTTATTTGTTTATAATTATTAATTTCTGTCACTTCTTATACGCTCAATGATTTGTATCATGTACAGCCTTCTAGCCAGATAGATACTCTAAAGGGACTTAGTCCCAGAATAAAGTTACTTTTCTATTCTATTCTATTCAATAATTATCAGGTAAATGCCCATTTCTTATCAATATTTCTAACTCTCTTATTCAAATTCCTGCTTATATTCCTATCAGACACTGTTTAAAGATATCTGCTACATATTTTATTTAAAATTTTATTATGTTCCTACTAAGTTACGAGGATTTTCATATTTTTTACTCTTTATTTATTCTCTTAATGTCAGCCAACTGTGGAACTCACAACTGGTTTGCTCGGAGAAAGGTGTGTTCTATTTAATTTTTATTTCCCATCAATGTTCAAAACTATAACAATTTTTATTTTCATTTGAGATGGTTTTCTTTCTGTATATGCAATGAGTTATTTAATGACTAATGCTTTGTTATCTTTGTTTTATTTAATACTGACACTATTGTAATGTTTCTCATGAATAATTTTCTTTTGTTCATAGACATTTAAGAGTTTAATTGATTATTTTAATATGTATATTTCTGGGTATTTTTTTGGATTGTAATTCATAAGGACCATTGTTCTAGAATGAAGATTTATTCTATTCCATTCTATGCTAAAACATCAACTTTTAATTTTTTTCCAATTCAGTTATAGCGAATCATTAATGAAAACAATAAATAATTAACCAATACCGTGGAGCTTCGCATAATGAGCGTATTTCGTACCAGAAACTTAATCGTAATGCGAATCAATCTTGTATAAATGTATAAATTAATGTAACCAGAGACAATACCAAAATCCTGGCACAAATAAGTGCTAAATACGAACGGATCTTTTTGTAAAACTGGAGAAGAATGTTTCAGTAAAACACACGCACCACAGAATCAAACGAAATATTACTTCTTCCTGTGTTTCTCGTTTTTTGAATCTTTCTCATTAAGAAACCGTTTATTTGTATTTCTTATTTAGCTATTTGTGCCAACTACTTGTTATGAGAAGCCTTCGATAAACGATGTTCCACTGTTGATTTAAAAAATATATTTTGTTACATTTTGTTTTGGGCTGCTTTACTTTAGTAACTTGGTCTAGACAGTCGGGTCATTTAATATTTATGGCAATGTAGTAATTACTAGTAATCATTATGCCTAATGGCTGAAAGTGGTCATTATTTTGGTAACAATCAAATGCTATTATAAAATTAAGTTACTCAAAAAGAAAAAAACAAATCCACTATATAACGTATTGCTCAGTGTGTTTATATTTTTTTTATTGTATTTGTATTTTTTGTATAGTATTTGTATTTTTTGTATTGCTTGTACAGACGTATCTCCTGTTCTAAATAGAAATATTTTAAGGAAAGAGACGAACGAAGTTTTTTATCCCATATTATAAATAGATCATTGTAAAAGTAACATTAACTTGCAGAGGAATGCTGTAAATAAAAATGTTATTGTTTAGAGCAATTTAATTGGATTGAACAATAAACTTCATGGAAGTACGTGGAACATTCTTGAGCGAGAAATAATAAATAAAAAATTGAATGACTCTTAATTATTTACATTGGCTAGTGGTAAAATTAATTCATTTTTCTTTAAAATTTTATATTCATTACAATTAGTAAATAGTATTCCATTACAATAAGGACTATACCTAGAAAAGAACTGTACCATGTAAAATGTTTACGTAAATAAATCAATACTAGTAAAACACAAACATAAATATGTATATGTACTCTTATATGTACAAATAAACATATACCTTTAGATAGGCTAGTTTCGTGTCTTTTATGAATATCGCTTGTCAGAGTTCTTATTTTCGAACATTGTTTTTAAATTCAATTTTTGGATAAGGGTTGTGTATAGCATAATAATGGTTGGTTCAATTCTTAACAATCTAATTTTACTAGCTTATTTAAAATGGTTGTTATTTTTTTTTTTACTGTTAACATTTTAACTTTATCCTCATACAAGACTGAAAAGACAAGAAACTGCTCGACGTTTTCGCCTACTTCAACATTTACTGGACAAACGTTCTAAGCTTCCAATCAATTACAAAAGAATCATTTACATGACAGTTATCAGACCTATTTGGACATATGGAGTTGAGCTTTGGGGCTCTACTAAACCATCCAATTTATCTCGTATCCAAAATCCTTCGTAAAATCATCAATGCTCCTTATTACGTCACAAACAAACTCTTCCATCATGATCTTAATATCCCATATGTTGCTGATTTGGCCCAAACTAGATACCTATCCTTCCATGACAAGCTTCATACACACTTGAATCCGCTAGTCTCACGACTTGCTTCCCTTGCTATTGCTGATTTGGCTGCGAGGCGTCTGAAAAGAAGATTGCCTCGAGACGTTCTACTATAGAACTTTATTGGAGTGCTACAGGTGGGTAGTTTCTCCACAAGTGTTTTTTGTTATCATGTCATTTGTTCATATTAGCAAATTTACTTCTTGTGATATTATTACAGCTGTAAATATCAATAAATTAATAAAAAAAAAACAAAAAAAAATTTTAACTTTCGGTAAAAACCATCACCCGATATCCGTGTTCAAAGTCTCAAAATGTCTAATATCTCCATTGGTCCAAATAGTCGTATACAAATATTTATTTCTTAAAAAAAAAAAATAAAATGCCTTAAAGTTCGGAGGATTGACCGCAAAACCGACAATGGTATTTGTACTTCATGTGATTGAGCTTTGATCGGCAAATTAATAACTTTAATAATAATTTTTTTTTTCAAATAGAAATGTTAAGGGTATGAAAATATTGCATTTAAACAGTTTGGCAGCCTTTATTCTGATAAACTACTATTAGTAAGCATAATTCTACTTTTCATAATACTATTTAATAGTTTCGATAAAATTAGTAGATAAATAAGCTGATGTAGGTTCTAGTTAAAACTGGCAAACCGGAAGTATTTCTTTAATTAGGACCCTAAACGTATTTTGGTAAAAAAAATATTTAAATATGGCCATCTTTATAAATTTGATATTTAAAAAATCTATGTTAATGAAAATAAGAGTTAGGGGGCTACATTAAACCGGATCCTATCCTTTACTTGAAGCATTAATCAAATTTTGTTAAAAATATAATTTTTTATATATTTTTATATTCAAGAAAATAATAAAAAAAACAGCTTCCAGTCATAATTCTTTTATTGTTTTATATAATGAAACGTTTCGACATCATTGTGTCATTTTCAATCATTTGTTCCTATGCATTCTACAACTTTAAAATAAAATAATAATAATTACAATAATATAAAATTTGTTTACATAAATGTCCAAAAGATAATTTACTATGAGTATAAATACCTGGAAAGTCAGTCTTTTTATTTTTAAAAATTATTTTTAAGGAGGTCTTTTATTCTCCATAGTCAAACTTATATTCCATTACATTAAAAACCAAACTCTGATCCTTGAACCATCTAATCCCTTATTCTTATTTTTATCAGTTATTAGACTTTAGTACAATTATAACTAATTATGTTCTAAAAAGTACATTAATAAAGTAAAATTAAACTTAAAATTTAAGTATTCTTATGATCTATTATTTTTTAATTTCAAAATTATGGATGAGTATAACTTGCTAATTTCTCCTGCCTCTTTTCTATCGTGATGAAATTCAAATAAATCCAGTTGAAAAAAGGAAAAAATTATAAGAATATATTTTTATATTAATAATAAACGTATTATTTTCTAACGTTGCATTTAACGGTTTTATACCAATAGACATGGCATATTCAACTTAAAATATAGTTGATAAATATGAAGTGATATTTTTAAAAATGTTGCCATTTTTTAATAACTTGCCACTACAACTTAAGGAAAATATAGGAATCGTGCTAAAAATTACCTATCGAGATTTACAAGTAATAAATAATATCGCCTTTGATTGTAAAGGATAGAAAGTAAAATTAATGTTTTATAATTTTTAGTGGGGTGGAGAACATTATATATTTCTTACTTAACATAGAAACTATTAATAAACAATTACTAATTAGTATTTCTAATGTCACGGTTATCACTGATCAATTTGCAGACTATATACACTACCATTACGGTTAGGTTTGTAGTTTGAAACGATTTTTTGGTATCAGCTCCGCAGGTTTTCTCTTCGAGTTAAATCACAATTTTCAACCTTTCCTTATTAGTATTCTCGAAAGTAAAAATGATTTTATTTTTGAGTGCATTTAGTAACTATTACTGATTGTATATATATTGAAGAATCAATATACACATGCTGTTTAGGCTGTATCATTATCTATAGTTCAAAACATTTGTTGAAACTTTCATTACTTGATGAAATGATGAAAAACTCTCATATTATATTACTCATAATTACGCTCTTTTTTCATACTAAAACTCATGATTATGTTAATTTTCTAAAATATTAAAACGGGAACGAATGAAAAGTTAAAAATTGTTGTATAATTGTAGTTAATAGTTGTATACCTTTTTACGACGTGGCAACCTTAATATTAAGTAATGAATGCTAAGTATTGAATATGATGAAATTTGTTAACATTTTTATAATTTTATTTGGGTGGGAAGTATTATATATTTTTGGCTTATGCAGTACTTAATACAACCTAGTAACAAACAATTACTAATTATTACTTCTAATGACATGGTTATCATTTATTAATGACTAGATAACTTTACTGCTACCTAGACTTTTTTTTCGAAATCAAATATAAGATAAGGGCCTGATAAAAAGTATTTATTTGTATCAGAAATTACTCAAAGTAAGTGAGCGGTGGAAAACGATAGAATGCATTGCTGAGCCTTCCAGGAAGCTTTCACTAGAGCGGCTAGTTACGTCACATTATTTCCGTTCTCGGTCTTTTTTCTTCCTACAGAAACAACTTTATACATATATTTTTTAAAAATCTCCTGAAATTAATCAATACAATAAATTACTGAAATGTTATTTTGGCTGAAAGTCACGAATTCAGAATGGGCTGATCCCATTCGGTAGAGATGCGGATGTTGGATTTCACTATGTCATAACAAGGAGAGAACAATGTTGGTGAAACTGGGATTGCTGAAGTGGGTCGATAAAAATATATTTTTTATTAAAAAAAAAAAGGCATCGTTACAAGCTTGATTTTTTCCCATTTTACCGATTAAATAATGAATTTTAGGTAACAGATTTCGAAAAAAATACCGAATAGAAGAATGTTAAACCGATTAAGGTAATTTTTTGGTAATTATTCGGGAGGTTGTCGCTTCGAGTTGAGTCTCAACCATTTTTAACTTTTCATTCGTTACCCTTTTAATATTATCCAGTAATACAAGTTATCTTGAGGCTTGGTATTTATAAGAGAATGTAATTATGGGAAATGTGTATACTTCGGTAATCATTCCATCTACAAATTGTCGTTTCAACAAAAGTTTATCGTCAATACTTCGAAATGTTTGTTTAAACTTTTATTTCTTAGTGAAACGATCACATAAATCTACTCTTTACCCATAATTAGATTCTCTTTTTCGTACTAAAGCTCATTTTATAATTTGTTTTTTTGGAAAGTAATAAAAATTAAACGAATAAACAGTTAAAACTTGAAACTCAAATCGAAGCGACAACCTAAGGAACAGATACCATATTTTTTTATTTATTTTAAAATTAACATTTCACTCGAAATATAAATTACCCTCTACATTCTGCAACCTACCACTAGTTTCGGTACCGACTAAGGTTGTAAACTGTGTTGTGCTGAAGTTTTCTGATGTTGATAATAAACTACAATTTTAGTTATCACCTACCAGCTAAGTAGTTGTATTGTTACTAGCAATTAGTAATTATTTGCTAATTTTAACCAACTGCTTTTTCCATCTGTTAATTACTAAAATGTTGTTAATATGTAACTAGGAGCTAGTACATGTTAACTAGTTAACTACTTGAAATTTGTTCTTTAATGTATAAAATATTTTCTTGTCACCAAACTAAATAGTTTTGTTTTCATTTTTTTTTTAAATTTTTATAGTTTTGCGTACAAAAAATTTTTGTTTTTCACTCATTCTCAATCAACTACTATACGAACATTTATTGAAAGTTTATATGTGTTTTAATATATTTGCTTTGTGAACCAATTTATTTAAATAATAAAAAACAATAATGACTTATCTTAATTTTTTTTTAAGTTAAGTTTGCTGCCAGTGGGTAATGTCTCTACATGTCCTATCATGTATTATTTACTCTTATAGCAATTGTATTAGATGTATGTATTACAGTTGTACAACTCAATAAAATAATTTTAAAAAAAAAGTTAAGTTATTTGGAACAAATATTTTAGTAATTTTTTTTCTTTAATAACGATTTGTAAGAATATGTTCTTATTAATACATTTTCAAAATAACATACACATAAAGAATGGAATCAAACCTTGGAGGATTGAGATTAAGATTTAATTTAATTTTCAAATGTAATCTCCTGCTCAAATTTTTCTTATTGTTTTCATTTTTATAGAAATTCAACCATTAAAAATGAAACCTATGATCATTGTTTATCATTGTTTTTTATTCTATTCTCTATCATTAATACAAATTATGTCATATACAGATAGTTCTTCAGAATCAATTTAGCAATTTATTTCTTTTTTTAGCGTTGAAAGATATTTTGAGTAATTTTTGGGGATTTGAAAAGTAATCTGTTCTTATTGTCCCGTATTGTATTTTGGAATACCTTGTTGTCATGACAACTTCCATTCGTAAAAGCAGTTTCACTTCAAAAACATGTAAATAAAGAATTGTGTGAAACTAAAAAATATATCGTGAACACTCAAAAATATTAGCTTTAATATCGAAGTATGCTTAAAAAAAAAACTAAATTCCCTTTTATTTTTAAGTAAGGTTTAAAGAAATTAATGAGTTTTAACATTTACAGGCTTATTATTTTATAATTTAGTGGGGCATTAACTATAAAATGTATCGTAAAGTTATTATTATCTGCATTGTCTAGTTTTTAATTATCTATTCTAGCTGCAATCATTTAAATAATGGTCCAATATCTATGATTACTGTTTTGTGCACATATAAATTAAATTAATCATCCATTCATAGTTATAATTTTTTCTAATAATTCTAATTTAAAAAAAAAATGCTTGCCAAATAATATACATGTAAGTACACAAAACTATGATCGTTTAATAAATGAATAGCTATAATAAATTTATTAGTGAATTATAAATAAAATTTATAATTAATATTGTTTGATTAGAAAAAGAAAAGGCCTCCTTTTTTAGGTCAGTGGGTTGAATGATAAACTCTATCCATGTAGGAAGATGTTTAACGACAATAGTGCATTAGTGGCAATGGTTAATCGGCTACAGGAAGAGGTCGTAGCTTACCCTAATTATTTATATATTTTTATTATAATAATTTTAAGCAATATTATAATCATTAATTACATATTTTTGTTATATGTTCTGACATACATTATTTAGTTTATTCGCACTTATATTTTATAAAGGACATCTTTCATTAATGCTGTTCTTTTACGACTTACACAGGCATTTAATATTAAAAGGAAGGTTATAATAGTCGAATTATTATTTCTATAGGAAAAATTAATGTCATAATTTATAATCTTGTATAAAAACCGTAGGATAATTTACAGTTAAAACAACGGCTTTGACATAATGTAAATATTAAAATCATATCATCCTAAGATATCATATCATATCATCCTATCACACATTTTATATTGAATAATACTAATGAATAATAATATTGAATAATAAGCTTCGATATACATAGCTATTTCTTATGATTACTGTAAAAGATAATTCTCATTTTTTTAGTTAGGAAAAGTGAAAGAATTAATGAGAAAAAGAAAATCGCAAAAAAAACACGAAAAAAATTATAATTAACAAAAAAATGTATTTATCAATAAAAGAAATCTATTCATTTATTCAAACATGTTCTATAAATTCATTCATTCATTCATAAAAAATGAATGCTAAAAACTCAATTCAAAACGATATTGAAAAGTACCTATAAATTTTAAATCATTTATCTGTTTTGTTTTCATGCTACTTCAGAACTGTAAAGAAGAGAAAATACCATTTTCATAATGTTAGAAATCACTCTGCAACAAAAAAATATATAACGATAACTAAATAAAGTAATCCTAAATGTAATTAGAATTCCAAATTTAAGTTATTTAAAAAAAATTTTAGCTTTCAAATTATACGAATACTTATGGTACTGAAAACCCTTTATTTAACACAAAAGATTAACCTTTTTTTTATGTTAATGTTGAGGATAATTTTTTAAAATTAAGATTTATCAAAAGTTAAAAAAAAAATAAAAATCTGTTTTTAATTTAGATGTTCAGGATCAAAAGTTGATAACTAAAAATTTCAAAAATTCACTTTTTCCGCTATTTTTTCTTAGTCAAGAAATGATTTATGATACCGAAACTTCAGATTCAGAAGTTTCAGAATAAAACCATGAGGAATAAAGTGGCAACCTATCGTGCCAGACAAAATTGTGAAGAAAAATTGTTTGAAGTATCCTTTTTACATCCTGAACACCTCAAATGTCACCAGTTAAAAAATTAAACAACTCGATGAACAAGTATTTGAATGCGTAGATAGGTTATATTTTCTTTAATTTTTAGTTCTCCAAAGGACTGGAAAGAGGTTAGTAAGATTCGAGGCCCTGCATGACATTGGAAAAATTCAAATTGTAGGGGATAATTATGTAACGGTAATGACTCAAGAGTGCTAAGACATCCATCCTTCATGGAAAGTAACAACTGCCGACAGGCCATTAACATCTGCCAAAATTTTAATGACATGCTTAGAAAGGCAGTAAATATTAAAAATTGTTTGAAGTAATTGATAGTAGAAATCTTATATACCTTGATATTTCCAAGTTGACACTTAATCAATTCAGAAATTGATCATAGAAAAATGTATCGTTAAAAATAATATATCTTAAATAATATTAGTTGACCTTATATATGTGTATGAGGAAGAAAATTGTACGGGTGGAGGTAACAAATATTCTCTTTAATAAGAAGAACTATTTATTTTAAACCCAACGTTTCGTCCCAAATAGCAGGCCTATTTCAGGACTAAATATACAAGATAAATATAAATTAAAATGATAAATAATAAAGAATAAAAATACATTTAGGCATCAAGCTATAGCTTGATAAACAAATACACTAAAAATCGGGAACCCTGCGGGTGCACATTATAACAGGGGGGAAATTTATAGAGAATTATGGAATAAGTACTAAAAATGAACAAATGAATTGTCATTCATTAGATTAATTTGTATTATTCAATTATTATTATCTTTGTTTTGTTACTCAACTATTAATTCGAATACTATTTGATTAATGTTTTTAACTATTTATTACTTTTCAATTCAAGGAAGAAATAGTTGGGGGTGCAGTCAATGAAAACATCAAAATAAGGATAACTTATTTATTATGTGCCGACGTTCTCTCTCTTCTCTAACATTTATTACTTTTGTAAAGGAGATAGTTGGGAGGTGCAGTCAAAAAGAACACTGAATAAGTAATAAACTTATAATTATGTGCCGACGTTTCGACCTACAGTGTAGGTCATCTTCAAGGCTATGAGAGAGAAACAAACAGAACAAAAAATATAAAAATGTACAGTAACAATAATATGGTGACAAGTAATATAGAAAATTAAAATAGTGGCAGATATGAAGATGGAAGATAACGAATATTAAAAAAGTGACAGAATATAATAAAATTAAGATATAGACAGATTTAAAAAAAAAAAAAAAAATATGTAGACGACCTCCTCCTTATCATCAATCCCAACATCATTACTGATTTATTATCTTCCTTCAATTCATACCATCCCCGCCTCCATTTCACCGTTGAAGTCGAATCCAATAAGTCACTACCTTTTCTTGACCTCCTTATCATTAAAAATCCTGACCACACCTTATCCACAGATTGGTATACTAAACCCACTTACTCTGGCAGACTTCTTAATTATTACTCCCAACATCCACACCACCTTTAAATTAACGTCGCTAAAAATATCATTCACCGTGGCCTATCCCTCTCTGACGCCTGCTTCCATACAACCAACACCCACCGTATCAAAGAAATCCTTTTTAAGAACAATTTTCCTCCCTATATAGTTAATAAACTCATCCATGACTACTATAACCCCCCCCACCCCCTCCCGATCGCCACATCCACCATCTATCCCTATATACAGATCCTTGCCATATATACCCTCCCTCTCTAATAACATTCAAAAATACTTACGTTCCTTTATCCCCAATTTACGTATTGCCTTTAAATCCCATAACAAACTTTCCCATATTTATACCCGTATCAAAGATCCTATTCCCCTCAAACTACGTTCCCATGTCGTTTATCGTATCCCCTGCTCTATTACTAATTGTAACTCTTCCTATGTAGGTGAAACCAAAAACTTCCTTAAAGACCGTATTACCCAACACAAATATGCCATTTCCTCCCATAACCATACCTCCTCTAAACTTTCCGAACATGCCCTTTCTTTAAACCACACTTTTGATTTTGATAAAACGTCTATCCTAGCTACAGTTCCTAACCATGACTACGCATCCTCTCTGAAACTATCCACATAAATTTAGATTCCTCCACTATCAATCTTAAGACTGACTCACATCACCTTTCCTCTACCTACTCCCAAATTTTTAATTTACTCAAAAAACCTTAAATTCTGTTACTCCGTCATTGATGTTTCTTTTGTTATCACTCTATTGACATATATTTTTTTGTTTTAATTTTATTTCTTTTATTTATATTAATTTTATCCATTTATTCACTTTCCCTCTTTTTTCCTATACTCCAGTATGGTTACCTTCTATAGGTAACTTTTTGGCCGCTAGAGATCGCTCCTAACTCTTCTTCCTTGCTCGCTTAACGGTTTTTTCAGTGCTAGCCAGCCGTTACATCTAACGACTTCGCTCTCCAAATCGGTACGTCTTTTCTTTATATTTTATTTATTATATCCTTTTCTCTTTATCCTTTCTCCATTCTTCACACTACCTATTTTCCTATAATTTCCCCCTTATCATTTTGGCATCCATCATATATTGGTAATCAAGAGTTCATATTTTTAAGCACAAATTTTAATTTTTCTAATTCATTAATCCTATCTACTATTTTTAAAACAGTCATTGTACACTATTGTTACTGTACAATAGTATTTCACTAATTTTAATTTTTCAAATTCATTAATCCTATCAACTATTTTTCAAACAGTCATTGTACGCTATTGTTACTGTACAATAGTATTCCTATTATTCACATTAGTTATTGTACATACAGTTCCATACTTTTCTGTAACATGTAACATCTTTAAGTCCGTTATCATACATTCTATATCTTTATTTTACTAGTTTTTCTTTATTCTTCATGTTCCAACCTTTTTTGTATATGTAAATATTCTCATTTTGTTTCTTTTGTTTACCTCCTCCTTTTTGATTTTCCTTTATATTATTTTTACTTTTCTATCCTTTCTGTACATTTATTTTCTGTATTTTATTTTATATGCGTTATTTATAATTTATCATTTCTGCTCATTTTCTTTAATTTTATTAAATCTGTCTTACTTTATTATATCTGTCATTATTTTCATTTTCTTTTCATTATCAATAATTTTGTTATATCTGTCTTTATCTTAATTTTATTATATCTGTCACTATTTTAATTTCTTTTCATTATCATTAATTTTTTTTTTTAAATCTGTCTATATCTTAATTTTATTATATTCTGTCACTTTTTTAATATTCGTTATCTTCCATCTTCATATCTGCCACTATTTTAATTTTCTACATTACTTGTGCCATTTTATTGTTACTGTACATTTTTATATTTTTTGTTCTGTTTGTTTCTCTCTCATAGCCCTGAAGATGACCTACACTGTAGGTCGAAACGTCGGCACATAATTATAAGTTTATTACTTATTCAGTGTTCTTTTTGACTGCACCCCCCAACTATCTCCTTCACATTAGATCATCCAGTCAACTATTTTCATCTCATATTTATTACTTATTCGATAATACTATATAACTATTCCCTCTGTTTTTATATTTACCTTAAGGATTCTAGATTTTTTTTATCATTCATATCCCTTGATGCATACATGTATTTTTATTCTTTACCATTTATCATATTATATTAATCTGTATGTGTCTCGTATATTTAGCCCTGATGAAGATCTGCAATGAGAGTCGAAACGTTGGCTTTAAAAAATAATTCTATTTATTAAAGATATTTTTTTTTTTAACTCCGCCCGGACCGTTTTCTTTCTCTTAAAGATAATATAGTTTTGTAATATTAACAAGCCTTTCAGGTCGATGTTTATAAATAACTAATCGGTGTTCTGCCAATCCGTAAAATATTGCCAAACTTAGTGACGTGAGATGTGCTGCGATATCAAGGGTAAAGAAAATTTAAAAAAAGAATATCATATTTAAAAATGTATAACAATATAACTCTTTATTACCATTTAGTTTATTTTCTGATATATGCTAGTCGTATACTCGTTAAACTATCTTTTAGCTATTCAAGGCTATATTTTTCTCACCAAGTGAACATGAATCATGAGTGCGCCGAAATGTAATCACCAATTTTAAAAATATTAAAGTAATCAGCTAACAAGATAGAGGAAAACATTATTCCAAAAACTTTTTGTAACCATTTTTAACTATAACTAGGAAATTTAGCTTCCCTTTGAGAAACCGTTTAAATTTTTTTTTTTGTTTAAACACTTTATTCAGACATTACAATCTGCCACTTGTGGGCAATAAGTAATGGTGCTATGAAGCTACACCCATTCCATAACAAAACAAAAAAAATGGTATAACAAAATAAAATAAGTCTAGATAAAAATAATAAAAATAAAAATAAATAAAATAATGTAAACATTCAAACCCTACTTACAATTTGCCTGGGTCCCCGAACTAAGCTTCTTCCTCAGGAATGAGGGCAAAGCAGGAGTTCAGAAGGCCCTTGCCCCCTTTTCCAGCCGCGTCACTGGAATAAACTCCAATGGAAGCTGGTTAAGGGCGCTTCACACACACACACACAGGTCGTGAGTGGAGAATCTGGCCAGTGCCAGTACTGCAAATAGCATTATTATAACAAGTCTCAGGGCCATTGCCGGTTTAGGCGGCGGGGTGGATTGTATGGATGTGTGGAACTGGATAATGACTGAGCCAGGGGATTGGAATGACAGACAAGGTTTTGGTGAAAGTTTGAGAATTGTTTAAATTAACGTTAGCATTTATAAAGGACCGTCATTAAAAACTGTTGAAATTCATTTAATAGTGGGGTCTTTTAAACAACTAAACATGATTTTTTTTCGTTACGCGTGCTTACACGATTGTGGGATAGAGGTACTCAACAAATAAATTTAAAAAATAATTAAAATGTTGGAGCAGCTCAAATCACAATTAATTTATGAAATTTAATTTTCGTTAGTTATGGCGACCGTCTGCCTTTCGCAAATTAAAAGGTTGAGCACGAACCGTCAATAAATGTGTTAAAGTGTGATGGCTGGATAGTGCAATGGGCTCTTCATCAAAATAAAACAATGAGATTTATATAAACAAAAAAAATAACATAAAATATTTATTGCTGATTCAAAATAAATGATACCTTGTGAGAAAACCAAAAATGAAAACAATAATAATATCTCACACACACACATACTAATGACAAAAAAAAACAATACTAATGACCATAAATTGCAAAAAAACGTATTAATTGCAATAAATAAAAAAAAAAACCCAAATAATGATATTCCATACAAAAACGTGCTAATAAAAAATTAAATTAAATTAAATTAAGTATTGTGAAAATAATAATAATAATGATAAAAACGTTTACAGTACATCACGACCAGAATCGCTTTGAGTGTTCCTACGCGGAGAAATAATGGAGTGATGAGGTGAGGACACGGTCCCAATATTATTCCACTGTGTACACTGAGACACTACACTGTGCGTTAATCCCGTCCGGCGGTGCGAGTTGCCGCGTTATATATAAGCAAGTTTGTTTACACATCGGCCGGCCCGCTCATACATAAACGAACTTGTTACACTTTATACACTAATTTATTCACTATGTACAACTTTATAAGTAAAAATATTTAAATTAAATAAAAATAGACTTATAAGAAAAGAAAATCAAAAATGACTAAATAAATCGAAACGTATTTTTAAATAAAGAAAAACAATTTTTGACTGGAAAAAGGTTTTTTACTCACTTGAATGAATGATTCAAAAATAATTTATACAATTTAAAAATTTCAAAACATAATTATAACATTTTAAAACATTCTGGCTTTGTGGCCTCAACATTAGTCAAATTTCGTATATACTTTTATACAATACAATAAATGATAAATATTTTATTTCAAAAGAAAAAATATTAACGTTAGCATTTATAAAGGACCGTCATTAAAAACTGTTGAAATTCATTTAATAGTGGGTTTTTTTTAAACACCTAAACACGATTTTTTTTCGTTACGCGTTAATAAATAAGATTTCGTATTGTAATAAGTCTACCCATAAAAAATCTTCTCCAATGCATTTTTTTTACATTGGAAAACGGAGATAGTTGGGGGGTGCAGTCAAAAAAACACCACACTGTAAAAATTTTGTTTACAGTGGACATAACATTCATAATATACATTGATATATTATACAGGTTCAGATCTACTAATCCTCACAACCGTTTAGTATTGCGGTTACTGCATTATTGCCAGTTCACGGTATATTTCTAAGCTATCTCAATAGATAATAATTGCGGGATAGGGCAAAAAATAAATAATGCCAAATAAATTAAGTTTAAATGTACAAACATTATGTTCTTTATTTTCCCCAGTGTTTGCTACAGTTCTTGGAATAGAATCTCCTTTATTATAGAAACGCATAATTCTTAATAACTATGAACTATATGGAATATGTTCTTCTTCTAAAAATGTTGAGAAAAATGAGGGAAGTTATAAGATCAAGAATCAACTTAGATAAATAATATATAATTTAGTAGTTTTTAATTAATTTTATCCACTTTTTTTTTTTTATCTAAGGGATAAACTGTGTTTTTGTCTGATATTTCATTGAAATGGTCGAGAGGACTTGTTAAGAGTGACATGATGAGTTTGATAAATAACCTGTCCCTCTGAACTTAAGAATTCAGTGGGTGGTTTCACTACTTTCGTTTATCCCATGCCATTAATCTTTGTATTATCAAATAGTCGTAAATTTCAATAAAGAAATTTAACTAATAAGAACGCAAATATTAGATAGACCTTCCAAAACTCTGCCAGCATAGCTATTTGTTATCAACTCAGACATGTGTTTACCCATGGTGGTTCTTACAAAAAAACTGTACCATATACATAGCCTTTACAATAAGAGTTATAACTTTGGTTTTGTGACTAAGATAGTTGAGGCATTGATATGAAAAAGGTAATAAGTAAAGATAACATAATTTTTCATTTTTTTCATAGAAAATGTAATCATTAATAAAGAAAATGCCTAGACCTCTTTCTATAGGATGGAAGGAGGAGTAGGTCAGAATTGGAAGAGGTTTAGTTTCTGTGAGCCGTGCTAGTAACTATTTCCCACTGGAAACTTCATTTTTCAATGTCAACGCCTCAATTATAGATAGCCAAAGAATCTTTAAAAAACAACAGCAACATCTCTGAGTAGCTCAAGATTGTGAAATGTTACTTTGAAAGTAAATGAACCGTTTAGAGGCAATGTGGGATGACATTTCGAAAAAAGCCAACAAGCTAGTGGTAGTAGTACCTTAGGAGGGCATGATGTTTCGAAAGCGGCAGAGTCTTTTAACTTCTCCGCCCCTCAAGTCCATTACTGGGTCGTCTCAAGTTTTTGTTTCTTTTCAATTTATTCTTTATATTTTTTGGGCGGGGGGAGTGAAGTTCCTCAGTGGTAGATCGCTGAGTTGCAATGCCGAAGATACTGGGTCCAAATCCCGATCGGTGGAAGAGTTTTATTTAATCTGTTAGCGGCCAGAGATGGACCCTATGGGACCTAAGACCCACCTAGAGGCGGAAGGCTCACCTAGCCTCTATAAAAAGGGTACTCACAATAAGGGGGGAAACCTGGTGGTTGAGCGTGATCCAGGACAAATCACCTCCCTGCACAACCGGTGATCAAGAAATAGTATTGACTCTACCAAGCACTTAATTCCAGATCCTTCATCGGTTGTAGTGGTACAGTTTTTTTTTCTGGTATGTCAAAAGCCAATAATATTTTGTCATAAACAAATTATGTATATTTTGCAGTAGTGTCCTGAAAAGTTGAAGTAAATATTTTAAGACTACAAATATCAGATAACACTTTTTCTCAGTACTTTTTAGTACATTTTGTACCCGAAAATGGTTGGTGTTAAATCCTCTCGTGCATAGTTTGTCGGATCTTTGACAGAGACAAGGCCAAAGCAGCCCTAGGTTGTGATCTACATATCGCAAGCACTCATTGCTAGTAACCCACAATCAATAATTATTGATTATCATACACAACTGGGTTCGGTCGCTACGAGAATAAATAATCTTCTAGAAGACGCCCATAGCTTATATTAAAAAAGCTTTCCTTACTTTATCGTTAACGATTAACAAACAATACACTAATAAATATAATATGCTTGGAACTCTAAATCTACTCGTTTCAACACGGGCTCAATTTATTTTTTTTAGTCACCATATAATTTTTTATTAACACCACGATTTTTTATATTAAATTTAGATAAAGGTCAATATGGTTTTGAAAAATGCTATAGTACATTAGCACATTTTAGAACTTTTTTTTTTATTAATTTATAACTTTCTTTGAAATTTACAACTGTATTATAACAATTCATAATGACATGGATATAGACAAGTAGAGATACTACCCAGTAGTTTTACTCAGACGCCTCGGAGAATATCGGGAAGTGAAGAGGTTGCTAGATATCAAACTAGTGGGTTTGAGTGGGAATAAAGTTTGTAATGAAAAGATCGATATCGGATTCGGACCATATCAGCAAAAAATGGAGCATTGAGGTCATTATGGATTACTTTGTTCATGACAAAGAAGGAGCGTTGAGGATTTTACGAATTTTGAATTGTAAGGATTGAATACGAGAGGAATTCGATGGCTTATTGGACTCCCAAAGCTGTAGTACTCCGTAAGTCCAAACAGGTCTTATAATAGTTATATAATAGTGAGTCTTTTATAATAAATTGGGAGCTTATAGCGTTTATCTAGGAAATGTTGAAGTCGCCTGAAACGGCAAGATGTTTCTTATCATTTTAGTCTCGTATGAGGATTCCAAGTTAAACGTTTGTCAAGGTGTAGTCCTAAGTACCGGACCTGTTCTACGGAAATTAGTGGGATGTTATTAAACGATACAGGAGGGCAGGAAGTCATTAGTTTACGACAGAGGATTGGCAGTGATTTGTGATATTCGATTTAGTTGGAATTTATTTGAATCCTCCAGTTTTGTCACCATTTTTAAGGTCAGTGATATGGGATGGGAGAGTATGAGATGCTATAAATGGATCAGACATTTAGAACTTTAAAAAACAAATCATACAACTGCAGTCCAAGAGTGTTTTGACTCTAGCAATTGAAAAGGACTAACCCAACATGTTTTGACAGGGATCATGCTCAACCAGCTGTTATTCCAATTAGGGTAGCCATTTTGTAAGGCTAGATGAGCCCCAAGAGGGTCGTAGGATCCCATAGGGTTAACCACGGCCTTTAACAGAATACATTATTCATCCTCCACCTAATACTGATGATGCTCACCATTTGAACTTGTAAAAATAGAAAAATCCCGTAAAAAAAAGTGATTGCGGAACCGATTTCGTAACTAATTTTTTCAAACCTGATATACACATAAATAAAACCACAATCCATTCTTTATCAGAATACTGATGCAGTATTTCTATTAATTTCTAGCGGTATAGTTTTATATTCCATATATATAGTTTTATTCTCTCATTCGATGAATGAATGATGTTTTTAATGTACTCTTGAATTTGTGATTATGTATGTATATATATTAGTGTGCGGGATATAAACCACTTAGATATGTATTGTATCATCTAGTTAGACATTTTAAAGAAAGAGAAATGAAGGAAATAAGTGTAAATCACTTGTTATATATGTAACTATTAATTGTTTCCCTTATATAATTATTGTTAATTTATTTTTTTTTTCTCTTCTTATAATTTGTTTTTAAAATATTGTTATTCGAGATAATTTGCATTTTTTTACATTATAATTTTTTTTTTTTCACCCTTTCTCACTTACTAAATTATTTGTGATAATTAATTAATTGTAATTATTTTTATACTCTAAGGCATAATAGCTTACAATACCTATATTGTTATTCTAAAGGGACTTGTCCCAGGAAAATAAAGACATTACTATTATTATGCCATTTACACCGTAAAAATGCTCACCCTCTCTCATTATTGGGCGCTACAATTCTTGCAGGACCTGATCCTTGCCATCATTCTTCACCATTCTTCGCGGTCTCCAGCGATGCTCTTCCAACCTTAAAAATGTTAATATCGTGTAAATCCGAAACACTTTGAAAACATATTATCGGTCTCAAATCAATGAATTATGGTTGCATTAATTCCTTAAATTCTCTTTAGTGCATTTAAATTTGTTTTTGTAGATATGAACGTAAGGTTATCTATTATTTCAATCCAGATTTTGGATTATATGGATATTCATCAGAAAACAAACAAAATAGATGATGATATTATTATAGATATTGATTATCATTATTATGGATATTTAAGGATTAAGGTAAGACAAGCAATTACAACGTAATGCCCAAGATATTTATTTGTGAAGAATTTGAATGATAACCTAACTCTACTTCTTACACTTCTTAATGATAACCTAACTTCTTACACTCGTAAGAAGTTTTCAAGCTTTCTTTTAACTTCGTTTCACATTAGTTTTATTTAACTCCAAAAAGAGTGAAAATGGTCTCTAAGTAAATTTTCGCAATGTTTTGTTGTGACATCTCAAAGCAATGTAAGGGATTAGCTGTTTTGTGACTTAATATTTTTTAAATATAAACAGTGAAATTGAATAATTTATGTTTCAAGCACATACTTTTTAGAAAAACTAACAAATCAAATATTGTCTTAAAATTGAATTATTGCATTTATATAAAATTTGTAAGGAAAATAGTTTTTTAAAATAAGGGTCCATGTTGATTGTTATGACTATTTTTTTAATTTTTGATGTATATTTCTTTATTGATTTTTTTTTTTAGCACAAACAGTATAACTGGACCTACGATGCTCTAATTGAAAAGTACTATAGTGCGCGAACCAAAAATTAGAAATTAATATATGAAACACTTCAAACAAAAAGTGTAAATGTTATTAGTAATTACTAATAATAAAAGATAAACTGTTGGATTGTTCGAACTTCCTTTTGTATCGACCATAACATTTTTTTTTCCAAACGACACCAAAATTAATAATGCTATACAAGTAGGATGATATTAACATTGAATGGAAAGTATGCTAGTATTATGCAAGCAGAAAAAAATTAAACTTTCTTTTAATTAACAAGTTATAGCCTCCTTACAGCCTTCTCCCTAGTGAGAATTATGAGTAGGTATATATTAATGGTTTGCTTGTTTCATTTAAATTCTAGTAATATTTTTATGATATTAATGTTTAAAGAAGGCGAGGAGCCCTTTAAGTAGTCCAAAGTGTCAGGCACTGCTATCTTCATCTGTAGGTGCTGAGTTTAAGAACGGATGTAGCAGATAAGTTTTTTATTCTCTTAACAACTTTAAATCGAAACCTTCAGGGACTGGAGACCCTGTGGGCTGGGACTCATTAGCCCTCTTTTAAGTTGATATCTTCAATCAATGGAAAAATTGACGAATAAGCGAGATTTCGATCAAATTTCTACTCAGTACTGTGTGTATGTATACACATTTGTACATAGTGTACATACCATATATCGAAGTCAGCTCCGTGACGAAACAGTTTTTTTATTAATATGGAAACCACTTTATACTTTCGTTAGGCTATTTATATGGTATAAAAAAATAAATTTCATGATGTAAATTTTTCGATTTAAATGGGTGTCTTCAAATAAATCAAATGATTTCTCAAGAGCACAGAAAGGATCGATTGTTCATTAAGGACAGACTAGCCTCATTACAAAAAAAAAAAAAAAAACTATAGATAATAATAATAATATATTAACACAATTAAAAATAACCTGATCATAAAATCTCACCTTGACTAATTAGAGTCAAGTTTCTATCTTCATTTTGTACACGCAAAATAATCAATTAAAACCTCTATGAGTTATTTTACGAATTGGTTTGAAAAAAATATTAGATAGACTATTGGTGTTCTGAAAGGAGCTTTGTTTTACTTTTCATATCCCCAAATTTACTACTGAAATGAGTTAAGCTGTATGAGTCGGTAGTTTCAAATGTACTTTAAAAAATTGTTTAAGGAAAAATGAGATTTCCCACATTTAAGTAGTAGAGGACGCTGCAGAAAGACACGCTACGTTTATCAGAATGGAGCCACAAAATCGACCTATTATCAAAATTGATTCATATACACGCACAGTTATAGAAATATGGTTTACTTTAATTAATTTTGTGTTAGATAGAAATCATCATTATTTATTATTCACAATAGAAATAAGAACCAATTACTATACAGACTTTTTAAGAGGAACGCAAGGTTTAACATTAAATTCTTATTCGCTTCTTAAAGATAAAAATTTAATTTTTCATAACCCAGACAATTTAGCATTTGTATTATATTAATAGATAGATTCAGTAACTTTTTTCCCTAATGAAATTACTATAATCACCTTACTTTTAATCTAGATAATAATTTATTGGCTATAAGGTTGATTATGAAATATTATGTGATTTTCAATATTTAAAAAATAAATAAAAATTATATTCATCGTTCAAGTAACGTAGCGGGGATTTTTTTTAGAATCAGCGGGCTGACCAAAAAAAAAAAATTACCAAAACTTAAGGACAGACAAAGCGACAGTTCATTTGACTAATTATTAATTCATTGACAAAACTTGGCATACTGACTTAAAACAACCAACGGTTTATGAACACATTTGAACATACTACAAACGCTTTCAAGAAAAACTACACGGACACCGAAACCCATTAATAGAACAAATGGCCACCACTCTCATGACTGAGAACACAAGGAGGAGACTAAAAATGACTTGGATTAGGGATCTGTTAACATCAAGATACGGGAGAGGCACTGCTTGATAGTGCTCTTTATGCCTCTCATTGCATTTTGTTTTAGTTTACTAACAGCAAATCTGCTGATTGTCAATTCTTTGTATTTGGCAGGTGTGGATACCTATATAGAAAAAAAATCGTTATTATTACAACAAAGAATAGTTCTTATAATAATTCAACCGTGTGGTTTATTGACGACTTATAAAATTAAATATATTGATCTGTATTTTATTTTCCAACTTTTTTTTTTCTTTAAATAATGGGCCACGTCAAATTTTCCATTTAAAGCTCCATCCGATGAAATTCCAGAAAATCGAAAAGGATCGTATTATTTTGTTGGTAATTTTGTTCACTATAATAATATTATGTCACCTTCAATGATCAGAGTTTTCATCCAATTAATCTGAGCGATTAATGGAAAATTAATCTCTAAGAATTCAAACCAAACTATTTGTGAAAAGATAATCATTAAAGCAAAATTATTACCTTGGTAAATTCGTTCAATATGTATATAGAAAATTCTTAAGGTGTTACTAAATAATTCCCATGTAAATAAATAATATTCTAATGAAATTATTGTAGAGGGTTAAAATAGCTCCGCTTTTATGTCCTATTATTATAATATATAATTAGTATATTCCTATTATACCTAGGAAAGAGGAGTACCACACCCTTTAATGCAGAACATCAATATCAAATTTGGAACTTTAATCTCTTAATTCAGTCACTGTTCGGGTTGAGCCTGTGTTTATATCAGAATTTTATACCGGCATAAACCAGGAAGTTCCTGGAGGACAACAAAGCAATTAACCAAAGATATGCCTAGGATATGATCCTTGAACAATATGATATTCAATGAATAGGTATTGCTTCTTAACAGCAAGAGATATTGAACCATGCCTAAAATATCAATCTGTAAATATATTTTGACTAGCTTATGCCCGCGGCTTCGCTCAGATGGAATTTGGTCTGCCACATAAAGTTTCGCAATTTAATTTAATAATTTAATTTCTTTTAACTTTAAGTTACTCGTACATCCAAAATTTCAGCTGTCTAACTTCAAAACTGACGGATTCTATACAACCTTTGACCCCTATCATATTAAAGGGGAAACCCTTGGATTTATCCAAATTTCAAGATGCTAAGTTCCTGATTTGCCTTTAATTATGTACTACTTTCTAAGAATCGCTAAGAATTCAAACCAAACTATTTGTGAAAAGATAATCATTAAAGCAAAATTATTACCTTGGGAAATTCGTTCAATATGTATATAGACAATTCTTAAGGTGTTACTAAATAATTCCCATGTAAATAAATAATATCCTACGTGCCCCCACATAAATCTGCTCTTGCTGTAGCCTATGATGTATAACCTATTTTACTCAATACGTTTTTATCCAAATTCGTTAAGTAGTTTTTGCGTGAATGAGTAACAAACATTCGCATTTATAATAATTGTAGGATATCAAAACAATAGTTTCACCCATGTTCTTTCTGTTATTTTAACCACTATTATCATGTGATTTGCCTTTAATTATGTACTATAATGAATTCACCACAGTAACTAATTGACGGGGCACGTGCTCCCCAAAAATCTGCTCTTGCTGTAGCCTATTATATTATAGCCTGTTATTCTGATGTATGATTATTTATGTATGTTATTCTGAATTATGATTATTTATTATTGTATCCATTTGATTCTATTATAAATCGAATTTTCTTTTTCTTATACAAGAGTCAGATTTAAAAAAAAATAGGGATTATAAATTCGTTGGAATATAAATTATTATAAAAAAAATCTGAAAACATTCATTTTGCCTCCAGCTATAATTCAACTGATGGACTGACAATAAATTAATTCAAATCAAGAGATGGATTACTTAATCAAATAGTGTTGGATAGATATTGTAATTATTTTATTCATTTTAAGATATCTTACAACACATTACATGTTACTCGTATTCCACAATAGAATATCTTGTCATTTTCAGGGTAACTCCTTTAAGCGTCTAATTTGTAATTAGAATCATTTTTAGAATGATAGAATGATCAAAGATTCTAATAAAAGGGGAAATTCACTAAAAATATTTTTAAAGACACTGGCTTACCGCATAGCACTATCCAAGGATCCCGTAAAACGGGGTTAATCTGTTTTATATATATGTAAAGAAAACTGTCTCGTTAATATACGGAAGTTTTCTTAATTTTGTATTTCCTGCTACAGCGTCACAACCTTCTTGACCCAACAGCTGTTATAAATAAAAGATCCGAGAGGGAATAGTGTTGTTACAGTTTAGTGTATTGAGTTAATTGAAACCATTTAATTTGATAAGAAATACGAAGTAAAGGCATTGAATGCTGTTTCTTTGTTTTTTTCAGAAGAGTGAATGTTTAGTTGAAAATGATTGTAATTATTTAAGACATGTAAATATGAATGTATTGTAAATAAATCTTTGTTTTTTCAGAGAAAGAATTCCTTTATTTCTAAATCCAAAGGCATACGACCATTATAAATTTATAAAATATCATTATATATACAGAGGGTGTCCCGAATTTACATGGAAAAACTTCAGGAACTTATAGGGGACCAAAAAACTAAGACAAAAAGTCCTTTAGAGATTTGCTCGTTTTTGCTTAGTTTTAGAGAAAATCGCAAAAAAAGAAACAAAACAAAAATGTTACAGGTAGCGATTATCACCTTTCAAATTTTGTCAGGCTAGACAGTGAGATATGTAAACACTTAATGTTATCCTTTACATTCTTTTATTTGTTTACATTTTGGCTTCCTTCTTCTCCTATTATAATTTCTAAATCAGTCTTCAGTCAGTTATCAGTCATCAGCCACGATTCCGCATTCATATTCTAATGTTGTATACGTTGATATGATTTTTGTGTATGGTTTCTGTAACGATAATGCTTTAGAAGCGGTGCGGGAATATGCGCGCCGATTTCCAAATAGAAGAGTGCCTAACCGACGAGTCTTTTCGTTAACTTATAATAGACTACGAGAGGCTGGGTCATTCTTAATACGTAATGAAGGCGACCGATTCCAGGCAGCAGTAACAGCAGATTATCGGAGAAGAAATTGTGTCCAACGCCACTTCGATAACAATCCTGAGACTACCATCCGAAGAGCATCTGCTGCATAGCAATATCGCGGCAAGCAATATGGCGAACTTTGAAAGGTGATAATCGCTACCCATACCATATTCAAAAAGTTCAGAATTTATTACTTCAAGATTATGTCAAGAGATTGAATTTTAGTAACTGGTTTCTTGAAAAAATTCGCGATGATAATTTATTTCCATTAAAAATTATATGGACCGATGAAGCTACCTTCACAAGAAGAGGAATTGTTAATCAAAGAAATTATCATGTATGGGCTCTTGAAAATCCCAGAGCTATTAGAGAGAATAGGTTTCAGCATGAATTTGCTATTTACGTTTGGCTTGGAATTTGGAACGGATTACTGGTGGGGCCATATTTTTTACCTGGAAGATTGAATGGTATCACATTTACACATTTTTTGGAGAACGACTTTTCTAATTATTCAGATGACATTCCCTTACAACAGCGGATTGAAATGTGGTTCCAACTCGATGGATGTCCAGCTCATTATAGCAGAGTGCTCGAGCTTGGCCGAATATAAATTATCCACAACGATGGATTGGACGTGGAGTAGTACCTTGGTCACCCAGATCACCTGATATGACACCCATGGATTTCTTCGTATGGGGAACCTTGAAGCAGAAAGTTTATTCGGTGTCAATCAACTCAAGAGAGCAATTAAGAGACCGAATCATAGATGCAGTGCACCAAATATCATCAGAACAATGTTTAGCTGCAATTTATCAAGTGAGTGCTAGATGTAATGCTAGGATTTTCTCTAAAATTAAGCAAAAACGAGCAAATCTCTAAAGGACTTTTTGTCTTAGTTTTTTGGCCCCCTATAAGTTACTGAAGTTTTGCCATTTAAATTCGGGACACCGTGTATATGTCTAACTAGATGATGGCGTTATAATAATATATATATATTTTATTACAACGGCATTTTTCATTAAGTAATAAGCAATTTAAATACAGTTTTTCTTTTTTTTTAAAGGAGCTTTATCACTGAATAGAACGCTAGTTGAGGTAAAGAAAAAATAAATCTTTATAGTAAAACGAATTAAGATCTTATTTTTTCATTATGATCATTAGAATACAATTACCAAACATTTTTGGATGAATGAGACTAGAGCTCACTTTAGAGCCAGCCTGGGCCTTAGTTTTTAAGTGCTGATAACATAGCTTATCATTTTTTGTACGCCCCAATACATGATTATCCTATACACCCTGCTTCCTGAATACTTTTTCATTTACGAGGTTCAGTGTTTATCTTCTAAATATAAGATGTTTTATACTTTATAGGTATGTCATCTGTGTACGTACACTTCCAATTACCGACTTCTAGATAAAAACCAATTATTTACCTAACTATTTTCTATATATATCTTCTAGATTCTATTTGTATATACATCATACGTTCCTCAATTTCTTAGTACATGATCTACGAGCTGTAAATAATAATATACATTCATGTGAAAGTGATTCACTGGATATATCTTAGAAGAACGCTAAACTATACTGCTTGTCTCGTTCTGTTTGTCGTATGTACGTTAATCATAAGTTCATCTTTATAATTTATAATATATGAGGTGTTAAGGACCAAAATCGGATAAATCCAAATTTCTAAAATTTACTTATTCATATTTACCGCCAGTGCATTCAACCAATTTTATACTAGCCTTATTTATCATGGTTTTAGTCCGGTTCTGAATCTGTTTTGATAGCATAAAGCATTGCTTGACTAAACGAGCAAAAATGTCAATTTTTGAAATTTGGAGTGATCCTCTACGCATCACATATCATATGGTTGTACTCGATTTTTGTGCGTTCTAGGGCGAATTAATTACAACCAAATCTTTAAGTGATTTTTAACTGAAGCATTTTATCACTTTCATTCAACAATTCGGTCATCACGGAGACTGTTCTTGCCAATTTTCGCATTAAAATTCCTCCACATCACTGTGGGGCAGTTATGAAGGATATATTCTGATTATACTGTGTCACTTCTGCGGGAGTAGCATCCAAGAATATAGTTATTGTTCTTTGAACTGCAATTCGTAACCTTTGTTGTTGTTGATAGCAACTGTAGTGACAGAACACGGAGGCACCTGTAAAGAATCCCATTTAATTTCAACTTCACATCTTGGTTGAAGTTGTCAAGTTGTTAGAGTTGATATTCTATACAAACATGAAAATTTCCTATGATCCAAAAGTCCTCACAATAATAACCTCTAAATAAGTAATGTTGAACCTTTTTTATAAAAGTATACCTTACTTTTTGCAAGGTAATCAAGAGGGAATAATGGTTGCAAATAAAAAAAATCAATTTCGACCACAAAAACATAAGCTCCCAATGTGTGACATAGCACAGTCAGTGTGATCCCAACAAGAACAGGCCAGACATTGCCCGAATTATGCAGCATTAATGTTTTTTGAACATATGGCATCCCGGAAATTATTACTTTCATTAAAATCCTTTTACCCACGACGGCATGTAAATCACGAGAGTCACGACTTAATCCACCTGGAAGTGAAAAGTCATCACTTCCCGATTTATCAGTGCTAATTGTATGATTCAACTTGTTCTTAACCGTTGCCTTGAATTAAGCAGACATTCTTAATGCCAGATTCTACTCCTGCCTTAGCTTATATCTCTTATGTGCAGATGGACTAACTTCTTCACCATTGTAGTTCCTTCTACAGATTTTTATTTATGTTCCGTTCGATTGATTCCTCATTTTTTTTTTGTATGTTTTTTGTCTTATTTAACAATGAAAAATCAAGAACCTAATGAATCGCAGTTGTACATTGCTTTGAACTGCTTTTCTCGGCCTACTGTTTCAATATTAATCCTCCATATACTCGCGATCGGTTCCGTAACAGGAGGAAACGCTGGTTTATTTTTTTTTTTTTAATTGTTAGTAAAAACGAGAGAAAATGTTAGGAATAAAACATCAAATTGGTGTTTCGCAACTCCAGCTGATCTTAGCTGTCATATCGGAGTACTCTGAACCGAATTGTGAATTCCTTGATTGTGAAATATAACAGCATTCTGAAGTAATGAAAAACGACGGTACAATATGGCCGTGCCAAACCTAATAATTCCGATATCGCCGTCCTTTTAATTTCATTATAATAATCATAAACATTGAGATGTGAAGATCTCAAGCAAACGCTCGGGTATAAAAGTTAAATTAGTTATTATTACCTCCAGTGTGGGTTTTTTTTTCTGTCGCGGAGTCCTGAGTAGGTCTGCACCTTACTTCTGAATTTTATGTTAGTAGAATCAGTGATTTCTTGGAGTATTTCGTCTGCCAAAAACATCAAAACACATTGTAACAAAGTTGTGCAATTTTTAGCTACTTACTTAAATACTGGAAAAAGAATTACAGGGAGGTCTGAGCGCCGCTATTGGTAACCCTAACGCATGACGTTGATATCAACGTAAAAGATAGGAAAATTGTCTCTAATGCCTGTGTTCCGTGTAGAATATTTTTTTCTTTTTGGGAAGGTAGATGGAAGGTGGAAGGTCAAAGTCGTGGTGGGACAAAAACAAAAAAGGTGGTCAGACCCCTCGCGACTTAATTGACTTAATGACTTTTGCTAAAAAGACAAAAAAAAGCACTAATTTTCCTCGACTATTTGAACAGTTCATCTAGTTAATACGCATAATGTCAATCAGCGAATGAAAATCCACCCGACAGCACCACAATTTATCAACAAAATATTAATATGTCGTAAACCGAATTTCGGTGATTCTAAGATAAGAATTTCGGGGACACCAGAAAAAAATATCTTCGAAATAATTATTTCGAAATAACTTTTGATCTGAATGATGCTTTGGATTCGAAAGACAAAAACTCCGCATGTTCAAGATATCGATGTAATAACCAAGCCCACTGGAATAACATCTATAACTTTACTTAAGGATGTTCTTTAATACAAAGCTAACAGTTTAACCGATGTAAATAAATGAACAAAAATGTGTGGAGAATGTTATTATAATTTAATAGTTATAGTAATTACATCAAACAAAAGTTATATAAAAAAAACTTTTAATAATGAATTTCCATTTTTTTTTTTCAGGTATAACGATGAAATTCTAACTTTGAGCACCAGGTAATTTAAGTGATCTCTACCATATAATATTTTTAAATTGATAATATATTTTTTTATTTATTAACACTAGAAATAATTGATGCTAGAGTTAGTAGTATTAGTAAAGGTATTTCTCACAAATCTTCAACTTATTATAATTGAAGATATTTAAAAGCTTTTCTTGCACCATACGTCATAAAGAAAATTCCTTACGCTTAATTGTGTACACTTGAAAACATCTTATTTAATCATGGTTCTATGTATGTATGCATGTATGAATCAATGTATGTATGTATGTATGAATGTAATGTGCATTTATGCAATTAATGTTTTATTGTTATAATGGTTTCAAGTTTAGAGAAGGAAATTAAAACTATAAAAATTTTTGTTTGTTGAAATTATGTGAGTAAAAAGTAAATAACAAAAAACATTAACATGGTGATAAAATTGGCCGGGAGATTGACATAGTGATAACAAAGCCTCCGTTCCCCTTGAACGGTGTCCTTTGCATTAATTCATTTGAAGCTTTCTAACTTTCACAACCCACTTATTGATCAATCAAATAATTAAACATTACCGGTGTAGAGCATTATTGGAATTAATCTTTACTAAATAAATTTATGGTAAATTGTAAATAATTAGTAAGCATTCCCACAACTTATAAATATGCATCCGCAAAGAAATATATTATTAATAAATTTAATATTTTAAACAATTAATTATATGCCGTATTTGGGAAATAAATCCATTACTATAAACTAATAGCTCTGGATAGGGGACGGGGGTAGCTCAGTGTTAGAGCGCCGAGTTCCCGTGCCGAAGGTCCCGGTTTGAAATCCGGATGTGGTACATAATGTATTTCGTCTGTTAACAGCCGATGATGGATTCATCCACCCTTGTGGGGCTCACTCAGCTCCTATGAGGTGGGTTCCCTGGTTCCCTCTCCAATGGGAGAGGGAACCAGGTTGAGCGTGATTTCGCTCACACATCACAAATCAAACAACACATCACAAACCCCTGCCACGCACTGAACCCAATACCCTAATGGATTGTAGTAGTACAGAGTTTTGTTTAATTTATTTGGTTAATCTCTGAATACTACATCACACTTCTACTTAAATTATTTTAGCTAAATAATTAAAGCCATATCAGTGACTAAACAATAATCTTATGAAAGCCCGTTGTAAGGTAAAATTATTTTGATAAGTTTGTATCATGCTTATGTCATCATTGCTGTTCGGCATAACCCTTGAATACTACTCTTTTTTTCTTCTCTTTATTTTTGCATCCACACCTGTGGAAATAAAACAATGACAATCATCAGATTGACAGTAACGTTTAAAGTACAATGTCATGAGAGGCATGAAGAAGAACAGTACCCAGCGGTACCTCTCCCTTGGCTTGATTCAATTT
Organism: Arma custos; assembly: GCA_037127475.1. Classification (NCBI taxonomy): domain Eukaryota; kingdom Metazoa; phylum Arthropoda; class Insecta; order Hemiptera; family Pentatomidae; genus Arma; species Arma custos. Next base: position 124,759,406 of record CM073759.1, on the reverse strand, counting down.
TCTATGATAACAAATCCCTCATCCACGTTCTTTTTAATCTCCTGGTATTCTCTGGCATGTGAGTAGTGGCCTTTTGTTTCATTAATGGGTTTGGATGTCCGTGTAGTTTTCCTTGAAAGCGTTTGTAGTATATTTGTATGTGTTCGTCAACAGTTGGTATTTTTAGGTCAGTATGTAGAGTTTTGTTATTGACATACCTAGGTTGATTTTGTGACAAGTCTGAGTACTTTTGATTGAAAAGTTGAATACTACTCTTAAAACGCTTTATTTTGCTTGTACTGGCCATAACCTTATTTAGCTCTATCTTGAAAAATTAAAATCATTCACAATTTTATGTGATAAGATAAAGTCGTTTAGGCCAAGACTGTTGGATCCCACAGTGACCGGTAAAGAATCATACGAGATCGATTCCTATTTGGACCAGTTGATCTTGATTTCTCGATGATACCGATAAATAAATTCCTATTCTCCCATCTGCAAGTTAATATAGAGCAGACTATAACTAATTATTGTTATTAATGCAGATTAATTGTCAGACTATTTTCTGCCACCAATAGCACTTGTGTGTGTGTTAAGTAGTTTGCGGTGCCCGCGGTCCTTAGAGTATCTATCTACATTTTCAACATCGAAACTGCGTTAGTTAAACTCAAACACTGGGACTGTTACACAGTTCACCCAGCCGCATCTCCCATTAGCCCTGAAGATGACCGACAAAGTAGGTCGAAACGTCGGCACACATAAAATATAAGTCTTGACTTATTTGGTGTTTTCTTTATTGCACCCCCAACTATCTCCATTCTCCATTATAATTATAAAAGTTAGAACTAACCAGAAACTAAAGGATAAATAGCTAGAACTAACATGAAACTACTGGATTGGAAAAATACCTATGCTTAGGAGTATTTCAGAATTTACTGATAATGAATAATCGTTTACGCAGATAATGATTAAATACGCAATTTCCCATTACACACACATTTACGATCATTTTCTTTCAATCAGAATGATGCTAAGCTATTATACATAAATTACCATTGAATCAGGTGGGAAGAGGATTTGATTTTATTTCGAAACAAAGTGATATGAATATGAAAATAATAAGGCATTGATGCAAAGATTCTAAGACCATAATTGAGTATGGAGGAGAGATAATTTTGGTATTTTAGAAAATATTAATATAATAATAGCATTCATATAATGGAGAATGGGGGGTGCAGTAAAAAAAACACCAAATAAGTCAAGACGTATGACTTTAGTAGGTCGAAACGTCGGCACAAATAAAAATAAGTCTTGAATTATTTGGTGTTTTTTTTATTGCAACCCCCAACTATCTCCATCCTCCATTATATCATCTAGTTAACTATTTTCCTCTCTAGCATTCATATAGTTCGTTTTTGAAAGGAAAGTGACGACTATATGAATAAGTGAGTGGGTCGCAACTTTTATAGAGTTATACATTACAGCGTTACAAAAATGGTTTATTTTGATTTGTATCAGACATGTATTAGATGTTTCGAATATTACAGTATATGATATTGATCAAATTTTCAAGGTAGCCGAATGCCTATTCTACGATTCCATCGGAGACAATCAGTAAGCTAGAGAAATGCTAATTGACTCATTATCATACACTCAAGATTCAGGAGCTGTTTGATATATTTGACTGGGTTGGTCAATGATGCTTCATCGTTCAATACGTGATGGCTGCCTTTGATGTCATGGGCACGGCAACATGCCGAAATAATACGTCAACGGTCATTTAATGTCCATTCATGCGTTTCTTTAAATGAGGAATACATGAGTAAAGTGTGAGGAGAGAAAAAGTAAGATGATAATTGGAAGAAAGAAATGGCATAGTTGAAATCAGCTATCTGGCGCATCAATAAAACAATAAGTAAAATAATATAAAAATAGGCAAAACATGTTAATTATAATAATTAACAGAAATGGAAGACAGCGAATCTACTACCTACTTTTGATACAGCTCTACATTTGTTCAGTTCACTTTCGCCGAGTAATTGAAGAGAAAGTTCTATAATTTTTTTAACCACCTGTTCTTAGTTAAGCTAGGTAATGCTTCAATTACACTTGTTAGGATGAAAAAAATAGGACGAATAAATGATTGCTCATAAGAAATGATCTTAAGTGAGTAGATGACAATACTAAAAGGTATTAATAATTTATGAATGCGCTGATCATAGTTTAATGAACCATTTTTACTCTAACGGGAGAAAAGGCTTAGTGTGTTATGCTACCAGAATAACCGTTGTCCTCCACCTGGCAACCGAAGAATTCCTCAAGCATCGTTAGGTGAGAGCTCGACCTATTCTACGGGGATCTCAACAAATGTAAGGTCTTACCTTAGGTGTAATCGTGACGGGGAAGGGGAGGAATAAACATCACTTCGGGACTTGTACAAGCCTAAAGCAAGGTCATACCGAAATACTCTCAGTGTGTGTTAAGAATTGTAAATTCTGATTTTAAGAAGCCTAGGATCAGTCAGTCTTCTTATGAATGAATCAGCAAGGACGTAAAGATCCACCAAAGGTTCTTGGTGATTTTTAAGAGAGGGAGAAGAAGTGTGGTATGTTTTTACTATTCTGCATAACTTCCACCATCGATAAAGCCAAGCTGACTCCAGCAGTTGTACAAAGATGAGGATCCTAGCAACTTGAAAGCCGGGCCTTCACATACCAGCTATCTTCTACAAAGTGGATGATACTGAGAAAAGAAATGTTCCAAAGTGCCCTGAGGATCTAATGGACAATGCGGGGAGCAAGTTGTTTTTGTAGTTATAAGTAAAAACATTTATTATTTTTTTAAGGGCTATTATATGGCTATTGTGCTCCTATATATCATATGATCCTCAATATAGTGATATAATATAGATATAATAATCGAAGAGCATGTTTTAATTGTTTATATGGCTTCACAGCATTAACTCCAGCCTGAATGTGGAGGGGATTATATCGGTTCCTAGTTTATTATTACATCCGTATTACGAAAGATATTTTTAAGTGGATTAATTGTTATTAGACGAACTACTTATTTACGAATAATTGAAGTGATTAGTATTTTATCAGTTATTATTAGTATTATATCAAAATGAAGAAAGGACATGTACATTTGTGATCGGTGATGGCGTTTTTATTCTAGCATTAAATGCGGTTTTAAATGGGCAACTAAAAAAACGTACTAATAATTATGGTCAATTAGTTCGGATGGAGCCTGAGCCTGAATAAGTTGTTTGTACAGCAGACCATCGTAAAAAGATTAAAGGCGTTACAATAATGAAAAAATATATTATGGTAATTAAAAAAGAAATTCATTGAAATTTACCTCTTTATTATAATAATACAAGTAAATATAATGGATGATACACAATGTCATGAGATAAAGTCAAGCAGAGAAACTACCCAGTGGTAGTAATCAAATGACAAATTCAACATATAACAGTTCCCAACCTAGGGTAGGGGGCGCGAGACCTGTTGAAAATAAATAAAATAATCTGATTTAATTTTGGCAATTTTCTTTTTCCAGTACTTCTTATCTTAAATTGAAATTTATAATGTTGTATCTTATGGTATTAAAACTAAATGTTTTGTTCTTAATGTAATATTTGTTGTTGTTTTTTTCATATGGCGATACCAATTTTTTGCAAGGGGGCGTTGGAAAGCTTTAATTCGAACGGGGGGGGGCGCGGAAGGCTTCATTTGAACAAGGGGGGAGTAGACCAAAAAAAGAAGGTTGGGAACCATTGATGTGGAAAGTCACGAGGCCATCTTTCCAGACCCCTCGGAGGATTATCTTTATTGAAGAGAGAGCTAGGTTTGAAATTAGGATTGAATGGGAATAAAGTTTGTTATAAAAAGATTGATATTTGGTTAGAGCCAAATCAGTAGCAAATGGGACATTATGGTCATTATGAATGATTTTATACAATATGATATTAAAAATACAAATTTATAGAATAAGTAAGAGTTCAAAAAAATTTCCAGGACCATGGTATTTGGGAATGATATGAAATCAGAAGAGGAATGCATGTATTTCTAAAAAGTAAAAGCATTTCAGCTAGGTATGCAGGTGACGTAATATCACCTGGCCCTTTGCAAGCTCGTGATATCCAGTAAGAATGGACGTAATGTCAACATAAGTCGGCCAGGGTCTCCATGTTAATATGCATGCACAATCGTGTATGTATTATACAATAAAGGAGGGGGTATTTATTCTTAAGCGAGACGGATGACATGTATTCCTGTGTCCTGTCAGAAGAAGAAAACATGAAATATGAGTTAAGATGTTTTTCGAACGGTGAAGCAGCATGCGAAACAGACTAGTTGCATATGTATTGCTTTTCCTTAACATCTATTGCATTTACTATTACAACGGCTTTTTATCTTGTTAATACAGAATAAACAGTTTATTTGTGAAATAAAACTAAACTTCACAAAAAGGAATTGTAATAAATTAATATAACTAGACCTGTGGTCTAGTGGTTAGCAAAACAGCCTCCTAAAATCAAGACCGCGCCAGTTTGTAGCCCGACAGGCGGCCCTAGGATTTTTTAAAGGGAGTTAAAAATCCTTGGTTAGGGACTTTAACGTGTACGATGTCACGTAGTCGTTAAAATCCTTTTCCTAATTAAACCTGGCTCCTACTCCCACTTTAGCATCGTTCGATTAGCCATAGCATCTTAAAGAGACGTTTAATAAACAAACAAACAACAAAACACTATGAATAAGAGAAGGAACAAGCGCTGATTAACAGATAGCTTTTAGAAATTCCTCTCTGTTTTATTTTAAAAAATAATTTTATATAAAGTCTAAACATTCAGTGTTTGTATATTAAAGTGAATTTACTATGTTTTAATAATAAATGAAAGTAACTTTTACAAAGAACTATGTAAACAATATCTATCATTTTGGAATAAAAGCAAGGAGCGTAGGATTAACTCCATTTGAGCAAGGGGAGGGAGGGAGCTTGGAAGGTTATCATTTGAACAGGGTGGGAGTATTAGAAAAAAGTTGGGAACCGTTTCCCCCCCCCCTCCCAACCAAAGAAGGAAATCGTTTTCTTATCAAAAATAGTTAAGAGCTTAAGGACCTATATCGAGAACCTGGGATAATAGTGTCTTGTATAAAAAAAAAAACAAGATTGAATATAATTAATCAAACCAAACCCTGGGCATCTGAAACCCACAATAACTTAAGGTTTCGGATGAATAGCAATGGATGTTACATTTATGAAAAATCGGGGTTTTCAATATCACTTTGTGTATCCCCTCCAGAAACAGATTTTTTTTTTGTTATACCACAATTTATTCACTTGACATCTTCATCTTTATAATTTTAACATTACTTTAGTTCATCACCCTTGTATACAAAAGTTACATAGCCAAGTTTCTTCGATACATACAGGTCAGTGCGAATTTGAACAAATAGACCAGTGGCTGAGTAATTTTTTCACAGTTAGAAATAATCTGAACAATGACATAAATAATCGTGCCAGTTATGTCGGAATGTTACTTTCAAGTAAAATTAAAAGCGTTACCTTAATTATGAGCCAGTTTTTTATGACTTTTATGACCTACTGACGAAGAAAAATCTATAGTATTATTAACATTAGCATAGAGGTTTGGGTATACAAACCACTTTTAATTCACATATAAAGACGTAATAACAAGCTAAGAGAAAGAAGGAACGAAGAACTGCTTTCAAGGAAGTGGGAGCTCCCCACTTTCACCATCACCACAATTTAACCTTCTCCTTATCAACTTTCTCTCCTGCTCTCGGGATTTCACAATGAAACCATACTTCTGTGGTGCGTATCATTTATTGCGATCTTGATGCATTGTCAACAAAAAAAGTTAAGAGATATTATTTCCAAATGCTGGGTTATAACAGGCTAATATTTTATAAATCTAAATTTATCGAAACATAACGTGTTTTATTAATCCATACATGTATCAAGGTATAATATTGACAATACTTGTTCAATAGACAAACAAGAACATACATTTAAACACGTAGATTATGACTGCCAAATATAAGAAAAGCTAAAATCAAAATTAATGATTTAAATAATTTTAAGAAGGAAAGATTAACCAGTGTCTGAAGACGAACTATAATAATACCTTTCGGCCCGAATTTATTAATAAAATCGATTTCGAAAAGCTGACATCAAATTAAGAATATATATACATTATATATAATATTTTTTAAATATAAAACACGCATAATATTTCTCTAGAAGAAAATTCTTTGGACACCTCACGAGATTACCAGAAAATCGGCTGTAAAAAAGAATATTAAATTATATTAGCTCACTTAAGAATTCAACACCTTGGCTGAACGAACTTCGAAAGGACCTCAAAAACGCAAACATATTTGCATCAGACATTTTAGAATGAGGCACCTTCAGACACTAAGTCAAGTGGAAAGTTACATCAGAGAAACCAAAGCAAAAGCAGTGCAGACCGAAGTGGTTGGAAGAACGTAGGCAAGCCTTCTCAGAGAGAATGAAAGCCTATTGGAAGAACAAGAAGAACCCAAAGAAAGCTTGATTGAGTTGTTTTTTGCTTAACGTCTTCAACTATCGGGAGAATACACTAATAATAATAATAATTTTTTTTAGAGAGGAAAATAGTTGACTGGAATTTTTAAAAATTTTATCAGGATGCAATTAATAAAATGTATGTATAAATTTTAATTTAACATGTCTTAGTAACTTAAATTTTAAATAAGTAACTCAAAGGCATATAGTACACTGTTGAATGGAATGTGCCAATAAATAAACGATCATTTCAAAGGGTTACTTTGAAAGGAAAAAAAAAATGTATCAAGTTAGTAGCATATATATATATATATATATATATATATATATATGTATCGTTAAAATAAAATGATGTGGCGGTGATGGTCGTGGCAAAATATATTGAGGAGATTGCCTTAACTGCCAACCGGGCTGTCGCTATTATCCGAAGATGGCTGACTTCTGTGGGGTTGCAGCTTGCTGACCAAAAGACTGAGGCGCTCCTCAGTAGCAGGAAGCTATAAGCAGTTATCATGCAAAGAAGTTATATTCCAATTTACTATATTTAAAACTAATATAAAAATTATTTATGGCATCATAATAAAAAAAGAAAAAAAGAAACGTTGTTACAAAAACGTGAAATTCTAAATAATCGAGCTGCTTAAATAATAAAACTATTTTTTTTATTTAAATAAAAAACTTGTTCCACTAGAACTCATAAAGAGTCTTAGGTTATCTAGTGGTAGAGAATGTACTGTTTCTTGGACAACAGTTGTCCAGGGAAGTGATTTGTTCCAGCCCACACTCAATGCCAGGCTTTTGGGTACCCTATTTATAGAGGCTGGGTGAGCCCTATGAGATCCCAAAAGATCCATCCCCGTCTGTTAACAAATCAAATAAAATCTATCTCAGCCGGATTTAAATCCGGGACTTAGTTGTATTTTACTCCCATCATCCAGAAAACAATTTGATTTTATTAATAAAACATTTAGAGCATTACGCTGATATCAATTATTTATGTAACTTGAGGATTATCCTTTGAAGATTATTTGGCCCAACCAAAGAAGAAAATCGTTTCCGTACCAAAAATAATTAAAAACTAGAGTCTAGTATATAAAAAAAAGAAGATTAAGATGGGCCACGTACATAGAATGCATAAAAAAAGGCTCCCAAAGCTGATCTTGGAGGGACATTGAAGAAGGGAAGGATCCTTCTTTGACTGGCCCAAATAATCTTCAAAGGATAATTCTCCCTGCGTAGGGATAATCTTATAGGGCTCACCCAGCCTCCATAAAATCTTTTTTACTCTGTGAAAACTACACACGCTGCCACCATATTTACGATATAAAACGATTTCTCTTTGCTAGCGACCAAACACATTGACAATAGAATCATTGTGTTCTTAATGTGAAGAGCTCATTGGACCAATTAAACGTTGTATGTACTTTTACTGAGATATGTTATCACAAAATCTGCTATCGTAGCATCAATGGGCTATAAATTTATAATTAGTTCACCATCGTAGCATTCATCCGAGATATAATGACTTCTTGTTCCTAGAAATTCACAACGTAAATAATAATGGAAGCTGTCTCACAGAATTAATTATAAAAGTAAATATGAGAGGAAAATAGTTGACTGGATGATCAAATGTAGAAAGGAGATAGTTGGGGGGTGCAGTAAAAAAAAACACTGAATAAGTACTAGACTTATAATTATGTGCCGACGTTTTGACCTACAGTGTAGGTCATCTTCAGGGCTATGAGAGAGAAACAAACAGAACAAAAAATATAAAATCGTACAGTAACTATAATATGGTGACAAGTAATGTAGAAAATTACTTAAAATAGTGACAGATATGAAAATTAAAGATAACGAATATTGAAAAAGTGACATAATATAATAAAATTGAGATATAGACAGATTTAATAAAATTAAAGATAATGAAAAGAATTTAAAATAGTGACAGATATAATAAAATTAAGATAAAAACAGATACGATAAAATTAAGGATAATGAAAAGAAATTAAAATAGTGACAGATATAATAAAATTAAGATAAAGACAGATTTAATAAAATTAAAGATAATGAACAGAAATTAAAATAGTGACAGATATAATAATTAAAGACAACGAATATAAAATAAAATACAGAAAATAAATGTACAGAAAGGATAGAAAAGTAAAAATAATATAAAGGGAAATAAAAAAGACGAGGTAAACAAAAGACACAAAATGAGAATATTAACATATAAAAAAAGGGGTTGGAACATGAAGAATTTAGAAAAACTAGTAAAATAAAGATATAAAATGTATGATAACGGACTTCTAGAGGTTACATAAGTAAATGTATGAGACATAATAATATAGGAATATGTAGAAAGAAATGGAAGGTGTCTCGTAGAATGACAGTTAGAAATGTAAACAAAATGAAAAATATGGAACTGTATGTACAATAACTAATGTGAATAATAGTATTACTATTGTACAGTAACAATTGTGTACAATAACTGGTTTGAAAAATAGTAAATAGGATTAATAAATTTGAAAAATTAAAAATAGTGCTTAAAAATATGAACTCTTGATTACCAACATATGATGGATGCCAAAATGATAAGGGGAAAATTGGAAAATATGTAGTGTGAAGAATGGAGAAAGGCTAAAGAGAAAAGGATATAATAAATAAAATATAAAGAAAAGACGTACCGATTTGGAGAGAGAAGCTGTTGGGTGCACCGGCTGGCTAACAATGAAAAATACGTTACGGAGTAAGGCGGAAGAGGTAGTATAAAAGTAAGAGGTATAAAAGTAAATATATCGAATCAGTTAAATGATACAATATTTATATTTATTACTGAACAATCCACTTTAGAATAATAATAAAATGAATATTAGCTGAGGTGTAGTCAGAATAATTTATCGGATTTCGAAAAGAACAATTCGTCTAAAAACATATCCCTCTAAGCTTCAAGCAAATTCCGAAATTTGTGTGCCTTGGAAGTCCATCTCCATCAATTTTATCCAACTCAAAAATTTCAGCCAAAGTGCTCGTGCATTAACAATGATTACACAGTAGTCACCGAAAACCTGTGGAATTAATTTAGATATTAGTTACCATCAGAAAGGAGTCAGTTATTGCACTGAAAATAACTGCAAAGATTCAGTTATTAGGAAATTTATATTCAATGCCTTAAGAAATTTATAGTCAATAATTGCTAACGTTTGAGAGATGAAACATTAAAAATACACTGAATTCCATTTTCAATGTACGTTTTGAAAGTTTTATTTTTATGCGTGTCATTAATAAAGCCTATTCTAAATATGTCGGTTATTTCTGAACCATTCTGTAAAAACCTATATTACAGCATACGAGAAGTTTAGGGTCAAAAGCAGACAACTTGTACATTTCAAAATTTACTCTCTCATATTTCTCGCTAGTTCAGCAAAGCAATTTTGTAAAACACGATGCTTTGTCGCCTTATTTCTCATTGCGGTTCGGATTTGATTCTGAAATTTCGGTATTGCTTGAATAAACTAGCGAATAATGAGAAAATTTTTGAATTTGGAACTGATTTGATCCTGAATGCCTTATATGATATAACTCTTTATGTTTTCAGTTTATTGTTTGTAGCAAGAAACCTTAAAATCAAAATATATATTAATCACAAATAAATTGCCAAACTTTTTTAATTAAACTAGAAGGCTGCAGATGTAGTCTTAACTAGAGATCGATTAGTGTCCCTTTATCGTTTCAGCACCTTGATAAATTATCACGAGGTTGTGAGTGGGAAGTTTGTCATTGGAATCGACAGGCCAGTTTTGAAATTGCTAATGACAATAGATATTTTTTTCTTTATGTAATATTTATTTATGGAAGGGCCATTTCTGTTTTTGTTGTGCTTCGTATGAGAAACTGTGATGGAAACGAAACATGCCTGTGCTGATCAACCAGAGATCCTTACTTACCTTAATGCTTAAAAGTGATGTTGAAACTTGAAGGTGAAAGAGGAATAGCTTATTACACCTTTGGAAAGGCCTTTCTACAATCAACCTGATTTCTGAAGGAGAGTGGATGTATTGCAATAGCCTATGAATCAGGTTCTATGCTGTGAAATGCCAAAAAACTATGAACGGGAAGGTTCACTTTTCCATATCTTTCGGAAGAAGTACGACTTCAGATCCTTCTTGTACGCTCTTCTTGAAGCTGAGGAAGAACCACGAAGAGATGTGGTGCGGGCAGATTCAAGTTGCACAATGCTCTTGCAAAACTAGTGACCGCTTTCTTAACGCGCGTCCTCCACCCGTTGGCTAACGCAGCTTTCAAAACCCACATCCACTATAAGTACGACCAGCTTCCTTTCTGTTATAGAAATATTTCATCTCTCACCGTGTAATTGGAATTCATAAGATAGGGGGATTTCAAATAATGAGACTACAGGAGATACATATCTTTTTGGTTTATTTATATTTAACCATTTTTTATTGCAGTGTTCATGTATATACCAATTAAAACATCCAAACATAATTACCGTAGTCATATTAGGTGCATTTTAAGGCATTGTTAGGAAAAGGATCATCGCATATTTATAGAAAAACAATTTTTTTGTAACTCCAATATTACATCTCCGATGATGGTTATTTTACTTTTACTCCCTACCTTTGAATAATCCTGACTGATACTAATGTGCCTAAGTACTATTATTTATGTTTAACAACATATTAATATTTTTAACAATATTATTTATTATTATTTTTAACAATAATATGTTTTTGTTTTTTTCCTTTCTGTGAATCGTTTATTTTTTATGAATTTATATTCTCCCTATAGCTAGAGAGTGGTACGTCTCTCTCGATGTTTAATCAACATCGTACCGGTTTATTTACAGATTGACGAATCTCTGTAGGCATTTGGCAAAAATAAATAAATTGTGTGAAAGCAGGATAATTTCTTAATTATCATCATTTATTTTTTCAAACAGTGACCCAAGATGAGGGAGGCTCATTTACAGCAAACTTCATTCACTGAGGTAACGTTCAACGCTGTTTATTTGAGTAGTGATATAATAAAGAATGAGAATAATATCTGATATACAAAATCACAACATCACTTCAAAAGGAAAGAATATGAACTAACAATCAAATATTAAAGATTAGAATCTCAAAATGAGAATAAAGCAATTGTTTGGACGTTTATTCCAATTCAAATTTCAAGCAGGAAGCCTAAAATCCCAATAATGGTTAAAAACAAGAAAACCGGTCGATATTTTCTTCATTTCAGGCACCATCCCCAGGAGAAAGCCAAGAGGAAGACCGCACATTTCTTGGGAGGAGTGTTAAAGAGGTGTTCAGGAGGCGGGATATGGACTGGAGTAAGAGAAGAGAGTTGGCCCAGGAACGAGACATCTGGTCCAGACTCTACAAGTTCTGCACTGCGTCAGCGGTAAACCGTTATCCCCATAATTATGATGATAAGGTTGAGAAACTATATTCACCATTTTTTTACACAGAGATAATATTATAGAATGTCATAAGATATAAATGTTCGTTTCTGCAAAGAAACCAGTGTATGTCATCATAAATATAGAGTACTGGTTTCTCGGAACAATAGGCCATACTTCAACGACTTAGAAACAAAATAAATATTGTTATGTTCATAAGTAAGATTACAAAATTAATAACAGTAAATGAAAAAAGTTAATTCCTAATCAAAACGCTTATAAAAACAACTGTATATGAAACCACCGATTCATCCGAAAATTAATCGATTATTAAAACAACTTACGGAAAAATGGAGTGTTGCGAAATGAAATAAAAGTGACAAGTGGAAAGTGTAGGCCGCTATTGGTACCGCAAACCGCTGTGCGAGATTGATTAACCAATAACCAATTAGCTAGTTAATTAATAACAAACTACTGATCAGTAATTTCGCTTTAGTAATCAGAGGCCCAGAAAGTTCTTCGCTGATGATTCGCCTATGTTCCGATCGCTATTTCGCCTTGACTGCCTCTATTCTTCACCCTTTTCAATTATTAATGAGTTATAGCTCCTCCAAAAACATACACAAGACTATGTGTCACTGAACACGCACCAGGGCAATCTGACTCAACTTGTGCCTTGTCATAGGTTTCATCGGGGGTCCCCACTGTTGTAATGAACCCAAAAGCGTGCGCTCACATCCTTCTACTATCTTTCTCATAGATTCCACTAATATTTCATTTTAATTTTTTCACTTAGGTATATGTGTTGTTTTTTAAGAAAAAAGTGCAATGAGATTCAATATATATACTAACTTTTCAATAAATCTTTTGTTAAAATGGCTATTATTTGTTAAAATATTTCGAACATCTATTTTTGTGATTGGAGTGCCTTATATTTAATATGAATTGAGAAGGAGATCAAATAGTCAAAAGGAATCAGAGAAATCAAGGATATTGGTAACAGTTGGAGTTCATGGATACATAAGTATGTTTGGGATCAGGAACTATACAAAAAAAAGGACCTATAACTACATTAATTAAAGAGAAAAGTTTATTGTAATATGGTCAAATCTTCCGGTGTGAAATTCTGGTGAGAATAACTGATAATTGCCTGACAAAGAGAATATGGAATTTTATTAAACCAAAGGCAAACGAATGTGATAGGGATCTTAGAATCATGAACAGGGATGACTTTTGGCGAATAGTGAAAGACTACAAGGGTTTTAAATTTGGAGGGGAACTCAAAAGACGAAGAAGACCTCTATCAGAAGAACGGAAGAAACTGAGTGAGAAGCTCAAGAAATACTGGCAGGACATCAAATCTGGTAAAAGAACGATAGACAGACACGGAAAATGATATTGATTTTCATTTTTTGTTAATTTGTAGTCCATAGTGGCTGAATATGAAAAAAAATTAAGTACTGTACAACAAGCTGTGCATAGCAAGTTGTACTCACCCTAAATCAGATATTTCCCCTTACTCACTCATTTGGAAGAATTTTAAATTACTTAATAAATAAGATACACTATAAGATTTATTGTAACTTTTAATCCACGAGGTAGGGAAAAATTCAAAATTGGCGATGCAACCTAAAAACTATCACGACTTCTTATTACTTTCCAACTATTATTGTTCCTTTCTTCTCATGCCCTATCCGTTTTGGACCTTGGCTATTAGCATGGATATCTCAATTCTGTGGGACGGCACTTCTAAATAATTAGACAGTTGTGAGACCAAACTCTAGCTTCGAATAGTGAATCTAGTATTCCTTCCTCCTTCCTGGCTCCCTGCAACTATCAGTTTTTCCCAGCATTGTCAGCTGCATTATGTGGCCAAGGTATTCTGGTTTCCGCTTTTTGGTAGAATACATGATTTCTTTATCTTTTCCGACCCAAATTAGCCCTTCTCTGTTGCTCATGGTGAATTTCGGTGAATACAATGGTACACTCACATCTCAAATGCTTCTTCTTTCTTCATGAATATTTCCGTCGTTGTCCACACTTCTCCTATACTGCAGTACACGGAATACATAGACTTTCACAGGTTTTATTTTATGAAGAATAGGTAAACCATTACTAGTGAGAAGTCCCATAACCCTAATAATTAATGCTCTTGTTTTCTTAATTCTTGATCTCATTTTGATAGCCTGATCCCATTTCCAATTGATCATCGTTTTCAGGTACATATATGGTTATGAATGTTATCAAGCGGGTTGTTGTATGTTGCTGCGTACTGCTATTTACGTATTAGCATCCATTTCGTTTTTGCTATGGTCAGGTGTAGTCCGCATTCTGTACTCCTTCAACCAGACGGTGAAGTTCCTCGGAATTACCAACTATCAAGACGGTATCAACTGTATATCTTATGCAGTTGCTAATTTTCTTATTAATCTTGATTCCGTCATTCACTTAATCTAGTGCCTTTCCTCGGAATATAAGCTAATGAGGAGAGGGGATAAGACACAGCCTTGCCGCAAAGCTTTTTTGACGTCCACATTTTGTGTGTATAAATTGTTAATTCTTACTTTTGCTGTCTGTCGCTAATATAGACTGGCAAAACTGCAATCTTCTTTGTTATCGATTTCTTCTTTCTGAAGAATTTTCATTGGCTTCTCACGGTTGACGTTATCAAATGCCTAAGCGAAGAAAACACACATAGACGTCTTCGTTCATATCTCTGCAGCGCTCAATAGGAACGACCAACGATGGCTGCTCGTATGCCAATGAGAAAACCAAATTGGGATTCACCTATAATAAAAGAAAATAACTACCAACAAACGGTTCTCACCAGAAACTACTGATTTCGTAATAGACTCAGTAATACACTGGTAAACTTCTGAGTATACAATTATGGTCCTATCAACCTTCACCATGACTCTCCATGACAATGTCATTGGATTTTACCTTCTAATTGACCATAGCTAATCTATCTAAATAATTGAAGTCATTAAATTTCTAAAGAAAAAACAAGTAGTAAACGGAAAATCTATTATAAAGAAAGAAACTCAATCTTATATAACTAACCGACTTGTAGCTACATACACATACCAGAAGGAGTTTGGTTACGCGTCGTGTTAAATAAGGACAGGCATTCTTATTTATTTTTTATGTTAGTGACTAGGAATCCCTCACTGATGGGGACTTTGTGTACTTAGTACTATCTTATGCAACATTTACTTCCAACACACAGGGAAAAAACTTACACTATCGGATATTTAGAAAAGAAAACTAACGCAAGGAGTGCATTATTCAGGAATTAAATCTTATATTTCACCAATGCAGACACATTATATAAGAAAAGGCTCCCGAAATCGGTCTCTAGCCTAAATTCGCCCTCTCCTCCAGCTGATGTTAGTGCTACTCTTTGAATAATTCTAGGAATAGTTCAGTATCTAATTCAGAATCTTTCAACTGAAGGACAAGAGCTTATCTTATACTTATGTTTTGGATTCCAAATTTCCAGAGACTCCTTTGTTTTCTCATTGTGATAGAAAACATACTAATTTTTCAAAAGATTCGTTTCGTTTAGTTCGAATCTTAAATGGATCATTTAAAAAATAATTTTCATTTTTGACCTGTCAAGGTAACTAACGTGTCTCTTTTTTTAGTCGTTTCTTTTTTTAACAAAAAAAGTACTATTCTACCCTATTTTTTTTTCTTAACGGAGTCACAAAAGTACACACAACGAAAAAAAAGACCATGTTTTTAAAGGATAGTCCAAAAACTACCACAATCCGCAAGCATCTTTTCACTTAAAAATAATAACGGAGGTGGGTAACGATCCACTAACTTTGTTCCACTAGCACTTTGCCCGCCATTTTACTGATTCAGTGTTGCCAGAGGATCAATAATTAATGTAATGTAACTAATTGAAAAATTTTTTTCTTAGGGATTATACCCTGAACCTTGAAGTAGAATTGCGCTTTTCAAATACTACGTTGCTCTATACATTCAAAAAGAGAAATGACGACCGGCAGAGTATGTCAAACACAATGAACACTTTTCTTCTTCTTCTTTAGCTTCCCTCTTTGGTGTCTTCTCAGCGTAGAGGAGCATCCATCCAGCAATTCCATTCTTCCCTATTTCTAGCTTGATTCCTGGCCTGTCGAAGGTCCTTCCCCTCGCCTTACAGAGTCAATCAATGTAATCGAAATAAGACTGGCTACGTCGGCCCCTAGGTCTTCTGCCATCTGGGACATATTTCATGGTCTTTAGAGGATCTCTGTGGTCGTCCATCCTTATAACATAGTTTCTAGGAAGCTGTTCTGAAGATTTTTCAGGAAGGCAAAAACAGTTGTATTAAAAATGAAATTGCAAGTTACTTTTTTATATTATCATAGTCATTCAAATTAAAAAAAAACAAAACTCTCTTCTATACAGCACAATCCTCATCAAAAGTTCTAGAATCCTTAGGATTTGAATTTATCGACGTATACTTCATGGCATATCATTGGCTGTAATAATTTCAGAAACCCAAGCCCAAAGGATGGTGAACAACTCAAAGCGACTAATAATTAAAACGTGATTGGCTCACATCCTACTATTTCATCAATTAAGAAAATGTGAATAAGAAATTGTATGCCATTATATTTAAATTTTCTAGTCCTGGTAAATAAACTTGGCGAAAATTAAAAAAATGATAAGTACAACATATATATATTATGGGTGTACATACATAGATAGGTAGGTATCTCTTAATGGCTACTACTCCTATGCGAAACATTTATGTTAGAGATCTCACGAGACAGTAGGACCTCTCGATAAGAACCCCCAAATATATATATGGGAAAAAAAACACTGATAAAAAAACTGATTTAAAACACCATATCGCATATCATCCTAATGAAAACCGTTTATTAAATTTACAAAATATATATATATATATATATATATATATATATATATATATATATATATATATATATATATATATATATATACGAGGGGTGTCCGTAAAATAAGTTTCCCTTTTTTTTTTAAAGTGAAAAAAAATGTTTTATTACCATTATATATTACATCATTAGAAATCTTGAACATTAAACTATTTTTCTACGTAGTCCCCGTTGACATCGATACACTTCTGCATCCGTGTCACCATTTTTTTGATGCCCTGGTCATAGAGGTCCGCCGCCGCGCTGTTGAAGAACTTCATGACCTTTTTTCCAATTCCTCTCTTGTCCCAAAATTCGTTCCGCCTAGGTGTTTTTTCAGGCTTGGGAACAGATGGTAATCACTTGGGGCCAGATCGGGGCTGTAGGGTGGGTGTTGGATGATTTCTGTGCGCCCTTCTTTAAACTCTTTGCACCATTTGCGCACCATCTGGACACTCATGCATGTTTCACCATACACTTCCGTAAGTTGGGAATGAATTTCGGTCGCCGAATTGCCTTTAGCACACAAAAAACGGATCACGGATCGTATCTCACACCTGGCGGGGGAAGCGATTAGGAGCTCCATCTATCAAGGCTGTCAAGGCCGAACTGATGGTAGCAGCGAGTTGACCGGAGTTGGGATGTGGAGGGGGGAGTCCAAGCGACACGCTGGTGCCGTCTGAGGGAACTGCCGCAACTTGCACGGCCGTGCCTGAACAGGGAAACTTATTTTACGGACACCCCTCGTATATATATATATATAAACCACTTTGATATTAAAAAAAAAACAATTGAATGAAATTAAAAATGTAACCGTTTTTATAATGGTAAATAAAATACTTGAGCTAACTAAATTATAATTTTGACTAACTGATAAAAAAGAAGCAATTTATGATTAAATCTTACGAGAACACATTTATCCCAATTTGACTACAAATAAAAAAATGTTCAAATGATCAATTGTAAAATAAATAAATTGTAATCAAGACACTAATAATTGATTTTCTGTTTGGCATATTGATCATTAAACAAAACAATAAAACTTTCTTATCTTTCGATGTAGTTGTTCTCGGCGTGGCGATCAGAGAAGTCGATAGTCAGGTGACTTTCGTCAACGCACAGTGGAACGAGCGTTAGGGAGGACTGGACATTCATTAATATCTCCGCTTCTGGTTCTCCTAGAATAAGGCTATTAGTACGGTTTTAAAGCTTTTTGACTGGACTATTTAATTATATAATGAACAGGATCAGATCTTTTAGGGGAAACATGTAAAAATTCTCTATTTGATATTTCGATGTTAGATAATTTATTATCTATCATTGTACCATTTATTGTACCTATATACGACGAGAATAGGTACAATACAGTATTCTATGGAAAGACAGATGCATAGGTAATAAAGTTATACAAAGGAAAAAATAACAAATCAAAAAATTTAATCATTACTTTTGTTAGTCAATATACTTGGTAGAATTGATGCATCAAAATTATAATAAATGTAGGTGCCTATATAAAATTATTTTATTTAAATAACGATCATAACTATACCAAAATTAACAACTTAATTTTAATTAGGATTTGTTTTTCTATACTCTAAGTAACAATACGTGATTCTGCTTCTTGTAATAAATCACGTTTAATTTTTATTGTTTTAGGTCTAAGAGTCTAAATTAAAGGATCCGAATTTTCATCAGATTTGAATCTTTTTTTCATGATAAAAGCGAACATATCCTCTGAACATTTTCTAAAACTTTCCGTTTGTCTCCGTCTTTGTCAATCGGATAAATGTTTGAATGATTGAGAACGAGGTGGTATACTTGCGGCTGTTGATGATGACGATGAAGGTAGGTCCTGGCTAACATCTTCAGGAACAATGAAATCCAAATTCAACCAGTTTTCATGCTTCTCCAGAATATCCTTGTGGGACAAACTCCAGCGAGAGTACAAGTTACTACTGATTTTCTTATTTTTTCCTGTAAGCAGAACTTTGCGGTATTTGAAATTTGTCCCAGTCCAAACGAATTAATCCATGCTTCCAATGCCATGTCATAATCTTTAAAACTTATATGATTAAATTGAAAAACTTGACGATTTGTTGTAGGAACCATTGCACCTATATCGTTCAAATACCACACACAAACTGAGTTTCATTGATAATACTATTATGTATGTAATGATAAGGATTATTCGGATAATTGGGTGTAAACAAACATTGGTAAACAAAAGAAAACTTGCGTAAAGTAGACGCCAATATCAACAGAAATTATTTTAAATTAATTCTCAAGGGCCAGAAAAGGAAAGAAAAAATCATTTTCTCGGAAAATAGCACCTAGTAGCAGAATCCGACTAATGGAAAAAAACTTCAAACATTCTAGTTATTTACTGTGAAGGTAGTTTTTTGGGCGATTTTAAGCGATTTGCGCAATTATTTTTTTTAGTTTTATCCCCCAATTTTCACCCAAAACCCCAGACGTTTGAAATAATCCCAAGTTTTATTTGCCTAAAATATCTTATTATGGGTGAGTTGTTTTCCAGTGGGTGCACGATTAATTTAAGGTATTACCTCAAACAGTGGATTGCTTTAAAATTTTTTATAAAAATTTATATTTCAATTCAGATTCGTTCATTTGATTTGATTTCACATTTAATTTATCTATGGACTTTGTTGAGAAGAAGTATAAAGTATAATTTAAGATCAAAATAAAGGACAAATTTAGTTATTAGAGAATTGGTCCAATGTCCAACAAATGCGTTGATTCGTTCCACTGTGCGACGGGGCGAGCGAAGAAGTCAGATGAACTTTTCTCGACAGGGCGAGCGAAATGTCCATATAAAAGATGGGTCGATTCGCTGTGGTCGGATCGACGGCAAGACTGTAACTATACCGTCCTAATCATCAACCGCAGGTGGGCAGCGAATTAGTCTATATGCAAGTCCACGAAAACTACTGCTCTTGTTTATATTGTGCACTCTCTCGTGTCAATACTGTCTGGCTTGATACAGACGAAATAAACAATAGCCGATCGACTCCACTATTGTCATGTGTATTTTGTTTTTTTATTCATCTTTCTTCATTTTGAACAGATTTTTGTAAAAAAACTTATTATTATACAATTACTAATTAGTTGACTATTTCCTATTGAGTACAAAATTAAATTATTAAAAATAAATATGGAAATAAACGTCTAAATTTTTATATTTACAAAAAAAAATGAAAAATAAATAAAAGGAAAATAATCTTTCTTTCACAAAATATTCATTGTTTTGTTTATAGTTAAAATAAATAATCTTCTATAAATCAATAAACTATCCGGCCTTAACAATTTAAATGTGAAAATTTGTTTTAATTAATTAATTAAATGCCAAGAATGAATAAAGGTTGTATGTTTCACTATTGATCAATATTCACATAAGAACATAACGCCGGATGTCCTCGTAAAAATATAATAAAACACCATTAGCAGTTTGCTAGTGTCCATTCTGGCGTCATGCTACTGCACTACACAGTCACACGGTAGAGGGGAGAATGCCTACAGATTAATCCAACATATAGAATACCAATGCAATACTTTGACGTCAGTAGTATTGTACGTAACTACAACGATAAATATAGAATAGACAAGGAAAATAATTAATAATAAAATAATAGATGAAATCATAAAAGAGGTTACTATCTTTATAATTATATTTGACAAAGTGTATATGTCTTCCGAAGTTTAACGATTTTAAAAATCCGTCGTGAGCTCACCCACTTTAACATGAACTAAGTTATATGGAACCTGTTTGGTCCATTTCCATCAATGAAACTCAAAAATCTTCATTACACATATATTAATAAAACAAAAATCGTTATAATAAAAGGAAATCAGATTAAAATTAATAATTTGAACTGACAAATATAAAAAATAATCATAGCCACTCTAATTTAAATGCTCATTATTTTTAAATCGTCAACTACGAGGTGACTTGTTGGGACAAAATCTGAAACGATTTTTTAGAATCATGAACCTTGATTAAAATCGGGGACTGGGACTGAAGCAAGTTGTTTTGGGTAATTTGCGTAATGGAATCAAAATTGCTTGCAATTGTTTGAAGTTTCAGAATAGTTTTATAAATGGGCTGAGCTAGAATTCGCTAGCATCACCTAAGTCTATAAAACAGATAGCATTAGGTTTATGCAAAAAAAATATGAGAAAACTAGATCTAAATAAACTCGCGCTATTTTATTATATTTCGTTTCGTGCAAGAAAGGCATCAGGCTTAGACGTCATAGTATGAAGCCCTGAGTCTTTCAAAATATTTTTATTTACAGGATATCTTATTGTATTACAAGACTGATGCAAGAGTAATCTGGATGGTCTACTTACTGTATAGCTGATCAATTGAAATAACAGTTGCATGCAGGTGGTATTTGTACGGTGTATTGAAGGCAATATACTGATAAATATTACTAACAAATGTAGATAAAATAAAATCAATTCGTAAATCGAATTGTGTGAGGTCACTCGTAAACGACTCGGTACAGATTTAGTTCTTTTTGAAATTGTACTAATTTGTCAAATCGAAGCCTCAATTGTTTTTAACATTTATGTTTTTCATTACCTTAATATTGCCAGAGTTACATTGGGAGAAAATCAAGATTAGTTCACAGCATCTCTGATGATTTTTTTCAAAGCAAAGTGTTAGGAACGGAAATTCGAAATTAATTAAGAAAGTGGCTGGTTGAATATAGAAGAAGCGCTCAGGTCAAAATCGTGGTAATGAGAATTGTTACCCACAGGGGGAGGGGGGGGAGTCAGTTATATTTATAATGTATTAAATGGAAGTGGGAGGTCCTGAACGTTAACATCCAAAACTGGAAGTCCTAAAATGAAGGTATAATGTTTATGTATTGCAGAAGGGAGAATTTGGAACCTTTAAAGTAAAGCGGAGACTGAATCAGGTAAAGTAGGAATTGATGTTCGTTCAATAGAGCAAACCTTTGACACATATATGAAATTAATTAAAACTACAATTAGAAGTATGATTCAGGTTATAGTCATAGACTTATGTTATTGCCATTCAGGGCCAATCTTCCCTACCAATACTGAGAAAACAATTTACATCTTAGTGAATGAACAACAGCCTGAATGAAATAAAAAGTTGTGTGGTTTTATGAAATCACGATGCAAGTGAGACTTTTTTCGGTTTGTAGGCATTTAACTGAAAGAATTTGGACAATTATTCGATTTAGGGTATTAAAATTGCGTTTTTATTCTTAACTTAATTATTGAAAAATGGGAATGATAATGGGAAATCAATCGTAGACAAAATATTCAATTATAAAATTTAATTTCAACGGATACATAATTAATATAATCATTTAGATGATAAACGCATATTAAAAAGTAAGAGCAATATTATATAAAAGGAATATTCACAATAAAGTGTTTGCTTATGATTATATATTGATGTATTTTATATATCATTGATGTATTTTATCATTATCCAAACTCTAGCTTAACCCTTGACTTATGTTCAGGTAGGTCCATTCTCCGGTAGAAACCGAGAAAAAGAACAAGATAATAATAATAATGTCTTTATTTATTCTGGGACAAGTCCCTTTAGAATAACAATACAGGTTGTAAGCTATCATGCCTTAGAGTATAAAAATAATTAAATATATTATTATATATCAAAATTAAAATTAAAACAAACTGATAAAAGGATTTGATAGTCTTAGAAGAAATTTGTTAATAGTAAACAAATCGTTTGTATTTTTTTAATTTTATTTAAAGTTAATGAACATTAAAACATTTACGATAAAATAAATAAATGCATTTACATTAATACACAGATCAAAACACACAAATAAGTGAGAATATAAATGCTACACGGACAGCTGACTGAGCGCCACCATATTGGCCTTGGCTGCTCTGTCATGCGTCTTTCACTTTACTCTTTCCTCAGGTTTAATGCGACATGTGAAAGATGAACGAAAAATTTTGGGGCGATAGAATAAAAGTTTCACTTTAAAAAAGTTCAAGCTCTATAAGTGGCGTTATGAGAGACAATGGGGAGTGTTTAGATATCTCTTTAAAAACCACATGGTGATCTCTGAGGATGTGGTTCTAATTCGACATAGCAAGTTACGGAATGGATTCAAACCTTCAAACCTTGCCACTCTGGCTAGAAAGGTTGGCAGCTTGTAGGAATAACACGTCCTATTTTCTTTATCAGAATTAGAGAACTAAATTTTAATGTTTTATTTCATTTAAAACAATACAATTTTATTATTATATTGCAATGGTAGTTTCGTTTCCACAGATCCATAATCCATTATAAACATCATCTCTCTATTTTATAAAAACGTTTTTAGTGATCTATTATTATTATAAAAGCGTTGCCTAGCAACGTAGCGAGGAACTACTTCTTGTTCAGTCTTTAGTCGTGCTCGATCAATTAAATTACAAATATTTTAAAAAATTGACAAATCACGATCTTATTCCAATATTACGATTTGATGACTAAGTTATTTCAATACACAGAACGCAAGAAATAAGATTAATACATTTTCCTTATAAAATATCACATTTTATCTATAAAACAAACCTAAAATAAAAAAAAATTATTGTTTTATTTAATGCAAAATAAATTGGTACTCATATTTTAATAGGCTCACTGGAAGGCTTAAAAACATAAATACTAAACTGAACATCTATTTCTATATTGGAATACCTCTACTAAAACACTAAGTAAAAACTGTTGAACAATTAAATGAACAGGAGAGGCGACAGGCGGGCAAGGGGTATTTCACTAGTAGTTTAATAAAAAACATGAAATTTCATTTGAGTGGAGACCCACTTTATTATTTTGCCTCAGGCTCAGGTGAAGTGACGGCCCTGCATTTCTTCTATACCCAACATTGAAAAGATGACCACTAGTCGAAAAGATGCCAAGTCCAACCTCACTTCGGCAGTATAGGTATTTGCACAGTCTGTTTGTTCATTTAACGTCACTTTATGCTGCTATGGCTAATCGGACGATGCTACAGTGGGAGCTCTAAATTTTGCCTATCCAGGTTTAATTAGGATAAGGATTTTTTACAAGTACCTGACATCGTACAGGCTCGGGACCCCCGTTTAACGTCCCTTCTGAAGGACGGGTATTTGCACAGGTTCGATCAGTTTTAAAACGTTATAGACGATTTTGTGATATTTGTTTTGAAGAACGTCCGTCCATATTTCTGAAAAAAAAAACCTGTGTGACTAAGGTTTGTAAACGGGTCTGGGGTTGAGACTACTGTTTCTTGGACAAAGAGTGTGCAAGGAGGCGACTTGTTGATGCTAGTCTTGTCGACTTGTTGTCGACTTGATCATGCTCACCCGCCAGATTATCTCTCTTATTTTGGGTAACCACTTAACAAAGGCTAGGGGAGCCCCAGGAGGGTCCTAGATCAAATATGATTCATCACTGGCTGCTAACAGATTAAATGAAAGTTTTGCTAGCAGCGGTATTTAGACCCAAGACCTTCGGCAAGCCGGCTCAGCCACTCCCCAATATTTCTGAACCTATTTTAAAATGTTTTAGGAAATGTTCGGAATATATTGGTATAAATACTTGGACCATAAAATAAGTATATATGAATGACACATTTTTTACCCGTATTAATGAACTTTTGTCGAACCGAGATGTATGTTTTGTTTACAAACATACTTTTTTTCTTGTGAGACTGCGGGCAAAGTACTTCTAAGGTTTGAACCTTCTAACATTTCTCGTCATGGTTTTACCAGAGTTAAATGGAATCGTTGGCTTCATCAATGGTTCAGTATCCCACAGAATATATTGGTTTATGTAAAGGAATAAAATTAATATAACTTTTGTTTGTTACAGATGATATGTAACTGATCGGAATGGACCAAGAGGCTACAAAGGAGTCGGCAGTTACCATTCGTGGTGCCTACAAGCGCTATGGGCCCAACAATGTTGTCCTCAACGGGCTCAACATGGATCTTCCTGAGGGAACTATGTGAGTATAATATATCATCCAATATTATAATAATATAAGTCATTAATATATAACAACTATCTGCCATCACAAATAATCTGCTCCCATCATTGATCTCTTCATTAACTTCTTGTCTAAGAGGAAGCGTTAATGCTCTCATGAATATTATATTTTTCATTCCCTCTATTACCTATTAGAATGATACAGAATGAGGCAGCTTCGATTACAAACAAATCATATGTATTTCTGATTTAGAAATAATGACAAATAAATTCATTATTCTTAACTTTGGAAATTGTACATCTCAGTTTTCATCCAACTATTGCCCAGGAGAATAATAAGTTATCCTGAAATTTGTAGATATGTAACAATTTGTGGAAACACACTCACAACTGATTTGAGAATTTAATAGTTTCGATTATTTGTTGGGATATTGTGAATGTTTTAAAACATTTTGAGCTAAAAAAAAATAAGTACGCTAGTCTTCACATACTGGCATTACAGTCCATATTGGACCTTGGTTTCCGCCAGCAGTGGGCTCCATTCGGCTCATTCAACAGCAAATCTTCTCCATCTGCACACATCCAAAACCATAAGGTTTGCCTCAACAATATCCAGTCAACAAATTCGGAGCCTCCCACACCTTGGTTTACCACTTGGCTTCCCAAAGAGCAGTTTTCTGGGGGATTCTATTGGTGTTAATTTTCTCCATGTATTCCATCCATCTCAAACGCCTTATCTGGATATAAAAAACAATGTCTCCCCCTCCAAAAGTTCTTACAGTTCCAATTGGTTCTAATTCAACAGGGTTTTAAAGAAGCAAGTATTAGGTGTGCCTAATTTGCCCAGTTGATGGTATATAACGATTTTTTAAAAAGAGAATGGCACAACCGATTTTCATGTACATATAATAGGTCAAATTAGTAATTGTGAAACCATAAATGTTTTGAATCATTCTGAGCCCAAAGCATTAAAGAAATCAATTTAGCCTCTCTGTTTAAGGATGTTTTTGCTAGTGCATTCAATCCCCTCCTTATGTGAAATTCAAAATACAGGACAATCCTTCTATTTTTAAATGTAACATGATTTCTTTGTGGTGACCACATATATTATATATGATTGAAATGATTAGTTATCCACATATATAGATTGTATTTAATGTATGATTAGAAATTATTTAAATGATTAGTGATCCAGTGATCATTTCAATCATATATAATATATGTGGTCACCACATCTTGAATAAATAAGAGTCTTTATGTTCATTTCATTCGAGTTTCGATATTCTTGTACGTCATATTCACTAAGAACTAATCAATGTGATTAAGCGGATTATGCAAGCACGTTCCCGAAATTAGAACAAAAATGGTAGTAAGATTGGTAAAAAACTGGAAGTATGATAACATGACAATATAATTGTATGAATGGTAAGATTTGTCATTGAATTAAATTTCTGGCTATTACTGTACACCTCCTGAGCATCACAACCAAATCAATTATGGTATCTAACTGTTTTATATCCATTGTTTAATTCCTATTAATTGAAGTTATTAAAATTTTTGATTTTGTATTATTTAAAATAATTATTGTTATCAACTTGAGTTGGTCCAGGGATATTCTACCTAAAGCAGTAATATTTTAAATTAGTTATAACCCGACCTCCACTGAATAGGAACCCTTGAGGGTTCATATATCTCTTACTTGGGCTTAGAGAACAGAAGACAACTTTGAACAAATTAAACAGCAATAATTAAATGTACAGTTAGGTCTTGATCGCAAATTCTTTAAGGATTCTTTGGATTTTGTTTATCTCTTGAGCACTGGTGACTACCGGAAGTCAGTTACACTAATAATTTTAATTATGTTAAATTATAAAAATAACTGATTTTTTTTCTGAAAAAGACTTTTTCTAGCCAATACATTTAGAAGAACAATACAAAAGTATTAATAATAAACATGATATCATGGTTTTAGTTTAATGTTATGCTGGGTATTTCATAAACTCGTATACTCATTACCTTAGTACTACATATTTCTATTTCCAGTGGTGTACAGAAGAAAAAGGATCTCAGGGTATAGAACATAAGATTTGTATTTTTAGTTATACCTTGAAAATAATCAAATCTTCTTTCGACAATAAAAAAGATTCGTGAAAGTCGGTAAATAAATCTAGTTTAATATTTACTGAGTTGCAATGAATAAATTATGTTTTCAAGTATATAATTATATGTATGTGTAATCATGTATATAATTATACACACATAAATAATATATATTCAACGATTTATTTGAAATAATTAAGATAGATTTGCCAGAGGTATATAATTATATGTATGTATAATCATTTATATAATTATACACAAATAAATAATATGTATTCAAAGATTTATTTGAAATAAATAAGATAGATTTGGCAGAGGAACCATTAACAGAGTAAGAA
Organism: Arma custos; assembly: GCA_037127475.1. NCBI lineage: Eukaryota > Metazoa > Arthropoda > Insecta > Hemiptera > Pentatomidae > Arma > Arma custos. The sequence continues at coordinate 124,732,100 of CM073759.1, read as the reverse complement.
GACCTCATCTATACCAAATTACATTAAACAACCATTGTTCTGGCTCAAATGATTCTTCTAATTAAGGTTAGTGACAGGAATAGTATTGTTACCACTGTCAATGTGACTCCAAGGTCGTCATTTGTGATTTATGATTTATATTTGTTAGCATCTCAGTTGACGCCCTATTGCTTCATTACGATGTCTGTTCTGAAACTCTGTTTCAATTATTAAAAACACCTATCAATTTGGTTTGGCACCTTAGATAAGATTTTAGGCATGGGAGAAGGGTTTGTTTTAGGAACATAGCCCCTGTTTATGACTATAGGCATTGAAAGAGGAGATTCTAATTAATGAGAAACTATGATTAATACATGCCAAAGTTTTGTAGTTTTTTTAGTACCATTGTCTAGGCATTGGAACTGAATCGTTTCTGACTGATATGGTTATGATACACTAAGAAAATCGAGAAAGTTATGTCTGATTCAATAGAAAAAAACAACAAATAAAACATCCAAATGCCTGATGGAAAACTTTTCATGAACAATAAATTATAAAAATTATAATTTCTCTTATAATTCTTGGTTTAGTACAAGCATTAGTGTTTAGAAGTATAGCCCGCAAAACTAATTTTTTAAAAAAGATACTTTTGAGGCTAGTTATGCAAATATTCTTATAATCTTAGTTGTGACTAACATTCAAGCGGTGATAGATAAAAATAATTAATTTCAATAATGATATTTTCGCTTTAAATCAATCACATGCCTTTTAGAAATGTATTTAAATAAATATATTGATGGTATATCTCTATTTAATAAGTAATTAAATAATTTATGAAGTAATTTAAATGGAAAAGTGAGGTTGGTTGGCATATGAGTTAGATGGCCAGTAACTTTTTATTTTCACCACCACAAACTCTTGAATACCACCTTCTCCTCATAGGATGTCCGACTCTGCAGGTAGTTATTACGAAGTCTTAAGTGTCTTGTGAGCTTCCATGGAGAATGTTTTTCTACTGTTGAATTTTCAATTTTATTTAAAATCTGTTTATCCAATTTTTGCGATCTTCAACAAAATTCACATGCCATACTAATTTTTCCCTCATTATAATTTATTACCACATTATTCTCTTCTCCCTTATGATTAATAGTTAACAATACTTGATTTTTCTTTCCTGGTCCATGGCAGCGATTTTTGCCTTAAAATCTGGCTCAGGACTAGTTGATCAAGTTTAAAATTTAAATGTAAATGTTAAACGATTGAAATATATGATGCAATATTAAAAACAACAAACAATAATTTATTATTTTCATGAATGAAAATAGTTTGTTATCAACATTTTTCAAAACAAATACTTGTTTTCTGTCCTTCAGCTTTACCAATTCATATCAACTTATCTCAGGGTTGTTTTTGTTGTCACAAAGCCTGTGTCAGTGAAGAACTCAACATTGATTTAGTCTTCAAATTGATATAGTATTCAAGGAAATGAAAAGCGACCACTCATGTCAACTATATTTTGCAATAAAATAAAAAAAAATGAAAAATGTTGCCAATTATCCCTAGTTTTCCCTATTGCTACAGGAGATACACATACTAATCATTCCTGAATATTGAAAAATGAATTCAAATTCCATAAAGGTTACGTTAACAGTTTTCTTGTTTTTAGCTATGGTTTACTTGGACCAAGTGGTTGTGGAAAAACAACATTACTCAACTGCATTGTTGGAAGGGTTGATATTGATGCTGGGACCATATCAACTAAGGCTAAATATAAAGCAGACATTGGTTATATGCCACAGGTAAGCTTATCATGTTATTTCTTCTTATAATTGTTTTTATATTTTTATTTTTAATTGTTAAATAAAAATAAACATATTTTTTGTAGATTTATTTTATTTATTTAATTTTTATATGAAATAATTCAATAAATAGTTCAAGATTTTGAAGCTTTGAGATAATTAACCCATATAATTTACTTCTTATTTAAAGAGAAATATTATTATGAAAATCGATAAGTTGATGAATGTAAAGATATTCAGTATATTGTAGGAGTATTTTAAAATTTTATGTCATGGTGGTGATTAATAATTTTGACAAATCAATAATTAAATTAGTTAGGTATTAAATGTTTAATACTGTGGAGGACTTTACATAGCACAATTTGGGAATTAATTAATATACTTTACATATTCCATTTTTTTCTCTAAATGTTCTCTTTAATATGTTATTTTAGGTACAAATTGTGATTGCTAGATTTATATCTACAGCCCTGGATACTTAAAGATACTTAAAGAAAATCGTGTTATTTTCATAGATAATAAGGGGCTATGTCAGGCTATGGCTTGAAAAGGAGTTATTGCTTATATTCCAACGCCATTTGAATCCAAAAACTACGAGAATGACACAATTCCGCTTCTCTGAATATATTTAACTCTCTGTAGACAAAATTCAACTTAACTACTTATTCACTGGGGTTGCAGATTATCACAACATTCTCGAACTAAAATAAAGAGCTATAAAGATAAACATACAATCCTATTTATTGACTTCTAAACCTACTTACTTACTTGACTTTAGACTTTTGTTCTGAAATCTTCAGCTATTTTTTGTTACTAATATCTATGTATTTTGTGACAGGACATTGCTCTCTATACAGTGCTAAGCATTCATGAAACATTTCTGTATTATGGTCGACTCTTTGGGATGACATATTCACAAATAGAGAATAGGACAGAACAACTAGTCAAACTGCTGGAACTTCCTTCTGAGAATACCTTAGTCGAAAAACTCAGGTAAGGATCAAGTATATTAATTACAATTCTCTTATTTTAAATAGAAACAGTCAAATCTGCAGTGAATGGAGATCCATACAGTGATTTCAAAAATAAATTCTTAAGGAACAAGGAGGTGGAGCTTCCTGTTAATATTTTAGATTTTTAATTCAACTGCTACGTCAACTGATTGCTTCCACTTGACATAAAAAGCAATTTAATAAGTAGCCAAAAGTAATTTTTATCAAACTTTTATGAATATTGAAATGATGTACCCCTTAAAGTTGGACAAATTAAAATGCAATAGTATTTCATTGTGAAGAAATGTAGAAGATAAATATTCATTAGCAATTTTATCAACATAAAATAATGATATATAAAATAACCAAACCATGCTAGAAGCATTTATATTGCATAAACTAATGAGATGAATTACGCAAACTATTTATTAAATTTGCAAATATTTAAAATACAGTTAATTCAAGAAATTTGCTTAAAATATAATTATAAGATGGAGCTTATTGCAAATAGTAATTACATTATTATATTTTTTCAGTGGTGGACAGCAAAGGAGAGTTTCATTTGCAGTAGCATTGATTCATGACCCTCAACTTCTTATTTTGGATGAACCAACGGTTGGGTTAGATCCATTGCTTAGTCAGAGGTATAGTCTAATCCTTACATGATGCTTATGACAGAATTAAAGTAGTCCTTTAATGTATTCATTTTATTCCAGCATATGGGAACATTTACTAAAATTAGCTGCTGTAGGTAAGAAGACGATAATAATAACCACACATTATATCGAAGAAGCAAGGCAAGCCCATATAGTAAGTATATTATTTTTTAACAGCATGATATAAGAAAATGCTAATACAATACATTAAATACAGAATAACTAATCCTTATATGGTAGGTTGGACTGATGAGAGGCGGTGTTTTACTTTGTCAAGAAGAGCCTCAACAACTAATGGCCTCTCACAATTGTGATAATCTGGAGCAAGCTTTTCTACAGCTGAGCCACAAGCAGCACAATGCGTACAATCAAGAAGAAGAAAATGTAATACAATTAAAAATATCTTCTGACAATAATACTAATATTTTAGAATTAAAAAAAAATTATTTATTAAAATTTACAACTTTATTATAACAAGTAAATGTAATGAATGATACATAATGGCATGGATAAAAGCAAGTAGAGAAACTTAGTTGAGTACTACCCACTAGTATTAGTCAAATAACACAACTTACAAAGTCTTGAGGCTTTCTTCTTTTCGGCGCCTTGTAGGATTATTGGAAATTCAAGAGCTATATTCTAAACTAGGGGATTGGAGTGGGAATAAAGTGTGTCATGAAAAGGCTGATATCTGGGTTATAATTTCATTTAGAAATATCAATAGTTTTATATTTATTAAAATGTTAACTTATGAGGAAAATATGAAATAAAATATATAAAAACTATACAAGAATTAAAAATATAAAAATTGTTTAAAATATCACAAGTGCCTAAAAAGTAAAAACATGTATGCAGAAGCTTTTTGTAGAAGATAATATATAAAACATACAAATCAATCCCTTATTTTATTCTCATACTCATACCTTTCATAATGAATTAATAAATTATTGATAAAACTAATGCCATTCTGCTTTGAATTTAAATCTCCTTATTAAAATATTCTTTATCAAGGCCATCAAGAAAGAATTTTTTAAAGGTATCAATATCTATTTTATTATATAGTACTTTAGTGATTTTTAAAGTTTAATGTTTATTTAATTTTAAAATTTTCTTTAATTACAGTGATATGTAACTAATGTATTATGATACATTAAATATGATACTGTAACCGACACTTGATAAATTTTTTTTTTTTTAATTTACCAAAACTACTATACAGAAATGTCTTGATCACAATGCCGCATAAGAAAACCTTGAATTTGAAAATGGTTATTCAAATTTGGAACTGATAAAAATCAGTACATTAAGGTGTTAAGTAAAAAAACATTATATGACTACTTAAAAGCTTCTGGAAAGATTATTTATATTCATACAAAAATTGTACTATTTATATTACAAGAGGTAACTATTCGAAAAGATCAGGAAATGAAGTTTCCGTGTTTGTCAAACATTCAATTTCACCATTTCTCTGATTTACAAGTTTGCATACTACATTTATAAGTTGATTTAAGCTCATTGGGATATTAATTTATTTGAAGTGACATTTTAATTTTTATTTATAAAATTAGCTGATATTTTTCTGTTAGTAGACAGCATATGCTCATAAAATAACATGCATTTTTTTTTCTATGTGATCAACGGTAATGTTATACAACCACATTTAGAATATCCAATAAAATCTTTTTAGGGTTATTGTAAAAGGAAGTGAGAAGAATTGTTATTTTCTAATATTATCTGTTATGAAATATGATGTTACATCATTATATACTTATACTTTCAGGTGGTGACAAATTATCCAGAAGACACCACAGAAAAGCCTAAACCACATTTGAAAGGTGAAGGATGGTTTTTATGGTCAAGATTCATGGCACAACTCATAAAGAATTGGTTTTTCATGTGGAGGAACAAAGCGTAAGGCTCTCTTGTTATATCTAAACTATTTTATGATTTACAAGTAACATATATTGATTTTTTTTTTAATCTTTCCTGAAATCAGAATGATGGTATTTTTATTGGGCTTACCGTTAGTTCAGTGTACATTCTATAATTTGGCGATCGGACATGATCCAGAGGGATTGAAAATAGCAGTAGTTGACGATGAGTTGCCTAATGGGCTGCAAGAATGTAGCATGTTCCCCTCAGATGGTTGCAACTTGGATTACCCGCTTAGTTGTAGATATATTGATAAGCTTCGGAACAGGACACTAGATTTGGTGAGTCTGAAACAAATTTATTGGAGAAATTACCATAGAATGTTTGATTATAGAATAACCTTACAATTAAAAAATTATAATTATTGGTAAACAGATTGAATATGAAGGCCTCAGTGCTGGAAAGCTGGCAGTGAGTAAGCATAAAACTTGGGCTCTTGTTTATTTTGCGCCAAACTACACTAGTGCCTTGACTGAAAGAATTAATTTGACAACAGACTTTACTGAAGTTAGCAACTTGTCAATCGAACTCAGCCAGTTAAATGTTTGGATGGACATGTCAAGTAAGTAGAAATTGAAGTTTAATTATTGTATGAATATGTAGGATTATCTACATGATATTTGATCTACTATTTTCAGACCAGTACATCGGCAATATGTTGAAGGAAGATATTATTAGTGGCTTTGTTGACTTCTTGGAAGATCTGTTCAGAGACTGTGGCTGGCCTCCTCAAGTTGCCAACATTCCTGTTAGAGTAAGCTAATGAGATAAATATGTTAAGTTTCTGTATTATGCTGATTAATACGAATAATTAATATAAATTACAAGAAATGTTAAAAATGTAGGAGACTTTTAATGTTTAAAGTATTAAATCTTGGGCTCATTATCCTAATGAATGTGACTGAATCTAACATTATTGCTGTAGGTCATTGTACAACACCATTTTATTTTGTGGACCCTATATTTATCATATTTAATAGTCCAGCAACTGCAATTAATTCAAATTATAAACTATCACTATTATTCCACATATAAAAGGACAAAATCTCTTAAATGTAACTTCATAGATCTGAATATTTTTTAGAACTAAATTTGCTACAGATATAAACATATAAAGACTACAAGAAGAACAACGAGATAACTTGATTTTTTTTTTCAAAATTAGATAATAGCGGTTTCTGATAGAATATAGAGTAATAAGTTTCTATTACTCTAAGTTTGATGGCACACACAAAACAAGAGAAAAATGAATTCAAATAGCTCAAAAGGGCTATAAAACTATGTCTGTAAATGGGAAAAACTAGTTTATCTGAACAGTGCCTGGAAAATAACAAGATAAGGTGGCTTTCCATAGTTTTGCATTCAGCCTGTTAAAATTTCTCATCATTGTCAGATTGACAGGACCAGAAATCTGTATGGATTCTGAGGTTAATTTTTATTTCCTGAACATTTAAGAAAAATTGAGATTCCTCGTTTCCCCCACTGGTTCCATGTGAATGAATAATTTTTAATTCAACTAACATATTTGTTAATTGTAAAGGTTATATTAATTATATTTCTTCTTTTGATTGATACAGATTGAAGATCCAGTCTATGGCTCGAGAAATCCTAGTTTTATACACTTTGCATCTCCAGCAGTTATCGTTGTGTAAGTACAATCAGACATAATGAAAATGTATAATTTTAAAAGAGTATTATTGCATGGATGAATGAATATTTTGTGTATTTGTATAGCATATTCTCTATAAAATAGAGTTGGCTACAGTGAGCAAAAATAAAGATGATAGAATAAGAAATATTTAGCATTTTCCAAATAGTAAAACAGTAACACCATCACCATGCACAGTTCTATATGATTCTCCATTTAATTGTTCATATTTATAGAATGAGCCATGGAGTAGTTGCATAATGCTGTATAGATAGGTCTTTGATTGAAAATATGAAAAGAGGTCTGGTTTATTTAAATTACATAGAATTTATTTTTTATATCACTGGATGTAAATTTAATGTAATAGTTTTCTGATATATACTATTTATTCTAGATGGTTGTTAATCAGTTTTTAATTTTAATATCATTTTTTGGTTTAGCTTCATGTTTTACTTGCCACTAATGTTTACTGTTGGAGTTCTTTTGTATGAAAAAATGGCAGGGATTTTGGAAAGATGCATGGTCGCAGGTAATAATTTTTTTTTTATGTTTCACACACTTATTTTATAATTGAATCAACTGATGAATAAAATAATGATATTAATGTGATGATTATACATTTAAAAAAAAAAAATTAGTGATAATTTATTTTTCCTGAAATGTCACAATTTATTAGCCATAAGCTTGGCAGAAAATTTTGTTTTAAATCAAAACATTTTTTAAAACTTCTTTGTACTTCTTGAATATTGGATAATTCAATTGTGTCACGTGTGAGAAATTACAGAATTTAGGGTTAATAAGACAAGAGATGATTTCTTATGGTAAAACAGATATTCAATTACTTAATTGCAGAGCTAGGTATTGCTGAGGTCAGGAATAGCCAGGTTATAGTTAGGTTTTATTTGTTTCATTACATGCCAGTTTATGTTGCTATAGCTAAACGAACGGAGCTACAGTCGGAGCTATAAATTTAGCTATCCATTTATGATTAGCAATTATGATAGAGATCTTTAACAAGTACTTGACATTGCACAGGCTAGGGACAACCCTGTTTTATGCCTTCTCAGAAGGACGGTACAAGTAAGGATTTTTTTACTCCATTTAAAAAATCCTAAATCATAGTAGGATGTTATGCTAAGCATTACACCACAGGTGATCCCGTTTCATAGTTATTATGCATTATAATACAAATTTAAATTTAATCAAATTAATATACAATAGTTTTATATATGTATATTATTATACAAAGTGCAACAAAAATTGTATACATGGATGGAAGAAATTATAAGGAAAAATTATTAAATATGATCAAGAAAAAGAAAATATAAATCAAATAAGTAATATGTTGTTCTATAAACCAGCTTTTGCCATTTGCAAATCCATACTTATTATCTTGAAGCATTGCCTCCTCTGCTTTCATTGATCATCACATTTAAAAACTTAAAATTATTTAGGTTGTATTGTTTTTGGAAAGATTTTTAAATTATCGTCTTAAATATCTTGATTTTTGCTGATTTGGCCCGAACCCGGTATCTATTCTTTCATAACAAACTTCATTACCACTCAAACCCTCTAGTTTCAAACCTAGCTTCCTCTTCAATTCCCGATAATCCTCCGAGGCGTCTGAAAAGAAGATGGCCATGTGACCTTCTTAGTTGAACTTTGATTTGAGTACTACCAGTGAGTAGTTTCTCTACTTGTTATTATCATGTCATTATGTATCGCTTATCCTATTTACTTGTTGTATTATTGTAATACAGTTGTAAATATCAATAAATAATTTTTTTTAAAAATCTTGATTTTAATTGGTAAACATTTGATGAAATCAGAAACTTATATAAACCTACTTTGTTACATATAGCTAGGCATCAAATAAACAAACAACATTATTTAGTTGGACTTTGTGAAATAAGGGAAGACAATCTGTTCCTCTGGTGCTGTCAATGTAATTGACGTTTGGTGCTAATAGCATCAAGGAAACCTATGGAATGAATAAGGGAAAAAATTATTACTCTTTCTGAAAAGATTTCAATTCAGTTTTGAAAGTCAAAATATAAAAATGAGGGTAATTATTTTACAGGTTGTCACTTCAAGTTGAGTTACAAGCTTTAACTGTTCGTTCATTTCATTTTTGATATTTTCCAAAAATACAAGTTATCATAAGTTTTAGTATGGAAAAGAGAATGTAATGATGTGAAATTTGTATACTTCGGTAATTATTTCTCGTAGAAATGAACATTTCAACAAACATATATCATCTATACTTCGAAATGTTAGTTGAAACTTTTATTTCTTGATGAAATGATTACAAAATCTATTCATTACCCATAATTACATTCTCTCTTCCTATACTAAAGCTCATGATAACTTGTATTTTTGATACATATTCAAAATTAAACAAATGAACAGTTGAAGCTTGTTGTAAATCAACAGGAAGCGGCAATCTATGGAACAGATATCAAAATGATCCAGGAACTTAAAGTAAGTTTTAGAATACACAATAAGAGGGGGCCACCGATAAAAATCTCTAGCCAATAAGAAGAGACTAACATCCACCATGCTCAAGTAAAGTAGAGGGGAGAAGAAAAACAATAAAATAAAGAGGAAGAATAAAAGGGGGTGTTTTCCTAGAACTCTGAAAAACATTACTCAATGGTATCCAAATACGAATAAGATGTTAAAGTCTATTAAACACCATAAGTCATAATAATATATTGGAAATTATAATAAGAATATGCTTTAATTTATAAAAATTGTTTTTTTGTAGGTATTACAGCACTTGAAGTTGTAATTGCACATTCTGTGATTCAGTTTGTCGTGTTATGTATACAAGGAGTTCTAATGATGATTATTATGTACCAAGTATTTGATAGTCCGTTTGTGGGTAATTTTTTCTGGACATCAAATTTACTAATCCTGCAGGGATTAAGTGGAATGTGTTTTGGTAAGCTAAATATATCTGCTATTAGTTAATTTATTAAATAAATATAGAATTTTATCATGAATACAATGTTGAAACAAATGTGTATAATGTAATTTTAACTTTTCATTACTAATGTAGAATAATTTCTTTTTAGGATTCCTCATTTCTGTTGTATCTGACACAATGAACACAGCATCTTTTATGGGAATAGGAAGCTTTTTTCCTTTGTGTTCCATGAGTGGTAACTTATTTTATACCTTATAATATGATTTAGTTAAGAATAGTTACTCTACAAAACTGAATAGTTAAATTTTGTCTATCCACTATAAAAAAAAAGGAAATAAAACAACCTGCTTTTGGCTGGAACAAAGCGGAGTTTCCTTCTTTTTATCTTTTTGGGATTACTATACAGTCAATCCCTGTACTGAATAAGCAAAGTTTAATCTGGTATTTTTTAAATTTATCGGGAATTTTTAATACCTTGACAAATCATGGATTTATATGAGCGGTAAGATTATTAAGGGCTAAGGTAACGCTGGCAGCATTTAAAGAATAATATTAGAGGATAGCAGTATTAGTGGATAGCAGCATTAAAGAATACCACTATATATAAAACTGCATTAAAGAATGATTGATATCCATCCAATAAGAAACTAATGCAAGGTTGTAGTTAAACCAAAAGAATATTGCAATCTAACAGAACTCTTACTGCACTTAGCTGAAACTAATATTTTTTTTTTTTTTTTTTTTTTTTATTTTTTAAAGAGAAAAGATAGGCCCTCGACCGGGATTTGAACCCGGAACCTTTGTCTCACCGTGACATCGCTCTGCCAATTGAGCTATCAAGGTCCCTCCCGGTCGAGGACTAACCTTCTCTCTTTTAGATCCTAAAGCCCCAGTGTACTCATAAAAAATTACCAATAATTATAAAAAATTATAATATTTTTTTTATGTCTACCAAATTTATTTTAAAAAATTACTAAATAATAATTATATTTACAATAGCAATTTTCACAACATATCTGGTAACATATTGTGAAAAAATGGATGCTGAGGAAAAAATAAACAATAACTGTAAGAACTTAATGCCATTTGAGTTAATTGATGTTGTATTCTTGTGGGAAAGCTACAGTAGCAGATGGAAAATGGCATGACTTAGAAACTAATCCCATAATTGTATTAATTGACTTAAAACCATTAGTGAAGTATACAGTAATTCTTTTTCTCAAACAAGATGAATGACTATGTAAACAAATCAGTATGAATTTTTCAGTTCTTCAGAAATGTATGCAACTGCAATTTTTTCAATAAATTTCTTACTAATAGAGACTAATGGTGTTTAGGAATGTTTCATTATAATATTTTAGTCACTGTTACAATATTATAAGTTTTTATTATTCATAACATAATTTTTAACAACTTAACACCACTGAGATTGAAAGTAGTTTGATCTTAGACAGATTAAATATACCATTAAAATATTTAACTTCATACTACTTCTACAGGAATGTTATGGCCACAAGAGGGAATGCATACTCTGTTGAAGTCAATTGGTTGGTTACTTCCAACATCATTACCAACAGAAGCTATGCGAGCATTAACTGCACGAGGTTGGGGTATTGAGCATCCAGCAGTATACAAAGGTTTCATTTCATCATCGATGTGGATACTTTTTTTCTGCCTCATGACAAGACTAGTAATTAAAGCTAGAAAAGGGCTAAGAGCAAAATAAGACTTTTACAATAACAAACTGTATTATAGAACATACAAAATATTATTTTTAAGATCTTAAATATTTTTTAAAAATTGAAAATGTTATTCCTTTTGTATATAGCCAGTTATATGTTTTTAATTTTATTCCATTAATATAAAAGCTATTTTTGTAAACCTTTTAAACATTAAATGTAGTTCTTTTAATTACCCTAATTCAAAATGAAAATGTCATCGTTGGGCTCAATAGAATTTTTTTTCTTTCTTCACAGTTTCTTGAATTTTATTGCTCACATTGATTTAGAATGGCAATGTCACTTTATAAAATAATCGCTCATGATTCATTATGATTGATGCTACACTGAATGCATAAAAGATCTCATAAATCTAATAGGTTGACAAATAGTAATCCATGACATCAAGTTGATTAAGTGAATTTAGTACTAGCTCTCCTTGCTGTCAAATATTTAAATAATTATATTCAAATTACAAATCCTCTTGTTGTTTTTTTAACACTTATATATTTCAATAATTAAAAGGTGTTATAATTTTAGGCTGTGAAAATAACATGAGAATCTATTCAAACAAAGCCATTAAAAGAAGTGAGTTAAAGTTGGTTTCTGCAAAATATAAATAACGTATTGTAAAAGAATTAATTAATAAATTTTAAAAAATGTGTGGATATTGTTTAATAGTTTCTTATATGTATAATAAATATTCATTGAGGGGGTCTAAGGTCAAGGGGTCCAAGTTTTAAAATAAGATTTGTTGAAATATTTTTACAAAAAGCATTTTTATAAAGAAAGTAAACAAAAAAACAGAAAAGAAAAATCTTATTTTACACAAAGGACAATTTTATATTTAATTTCAAGTACTTTATTATTAGCAGATAAGCAAAGCATTCAAATTTATTTTTAATTATTGGATTTTTAGAGGTAATTCACAATAGTATATTTTTTTATATTGAATGATAATAGTTGACCTTGATAATATATGTGGAAGAAAGTGGTCCGGGTAGAGGTCAATGAATTTCTCTTAGAATTGGAGAAAAGCTTATTAAGGAGCCAACGTTTCGACCTACTTTGTAGGTCTCTTAAGAACTGTGGGGGGGGGGGGAGCTGGGGGCTTGATAGGTCTTACACAATCTCAATAGATCTTACACAGCTTAATTCTGTTTGTAACACAGCTGTTTGAAACAGTATGTTAATTAAGCTTGTGTAAGATCTATCAAGCCCCCAGCCCTGAAGAAGACCTACAAAGTAGGTCGAAACATTGGCTACTTAATAAACATTTCTCCAATTCTAAGAAAAATTCATTGACCTCTACCCGAACCACTTTCTTCCACATGTATTTTTTTAATGTGTGAAAATACTTTGAACAAAAATAAATAAATATTTATATTTTATTTCTTGGATCTTTTGTTTCTAAACACCTCGATTACCTGTAAAATGTTCACTACTAGGTAAAATAAATTTTGTAGCATTCCTTTTGTAAATATAGTGTGATAACTTACACCCATCCTGTGATTTATTGGAGCAATTTTTTTTTGTGATTTATATTAATGCTCATATAAATTGATGCATATCATGGAGGATCACTGTATTTATATATGTTGTTACACAATAAATAATGTATGTATTAGGTATGTGTTGTATTTTTTAATATGTATTGTAAAATGTCAATATTTGTAAATAAAAAAATAAAATGTTAATTGAAATGCTTTTACAAAATTCCATCAATTGTTTTCATGTAATATTTTACTAGTTATATTTTTTTTTAAACCAACAGTAAGTATTTTTAAATTTTTTGAAGGCAAGGGGTATCACAGTGAGCAAGGCATTCCTTGTTTCAAAATTCAGGTTGAAGAGTGGCTAACCACCTGATTAAACTGGATCATTATTTTTTCTATTATATCCCATCCTGGAATACACTCAGCCTCTTCAACAATTTTATCCTTAGTTTGAAGCAAAATAAAGTGAATGTTGATGGCCCTGACTACATCATTTCTGTACAAAACCATAAGTCGAGAGTACTTCTTTGTCATTTACTCCAAATACTTCTTTTTCTGTTTTAACAGTCAATTTATTTCTCCTCCACGTACCCATATGTAATCAGCTGATTTTCAATCGCCACTGGTGGATTTTCCTATTTCCATACTCGCTGAATAATTGACTTTGAAACACCCAACAAGAATGACAGTTACCACATTTTCGACAGACTATTCCTATGAAATGAACATAAGCTATACAAAGATAGTGCATAAATTCAGCATTAGCAACTTCTAAAACCTAATGAAATACAAGGGTCAAAATTGAAATGGAATCGATAGCAATCGAAATGGAAAGGATTACAATGAAAAAGTTACAACTTAAAATGTGACAGTTGATGGGGAAAAGATTATGTTTGAATTGGTAATACTGTTGTTAATTTTATAATTGAGTTTTCTCAATACAATCAAGTTATAGCGGTAAACATGTTTTACCATTATAATTGACATAAGTTTGACATGAATGTCAGGAAATTTAGAGCTACCACTGTAATATTGTCCGATTAGCCATAGCAGCATAAATTGACATTAAATAAACAAACAACTATATAAATCATTTATTTTTTTATTAATTTTTAAATCTTTTCTCTTCAAAATAAAAATATTTAAAAACTACACAAATCCTTCAAGGGATGTGTTGTAAAAAAATTTAACGTTGATTTTTTAATACATTAATTATTTATTATTGATGACGATCATAATGTTGGTGATAATTCTAATTAGGACAGGTTGTGAGGAGTAATGGGTAGGAAAATAATCCGATTGATTGAAATCTTCCAGGAAATTGTAGAATGGAATACATTTTTTGACTATTATCTTCTAAATGTACATAAAAAAATGAGAATAAGAAGGATTTCAAGGAAGAATAATTTTATTAATATGATAGGAGCGCTGCCTGATGTATAAAGAGTAAATTTACAAAAAATAAGAAAAAATTGAATCATCTAATTAAAAATTGTAATTAAGAGAAAGAGGAAGTTTGTGAAGGACTAGCAATTTTGTTTTGGATTTGGGAGTTGATGAAAATAACTTCAAGAAAGTACTTGAATTCAGCTCGCTGGATTCTTTTTTGTGTCAAGTTGGTCAATGAATGATAGCCGTCTGCTAGCCTCGTCCGTTAAAAGCATCTGTGGGCAGCATTACTCTTATACTGCAGATCGTTAATTTCGTGACATCAGCGGTGCAAGCGTGCGCCTGAAGATCAAGATTTTGAATGAATCTCGTCTATTAGGGAAATAAAGAAAGTAGGAAGTGAGACTATCAACCAAGAACAAGAATATATGCTATTCCGATCTTGGTTTTCAAGGATATAGGTTCCAGGTTGATTTGGAGGAGTTTGGACAAATACAATATATGGATCAGGTCATGAGACGAAATAAAGGAAACTGGCAACCGAAGGAGGAAAGGAAGCTATGCAGAATCGACATTGAACAAAACCAGGTCTAGCCGACAGTCAATAAACCAGAAATGTACTTCTTGGCATGGTGGATATGAGGAGAACGAATGTTAAAATTGAAGAGGTTATAAGAAAAAATAAGTTTTCCATATAGCATTTGTCTTTAAGATTGTAGGATAAATTAATATTCAGATTGACAGAGATGATAGTATTCTAGTAGAGAGACATGAAGTTGAATAAAGTTCAGAGTTGATTAAAAAGACGGATTAAATGGCAAACTAAGGCATAAACCATAGTGCAGCAATGTGGATTGTTGGAAGATGAACACCCAAGAATTCGGGTAGGCAGAATTTCATATTCCATCAAAATGAGGATTTAAATAAATTATCATCATCATTAGTATAAACAACAAGGAAGCCATAATTACCTTTAGTCCTCACCACAATTGATTTATTAAATATTTAAAAAATGGAAATAGTCTCATATAAACACGTATTATATATTGACGTAATTTATATTTCGCGAGATGAGATAAATAACTGTATACATCACATAAAGCTAGATCCTTCTTCAGGAAAGTAGAAATAGGACTTAGTCTGGTTCAAAAGTGCAGATTTCCTAGTTCTATCATTGTACGTGACCAGTGGCATATGTACTGGGTGGTATATAACCCAGGTTCTCTGGGGGATATAACCCTCCTTTTTTCAAAACTCGTGATACGATTTTCATAGACATCAGTATATTTTGCTGTTTGGGGTTGCATTTTAAGCAATAATTTTGCAATAAAATTTCAAATAATTACAAACCAACTGATAAATCGATAAAACAGAGCATGGTACTTTTCCGTTAGCTGGGCGCAAGTGAAAAACACATAATAATATAGAATTCCGCCACATTTCTTACAATCATAAGGAGAATGTTCGTTTAGGGCCATGTTTTCTATGCTCTGAGTTCATGTTCAAAACAAAGCATGTTTTCCTTTTCTTCTTAAGCCTCAATTATTTTAAAATAAAGATGAAAATTTTGGGTTTAGCTAAAACTGAAAAAAGATGAAGTCTCTTTATGTCAAGAGAAAGGTATATTGGCAAAGAATGCAACATTCGATCAGAATCATGACATGAAACTGTTTTTTTGTGACGAAGTACGTTGGCGGTGCAGTCTTTTTAAGTTTTCGACTATTATACCGTTGACTGTTTTGTCATTCGCTTGGCTTGTGTTTGTTTGGAAATTGCGCCCGGCTAACAGAAAAGTACCCGAGCATCAAAGCGTATTGGGGCACTATGTACAGTTCAGATCACAGGTGATGATGGCTTCTTATTAATACACCCATAGAAGAAAAAAATCCACTAGTTTACCAAGATGATTAGATTTCAAGAACTTCTAGTACTCGTTAATAGATACCCTTCAGAATCGAGACTTTTAAGTTTCATGATCATTTGTAATTCATATAGAAATTTAAGTATTTCTATTCTTTGTATGCCCATTGGTCCAGCTTGTAACTATGTACTGCTTAATTACAACTAAAAGGGTATCTATTCCGCAGGTTGTCGTTTTGAGTTGAGTTCCAATTGCTTATTCGTTTCATTTTTAATCTTTTCTAAAAATACAAAGTTAGCCTGAGTATATTATAAAAATATAATTGTTTCAGTCTGCGTTTTACATTTATTAATTGAATCTAAAGAACTTGAAAGTATCAGTTCAACATCAGGTTGCCATCAACGTTATTCAAAATTAGTTCAGTCTCAGGTTGTCGCTTCGAGTTAATTCACAAGTTTTACTTTTCATTCGTTTCTTTTTTAATATTCTCAAAAGTAAAAGGAATCGTGATTTTTAGTATGAAATAAAGAGTGTAGTTGTGGGAAATTAGTAGATTTCGGTTATCACTCCATCAATAAATTAAAGTTTTCACTAACATTTCGAAGAATAGATGATATCATGTATGTTTGTTGAAACGTTCATTTCTAGATGAAATAATTAACGTAGTATGCAAATTTTCCGTTATAAATTACATTCTCTATTCCATACTAAAGCTTTCTGTATGTTTGGAAAATAAATGAAAAGTTAAAATTTGTTGTAACAACTCGACTCGACAACCTGCGCTGTAATTACCAAAAAAAGTTTTCCGAAATGGTATTTACCCCAAACTATTGTACATCCAAACGAATAGTCAAATAAAATATAAACTTTGCTTTTCAAAAGTTGACATTTTTAAATTTGATCTGAGCAAATCCTTGGGTGTAAAAATGTCAGATATTATAACTTCTTTGGATCATCTGCCCAGTTGAAACCTACTTTCTTATATCAGAGATATATCTTTTTCTCTAGAAGTTGATTAAACGTCGGTTAAAAATGACTGAAGAATTTAGCAAAGAATTAATTGATAAAAAAGCTCAGTACAGAATGGCAATGCGGAACGAGTATTTAAAAAAATTCACTAGTCCTGATCCGGGAGAAGGACATTTAGTAAGTTCAAGGATATAAAGTGTTATGGTTTTATTTATTATTTTTTTGTGTAAATTTGAGTTTACTTGCATCCATGGTGATTAACACTCTTGATATAATATATTTATTTTGATCTTTAGTGACAATCTCTTTTATGACCGCATTACTTTATTCATTTTGCTAATACCTTTGTTGGGAATCATTTCTTTTTGTAAGGCTTGCCTTTTTCATTAAATAGGTTCAAACACACCCTATTTTCATCAGATTAACATTAGCATAACATTCAAAGCAAGGCAATTCAAGCATATTTCATACAAAAATGGTCTATTTGTGTTATTAATAACTTGTACAGTTATAATTCCAATTATTTTGTAATAGCTTACTGTAAATCATTGTTTTATTAATTCTTT
This sequence comes from Arma custos, assembly GCA_037127475.1. NCBI lineage: Eukaryota > Metazoa > Arthropoda > Insecta > Hemiptera > Pentatomidae > Arma > Arma custos. Next base: position 124,714,166 of record CM073759.1, on the reverse strand, counting down.
TTTTAACACTTTACAGTTTGATCCAGCTTTCCAGCGATTTATGTCTATGAAAGTTACCAAAATTGAACACTTCAGAGAAACACCTCTTACTATTGCGAAGGGCATGTTTATGTTCGTGATACCATTAGGATGCTTATTATATTATTTTAAAAATCGCAGGGTATGTATCTTATTTATACAAAGTGTCTAATACCTTGAAAGTAGGAATTTTCAACAATTAATAATACTTTTATTGTGTATTATTTTATTTCAGGACAAAAGAGAGGCGATGCTACGAGCTGGGAAAGTTGCTTACAAAGACAGATTATTTAAATTTACATAATTTGTTGTTCATTATTATTGTACTGTAAAGTTTGTCTAAAATTCTAGAGAATTGATTATAGCCATTAAAGTTACTTTATTTATCTTAGTATTGATTGTTTATATCTCTTCATTTTCCTTCCTTAAGGGATGTATTCATAAAAAATGGTTACTGAAAATCTTAGTTGCTAATGAGTTTTTTAAGAAAGTAACAAAAAATGCAATGGAATATAATGGAATTCATTAAGTGTTTTGGGTCACAATGTACTATTTAATTTTAGTTTTTCTGATAGATTATAAAGTTATTTATATTTTAATACTAATTGAATGTTATATTTAATTAATATTAAAATATTATAAGTTAATATAAAATATTTTGGGCTTTTGAAACACCAATGCATTTCTTTGAAATCCCACAGAGGTCTACATTTGAGTCCCCCACTTAAAAGTTAAGCTTTTGTATTCTCTATATTGGAGCCTTAGGATAATACCTGTATCGACTTAATTACTTTTTAGAATAGAAATCTAAAATAGTTATGTTGAACGGAAGATCAGTATTTCTTTTAATTATTTATCCATTACAGTAATTTTAATATTCATGATTAATATATGTAGTAAGGTCCATAAGTTTCCAGCATGTCCTACTTCCCCTCCTTCAAATGTGCACACCTATGCAGGTCCATGCCTGCTCACTTCATACCCATCTCCCGCACTTCCTCGAAAGAAGAAAATATTAATGAAAGTTATAAATTTAAATAATTATTATTCCTAACTCAGTTACGCGATTCAAGATTATTTATAATTTATTTTAAATTCTTTGTATTATTCAAATTTTGCTGGTTGTTTCAATTTTAATTTAATTGTATTGTTATGTATTTTTCTCAATTTTTTATAATTTAAGTTTTTTAGGTTCTTGAGATTCAGTCAGAGTTTTGTATTTATTAACTGAATCTTAAGACCTTGAAGCCTTAAAGGTATCAGTACAGCAGATTGTCGCTTCGAGTTAAGTCACAACAAGTTTTACTTTTCATTCATTTTTTTTTAATATTCCCGAAAATAAAAATAATTGTTAGTTTTAGTATGAAATAAAAGTTGTAGTTATGAGAAATGAGTAGATTTTAGTAATCATTTCATTAATAAATAAAAGTTTCAACTAATATTTCAAGATTAATTTTAATTAACATTAAAAAAGAAGTACCATCATCATAATCTGTCATCTTGAACCGCCTATGCAGTGTGAGGAGGAATTCTATACAGCCCTCTCCAGCTCTGCCGGTCTTCCACCAACTCTGCTCTTTCACTCCACTGGAGTCCCCTCTTCTTAAAATCCTTCCTTACTTCTTCCTCGTGTTTCCTTCCCTTTGGCTCAGTAGATCTCGCTAGCAATTCTGTTAGGATCCTTCTGCAGGAGATGTTCAAGCCATCTCAGTCGGTTTTAGGAAATGAATGAAAAGTCAAATCTTGTTATGACTCAACTCTAAGCAACAATCTGTGAAACTGATACCAACTTTAACTGTAAACAACTTCAAGAAAATAATCACATCGGAAAATTATTACCACGGAGAGGTGAAATACCCGGGTTCAAGTCCCGGTCCTGGCCATATCTTTTCTTTTCAAATAAAATATTTAAAAAAATTATATCATATAATAATTAAATAAATTATAAATATATTTACCACAAATTTATTATATTGCGATTCAAATTAAATCCCAAAATAATTGAATACTTATTACAAACTTGTAACTTATTTCATCTGGCTTTCTTTGATGTAGCTGAAACACTTATAGACTAATTTTCAACAATAATAACTACAGAGGATAAGACAATACAAACTTCACTTATTTCCTTTTTTTTTTGAACAGAGTATATATCTCTGTAAACTATTTTGAATTCTTGAGAAGATTAATTACTGTTATTTACATTTTAATTTTCAAAACTAACATTTAAAAGATCAATAAGTTAATGTTCCCATTATTCAAAAAACAAAGTTGTATAAATAGACCTTTTTAATTATTTCTAATTATCTGCATTATTCTGATTACTGAAATAGTTAGTGATCTCTTAAAATAGGAATTTGATTATATGAGGTAATTATAATTAAAGTAATTATTGTAAAATCCATCGGCTATCAACTAATATAATTCATCCAGTCATAATTTATAGCCCACATAAATTTATATTTTTACCAATTTTACCTCTCCCCCAAAAATGCAAATTAATTATCATTTTGAGTAAGTAAAAACACATAAAAACGAACAAATTTATTAATTGGTATTGTTTAATATACTTTTGTTATAATAGTAGTATTAATGATTTTAAATGAGCTTAAATATTTAAAAAATACAATTAGAATTATTGATTATAACAACTTCTATATTGCTTCTTAAGGAAGCTTACAATTTAAAACAAAACAACGTGAAATCATAATTTTCCTCATTCCAAATAACAGTGAAAGTGTTAAGGAAAGATCAAGGTCTTAGTAATGAGCCTGCCTCCCCACCCTCAATGAAATCGCCCCCCTCCTCCCACTCCCGTTATCAACATAACCTATCGAGCTAGAGTTGTCAAGTTCTATTCCACAACACCCAGTTGTACGGGGAGGTTCGGGCCAGTATCAATCGGTGTTTTCCGTGATATAGGGACCAACTTAGTGATTTTTTGCCAGCCATGACGGATATCGCCGAGATTAAACTGTTTCTCCGAGAACATGGACAGGAACATCTCCTCCAGTTTTGGGACAAGCTCAGTAAGGATGACAGAGACGAACTTATACAGGATATTAAAGAGATCAACATACCTGAAGTCGTTTCATATTTCAAGAGGTCTACAGAAATTCTAAATGATGATCAGGAAAAACTTGATGGCCGTTTGAAACCTATACCCTCTAGTTGCTATGGATCTTACTCCAGAACCCCTCCAGACCTTCTTGCTACTTATGAAGATCTAGGATTGAAGGAAATTGCTGAGGGTAGGGTTGGTGTTTTACTTATGGCAGGAGGGCAGGGTACAAGACTGGGATCATTTAACCCAAAAGGTATGTACGATGTTGGTCTACCTTCTCATAAAAGTCTTTATCAGATTCAAGCAGAAAGAATAAGAAAACTTTGTGAACTTGCTGAAAAAAGATCAGGAAACCCATGTGTAATCACTTGGTTTATAATGACAAGTGAACATACGATGGCTCCTACTGAGGAATTCTTTGTAAAAAACAATTATTTCGGATTGGATAAGAACAATGTTATATTTTTTGAACAAGGTCTTCTGCCCTGTTTCACTTTTGATGGTAAAATTATTCTTGATAAACCTCACAAAATTTCACTTGCACCCGATGGTAATGGTGGTATATATAGAGCCCTAAGAGATAAGCAAATATTGAACATTATTGACTCTCGAGGAATCAAATATCTTCATTCCCACAGTGTTGATAATGTTCTAGTGAAAGTAGCTGACCCAGTATTTATTGGATATTGTGTTAAAAAGGGTGCAGATTGTGCCGGTAAAGTTGTAGAAAAAGCTTTCCCAGCTGAACCACTTGGAGTAGTATGCAGTGTAGATGGTAAATATCAAGTAGTTGAATATAGTGAGATAACTCATAAAACTGCTGAAATGAGAAACAATGATGGTCGATTAACCTTCTCAGCTGGTAACATATGTAATCACCTGTTCACTGCGGATTTCTTGAGAAAGATTGCAGAAAAACATGAACATGAATTGAAACTTCATGTGGCAAAAAAGAAGATTAAATATATTGATTCAGAAGGAAAACGCTGTGAACCAGAAAAGCCTAATGGTATTAAAATTGAAAAATTCATTTTTGATGTTTTCCCCTTTTCCAAAAATTTGGTGGTTTGGGAAGTGAACCGTGAAGATGAATTCAGTGCCCTTAAAAATGGAGACTCTGCAGATAAAGATAATCCTACAACCGCTCGTAAGGATGTATACTTATTGCACAGGAGATTCATTGAAGCAGCTGGAGGGAAATTTGAGGATGGCACAGTTGTTTGTGAAATCTCTCCTCTTGTTTCTTATGCAGGAGAAGGTCTTGAGCCTATTGTCAGTGGCAAAGTGTTTAAATCTCCCCTTTATTTGCGCGCTCCTAATGAATGACATTTTTTTTATGCACAATAGTAACTGGCTCAAGACTGTCCCCATTAAGACAACCTGGCTGAAAATATATTCATTCTGTCCTCCATTCCATGTGGATTGTTGTTTATGATCACCCATAAATAAAATTAGGATATTTTTATTTAAGAATAAATACAGTTCCTACTAGCATCACATGCGAGATTAATATTTTTATGTATTTAAAAGCTATTTTGAGTTCAGAATAAAACAGCTTTTGGTTTAAGGGTACGCAAATTTTTATAATTGTAGGGCTTGAGTACTTAAATTAAAAGAGTTATTGTTTATAATATGCTGGAGGATATTTGCTTTTTTGAAAATAAAATTGCAAAGATTAATTCTATATGGAAAGTTACCACTGAAAAGACAAAAATTGTAAATAAAATTATGGCACTATTTGAAAATCTCTTGTACAAAGTGTTATATTTTTATATAAATTTGAAATTTAAGTGCAGTAATATACATGAAGGTTTGTTACTGCGACTAAACCTTATTGTGATATGTATGTTTTTATATGTTTTGTACTTAGTTCATATTATGTTTTTTGTTATTATGTTTTGTTTTGAGTTATTGAAATTGACAGCTTCCCGTTTACTAAAATATCTGTTTATATTGTGTTGCCTAGGTATGTTTATTACTACCCAAATAATATGTAATTTAGTGAAAATAAAATTTTATAAATTTTGAAATAATTATCAAGCTTAATTGTTTTGAAAGACAATAAGAGTTTGATGTATTTATTTGATGGTTATTTGGATTGTTAATAAATTATGCTAGGTTTTTTTTTTTATAAAAAATTAAAAATGTCCATAATGTACAGTTGTTACTTGGTATAGTGATATGTATACTTAATACGGTTTTGTACTAACCTGTTTATTAATTATTTAGTTATTTTTAAAAACTGATTATGTTAAATAAAAGTGAAACATATAAATATACGTTTTTACCAATAAAGAAATAATTGAATTTGTTAAATGTATCGTTCTCATTTATATTACTTGTCCCTTTCCATCATTAATTGTTTAAAATGATTATACCTATACTTACAAAAATACTCACCAGTAATGCATTGATACCATATGAAGGTGCCCACCTGAAGGACAATCCTACAATGCACTTTTCGCGGGTATTTTGCCAGTGCTGCCATCCCAAAAGTTTGAGGTTTCGTGTATCTTTCCGATTTTGGGTTTGGTTAATCCTTTTTAGAAATTGGAATTCAGATTCAAGTTCCAATTGATAAATTATTAAATAATGTTTTTCAAAAATATATTAAAGAATATTTCTAAACTGTTGCAATAATATTCATCTAAATGCAGTTAAAAAACAGTCAAAAAATGCAAGTATATTAATTAAACTCATATAATATTTAGATTAAAGTTTAATTGCTTGTGTTTTTTACTTCCTTAGATACACCTTACATATTAAAAACTGGTGTCGATTTTCCCTTTCTAGAAATTTACATATCTTCTCAAGTCCTGATCTCTTGGCTAAAATCATTGAACTATAAGCCGAATTTATTACATACCTCGTTACCTATTATATATTTCTATACTTATATTATATCCTTCATAATTATTTATATACGTTTTATGCTTTATAAAAAATACTGTTGATGAGGTTCTCTTGAATTTTGGATAACCGCAATTGGTTCTTTTAAATATATGCAAGCGAAGTCTATTTTTGAGAATATTTACATGATAACAATATTTCCTCTGTTATTGACTAAAATTGTAAGTATGTTTTTAATGGTCATAATCTTATTTCACTATATTATTGCATGATTGTGATGAATTTGAAAATATTATGGAACCTCCCCGTTTTTTTATTACAAGACTGCGACGAAACTTTCAAAGGATGCCAAGTTTTTTTTTCTCTTGCAAACAGTGTATGTAATATATTGTTATGGTTTAGTACAGTGGTTCCCAAACTGGGGGGGCGCACCCTCCCCCAGAGGGGATTGAGTCAGGCGGGCGCAGGAGAGCTGGAAATATAAAAAATTTTCACTTAGTTTTGGCTATTTTCCTCTTACTAGTACTTATTTAACTTAAATTGAAATATATAATGTTGTATCTCATGATAGTAAAACTAAACTTTTTTTTCAATGTAATACTATTTTTCATATGGTCATACAAATTTTATGCAAGGGGGGCGTAGGAGGCTTTCAATTGAACAAGGAGGGGGAGCGTGGAAAACCTACATTTGAAGAATGAAAAAACTTTATTGTCAATTTTAGCATTATGATGAATTTTATACAAGATAGTAATCAAACTGTAGAATAATATTGGTTTGTTAGGAGATTATAGCAGACAAAACAAAGTGAATAATTAAAAACAAATTAATTTTCTTAAATACTCTGAAAAATTTCATGTAGTGAAGTTAAGGATATTGGACTGAATTCGCTTCCCACCATATTCCAGTGCTTGGCCAGGCCTTTAGCCGGTGTATATATGTATATATATATATATATATATATATATATATATATATATATATATATATATATATATATATATATATATACATTCAATAAATATTTCATTTATTCAAAGATATAATTATAAAAGTCCAGAAGAATGTGAAAATATTTCTTTTGCAGAAAAAAGTTAAACTACTTTTTTCCAGATAATAATTAACCTTCCCCCTTCGGCTTTACCTATGCATGGTGGTTTGTGCTTGATTACGTATAAATTATATTTTCAACAAATTTAATTTATCTCATAGAAATTCTTTCTATAAAAAACAGGTTCTCTCACTTTATTCCATTTTGTCTTTTTGTCTCTACTGGTTGTCCCTGGAACATAATCTTACTCGACCACTTCACAAACACTGTCCATACTTTTATTCCTTTCTCTTATTGTAATCTCCTAAGAATGTAGTAAGTACTTATTGGTGTATATATATATAATGAAGATTATAACTGACAAAAGCAAGTTCAGATGAGAAGGATAAGGTAGAAGGATTTAAAAATATCTTCTACGGTAGATATCAATTTGCCCATTTACCATATTGGGTCGAATGTGGTAATGTCGCAGCTGGAATCTGCAAGAGTACTCTACTCTTAAGGAGTAGTGAGAGACAAATAAGTTATAATTTTTATTTAAGAATAGTTTTGTCTACATTTGTTTTGCGTAAATATATCTACGTTTTATGGACCACATTAGATCCTAAAAAATCCCAAGCGTTTTTCTCCACATGGACTAGATCTTGAAAGTGTTTATTCAATCCACTGGGAATAAAACATTATAAAAAGTAGCAGTTAACGAAATGAAATATTGAGACCAAAGTTATATAGATTTATAATATAATTAAACACCATAAATGGGGTAGCTCAAATCCGGTTGAGGAAGATGAATGATTTGATTTGTTAACAGCTATAGCTTGATCCTATGGGTTTTGCAGAACCTCCTGGGGTTCAGCCAGCCTTTATAATGTGGGTAACCTTACATACAGAAAAACCTGAGGGTTGAGTGAGAGTATGGTACAATATTTTTTAAAAAAATAAACAGCATATTTTACAAAACTTCTACAAGAATTACAGTTTTGGAGAATTATGTAAATAATTTTAATTTTTCCTTATTTTTATATTATAAAATATATTTCTTAATCCTATCAATGACAAACAACTCTTTTTAATAATACATCTAACTAAGATCTATACGAACTAAGCTCAATATGGCTGTATTGAGGCAGGATTACTCTCCGTTATGTCCCGGTTTAGGTAACGTGCATAAATTACTTTTCGCTTTCTTCAAACCGCTTCCTCAGCACCAAACCAGCCTTCGACCGACGCAGAGACCCTCCGGGGACAAAGCATAGGGACTACCTCTAGCGTGTTCCCGTTAACCGCAAGGAGGAATGAGGTAAGATCGAGCTAGGGTGTGGCAGCCACTAGCAGTACGGGCTATGACCCCCAGCCGAAGGACACCAGCTAGCTTGATCCGTTAGGTAGTTCTTTGTCTCTCGAGTGTTTTCAAGGGCAACTTTCACGCCTTCTGGTTGTCGGAGACTTTAATGCCTTCCTTCAATCAGCTGCATTTGCACATGCGGAGGAAGAAAGCTAAATTCAATACGATTTTTACAAAAGGCACTTTAAACTTAATCTGCACAAATATTCATCTCTGTGATATTTTATTGATAAATAAAATAGTACAATTTAATAGAACTTTTGAAATTTATTAAAAATTGCCCAATATGAGAAGAATTTTAAGAACTTCACAAATTAAATCTCAAAACATAACATATCCATCTATAATGTTACCACATAATATAACATAAGATTAATTCTAATTATTGATTGTTTCAGACATTATTGTATAACGCATATAGGCACCCACATCAATATATATAGTAGAATAATAGTGTCATTAAAATCTGGACAGGTGGTGACACAGTGTGCTCAGGTGCTGTGCTGAAGGTTCTGGGTTCAAAGGCAGAAATTTCTGGGGCTCATCCAGCCTCTGTAACGTGGGTCCTTATACAATCTATATCTAGATATTTTTTAATATCACTATTCATATGTTTATTTACTATACCATTAGTTTTAGTTATTAGTAAATAAGAGATTTTAAAATTATAAACTGCAATTTCTACAAAGGAGTATCATGTAAATTTCATTTCTAGGGGAATGAGATGCCGTTGAGTTTCACACTATAAGCGCGGAGCACTATTAGTTACTCCAATGGGGCTTTGCCCTTTTTTTATTTTATGTATATATATATATATATATATATATATATATATATATATATATATATATATATATACATATACATATATATATATATACAGGGTGTCCCGAATTTAAATGGCAAAACTTCAGGAACTTATAGGGGACCGAAAAACTAAAACAAAAGTCCTTTAGAGATTTGCTCGTTTTTGCTTAGTTTTAGAGAAAATCGCAAAAAATGAAACAAAACAAGTCTTCATTTTTATACTTATTTATTTACATTTATATTTATGTTATGTTCTTTTTAATGTAAATATTGCTCAAAATGTTGTCCTCTTGCACCAATGCAAGTATTACATCTAGCACTCACTTGATAAATTGCAGCTAAACATTGTTCTGATGATATTTGGTGCACTGCATCTATGATTCGGTCTCTTAATTGCTCTCTTGAGTTGATTGACTTTCTGCTTCATGGTTCCCCATACGAAGAAATCCATGGGTGTCATATCAGGTGATCTGGGTGGCCAAGGTATTACTCCTCCACGTCCAATCCATTGTTGTGGATAATTTATATCTAGCCAAGCTCGAGCAACTCTGCTATAATGAGCTGGACATCCATCGAATTGGAACCACATTTCAATCCGCTGTTGTAAGGGAATGTCATCTAAATAATTAGAAAAGTCGTTCTCCAAAAAATGTGTAAATGTGATACCATTCAATCTTCCAGGTCAAAAATATGGTCCCACCAGTAATCCGTTCCAAATTCCAAGCCAAACGTAAATAGCAAACTCATGCTGAAACCTATTCTCTCTAATAGCTCTGGGATTTTCAAGAGCCCATACATGATAATTTCTTTGATTAACAATTCCTCCTCTTGTAAAGGCAGCTTCATAGGTCCATATAATTTTTAATGGAAATAAATTATCATCGCGAATTTTTTCAAGAAACCAAGTTACTAAAATTCAATCTCTTGACATAATCTTAAGGTAATAAATTATGAACTTTTTGAAGATGGTATGGGTAGCGATTATCACCTTTCAAAGTTCGCCATATTGCTTGGCGCGATATTGCTAATGCAGCAGATGCTCTTCGGATGCTAGTCTCAGGATTGTTATCGAAGTGGCGTAGGACACAATTTCTTCTCCGATAATCTGCTCTTACTGCTGCCTGGAATTTGTCGCCTTCATTATGTATTAAGAATGACCCAGTCTCTTGTAGTCTATTAAAAGTTAACGAAAAGACTCGTCGATTAGGCACTCTTCTATATTTGGAAATCGGGGCGCATACTCCCGCACCGATTCTAAAGCATTACCGTTACAGAAACCATACACAAAAATCATATCAGCGTATTCAACATTAGAATATGTTGTCGTTGTGGCATTGTGGCTGATGCTATTCACACAAAAATATCTGAGTAACTGACTGAAGACTGATTTAGAAATTATAATCCTAGAAGGAAGCCAAAATGTAAACAAATAAAAGAATGTAAAGGATAACATTAAGTGTTTACATATCTCACTGCCTAGCCTGACGAACTTAGAAAGGTGATAATCACTACTTGTAACATTTTTGTTTTGTTTCTTTTTTTGCGATTTTCTCTAAAACTAAGCAAATCTCTAAATATCTTTTTGTCTTAGTTTTTCGGTCCCCTATAAGTTCCTGAAGTTTTGCCATTTAAATTCGAGACACCCTGTATATATATATATATATAGTTTTATATATATGCACACTTTATTGCAATATTACAATTTGCCACTTTTAGGCAATAAGTAATAGCGCTAAATAGCTAAACAATCATTCAATAAAAATAAAAAATAAAAAAAAAACATTCATACCATAATTAAAATATTTACAATTTTCCTGGGGTTCTCGAACTAAGCTTTTTCCCCAGGAATGAGGGCAAAGCAAGAGTCCGGGAGGCCCCTGCGCCCATTCCCAGCCTCACCACTGGCATTCAACGCCAATGGAAGCTGGTTAAGAGCGCATCACACACACAGGTCGTGTGTGGTATCTGGTCAGTGCCAGTACTCCAAATAACATTATTACAATAGGTCAATTGACGCTCTAGACGGTGGGGTGGGTTATATGGATGTGTGGAACTGGATAGTGACTGAGGAAGGGGATTGGGATGACAGGCAACGTTTTGATAAAAGTTTGAAAATTTAGTAGGGATGAGGTCGAGGATGAAAGGAATGTTGAGATCATTATGGAGTGTTTTATTGGAGACATAGTAAGGAGCTTTGACAATTGTTCTCAGGACTTTGGATTGAAAGGATTGAATCCGTCTGATATTCGATATTTTTGCGGTCCCCCACAGTTTCAGTCCATTGGTCCAAATAAGTTTGATGATGGTCTTGTATATTAGAAGTTTATTGTCTATTGAATGATGGGAGGTCCTGCATAGTAATCTGTGTAGTTGGCTGAATCGTCTGTTAAGTCCTGGTCTTTTGAGTCTGGTGTGAGGGTTCCATGCAAGTATTTTGTCTAGGAGGAAGCCAAGGTAGCGTATTGTGTCGGAAATAGGTATGGCGGTATCATTAAATTGGACAGAAAGACGTGTTCCCGGCGGAGTGCAAAATTCACTTTTTTTAATTTCTCCTCGTAGACTTTGATCCGCCATTGGTTACACCAAATTTCAAAGAGTGAGAGGTGCCTTTGGAGGTTCCAGGGTTCCTGGAATGGGACCATTTCAGGGTCTGAATGAGATGATAGAGCGGCCGTGTGGTCTGCGAACGTTGCAAGGAAGGTTTCAGGAGTAGTTGGGATATCAGCGGTGTACAATATGTAAGACTCTGCCTTGGAGGACTCCAGCTTGAATTGGCTTTGCCTTTAGCGACAACAGATGAAAATAGTTTAGTTGGATTCGATTCACGGGCCATCATAACCCATTTAAATTATATTATAACATTAAAATAAATAAATCATACAAAATAATAATGAAAGCTGATATCATTGAAATGATAAGTTTTAGTTGTAATAATTACATTCTTTACCTTTGGAACATGGGTATGACTTTTTGACTTTTTATATATGGTAATGTGATTAAAAGTTAAGGAACCATTAATATAATAAACAGTTTTAAACATGTTTAATTTTATGATTAAGCCCTCTCATCTCAGAGTGATTACTGGACGTGTAGACTGGGATAAATTTCGATCGAATCTGGAAAATAATTTAGACCTCAAAATTCCGCTTAAAACAAAAATTGACATCAATTCTGCAATAGACAAACTAACAGAAGCAATACAAACCAATATAAAAGATAATACATTCCCAAGTAAAAATCATTATCAACAGAATAACTGGCCACTTCATATTCGCGAGTTATTAAAAGAAAAACGACGGGCAAGAGCGAAGTGGCACCGCACCAGATATCCATCGGACAGGAGTCATTACCAATGACTAACCAATAAATTAAAAATAGATATCACAAGACTCAAAATTCAAAATTTGTATTACCGTACAGAAAATCTGAGTACTACTGACAAATCCTTATGGAATACCACTAAACAACTCCTAAAATATAAAAATTTCAACCATCCACTTTTAACCGAATCCCAAACCTGGTCAAGATCTGATGAAGAAAATCACAAATTTTCGGCCAGCACCTATTCAAAACATTTAACCCTCATCCAGATATCCTTAATCCAACCCACTCTGAATCCATTGAAGCAGAATTAAGTATTTCTCATCAGTTGTCCCCTCCTCCTAAAGCATTCCATCCTTCCGAAATATCAAACATTATTCACAGATTACCCGCCAACAAAGCCTCTGGGCATGACCTAATCACATCCCATATTCTAAAACGCCTTCCTCGGAAAGCGATCCTACTCCTTACATATATATACCATGCCGTACTCCGCACCACATACTTTCCTGATTCCTGGAAATTATCCATAGTTAAGATGATACCAAAACCTAAAAAAAACACCTGAACTCCCATCTTCTTACCGTCCTATATCTCTCCTGCCCATAATGGGCAAAAAAACTCATTCTGAAACGTCTTCATCCTATCATAGAATCCAATCAAATAATCCCAGATCACTAATTTGGTTTCCGATCATCACACTCCACTATCCAGCAATGCCATCGTGTGGTGGACGTTGTCTCATCCGCATTAGAGCGCGGAATGTACTGCGCGGGAGCTTTTCTCGATGTGGAGCAGGCTTTTGATCGAGTCTTGCATCCGGGTGTGCTGTACAAAATCCATAAATTCTTACCTTCTACTTACTTCCTTATTATCAGTTCCTACCTCAGTAATAGACTCTACTAAACCATCCAATTCATCTCGTATCCAATCCCTACAATCCAAAATCCTTCGTAAAATCCTCAATGCTCCTTATAATGTCACAAACAAACTCATCCATCATGATCTCAATATCCCATTACTACATTGCTACTGATTTGGCCCAAACTAGATACCTAACCTTCCATGACAAGCTCCATACACAATTAAATCCGCTATTCTCTCAACTTGCTTCCCATACTATTCCTGATAACCCTCCGAGGCGTCTCAAAAGAAAATGGCCTCGAGACTATCTACTATAGAACTTTATTGGAGTGCTTCTCCACAAGTGTTTTTCATGTCATATTGTACATATTAGCAGATTTACTTATTGTAATATTATTATAATTGTAAATTTCAATAAATTAAAAATAAAAAATTTATGATTTTTAATAGACAAAATTATCTTTAAATACATTGATAGTCAAGATGTTTTCTATACTTCCCTAGCCAGTATTATCATTAATTAATCTGCTATCTGATAAGTTAGTAGAAAACATTTTGACATCAATAATGTAAATTATCTATTGTTATCCAAGGGGCCCAGCTGAGGTTTTAAGAAGTACCGTTTAAAATTTATTATTTTTATTATTTATTATTACATATATTTATTTATTATCCATTGAGCCATTCTTATGCATAATTAGAAAATGTAGATATTATTTTTTTGGGGAGTGCACATTTGTCATTCGAGTTCGGTCATTATGAGAGAACCTCCAAAATTAAAAATAATTCTAAAGTTGCTTCGATGTAGATTATATAATAATGAACGAAGAAAATTTGAATGGTTGGCAATTATATTCGCAGTGATGTTACATAATCAATCATTTAAAATTCCACATTAATAGGTTATGAAACAACCTATTCTATATAACTACCAAATCTTAATTTCTTCTTTTGAAGTAAATCGAAAATCATATTAAATTTCAAATTAAATCATTGATCATATAAAAATCATCGTATTTGACTGCGCCAGTTGCTATTGAATATACGAATACCTAAATAATTTTAGAGTGAGTAATAAACTTAACACAATTTATTAATTGAAATAATCTCAATTTAATTAATTAATTAAAATGTGTAACAAACGGTATTTAATACTATTTTATATTTTATTATATAATTAAACATTATATTTGTAGCGACCTTGCGTCAATGTTAGGTGGGCTTGTTTAGCATGCAGGAGAAACATCGAAGAAGAAAACTGTCAATCGATTTTTAGTAAATGAAAGTTTTTGGGTCTTGGAACAAAACACAAACCTAACACCCATAACAGGCTAGTATTGCGTTTTAATTTGATATTCTACATTTCCAACCTTTCGGGAATGCTAGTTAGAGTATGTATACATATTGGTAGAGACTACTTGTGAAAGAGAAGATAAAAAAAAAATTGAATCATTTTGAAGACAAGCTATTTGAATTTATACTGTTTCAATACTCAAAAAATAAGCATTACATTAGAATTTCACCTCAATGCAATTCCAAAAATGCAAGAAAAAACCAACCAGTCGACGTTTCAAGCATTCTATAGAAACTAATGGCTTTGTGATTTTTCCTATTGCTTTCTAATAATTATTTTATGTATCTTTTTGAGTTTCGTTCATTTTTATTAGACTTTTAACTTTAGAAAAATCGATTAATAGAAATTGTATTTAGTTCTTTGTATGATGACGGAGTGTAATCCTGGAAGTGTTAATGGTTGAGAAAATGGAGCTATTTTAACTAAGTAATTAAAATATCTTACTAATATTAATTTACTGATAACAAAATATCAGAAAATGAAAATATATAAATTAACTTTTTTACTAATTATTTAATGAAGTAACTTTTAATAATTATATTTCTAACACTCACCTTTATCAAATAGTTTTCTTGATTGAAATATAAATTTTTGACATAGTTGAGCTACTATAGGCGTAATAAAACTGTCTGCCCCTCCCTCTACACTACAGAATTCTTTACAGAGACACAACACCCTAACATAATAATAGGAGCGATGAAAATTATATGCTTATGTGGGCGAGGACAGTTGATATCCTCTACTGTCTTACATCTTTTTTTTTTTGGACTAATTACTTTTTTAAAAATTTGCTGCCTATAGCTTCAGCCCCACATGAACCCTTTAAAGCCACCGATGCTTATGCTTACACCTTTCAGCTGGTGTGAATAACCTGAAAGTGGATGTTTTGGCGAAACCGTGGCCTGTTCCTATGGTTACGTAAATATCTAGGTTTGGAGTTATTGAATCAATCAAGGTATGAATTAATTAATGAATTGTGTATCTATCTAATGTGCCATAAGGTCTTGTGAAGTTTTTTATTTTTGCTTCCCTATCTTTATACCTTTTTATTGTAGCTACAAAATATTAGTTATTAAAGTTCAATTCGAAATGTAAGCTAATTTTAACAGTACTAGTTTTTTCTCATGCGATATTAGTTTATTTATCGCGAAGAGAGTTCAGTTTCATATTAATCTTTGTAATAGTCTGATATGTTTAAGTACGAAATTGAGTTTTAAGAATCGTCCTTGAGTTGTTTGTGACCTATGCATCAGATGAATTTATTGATTTATTTCATTCGCGTTTCAGGCTATTTTAACAGTTATTAGACAACTGATGTCTAGTAATCCCGGTGCTGTAAGCTTCCAATCTTACAAATACTCTTATATATATGACTTATTTGAACTTACGGGGTTAGAGGTTTGGGATTCCACTAAGCCATCAAATTCATCTCGTATCCAATCCTTGCAATCCAAAGTGTTTCGTAAAATTCTCATTGCTTCTTACTTTGTTGTTAATAAAGTCATCTACAATGGCCTTAATGTCCCGTTTGGAGCTAGCTCGAACCTGATTTAAAATCCTTTCATGACGTATTGCCACTCAAACCCACTACAAGCCCAAAATACCAGTGGGCAATTTCTCTGCTTATCTTTAACTCATTTCATTACGTATCATTTATTCTATCTACTAGTTGTATTATGTAGTTGTTAATTTCTATAAATTAATTAAAAAAACAGAAACAAACCGATTAGTCGATGCCAATCTTCATCAAGCTTGTGATCTTCGAATCAACAGTATCGTAGAAAAGCAGAGGACGTAGGCGTAGTAGTAGTCTCGTTCGCGAACGAACATTCACGGACGGACTGTTTAGATACATATCTGAAATAATAAACAAAGTTAATTAATGGTATTTTGTAAAAGTTGTAATAAATGAAAATAAAATATCTGTTTAAAAAGTTAGTCGGACTTGGATATTGTATTTAACTATTGAAACCACCCATTAACAGTTGTTTTACATGTAAATTGCTAGCAGTAGAAAGACAAATAATCCACTTTTCTAAATTTTACGAAGAGACAAATAAAGGGATTTTATCTTGTAATAGTTCCCAAACTGCAGTAAACAAGCCCTTTCTACAGTTTATTTTCTGTAATAAACGATGCCTTCTGTCTAAGGTAAAAGTTAAAAGTTTTTAAAAAACAAAAGATCTATGCAGTTAGCTTATATCCTTAGCATAAACCACTAAAGAGGTCAGGAAAAACATAATCTTTAAATATTGTAACTTACAATCTTGAATTTTTCATTTTGTCCAACTTCTACCAGGTTGCCTACATTCGATTACCAAAGACTGGATAAAAAAAATTCTTTTAGATGCCTAACCTTTCAGACCGTGGGAGAGGGTTACGAAACGTTCCAAAAATATCAGAACAGGTAGAGCAAAGCGTGAAGCCAAGAAGTTGAATAGAGACCCTTGAAATCGATCCGTTACCATCCTAACATGAAATCATGTTCGCTAATACCTACATAATTCGTGTAACTCCAGAGCTCACGTGTGTCAGTTTGCAATAGCAAGACTGTAATGGGGCAACCGCTTTTAAATATACCTCCGAAAAAAATGTAATGTATATAACTTATCAGTTGTCAAGTTTTTTATTGATATGTTTAAAAAAACATATCATTAAACTCAATAACATTAATATAACATCTCAAGTTCTTCTTAACATTTCTCCCTTATGAATCTGAAAAATGAGAGAATTCTGAGAGACCAGAGAATAAAAGGCTAAGTTTCAAAACCAATCAAGACTAATTCATACTTATAGTCTTTTCAATAAAACATACTAGTATGTACTTTGATTTTTTTTAGTGATTCGTTCAATATTGATGGTCTCCTTTCCTTATTATTATTTATTCTTATGTTTAAGCTGCTAAATAATTTGTTTAATTAATGTGAAGACACTTAATTAAATCCGTTAAAACCTACGACTTGTCAGATTATATTATTTATCGATTAAATCTACAAATCCATTTTTCCTTCTTGTTTCAGAAATATATTGAGATTTTTCAATGATAAATAAAACAAAAAACAAAACTTTTTTAAATGGTTTTTTTCAAATATATTTGAAAACTTTCGATAAGGTAAATAACAATATATTTTTTCGCTACATAAACCAATCCTTAAACATAAACCAATTAGATGAATGATTTCAACGCGTCCACCATAGATTATAGACATAAAAAATACATATACATTTTTTATCGAACCCTTGTTCATTGCTTTTTTTTTTATTTAATTTTTTAGGAAAAAATATTGTATATCGATCTTCAAATTTCTTCTTGAAGATTTCAAAGTTTTTTCTTGATAAAGTTTTCAAGATCCCAAACATGATGCAGATAGGATATGCGAGTATATTGGTCAAGACTCAGTGGTCAATAGTGGCGACTAGTATCGGCACTCCTCTCACTGGCAAAACCAACACTGACCTATATTATTCTGGGAGGAGCGAATGATAAAGATATTTATACTTTGCCACTCCTTGCTTTATAGAATGAATTTTAAAATATAGCAATGGAAATAAACTGATTAGGATATGGAAATCAAAAGTTTGAAGAAAAAAATAATAGAAGACTGAAATGGTAAATAATTATAATTTTTACGTACCTTTACATTTGAGGCGTTCAGGATCAAAGGTTTATGTTTAACTTCAACATTTCAAACATTTACTTTTTCACATTTGTCCCTAGTTTAATCCAGCAATTTGGTCTAACATGATATTAGCCGTCTTATTTGTCATGGTTTTAGTTGGGTTCTGAACCCGAAGTTTTGGAAGCATAAACCATCACTTCACTAAACTAGCGAAAAAGATGAAAGAGTCAATTTTTGAAAATCATTAAAAATACATTATTTTATGTGTTCTATAAAATTTTAAATTATTAAATAAAAGTTGTTTTTTTCTTTTGCGAATATAAAACTCCTTGATAAACGCAGTTTCATGACTTTTTAAAAATTATTCTCTGGACTAATAGGGAGCTGAGTGACACAGTGGGATGGTCGGCGGCTGGGTCGCAATGCCGAAGGTCTCGGGTTCAAACCCACGGCCGAGGCAGGCATTGTCCAATATGTTAACGGGATCTTGGAACTTCCTGCGGCTCACCCACCCTCCATAAAGTGGAAACCAAAAATATGGGGAAAACCAATCTGTTGAGTGTGTTCAAGGACAAATTACCTCTCGGCGCAATCCGTTGTCCAAGAAACAGAACCGGCTCTAAAGCTACGTCCACACTACTAGACCGTGCTGAGACGTGGTCTCAGAGACGCGGATTAGTTGGTCTAGCTAGGCGGTTGCGGAGCCGCTGCTGAGACAAATCCCCGTTGCTGAGTCCGTCTCTGAGACCAAAATCGCTGGTCTAGCGTCTCCCGCTCCGAACGGGAGACCTTAGAGCAGCGGGCTGAGACACGGCCAAATCTGAGCAATATTCAACATTATTATTGTCATTATAAATTGTGATTATACATTTTAATAATAATTATTGTAATTATAGATCGTAACTATCATGTTTATACTTAAAATTAAAAATAATAATTTAATTATGTTAATTATAATATAATTAAATGACCGGGCTTAATTTATTTAATATTATTTCCCTCTTCTCATGACCCAACCAAACCACAATCTTGGCCGAAAATTAGTTACGAAAAGTGTTGTGTATCTGATGAGGAATACGTAAATTCAAGTAGTTTTTATATTTATACCTCATTTTTAATTGTGCAATGTAAAATTTTAATTCATTGGTAATTTAAACAAACACATTAATTGAATTTCACTTTATTCAAACTATTACAGACCATTCTATTACTATTAGATTTTTTCCATTTTTCAGGCAACCGGGATCTTTAACTATTGCTGCAGTCTTTTAATTTTCTTTTTCTTGCAAATTTGTATTTTATTTCAGTGTGCTATCTTATTTTCTATTATTATAGTCACAAATATATTTTTAATTTGAATAATGCTTTAGACGTAAAAGCTCACCTAAATGCAATTAAATTGCATTATATTGGAAGTAATTGTTAATGTAGCTTGTCGTTTTAAAAATGTAAATTTGTATTTTTTCAGAGTTTCTTGAGAATAAACTTTTATTTCCATCTTCTTTCGACCCAATCCTACCACAGTCTTGACCGAAAATTCATACAATAAATGGTTAGGTAAAAAAAAGGGTACTTGAGAAATACACGCATCCATTCGTCATTTTTTTAAATATTTTATTTTTCATTATTAAATATAAAATTGGTAAGTCATTGGTAATTTAAACTAGCATATAAATTGAACTTTATTTAATTATTACTTTATTTAAACCATTACTGAAATTAGATTTTTATATGACAGATAAGCGCGACCTTTAATCATTGCATCAGTTTTTACTTTTCTATTTCTTGCATATATTTATTTTATTTCAGTGTGCTATCTTATATTTTGTCATTATAGCCAAAACAAAGCTTTTTTAATGTGAATAATGGTTTGGACGTGAAATCTGTCCTAAATAATTATACAATTAATTATATAATTAATAATTAATATAATTATGCATATAATTATGCATATAATTATGCAATTATACAGATTATGAGATTGTTCAAAATAAAACGACATTCCTAAACAATTTTTAAGTATAATTTTATAATTCTAGTCATTTTTAAAATTTTCTATTCTAGTAATTTTGTATTCTTTCTGATTTCCTTGAGAAGCTGTATAAAAAAACAAACAAAAAAACCGTTCTATATAACGTGTTTATTTTTAAATAAACTTTTATTGTAATTGTTTAATTAATAGGTTTTGAGCAAGTAAACTGAACTTGTAAATTCTTCAAAAATACAAAAGTTCTAAAATAGTTAGTTTTTGATTTTTACTATTTTTTTCATTGATCGCATTTGTTTTGTTTTTTTACTGAAATTTGAAAAAATATCATATATTGGTTGATTATGGGAAATGCAAGAAGGTTAATATAAGTATGTAATAACAGGCAATAAAATGTTTAAATATTTTATTTTGTATTTTTTAAAGCATAAAGCAAGAAATCATTCCGCACTAATCAATGCTTTCCATGGCGTATTGACTAGGATTGGTCTAGAAACTGAAATAGTAGTGTGGACGCTAGACGAGACTAATCCGGCTGCTCCTAGACCGTTGCTGAGGCGGTTGCTTAGGCCGTTGCTGAGGCGGACTAAGGTTTGTCTCGTCTATTGCCTAGTAAATGTCTCGTAGTGTGGACGTAGCTTCACGCTGAGTTTTAGAGGTAGTTTTTTTCTAGACATACAGAATGTGTGAGACTTGCCTTTCGACTGGAAGCAACTCACAACGCCCGAGATTGAAACTGACACTATTCTGCCAATGTGTTTCCATTAAAAATCGCTTTGTGGTTTTTCAGAATCTCTAGTCCTCTCCGGAGATGTTTTATTTTGTTTATTAGTTATTGTATATTTATTTATATTTGTATATTTTTTTCTACTTATGTATTGGCTAGAACGAGATTTAATCTATCACACTAGTATATTATTCTGTACCTGTAGTGAAGAGTCTGGCTGTCTGGTAGATAAATTCTGAGAAAATGACCCATCATCGTGGCATCAATCTGTGATCGGTCAAGGCTGCCTGAATCAAGATAGCAGGACTTTCTTGCCAAGTGAACGTACTCCGGAGATCAAAACATCCCTCCACTTTCTGCTCTGCTCGAGGCTCAGAGAAACTATATCATGTGCTTTAATAATGCTATTATCATTATAATATTTACTGTATTTTTATAAGTGATAACAATAATTTAATATTAATTTAATAATCGCAATGATAACACACTACAAACATCTTCTGGATTACAAAATTCTAGGGGAAATGTTTAATACACCTTGGTTTATTTCGAATCACTCTATACACGGCCACATGAAAATTCCCACAGTAAAATCATAATAATAATTCACACCAAATACACAACATTTCACTTTTCTACACATCACCAAAATCCTCTTGTTCCTCCTCTTTCTTACTCTCTGATACCTGGACTTCCTATGATAAAATTATAGAATAATGACCTAGAGATTCCAAACGTCACCAATAGTTTTATTTATACTTGTTTTGTAAACAACTAAACCAAAAGTTGTATAGATTTGTTTATATGTTGTTTATTAGTAACAGCATATCGATTAATTTATTATTTTTTCCTATATCTATCATATTTAATAATACCTCGAGAAAATGACCCATCATCGTGGCACCAATCTGTGATCGGTCAAGGCTGCCTGAATCAAGATAGCAGGACTTTCTTGCCAAGTGAACGTACTCCGGAGATCAAAACATCCCTCCACTTTCTGCTCTGCTCGAGGCTCAGAGAAACTATATCATGTGCTTTAATAATGCTATTATCATTATAATATTTACTGTATTTTTATAAGTGATAACAATAATTTAATAATCGCAATGATAACACACTACAAACATCTTCTGGATTACAAAATTCTAGGGGAAATGTTTAATACACCTTGGTTTATTTCGAATCACTCTATACACGGCCACATGAAAATTCCCACAGTAAAATCATAATAATAATTCACACCAAATACACAACATTTCACTTTTCTACACATCACCAAAATCCTCTTGTTCCTCCTCTTTCTTACTCTCTGATACCTGGACTTCCTATGATAAAATTATAGAATAATGACCTAGAGATTCCAAACGTCACCAATAGTTTTATTTATACTTGTTTTGTAAACAACTAAACCAAAAGTTGTATAGATTTGTTTATTAGTAACAGCATATCGATTAATTTATTATTTTTTCCTATATCTATCATATTTAATAATACCTCGAGAAAATGACCCATCATCGTGGCACCAATCTGTGATCGGTCAAGGCTGCCTGAATCAAGATAGCAGGACTTTCTTGCCAAGTGAACGTACTCCGGAGATCAAAACATCCCTCCACTTTCTGCTCTGCTCGAGGCTCAGAGAAACTATATCATGTGCTTTAATAATGCTATTATCATTATAATATTTACTGTATTTTTATAAGTGATAACAATAATTTAATAATCGCAATGATAACACACTACAAACATCTTCTGGATTACAAAATTCTAGGGGAAATGTTTAATACACCTTGGTTTATTTCGAATCACTCTATACACGGCCACATGAAAATTCCCACAGTAAAATCATAATAATAATTCACACCAAATACACAACATTTCACTTTTCTACACATCACCAAAATCCTCTTGTTCCTCCTCTTTCTTACTCTCTGATACCTGGACTTCCTATGATAAAATTATAGAATAATGACCTAGAGATTCCAAACGTCACCAATAGTTTTATTTATACTTGTTTTGTAAACAACTAAACCAAAAGTTGTATAGATTTGTTTATATGTTGTTTATTAGTAACAGCATATCGATTAATTTATTATTTTTTCCTATATCTATCATATTTAATAATACCTTGTTTTAGATACTATCTTCTAGATCTTATAATAGCTTATTTCTCAAGACCGTAACCGATTTAGGTCTTGGGGTATTGAGAAACCGGTTGGGAACATAAGTCTAGAAGTTAACCTAAGATATATTTTCGGCAAATAGATTGATATGTTATTTCTTGTATTTTACATACAATTTCTATGATGGAAAATAATTCATAGAGTAAAAAATAATTTTCTTTATAATTACTCATTTATAATTAAATTTAGAGAAAATAACATTATCATTATATAAAATAAATACATGAATAAAATTTGATGGGGTATGGTTCAATTCAGAATTTCAGAGTTTTGATTCAAATTGACGCAAGCTTGACGTTAGAGATTCCTTCGACCCATATAATTTTATATTCTAATGGTTTATTGATATAATTATGTAAATTAAACTAATTGGTAGAATATTTGTGATTAGTTAAATTATTCAATAAAAATATTATCAATAGTGCTGAAACCACTACCATAGTGATATTAACATGAAAAAGATGTTAAAAAGCTTGCTGTGGTAATTTATCGTGCAATATATTTAACAGATGCCTCTTTGAAGCAAGAATTGCCAATAACCCATCCTGAATGAATTCAACGAGTAAAACAAGGTCAATTCCTTCGATGCAGTGAATGTTACATTTCACAATATATCAGTTTCCAATAAATTTCTAAATCATTGCAAAGGATAGTTTAATATGGAATGCTGAATAACATATCACCATATAAACAAGAATCACTTTCGTAATGTAAGGAAGAAATAGTTGGGGTGCAGTCAATAAAAACACCTTAATAAGTGTATATTTATTTATTGTGTGCCGACGTTTCGGCCTACAATGTAGGCCATCTTCAGGGCTAAGAGAGAGAAACAAACAGAAAAACATTGCAGTAACAAGAATACGGTGACAAGTAATGTGGAAATTAAAATAGTGACAAGATATGATGAAATAGTGAATAGATATGATAATTAAAGATAACGAATATAAAAGTGGTTACAGACTATAATAAAATTAAAATAGTGACAGATAATAATAAAATTACAGATGATGAACAGAAATTAAAATAGTGACAGATATAATAATTAAAGAATACGTAATATAAAATACAGAAAATAAATGTACAGAAAGGATAAAATGTAAACATAATATAAAGTGAAAGAAAAATGAGGAGGTAAACGGAAAGATACAATTACTTCCTTACATTAGAAGTTACAGTCAACCAATTCTTTTCTAACAAGAACTACTTTCATGGATCTGCTACAGAAAATCATAAAAATATTTTTATTCACATAACATTAACTAGAAAGTTTACTTTATGATACTGTTTTTAAAAAGCTAATGAAGTAATAGTTCAGACAATAAGTAAATTTGGTCAAGTAATAGTAAATATCCATTCCGTTGTTATTTGTTATTTTGTACTGCTATGGCTAAGTAGACTATTCTACTGTAACAGTCCCAAATTTTGGATATACAGGTTTTGTTAGGATAAGGATCTTTATGTCCCTCCGAAAGACGGCATAACCAAGTATTTTTTACTCCCTTTAAAAGGTCATAGGACAGCAAATCCGCAATCTTGGACATAGAAGGTTGTCATGGTAACTACTACACCACAGGCGGCTACAGTCATTCTGTTTTCTATTCATAGTATTCATATATAACTGTGTTTTTCACGGTTAGAAATGGTCAAGAGTACAATTTGGTCGATCTACAGTCACAGTAATGTGACTGTAAATTTGACTGTTTTGGGTTATGATGTATTTTAATATTTAGTTTTCTATCGCTTAGCAATGCCGAATGAATAAGTGGCCTTACACTTAGAAAATGATTTTAAATATCTATCTTACTTGAGCGACCATAATTCATACTGTTATGGTCACAGAGAGAAAGACGGGCGCAAGGGATTAACGTTCCTGCAAGGGATTAAGCCACTTTGTCAGCAGAAATCAAACAGACTGTTCTGGGAGGTTCTAGATCCTCCCATTCCGCGTCGGCCTTGGCTATTTAAATACCCTCTCGGTGCGAGAGAGTGAGTGTATTAAACCAAGCGGTGTGATGAACATCTGAATCAGTAATAAATGTATCAATAACTGTGACAGTTTGTGAGTGTAATTGTGTGTCAGTTTGTTATAATTTGAGAATCTTACGGTCGGTGGACTTTAATTAGTGAACTGTAAGTGTTAATTAGTAGTAGTTAATTAGTTAAGTAGTTGTTGTAATTTTATGGAATTTGTACAAGCTTATGTAAATAGTTAAGCTATTTAGAATTAGTAATATCTTATATGATTGTAATAATTAAATAGGCCTAGATAATAATTATTTAAAATATTGTTATTGTAAATTTATATCAGTTTAATAATTTAATTGTTAATAATTAATTGTATTCTTTTTGTCACTTTGTTAATAAATATTAGTATCTTTAGTTAAGGAATAGTTTAATTAATTTTAATACCCAGTAGCCCGTAACAATACCAACGTTCTCAGTTCAACAAATTTTCAGATAACGCCACTTTGGCTTTTAAACGACAATATATTGTGATAAAATTTCCACTACCATGAAAACTAAAAAAATATTTAGCATCATAAAAATATGTATTTCAAGGAGCAAGGTTGAAAGGACACAAACATTTAAATATTGCAATGAGTCATCATTTAAATAAGAATTTTCCTCTTTCCTTCTTATAAAGGACTCTTACGTGTTTATTATCTTTGTATTTAATAATATCACACCTATTAAAAAGTATTTTCATCAACTTAATGAGTTGTACCAAACCCATTAATGAACCCAACCCAAGTCGACATATGGCCATTATAGGTCATGTATCTTGTGTTAGCTTGAAAACAACAGAACTAAGGATACGTCAGGATACTGGGGAATAGCCAGATTTTACCGAACTATTGTCCCATATTAAGATATTTCACGACAATAAGACCCCAAAATTTCATGAGCCAAGGTTAGCATAATATCGATTAAAGTGCTCACGCGATCTCAAGGTAAAATTAATCATGATTTCGTAATATCATAGATTTGTTCGCTAAACAATGAGAATTTAAACAAAGCTTATTTAAACCATAATTTTTATCTGAATATAAAATTTCCATTGAAAATAAAAATTGTTATCTTAAGGTTGATTCAGACAATAGCCAGACGTCTTACTTTATTTGATAAGATTCTCAGTGAAAAGATATTAATGTTTTTGTCATTTCAGTCATATTTAATGTTTTGATCAATATTTTAAAAAATATCTGGTATGTTCCTGAAGAAGACCTGCAATGTGGGTTTAAACGTCCGCTTTAAAATGAAAAGTTGTCTCTATATAAGAGAATTGTTTTACCTCTATCCGGACCCTTTTCTTCCTTATAAACAATTTCTTTTAAGATGCCCATTAATTCGTTAAAAAAAAAAGAAGGTATTTCTTTGTCTGCCGATAGCATTCAAAGAAATGTAAACAAATCATTTTCAGGAATAACGAAATTAATTGTAATATATTTTCAGAAATACTAAGTTGGATACCACGGAATAAAGTTTTCTAGCAACGATCTTAATGGATGATAGAAATATTGAATTTCATTCATAAAGATAAAAATTAAAGTTGTTTAACGTTGAATAACCAATTTAAATAATTATTATGATTTTCATAAATTATTATTGACTGCAGTTCCTCACTTACAGCAGTTCGTTCACTACATTTTAAAGATTAATTTTCTAAATAAATAAATCACTAAAATAGAGCCAAAAACTCATAATCTTAAGGTTGATCATAACATCCGCAATTTTCTTCGAGATGCGATTCACATAACCCCTTTTTGATTTTGGTGTCTTGATAATGCCTGAATAGGCGAAACGTCGACTGGTAAGTAGGTGTATTTTTTGAAACATAAGGCTTTGCATTATGGTTTTTCCCAATTGCATTATAATAAATAAATAAATATTAATTAGAGATAAAAACTATTGTTCTAATGGTTTTTTTGTTCAACTCGAATTGTTTATCATTTCCTCATCGTAATATATTATTACGCATTTGATTTCTCGAATACATAAAGTTAATTGAATAGTCATATTTCATCATAGAAAATTGAAAGAAATATGAATTTTGTCATTCTTCGTTTTACGTTTCAAATAAAACACGCCGTTGAATAGCATCTTATTTAATGATAAGCTAAATAGCGATCGCATATTTGTTTTCATATTTATAACTCCGAGTGATACGGATCTAGTCAACTTAGGCACTTTGAAATCGATGGATTGTGATAACAGATAATCGATTATTGTAAAACTTTGTTGCAAGAATACTTCCTATTTTCATTTCTTAAAACTTTATTTTATACCTTAAAAAAGGGGAATAAATGATAACTAAATTTAATGTAATTTTGTAGGCTATTTCATTCAGCCAACACACATTTATCTCTAACGAAAGAAATATAAATATTTTATATTTGTTTTGAGTATATAATTATTTCCTAAAGCAAATATAAGATAGCTAAAACATCGCTTGTGAATAACATCCTGGTTGATAAACGCTATCTTTAATTAACATTGAATAATATTAGCCGCTTTTTGACCTTCAAATTTAGTAAATTGAATAAATTTATTCTTGTGCATTTTGAAGAGCAAATATCAAGTGTACTTGCATAGGTCGTTGTCGTGACTCAAATGCTAACATTTAATTTCAATAAATAAATTGGACGTGTGAAAAATGAATAAATGAATTTCCTGAATTTCCTTGAGACGTGAGTTGTTATACGTCAAATCAGTTTACAATTATTTTTTTAATGATATTATTATATTGGGAACTAATTGACAAACAGATATCTATTAACACTGAAATCAGCGTTTCTTGAATGTATCACATAGTAATATATATTTTTTATATTCGTTTTAAAAAAGGTATACATAATATTTGCCAAAATAAATTCAGAAAAAGCTGATTTATGGAAAAAATGTAATTTTGAAAGGGATTATATTAATACTATTAAAATTTTAGCATATTTACACCTCTTTTTGATAATGATATTCAAAATGTATTTCATGTGGTTGGTAGTCTTGAAGAAAATCGAACATAAAATGAAAAATGATGGAAGGCATATTCTTGAGTAAAATGTTGCTATTTCTGAAGGAAGCTGCTTTTGAATAGCTGGTAAGGGTTATTATTTTTTTTAATGTTCTTTAATTTCACACTTCAGTATCTAACTCCTCAATTGAAAACATTAACCCTGGCTATAGCGTGCTGGTCCCATGTGCCGTGAAAAAACAAATTCGATTAGTGAAGCAACTGGATTATTTGCATTATTATTGACAACAATAATTGGATCCTTTCATATGAAGTGTTTGTATTCATTATTTCTAAGATTTTTAAGTGGCATTTATGGACTGAGCTGTTAATAATCCTACCTTTTATGGATCATATTTACTACCTCTATATAGTTTAATAGGCCCTCAATAATCACCAGATTTTCGTGCAAATTTTTTATGATTTTAGACATGGACACTTCGCAGCCCAAGGAACTTTGCTCAAGTTGGTTTGAGCAATTTTTAGCACAGATTAATTCATAAATAAATAATTAATATATTTCTTTTTCCTAACCAGAAGTGAAACCGACACATTCACATCGTACTGCAGGGATATTGACATAATGCAACTAAAGCGTTTAAAAAAACAAAAAAAAAAACTCCCTGCATAAGCTAATCGGAAGGAACTTATACTATCACAAGACAAACATGTTTAACGACAAACAGTGAAGCGAAATCTTGAGTCCTTCCTCACCCACCATATTCACTGGACGTTTCTCCAACTGATTTTTACTTTTTCCGTCGTTTGGATAATTTTTTAAGAAATAAAGAATTTGACAACGAAACTGCCCTGAAATCGGCCTTCCAAGACTTCGCTTCTTCCTTGCTACCTAATTCCTACAGAGCGGGGATAGAAATGCTTGTTTAACGTTTGGAGAAGTATATTGAAACTTAAGGATCCTACTTTGATTAATAAAAGTATTTTTTAATATTTCTTTTTGCTAATAATTTAAATTTAATCCTTCACTGACATTTCATATGTTACAACCCAATATTTTCCCGTCAGCCAATCTGGTGATTGTAAATTATTTGTATTTGACAGGTGTGGATGAAAATATAAATGGAAAAAAACATTTGTATTCAAAATATTTACCCTCATTTTCTATTTATTCTTAGCGGTACCAATTCATTGGCTTGCTTTAATACAAATGCTTTGATTTTGTAAAATTATTAAAAAAATATCATTTCTTTTGAAAAAGGCATTTTCATATAAACAGACCGGATAGAACTACAGATACTTTCTCTAGAATTTTCATTATATCAACGGTTTGGCCGGAAAGAAGTCCATGCTAATATATTAGGGTTCCTAAGTTATGAAATAGTATCAACTTGGAACTTCACCAGGCTAGATGGCAAACTTTCCAATGTTTTGCTATTGAAATATCCAAAGTGAGTTTTGTAATTGAGCTCAAGTACGACGAAATTCTTTTTCGGTCTTTATTGGAGCAGCCGTTACGCTCTATTTTCGATCCCTACTGCAACTGAGGTTACTCCACGGGCGAAAGGTTCGCACTCTGCACAAACTGTTCCACTGTGTTAAATGGCATAAGTTCATGAACGGTATTTAAATTTTGGTATATCGACATAGGTGGATATTGGTGTATGAATGAAAATGCGTTTCCGTTTGAGTAGTAAATAATAAAATTCATTAGAAATTGTTTTGGCAGTATAAATATAAAGTCAAAAGTCCAATAAACTTAAATAGTTTACTATTTTTTATTAATTGTTTTAATTTTCAAATATTAAATATAGAGTAAATCGCAAAATTGCGAGAAAACGGGGATGTAGGATCGGTGAAGAGAACGGATTCGCCTGACTGGGAGGTGACCCCTGGTAGCTCAATGGATTAGAGCACCGCAAAGGAGAGGCGGACGACTCGGGTTCGAATCCCGGCCAGGGCAAATCTTTTCTCTTCAAAATAAAAATAAATAATTAACTATTTGGAGGGGTATTTAAACAAATCCTGAATTATTTAGCGACGATCCAATACATATTAGCTCTTAACTATTCTATTTCTACCCTTTTTTTTCGCAGAATGCAGAGTATCCCTTCAGTAATAATTCTAAGGTCCCTTCGGTACTTGTACCCAAGTAAATTACAGATTATTATTATTGTTATATAACACTAATCATTCTTTATTCTCTATTTTCCTTTAAAAAATTCTATTCTATAACCTTCTTGTAGTTCAAGAGAGGAGGTGAGATAGTTACTAATCTAAAGTAGTCCATAATCCTTAAGAGAAAAACGAAATGATATTTTTATTCACTTAGATTTATTTTCTGATGACACTTACACTAAGGTTGTCCACTTGTATTCGCCACTTTCGCCACCAGATTCTCATTGTTTACCATTTCCTATTAATACAAATTAGAAATAGACACAGAGAAATAGATATGCAGTGCCCGCATTGATGAACGGTTGCTAGGGTTTAGTGGCTTCTGACGACGGAATTATTCGAACGCACCTGAAGATGTGTCAGTTTCCATTCCTTTTGAAAAGTGTTTCGAAAATCTCTTAGTTAATTCACGGTTCGTAATAAAAGTGAGATTGTATCAGGTTGTAGATGGTACATGTTATTTATTGCCTTTGAATATTTTCGAATTCTGTTTTTCATATTTAATTATTGCATATCTTAACTTTATGGGCATCACCTGTTTCATAGTTCTACACAATAGTACAAGTAAAAATCGTCCTGAGACTTATTTCACACATCACTTATATCACTTACATTTCACAATATTAAAACGTTTAAAATGAAGATAAGTAAAGCATAACTTGGAAAGTGAATAGTTCCTCATAAAAATGAATAATACTTTCACATATGAAGCGTTTAGGTTCAATAGCGGATAACTACAAATTTCTAAATTGACTTTTTATATTTTTTACATTTTTCGATAGTTTATTTAAGCATTATACTCTCGAATGGAGGTGAAGAAACCCGGGCAATTTTCTTCCTCATACATAAAAGGTCAACTATTATTATTCAAGATTATACTCTCGAAACTTCAAATTCAGATCCAGACTAAAACCATGAGAAACATAATATCGTTTTAGACAAAAGTGCATGTCCAAACTAGTAAAAAGTGTAAATTTTTTATGAAAATTTGTAGTAATAGTATCTTTTGAACCTGAACGCCTCATGTAGTAAGTAATGTTGATTGCTTACTTACTCTCTAATCTATCACGCGATTAGGTTTCCATTTACTAGTTATCATAATCCGTTTAAGTTCTTTATAATACAAATTGATCCTGAAAGAGTTTTTTTTAAACTTTTATTACAAACTATTAATATTTTTTTTAAATTTTACTTTAAATGGCGATTATACTTCAATTGATTATCAGGACTCTGAAAATTTGGGCACTTTGGCAATACAGAAGACACACATAGAATACATATTACAATACATAAGATAGGTAATACATTCAATAAGTTAGACACATGCATTAAGTTGTTAAATATGATTGATTGTATTTAGAGAGTGGAAGGCATTTTCCATTGTATTATTAAACTGGTTTTCCTTTCTCAATGTCGAAAGATCAAGGGCATAATGGAGACATGGAAGAATATGAAAATCTATCAGTTTTTCCTATCGGATCATGAAAACTGTTCACATTACTAGTCAGCTTTGAGAGAGTACAGTCTCAGCGTAGTCATAAGTGCAGTTCTATTTTCGTTACAAGCGATTTCAAATAGAATATTACAGTAGCACAATACCCGACACATTAATACTATAATAATTAAAATACAAGAAAAAAATCAAATAATTATATTTTAATCAAACAAGTATTTAATTTAAGGAACCAATTTTTAACAAACATTTAATAGCTTCGCCTGTATTTACATAGGTAAGTAACAGAATGTTTGAACTCGATTTTCGGCTACTTCAATACATCGAATTAAAGTGAAACTTTGCACATTTCTCAAGGACTGATGACAATACAATAATTTAATCACTATATCCCATTATCTTGATTAGGATTAGCTATCCAATGACTCTGTAATTACATGTTCCAAGTATTAATCTGTGTAATAAGGCAGGTATTAGTAAAAGTAGAACCATTATGAAAATATCTTAAAATGAACCCCACGTTTTTTCTATTAAATCGTATTTTTTTGAACTATTATTTTTGAAATGAAATAATAAATATCCATAACACGCTTTTGATACTTCATTTAAACCAAATACCGATGTGATTAAACTAAAAATAATTTACATTATGAATTAAATATATTTGAGGAATTAATATAATAAATTTTATGCATTTATGAACGAGGAGACAAGATGGAACCCTAGGTCAAAGGATGACACTGACATTTTATCAAAAAGTAGCACCCGTCGTCCTTTATCCTCTCAAAAGATTTTTAAATATCTCATTTCTGCTTATTCGAATACGAAGGAATTATAGTTATTTGCGTATCTATTTTTATATAATAAGAAAAAAAATCAATATTTTACAAAACCGCCAAAGTAAAGAAATTGCAACAGCGCAAGTTAAGATTTCCTTCAATGACGAAAAAAAAGAGAATCTCGCTTAGTAAAAATTTGTATAACTGAAACGCAGGCAGTCATGGCTATACTTCAGTGGTGTAAAATTTAAACATAGATTTATGATTATCTTTTGCGTTTGCTTATTATTATTTTTTAGGAGATTCAACACTTATAACATATAAAAATAAAAAATGCATAACTTTTAAGGAGAAATTTTCAAAAAAAAGTGCAAAGATAAATAGACGTAATAAAAATATCTGACTGAATTTGTATAATATTCTCAAATAATCTCAAAAATTTATCATTATAAGATAATTTTAAACAAACCCACAGCTTTGCCACCAGAAGGGATATGTTTAATCACATTTCTTCTCCAGCATAAGCTCTGATCATAAACACAAAAAGAATGTTTCATTTACGAAAAGAACATTTCATAGTTCTTGATTAATATAATACAGAAGTGAAAATGAAATATTGTATATTTTTAGGCGAAGAATCGATTAAAATTCATTCCAAAACAAGAACTTCAAAAGACCACATTTTCGTTTACCAAAGATTCCTTATTAACATTGATATTGTATTCAGCGGAAAGAATGTCCGATACAGGGTAGATGACAAACAAAAGGGACTAAAATATTTAATATCGTTTTATAGTTCTCATGGAACCCAAAAATAATAAAACTTATTAACGCTTATTATTTTTCAGTTGATGTAATTTAATTTTTTCTTAATAGTCTAAAATATAACGGTACCCTCCAGAAGGTTAGACATGATTTACTAACAGAAAAATAGTATATTTTTGACTAATGTGTAAATTATAAAAGTGCTAACTTTTCCAAAGATGGTTTCCCATATATATATATATATATATATATATATATATATATATATATATATATATATATATATATATATATATATTATATATATATCCAACATTTTCAAATTATAGCAGAGGGCTTGTTTAGGCTTGAGCAAACTGGATTGGGCACTCTCCCATGGCCGTTCCCAAAACGAAGGACACATGCTCATTCCTATTTCCCTACGTCTTTATGTGCCCGAGTTGTGCGAGGTTTGAACGATGAATTTAATTAGTCAGTAGTTTTGTTTACTCATTTAACGTCACTTTATGCTGCTACGGCTAATCGGACGAGGCTAATTTATTTCTATCTAGCTATAATTAGGATAGGAATTTTTTACGAGTCCCTGACATTGCTGGGAACAGCTACCGTACATTTCTTTCTCTATAGATAACCTGCCTTTGTTTGGATGGATAGTGGATAGGCTGTGTGGGTACCTTTCTAGTCCTTTTTATCCTTATTATATTACTAGCCCTTCTAGTAATCTTTAGCACTGGATATCTCTGTCTCGGTGATGCTTGAACTACGGCATCCGTTTTTGCATTATTATTAACAGATTTAGTGGCAATCCAGTTATTAAGAATTAATCCAGTCACAAACAAGCTCAGCAATAGGCTAATTAATTGCTAATTCATCTCATAAACTAAATGATCTATAAGAAATTATCATGGGTTAAATTATTATGGATCATGATGAGAACCGTGGTTTGGCAGACAATACTGAAGATCTATACTTGTTTCTAATAGTCTGTTAAGATAATGATGTATAATCCTTTCAGTTAATTCTTTATAATCTAGAATGTGAGAAAACTGTCAGGTTGTATCTAAATTTTTAAAATAATTTTCTCCTTGAATCATTTCCCTATAGTTTATAGACCTTTTGAAATTTCTGATCACATTTCGAAGTATAGTTACACTCCCTATTTAATTTTGATGGTTCTCTTACGCAGATCAGACTGTAAAGTCAATGATATACATTAGTTCATTATAATACTATCCTTTTCCTCTTGAATAGACCCGATAATATAATACCATAGAAAGGACCGCAGACAGAGGTTGTGGGTGAGAAATGCCAGAGGGTGTTGGGAAAGGGAGAGAGGAGTTCTTCTGACCTTTTTGTAATCTTCATCGTCCCAAGGATTTCCACTGCCGTTATTGCAGTCCAGCATAATAACCTGTGTCCTTTCAAATCTATCTATTGGGTGTAGCGCAGCATCTTTCCTTTGTAATATCCGCAGTTGGGAAATATTTTATAACTAACAACCTTTTTAAGTTATTTTCTTATAGAAGTGAAAACGTCTTTATCCGTATCTAGCGACTTTAGGTAGGGGATAAACTTATGGGTCCGCGTCAGCAGCATGCTCGAGATTGGCGACACTTAGCGGTCTGTGCATGAGTTATACAATTTCTTTAATCAACTTTAGAGGTTAAAGTTATACTGATACAAGAATAATAATATTTAGCTAAAAGGTCAATTAATAATTGTGCAATTGATACTAATAATAGCTTAAAACATCAAAATCTGGTTGAACGTTATATTTCCTCTAAAATATTTTATTAGAAAAAGTCAAATGTCTGGTTTTGAGGAAATGATTGAAAGTACAAATGAACTGTATTGTAAAACTTAACGATGATAAAAACATTTTTTTCCTGTATCACTACAACCCATGAACGGGTCTGGTGTTTAGTACAACGTAGAGACTGTACTGTTTCTTGAACAACGGTTGTGCAGGAAGGTGATTTTTCCTAGATCACTCTCAACCGGCAGATTTTTACCTCTTATTTTGGACGCCCTATTTTTATAATATTTTATAGAGGCTGGGTGGGCCCCAGGAGGGTCCCAGATCCTTTATTATGATCCTTCTCCCGCTGCAAACAGACTAAATAAAAGTCATGGCCTGCAGCGGGATTTGAACCAGGATTTTCGGCATGGCAGCTCAGTGCTCTACCATTGAGCCACTCGGCTGCCTTAAACATTAACATATGTATAATTCCGTTCATACTTAATTAATATTGATATCAATCTGCGTAAAATAATTAAAAATAAAAACCCCAGGAGGGCCGTAGATCCCATAGGATTCATCTCCAGCCGCTGACAGATTAAATAAAAGTTTTATTTAGAGTCTTATATTACGTATATTACCATCGTGAAAACAGTAAGTGCCTGTCCATCTGTTGTGCTTAAGTAGACGGCCTTGCACAGAGAGAAAAATGCCGAAGTGAAAATAAGTATTTAAATAAACCTGGGCTGATAAAACATTTTTCCTCGCTAAAATTGAATAAATGAAAGTGTAATTTTATTTCAATGAAATGTTTTAAATTATTATAAATGTTTGTATCATTATATTAAATTTTATTTATTATATTAATTATTATATCGACTATTATAAAAATAAAAACTGTAATCTTGGGTTAAAAACTGTTAAGAGTCTTGGGTTCAGTAAGTGATAGAGACTGTAGTATTTCTAGGATTACGGTTGTGCAGGGATGTCATTTGTTCGAGATCACGCCCAACCGCCCGGTTTTCCCTATTTTATATTTCCCCTATAAATAATCCCCGTCTATAATAAATAACATAGAATAATAGACTTTGATTTTTTGAATAAATTATAATTATAAATGTATGTGCGAGGCTATAAACCTGTATCTGTACCATTACAATCCGTGAAGGGTCTGAACTCATTACATGGTAGAGACTATTCTGCTGTATTGGCTTCACTGCGCAAGCAATGATCTCAAGTGCCACCCTGAGATCGTTATACTTAATATATAGTAATTAAATATCATTAATGAATAAGAGACATGTCCCTCTCTTCTCCAAAGATTGACTGACCAGAGGTTGGTTATTAAATAAAGATCCTTTTCTATTTAATTGAATGACATCATATTTATAGTATGCTGATCATATTAAGGTAACTTATAAAACTAAAACAAGGAGCGAAAAGGGGGCCCTTGCAAGGTGTGACAGTCTACAGCTGAGTTGTCCGCTTCTTACCTACAACTCCGTTCTGTCTCTTAAGAGGTAAGATACCGATGCCAAGGGGTATTAAGCTACCTGTTGGATGCCCCTCACCCTATAACTCATAATGCTCCAGATAGTGTCTAATTTTTTTTTTACATGAATTGTAATTAAAAATGTATGTCAGGGGCTTTAAAAGTTTCTAAAAATATACAACTTAATCTAACAAGAGTTAGCAAAGATTAAGCATATTGGACATATCAGAAATGGCACTTTTTCAAAAAATTCATAATAATAAATGTTATTGTTAGATTAATTTTTTTCCTATAATAAAACATAGCAAACATAAAGAAAAGTACAATTCCTCAAATTTTTAAACTTTAGGTTTCAAGATTTGAAGAATCTTAAGTTCAATCGGTTCTTAAACGTTTGAAACAAAGTTAATTAAATTCCTTAGAACCACTTACTAAAAATAAAATAAAAATTCATAAGGGCTAATATCTCAGGTATTAGCTGAGATATAGGTTATTGAACTTTGTAGTCCAATTAACCTCCTAGTGGTATTATGCCTCTTCAGATTACTTCCTCGCATTTCACTCCATTTCCTTTATTTGGATCCATTACCCACTTACACTAGCTTCTTGGTCTTACATTATTTGTTTTTCTATTGATAATTCAGAAATATAAGGATTTATGAATTTTCGTTGTTCTGCCGTTAATTGTAGATATTTTGTATAAAGACATTTTCCTCTGGAATTTCCTCTGGTCAAATTATTTTTTAAATCGAAAAATTATATTTATTATAATGTAACGTAACTTTCCAGTTGATTAATTGATAATGTAATTGATTAGATCTCTAACCTACGGAAAATCATGTTAATAGTCACCATTTGAAATAATAGCTGTATCGATAATAATTCTTGCAATAGTATTCATAGTGTATCCTGTGAAAAGGAGGGTTGACCACTTTACGAGTAAAAAATATCCTATCACGAAAAAAAAATTAATAATTTTACTTCAGTGAAATACGATTTTATGTTTATGTTATAGATATCTCATTATAGCTCACTATGCATTATATAAAGGCGGTATAGAATGATGTTTATATATATATTTTCATTATATATGCAGTTTATGTATAAACATTTATAATATGAACTACAGTAGGTAGATAGTTTTTACAAGAAATATTTTGATACAGTAATGCTTTAACAATTTATTTTTAGTCTTTTTATCAATTATACTATTTATTTAGTAATAATTATACTGCATATATATAGTTATTACTAAATAAACCTGCATATTATTACTAACTAAAACTGCATATTATAATTATTATAATGCATACATCAGTGTTAATTTTATGTTCAGACTATTTTATGATGATAATATCGGAAACTGTTAATATAATATTTTCTATGATTCACAATAAAACTGTTTTTACCCAGTTAGGGCTTAAATATGTTTACAATTAATTCTCAAAACGTCACCAAAAAAAAAAAAATTTTTGCCTGAACCTAGATAAAAGAAAAAACCAACAGTCAAGAAAAATACATGCCCATATCTAAGGGATTTCTTGTATAAATATAGTTATTTTTAAATATATTTAGTAGAACTCCATCTGGACAAATGTCTCACTTGGAATCCTTATACAAGACTGAAAAGACAAAAAACTGCTCGACATTTTCGCCTACCTCAAATTTACTGGACAAACGCTCTAAGCTTCCAATTAATTACAAAAGATACATTTACATGACAGTTATCAGACCTATTTGGACATACGGAGTTGAGCTTTGGAGATCTACTAAACCATCCAATTCATCTCTTATCCAATCCTTACAATCCAAAATCTTTCGTAAAATCCTCAATGCTCCTTATTATGGCACAAACAAACTCATCCATCATGATGTTAATATCACATATGTTGCTGATTTGGCCCAATCCAGATACTGCCTATCCTTCCATGACAAGCTCCATACACACTTGAATCCGCTAGTCTCTCAACTTCTCGTACTATTCCTGATAACCCTCCAAGGCGTCTGAAAAGAAGATGGCCTCGAGGCCTTCTACTATAGAACTTTATTGGAGTGCTACCGATGGATAGTTTCTCCACAAGTGTTTTTTTTTTTCATGTCATTTGTTCATATTAGCAGATTTACTTGTTGTAAATATCAATAAATTAATCTAAAAAATATATATATTTAGTAAGTCCTTAAATAAGATTTTAAGTACTAACTAAATTTCCGTAATACTAAATTTATGATTTACAATTTGGGTCTGAGAGCTGATTCACGTAGCCAGAAGCATTTGCAAAGCCAACTTCACGAACTGAAGAGAAAATAGAAAGGGATTGGCAATTGCAGTGAACATGAGCTTCGGTCGTGAATAGCAACCCTCACTATCTTTCATAATCTTTCATGATTATTTAAAAGTTTTCCTAAAATTCAATATTTAAATATTTTACAATGCTGAATACTCTAACACCACATGTATCTATTATACACAATATCAAAATTTGCGTATAGAAAAAATGTAAATCAAATATTAATAAAACGTGATTTAATAAAATAAACAAACAATGCACAAGATAGCTGTACAAACGTCCTTGAAGATCACTTCATACCTATTTAAACAGTAATTTAGAATCACATTACAATTTTCCTCTAGAAATTGGATCTTCTTTATTTAGTTATTTGACAACTCGAAAACATTACATCCATTATAATTTAGCGGAACATTTGGATAGGTTTTATTGAGTCAACAGCTGTTCAAAAATCAATGCTTTGGGTGAAAATTATGAAATAGACGGGTATGAAAATTATGTTGAACTGTCGCCATTTATGTAAAATAAAAATTATTAGCGACGACAGAAGATACAAACCATTCAAAAATTATACCAACAATTTTCATTAAGTTATTATGTAAATCAAATTATCATCCTTTGCACTGATGTTATTTTGTATTAGTTTAAAATAAAAAATAAAAATTTCTAGGAAATTTATTAAATTATTCACTTGTAGGTCTTAGAAAATTTTAATATCCTATACAATTTATTTAAATTTGTGTTTTTAAGGTGTTTAAATCAGATAACAATGGTATGACAGACGATTTAATAAAATAAACAAACAATGCATAAGAGCGCCATATTCTGTTAAGATCACGTCATGCTTGTTAAAACAGCAATTAAGAATCACATTGAAATTACTCATTGAAGTTTTTCTCTAGAAATCGATTAACTTTATTTTTGTTATTTGATAACTCGACAACTTTCACATTTGTTATAATGTAACGGAACGTCAGCGTAGTTTTAATTCACTTAAAAAGTGTTCTAAAACTGTAAGATAGAGTAGTATTCTATCACTCTGTGGCCTGTTATAACGTATATTTCTTATAATATTAATAATACCCTGATTCAGCAATATTTAAATAATGTTTTAAATTGCCTACGAGTGATAAGAGAGTAATCTATATCAATTCCTGTTTCTCATCACAATTGACAGGAAACAATTTTTAAAAAAAATGTTTGACTACAACTCGTTAAGAGTGTTGGGTGAACTCCTGACGTACTGAAGCACCACGCTTATCTATTTATTTTATTATTTTCCTTATTGCATTGTCTATAAAAAAAAAGTATCACATCTCGTGAAGAGACATGGTTTCAGTACATGTTAGAGACTGTACTGTTTCTTGCTTAACGTCTATGCAGGGAGATGGTTTGTCCGAGATCACGCGCAACCGCCAGGTTTTATCCCTATACAAATATTTCTCTCGTAAATAATCCCCATATATAATATATAATGTATTATAGATAACACCTAAGCTTAAATGTACAACAACTAATCGATTACAATAATAATAGATTCATCAAAATTAATCCTCTTGTATTTTTTTTCGTATTGCATTCGCTTCTTTTTTTGGATGGTATCTTCTAAGGCTAAAACTACAAAAGTATTTATATTTATTACATATAATTGATAAAATGATTACATGAAATGATTCTCGAGTCGAAAATACATTCTCAGTCTTTATTTCATCACAAAATCCCGAATTTCTCAGTTCAAGGATCGAGAATTGGATAACACGTTGGGGAAAATGAATAAAAAATGAGAGTTAATATTTTGAATGAAAATGCTTTGATATCATTTTGTAGTTTTACTTAATAAACTTTACTTTAAAAACGGACATGTGATAATACAAAAAATAGAGTCAATAAAATAGAGCCAAAAACTCAAAAAGAAACACTATTATTTATTATAATGCAATCGGGAAAAACTACTATGCAAAGCCTTATGTTTCAAATCTAGTAATACACACACTTACCAGTCGACGTTTCGCCTATTCAGGCATTATCAAGACACAAAAGAAAAAGGCTTATGTGAATCACATCTCGAAGAAAAAGGTGCAATATATCCCAACGATCAACAACCCAAACAGGCTCCAAACATGAGACAGCACCCCACCACCAAGAAGCTCAACATACAACTCAACCTTTTTCTTCGAGATGTGATTCACATAACCCTTTTTTGTTTTTGTGTCTTGATAATGCCTGAATAGGCGAAACGTCGACTGGTAAGTGTGTGTATTACTAGATTTGAAACATAACGCTTTGCATTGTGGTTTTTCCCAATTGCATTATTAAAAAAAATAGAGACTTTCGGAAACGGAATAAGAGGAAATTAGTCAAAGAAATAGCAGAAATAGCAGACTTACAAATTTCTTATGAAAATACGGAATTTACAACAAAGAAAAACTACGGTAATAAAACCATTGAGACGAAATATGTAGAAATAAAAGTAATAAAGAAGTTCATTTTCTGTGAGAAAAAAATATGCAACTTCGATTTAGAAAAGGATAGCATAAAAGAGAAAATCACAAAGTTGGAAAAACTAAGTTTGGTAACAGGAAATATTTACAATAAGAAGAACCTATCCTCTGATACTGCACCATGGTAAAAAAAACAGCAGTTTTGTACGGAATGGAGACTACATGTCTCCCTAAACTAGAAAAAATACTAGAAATGGAGGATCCTGAGGAGAATCTATGGGCCCAAAAAACACAGGAAGCCTACAGGTTAATATCCAACCAGGAAACATACAGGGAGATGAAAGACTTGGAAACCTAATTAAGAATACGACTAAGATTCCACGGGCACATGGTAAAAATGGACCAAGGGAGGCTAAACAAGAAAGTCTTTGAAAAAATTCTTGAATACAAGAGCGTAGGTGGGTTTGTAAAACAAACGAGAGAGGAAGTGGAAAAGATAAAAATAACAAAGACTGCCTAGACATAGAACAATATGAAAAAAAAAACCGAAATCAAGGTTCTCGTGGAAAATAAAGAAAACGGAATGGTACGCGTGGTCGAAAGAAAGGAAGCTAAAGCACGCAGAAATCATGAGAAAGTACTGGGAGAAAAGTAATACGAAAACGAGAAAATAAAAGTACAAATGATATTCGCCTGGTCTTAGAAGATTGTATCGTGAAGAAAAAAATGATTTTGCTTTTTCAATCAAGTTGACTATAAAAGAATACAAGATGAAATGATTGTCCATTGTAGAGAGGCAGCGCCAATATTCCAGCCCTTTTATATAACACTTCCATCTTTAATGATGCTAAAACTTGCCTCGCCGCATGTTACGTCTTCGGATCCTAAACCAAACCGATTTACCCTTCTTTTCTCTCACTTCAAGCTTCCTTTGGCGTAGCTCTTATACATACTTATATAGTTAATGAACTGAAAAATAATTTCTTCTTCCCTCCTCTAGTGACATTA
The DNA here is from genome assembly GCA_037127475.1 of Arma custos. Taxonomy (NCBI): domain Eukaryota; kingdom Metazoa; phylum Arthropoda; class Insecta; order Hemiptera; family Pentatomidae; genus Arma; species Arma custos. The sequence goes on along the minus strand of CM073759.1, from coordinate 124,671,870 downwards.
TTGCAAGGTCCCGTATTTTACAAATTTGATGCAAATTAAAATCCACAAAAAAACAGAATCGGTAGTCTTTAGCCATTATGAAAAACAAAACAATCTTTGATAAGCATGCAAAACAAGTAAATACGAAAACGGCTAAAATAACAGGTGTAATACATAGAAATTAAATTTTAAAAAATTATAATCACCGTACATAAAACATCAGGGAGTCATAGTGTGTGTGGTGATTGATCTCCAGTCCTTGCATTCTTTAAATGAGTCTATTAATTCAGTTTTCTTTTTTTTATTTAGTAATAAGGATGGATACAGCAACTGTGCTTAGGAGGAAGTGGTAAAAAAAAAACCAACACTTTATTAGTCACTATATTTGACTATAAGGATGCAATAGACATCATTGAAGAATAACTAACCGAGATAATGATTGATAATGTCCTGCCCTTTTTCAAACACATTCACATACATTCCGTTTAATTTCCCTTCACTCTTTTTTTGTGTCCTTTTGTTGACATTCAATTAATCAAACGTATTTGATTGAAGATCTTAATATGTGTTAATTACTTAATTTACATTACATTATTTTCAAATAAATCAATAGTTGTTCTAAACGCTTTTCATCAAGCAACCGTTGAACTTCATAGCTAACTTTATATATCCCGATGTGAAAAAGTGAGGAATTTCGCAATGCACATTACTACTTACATCAACAAATTTTTGTTTAAAAGAAGTTAAAATTAAGTTGTTTAAAATAGAAAATCCAAAATGTTATGGCGCGTCCTTTATATCCTGGTATGATATATTGTATTTAGAAAAAAAATGAATAAATAACGATGGAAATAATTATCTTTTCTTCGCCATCATTAAGGATATGTAGCCAAGCCACAAATCCAAAAAGTGGCAGTTCTTAAGGAATTATTCTGTAGTTTAAATAATTTGTCAGTTTTTAACGAGCGATTCCGAGTTGGTTACCGGTTGTGGCAGACAAATTGTTATAAATATAAATTAGGTTAACAGCCGTGAATCGATCCCATGGGATGTGGAGACTCTCCTGGGGCCCAACCAGCCTCTGAAATCTAAAGAAAAGTAAAGGGCATCCTTAATTAGTAAACAAATCTGGTTGTAATGTGTGATCTCTGCAAATATCATGAGAATTCAGCTTTTTGCTTAAAAAGCTATTTCAAAATTATAAAAAAAATCAATATAAATAGTGTTTTGTTTTTAAACAATTTTTAAATATAAAATATTGTTATACGATATTCATATCATCTTATTAAAGAATATAAAATTACAGTTAATTATATTTACAAGTTTAGAAAACATTACTTTTTATAATTAAAAAGTTAAAATGGCAAAAGAATATGAAATAAAATAATAATTATATATATATATATATATATATATATATATATATATATATATATATATATATATATATATATGTATAAAGTGTAATAAATAAAGAATATTGTTTTTATTTAATAAACATTATGTGTTTGATTTTTCTATTTATTAAATAATAAGTGTTTTGCCGTTAAAAGGCAACCTTGACTGTATCCCCAACCTAGAGGCTATCTATTAATATTTATGCTAATTTACTCGTGTTTCCTCATTGCTAAAGAAAAATGGTGAGTAAATAAACTAAGAGCTATCTCGTAAATATTGCATAAAAAGAGCTAAATTAATTAAGAAACACGTAAAGGCCAATCAGTAGAGAATTGCTATGATGAGTAGCAGTTTTTAAATTTTAAAAAATCAAGGGTTTTGGGTTCAGTACATGGTAGAAACTATACTGTTTATAAGATAACGGTTATGCAGAGAGATGATTTGTCCCCAATCACGCTCAACCGGTAGGTTTTCCTCAAGGGTACCCTTTTTTATTGAGGCTGGATGAGCCCCAGGAGTATTATTATTATTTGTGTGTGACTCTCATTACTATGCACTTCGGCCTAAAAAGGCCCATTGTGCTTGAGTCCTAAAAATCCCTAACACAGGTCTAGACTTCTGAGAAATTTTAAATAGTCTTTAAACCTTAGTTCTTGAAGTTCCTTGTATCCACCGGGGCCAAGGTCAAATGTCCTCTCTCGACTTAGTGCTATACATTCATAGAGGACGTGCCAAGGGGTTTCGTCCTCCTCTTTGCACCATCTGCACCTAGGTTCTTGTTCAATGCCCAGACGATGCATGTGTTTCCTGAGTTTACAGTGCCCAGTGATGGTTTCAACCATACTTTTGAGGTCGGTTCTCGACGAGTGAGCAGCTTCTTTCTTGATTTTATCAGAAAGATTATCATTGGGATCCTTTATGAAAAGTTTAGTATGCCTTATATTGGCTCTATCCCAACGTGTTTTTATCTTCCTCTTGGCTAGTTTGTTAATTGTATCCTTAGCCAGGGGAAGGGGGACCCCGCACCATGATTCCCCAGGAGTATCTGGAGGGTGATCTGGGCCTCGTATAATTCATACCCATATTTCCAGCTGTTTTGTCTTATCAAGCTCCTTAAGGTGTTCTACAAATAAACTAAACTGATTATATGTGAGTCTGTACTTTGGAACTGTATTTTCTAAAAGAAAAAATCATAAGAAAAAAGATCTAATTCAGTTTCTACTAAGTACATAAGTTTTAAAACTTGGTCAAGTCAAACATCTCTGAGATAAGTATTTTAGCTCATTAGAAATATGACAATTGATTGCGAACATTGAAGTACTTCTGGCTTTAGGTATATTTTATGAATGAAATTTTTTACCTCCCTTTGTTAACATCTCTATTTACTACACGCCTTTAGCCCATCGAAAATTTGATGTGCCGCCGTCTGATGTACTTAGGCACTGTGGGTAGTTTCAATTCCTCAGGGATGAAGTTGTTCCGTGCCCTTTCAAGTGAAGTCCCCATGACTATTCGCCTAAGGACGGAGTTCTGAAAACACTGCAGTCTTTTGAGGAATGCATTCCTTAGGTACAGCCTCGTCTCCGTGCGTGTTGTATGGGTGCTGAAGTCGGTGATTCCAGCATCCTCTAGGTTCTTGTGAAGGCTTGGTTGAGAGGTCTGGGGCTTGATGATAATAGGAGGCGAGAGCTTTTGTCTCGGAGACTCCTCAAGTTGTGTCTGCTGTGATGTGCTGGGTACGATGGGCTCGAAACGGTTGGAGACCGGCACAGGCGTGGGTAAGATGTCCACTGCGGTTTATCTTTTAATGGTCATCTTTTTCTCTGGACCGGGATCATGGCCTGCTCTCATTGACCCTTTTCGAGTCTCGTACTTGCTCTAGATCCATCATGTCTTCAGTAGATGTAGCCATGGTGTGGGGGTCTCTAGCCAGCGCAAGGCTGCCCGTTTGGCTGTTGATGTTGTTTCTACTGGATACGTATGGACCTCGTCAGCGCAAGGCGCAAGTTAAGCAAGAACAGCTCACAACACTGCACACACAACACAAAAGTGAATGGAAGGATAGGTGTCTTTTATAGACCCCTACGCCAAAAATTTATTACGGTTCGAACGTATTCTACGAAATTAGAATCTTAGCAATTTGAAAATAACTTAAATTTGACCACATTTAATGTTCAATTAAATAATAAATTTAAGTTGAATCACGGCCTGCTCGATATTTTCGCATCACACACGCCAAACGCGCTATTAGATGTTTCACATCAAAAATTAATAAAATGTTTCAATATAGTAAGAAACATTTCATGACGAGGAACTTCTCTAGAGAAGTTCATTCCTAACCCGTTTATTTTTCAGTTTTTTACTAAATAGGAAAAATCGGCGTCTTATGGTCATGGTTTTAGACCATAACACAAATATGAATTATTAGGTTGTGGTATTCATTCCTCGCAGTATTTAATAAGCACTATTAAACCCAGCCACAGTGGAATTTCTTCGAACTCATGCCTGTTTTAGAGAGCTTATTGTGTAATAACTGTTTTTCTCATCAACAGTAATGGATTATGATTATAAAGGAAAAATATCATTAACACTAGAATTATAGATAATAAAGTGTTTCATAAAATACCTTTTCATTTCCATAGAATTATAATCATAACCATTTATAATTTCATATATTTAAAATTGAAACATAAGTTTTGGAGCAGTGTAAACCATATTTCAATGTCACAGGCTCGTATTGTGAACTAGTAGAAAAAAGCAGGCACAGTACCTTTGAATACTGACCTTGAAAAATATTGTTTCACCTAGGTCGCATAAATGTTATCTCATAGTTAGTAAGTAAAGAATATATATTGAGACAATTTAGAATTTTATTAAGCTTGAAGAATAAACCTTCTCATAAAGGATGAAAATAATTAGGACGTAAATATCGATAACAAAAAGATAAGTAAATGAAAAAAAAAAAGATTGGAACACGAGGGAGATCAAAATGCGAAAAGATGGATAAAACAATTCTTGCAAAGCTACCCAGAGATAAAAATAAAATATTAACAAGATGAAGTAAGATGTTGAATAGTTCAGAAGAGATATATAAAAAAACTCTATTCAGAAAAGATCTAAAAAGTTGACAGATCATTCGAATTAGTAAATTTGTTACGTATAACCATTTTAAAAAAACCACTGAGCCACTCCGCTTCCCTTGTTTCTCTTATATTCCATTAAATCAACAATACTCATGATTCTTATGATAAAGACATTTTAACAAGTAATTATATTATAAGACAATCTTATTTCTGAGAGTTTTATTTATAAGTTCTTATAACACATTTAATGTTCAATTATGATAAATTAAAGCTCAATACGGGAATGAAGTGGACGGACGGACAAAGACCTGAGATTGGATCAAGAGATATCGAAATACCTGGTGATTTTGTTGGCGACCAGTTTCTGGTGTCGAAATTGGTTTGGTAATAATCCATTAACTTTTAGAAAAATACTGAAGAATTATACAAATTCATCCAATTACCATCAAACTTTCATTTGAGGGATTCAGAGCTTCCTGTCGAAACGTTTGACTGATTGCAATTGAAATCGCCATAATGAAAACGTTATAACTGCTTTACAATATGTATTTATGCACAAATATCAATATATTGTCGGTATCTGTTCCGTTTAAAAATAGTTCTGATTGTTCCGTCGTTGGGGCCTACAATAGTTATAATTTCTACATCATTTTCTCGACTGTTTATAGTATAAGTTGGTATCAGATCCGCAGGTTATTGCTTCGAGTTGAGTTACAACAATTTTAACTGTTTATTCATTTCATTTTGAATATTTTTCAAAATTAAAAGTTACCGTGTGCTTTAGTATATGGTTAGTGAATTAGATTTCGGTAATCATTTCATTAAGAAATAAACTTCCAATTTACATTTTGAAGCAAGTGATATATGTTTGTTGAATAAACGTTTCAACGTTTCTAGATGAAATGATTACCGAAGTATATACTTTTCCGATAATTACATTCTCTATTCCATACCAAATCTCATGATAACTTGTATTTTTGGTAAATATTAAAAGAGAAACGAATATAAAAACTTTTTGAGACTCAACTCAAAGCGACAACCTGCTCAATAATATGTGCTTTAGAAACTGTCTGTTTACTTCAATTTTCTTTTATATTAATTACTTCATTTATCTTCAATCATACTTTAGAACATTTTTCAATTTTAAAAAGTTTTAATTTAAATTTTAAAAAAGTTTTAATTTAAATTTTAAAACCAATACGAAATCTTATCAAAGAAAAACGTAGAACTAGAGCTTTATGGCAAAGAACAAGATATCCTTCATACAAAACAGAACTCAACAAACTAACCCGAAAACTACAACAAGAATTATCAAAATTTAAAAACAACAATTACAAGGACTATTTAAATTCTATAAATAACAGAGACAGACCAGTGTGGACAGCTACAAGAAGAATACTTAAGCAAAAGGTGGTACAATACCCTCTTAGACGTACAGACAACACTTGGGCGATGACGAGCGAAGAAAAAGCAAACGAATTTGCAAAACATCTTGCTCATATATTCAAGGGAAACGAAATTAAGAATACTGCTCTCACTGACAAAATAGATGACGACTTGACAACAGCACTACCTTTATCACTCCCTCCTCCGGCATTTCATCCAAAAGAAATCTATCAAGTACTGAACAAAATGCCAAACAAAAAAGCTCCTGGCTATGATCTCATCACTCCTTTCATCCTCCGCCACTTACCTCGGAAAGCTGTTCTCTTTCTTACTCTCATCTATAATTCAATCATGCGCACAACCTATTTTCCGCTCCTTTGGAAACTTTCCACAATTAAAATGATACCTAAGCCTTCTAAACCTGCCACTAATCCTTCATCTTATCGTCCAATTGCATTCCTCCCTATAATGTCTAAATTATTTGAAAAACTCTTCCTTAATCGCATAAAACCTATCCTCGAAAATAGCGGAGTGATACCGAACCACCAATTTGGCTTTCGTTCTTATCACTCTACTGTACAACAGTGTCATCGTATCGTGGATGCAATATCTATCGCTTTTGAGAAAAAAGAATATTACTCTGCGATTTTTCTTGACATTGAAAAAGCATTTGATAGTATCTGGCACAAGGGCCTTCTCTGAAAAATAAAACCTCACTTACCTCCTACATACTTTTTAATTCTTCAATCTTATTTCCAAGACAGATTCTTCTGTACTTCCGTTGACTCTTCGATTTCCTCCTTCATCCTTCAATACAAGGGTGTACCGCAAGGCAGTGTTTTAAGCCCCATTCTCTATTCCGTATACACCTCAGATATTCCCGAGCACTCTTGCACCAACATCTATACCTTCGCAGACGATATAGCCATTATTTCTTCTCACAGAGACCCAAACCTAGCATCTATAGCTCTTCAAAATCATTTATTTGATTTAGAAAAGTGGTTCTATAATTGGCAAATAAAAATAAACGCCTCAAAATCGAGCCATGTAAGCTTCTCTCTACGCAAAGCTTCGTGTCCAGCAGTCAAAATTGACAACGACGAAGTACCTTCCAAAAATTATGTACGTTACCTAGGACTATACTTGGACAAAAGACTTACATGGAACGTACATACAAAATTAAAAAGACAAGAACTGACTAGACGGTACAAACAACTATCACATCTTCTGGAATACAGATCTTCACTTGACTTGAGGAACAAACGACTTATCTATAACAGTATACTAAAACCTATTTGGACATATGGAGCAGAACTTTGGGGTTCAGCAAAAAAAGTTCACATACACAAGATTCAAATAACACAATCCAAAATTCTCAGAAAAATTCTTAATGCACCGTGGTATGTTTCGAATCACACAATACACAATGGCATGAACATTCCTACTATAAAATCATATATTCATAACAAATACATAACATTCCACTTATCGACACAATATCACCCAAACCTATTCGTTCTTCCGCTTTCCTACTCCCTGTTACCTGGACTTAATAAAAAAAGATTAAAAAGACATTGGCCAAGAGACCTACTGAAAAATTGATATTTCATTCCAAAACTCGATGTTCCTGTACAATAGCAAAGAGAAAAACATCTGGATCAAAATTGCTGGATGCGCAATTGCGCAGGTGCAAATGAAAATTAAATAATAATAATAATAATAATCATAAATTTTAAAAAGTTTTAATTTAAATTAAAAAATTGGAGATTATAGAATCAAAGCTCATTAGCGAATAACTCAGAAATTTTATAAATAGACTTTTCACATTTTTTTCTAGTTCAGTCAAACAATTTTATGCTCCCTACGAAACTTTATGTCCGAAATTGGTACGACACCCTAAGAAATGAGATGACAAAGTATCGTGCTAGACAAAATTAAGATATAATAACTGATTGCTACATTTCTCTCCATTCGGATTTTATAATCGTTTATCTAACAATTATAATCATAAAGCTGAATATTTTAATAATATGAATACTTTTTGAATTTACAATAATAAATGTTTGGCTCCTCCTAAGTAGGATTCTAAATTATAAATTCACTACATTCTTTGTTGTTATACTGTATGGGCTCGTTGAGCGTGTACCAACTTTACCAACTTGGGCAGGATGATATATGCATGAAATATATGACACACACACACAGTGGGAGTCTTTAACCCATATGTGGCGCATCCCCAGGTGGCGGATAGGGAAATGCTCGCTAGATATAGCATCGACAAAAGGAAGGATGCCGGATCAGCCCCGGCAACTTTTGGAAAACCGTAAATTCCTAAAAGATGAGCAGTGGGAAACAGTTTCCAGGAGGAAAAAGGGCATTGGCAAGGAAAACGCCCTAAACCACCAAGACCGGATGCTTTGATCATTAAGATCTCGGAGTCCAGCACCTATCCGCTAGGGTGCACCGGGATCAGAGGCTCAAATTAGAGCGTGGACGCAAGAGTTACTGATTGAAATCAAGGACTTGGACGCACTTACGTCAAAAGAAGGGATTGGCGAGGCTCTCACAGCTCTTTTAGATGGAGACGTGATCCAACCTACCGCAGTGCAATCGATGAGAGTAGCGTATGCTGGAACACAGACTGCAGTGGTTGCTCTGCCAGTTCTACTGACCCTGAAGGCTTTCTCGAAAGGCAGGATCAAAGTAGGCTTAGTAATCAGCCGGGTACGGGAGAAGGTGCGACTCCAACGCTGTTTCCGGTGTTGGGAATCGGACACTTGGCTAGAACATGTCAGGGACCTGACAGAACAAAATGTTGTCGTAAATGTGGCAAAGAAGGGCACTTAGCCACCGACTGTACACAGAGTCCTAGCTGTGCACTTTGCACTGGTAAAGGTGACAACGGGCACTCTTGTGGCGGAAATAAATGTCCGGCATTACATCATGCATTGCAAGCGCAAAAGAGGCAGGGAAATCATGCAAAATGAGGATCTTACAACTCAACCTCAATCACTGCGAAGTTGCTCAAGACATTCTCTGGCAGACTGTGAAAGACTTAAGGATTGACATTGCCATCCTTAGTGAACAATATAAAAATCTGGATAGCGTCTCCTGGATATCTGACGCCACAGGAAGAGCTGCGATATTGGCATGTAATCGACAGGCCATAACTGAAACGGCTCAAGACCCTACATGTGGGTTTGTCCGGGCTAAGATACAGGGCCTTTACCTTTCTAGCTGCTATGCCCCACCAAACACCACAATTGAGGAATTCGAAGGTCTCATAGATCGCATAGTACAAGATGCCAGAGGGAGAAGACCTGTAGTCCTTGCCGGAGATTTCAATGCCTGGGCGACGGAGTGGAGTAGTCAGGCAACTAACCGACGTGGAGAAATCCTACTAGAAGCCTTTGCCCAGATTGAGAACCTGGTTTTGGCAAATGCTGGGTCGGAGCCAACGTTCGTGAGGGGAGGTAGGAGCTCGGTGATCGACCTCACATTCGTTAGTGACATCCTCCATGCAAATACTAGCTGGCAGGACTGCGACCTGTACACACACAGTGATCACCAAGCTATCCTGACCACACTACGAAATCACGCACCAAGGGTCCCTAGGCAGGAAAGGGGTGCGGTTCGCTGGAAAACCAGGACGTTTAACAGAGAATCATTCCAAATCATGATGGAGGCCGAATGTAATCTATCAGGCAGAGCGGGGGACAAGGGTGGCCAGGTGATGGGCCTGGTCAATAATGCGTGCGACGCGGCTATGGTTCGTTCCCATATAGGTAGTGGTAAATTTCCAGCTTACTGGTGGAACGATCTTATAGCCGACCACCGTAAAAGATGCAATGCAGCAAGAAGGAATACCAACTAGCGAGAGGCAGTCCGCTGTTACACCAATTCCAGGAGGAGTATAAAGCTCAGAGGCGAGAACTCAGCTATCAAGATAAGTAAGCGGCAATGCTAGAAAGAGCTCTGTGCTGAAGTGGATGAGGACCCGTGGGGAAGACCATACCGCACAGTTATGAAGAAACTGAAGAGCAGTATTATGAACTCGCCCATGTGCCCAGTCACCCTGGAGAGGATCGTTGCCACTTTCTTTCCTGAACAAGAGGAATTTGGGCAGACAGCGTCCCTTCCCCCATTTGATGTACCAGCGGTATCGGCTGAAGAGCTTAGTGACATCTGCCGTTGCCTTCAGATGGGAAAATCCCCTGGCCTAGATGGCATTCCGAATTTAGCACTGAAGACAGCAATGGAAGCCCGACCAGACCTCTTTCTGGATGTCTTCAATTCCTGCTTTCGCGAGGGGTCCTTTCCCCCACCATGGAAAAGGCAACGCCTGGTTCTGATCCCGAAGAGCAAGGAAAGAGCATCAGAAGCTTCGGCATATCGACCGATTTGCCTGTTGGATACAACTGGGAAGGCTTTGGAAAAGATGATAGCAAATAGGCTGCAAGAATTCACTGAAGGAGGGGCAGGCCTCTCCGAGAACCAATTTGGCTTCCGAAAAACAAGATCAACGGTAGACGCTATTGCGTTGGTGGTGGAAAGGTCCAAGAAGGCTGTAGCAGGAAAGAGATGGAGGAGAGGCGCTAAGTGCTATTGAGCAATAGTCACGATGGATGTAAGGAACGCCTTTAACACAGCGAGATGGAGCTGTATTCTGGATGCTCTAAGGACAATGAATGTCCCTGAATACCTCAGGAGTATAATTTGTGACTACTTCAAGGACAGTACCTTAATATGTCCGACACAGGACGGATCGAGAAGGTATAAGGTGACTGGTGGTGTACCCCAGGGATCAGTGCTTGGACCACTCCTGTGGAATGTTATGTACGACGGAGTCCTTAGGCTTAAACTACCAGAGGGTGCTGAAATTGTGGGCTTTGCTGATGATATTGCTGTGGTGGTCGAGGCAAAGTACAAAGAAGAGATCATGCTAAAGGCCAACCAATGTCGCATTGACTCGAGATTGGCTGTCGTCTGTTGGGTTGCAGCTAGCAGATGATAAGACGGAGGTCCTTCTTGTCAGTAGCAGGGAAAGAAGAGAAAGTATCACCTTGAGAGCGGGTAGGCAAGAGATTCAGTCCAAGCCTTCCCTGACTTATCTCGGAGTGAGAATCGATGATCGGCTCCAGTTCAAGGACCATATTCAGGGGGTTAGTGATAAAACAGCTCGAGTGATCACAGCACTGTCACGTTTAATGCCCAACGTAGGCGGACCCAGGAATATCCGCAGGCTGCTGATATCAGGTCCCATCCATTCTGCTCTACGCAGCTGCGATATGGAAGGATGAGCTGGACACCGCTACTTATATGGAGACCGATGTTGTCGGTATATCGACGGTGTGCGCTAAGAGTGATCAGCGCGTTTCGTACAGTATCATACGAAGCGGCTTGCGTGGTGGCCAGGATGCCACCGACTGAGCTTATCGCTGAAGAGAGGAGGCGCTCTTATTACAGTGCTGAACCCATTCCCAGAGACGAATTAAGAAAGCGGACAGTTAGGGAGTGGCAACGTCACTGGGATATGGCATTCAGTGGAAGGTGGACGCACAGGTTGGTGCCCCACATTGAGGCTTGGGTGAATAGGAACCACGGGGAGGTCGACTATTATATAAATCAGTTCCTCACAGGGCATGGTTGCTTTCGAGCCTACCAACATAGGTTTAAGCTCGATGATACAGGTGTATGTACATCCTGCCCAGGAGCGGAGGAGAACGCAGAGCACATATTCTTCTTCTGTCCCCGCTTTCAAGAAGAAAGGATGGAGTTCCAACGCGTCTGCGGCTCAGATCCCACTGCAGATAATGTTGTCAACCTTATGCTGATCAACCAGGACTATTGGATGGCAGGCCAAAGGTTAGCAGCACAGGTGCTACAAAAGCTAAGAAAGGAAGAGAAAGAAAGGCGAACCAGGAGGTAGCTCAAATCAATGAGGAGGCACTCAGCCACCCCCCATGATGTAATGCCTAACGGCGGTCCCGTGGAGGGTGAGAAACAGGTGTAGGGAGTTGGTTTTAGTGGGTAAAAATCCCACACAAGGATAGGTACGGGCCTATCCGCGTCTTTTGAAGATTTTCACCTTCCAACGTAAAAAAAAACAAAAACACACACATATATAAACGTATAAATTATATAAGTATTATAACACCAATACGTTATAAATCTAGACATATATTTGTTTCTCGCTAACTGTTTTATCGGCTGTAAGGGTTCATCAGGAGCGGTATCATTAATGCTGAAAATATTATGAAAAATAAAATATATACCATGCATATTAAATTGAATAGAAAGACTTAATTGTGCCCATCCCTATTTGCTTGAAAACTGAATTATATATACTTATAATATCCCCCCAGTATTCCAAAAGATCATCTTCGTTAACAATACTTCTAATTTTTTATGGAGCACTGCTGTTCATGTATTTTTTATTTAATTTAAATTTTTTACTAGTTCTTCCATGTTGTTCTAAGAAATTCTTTAACATCCTCTATAACTTCCTTTTATACTCATATAAAATAGGCCAGACAATTCGGTAATTATAAATTTAAAAATGTTTTAAAATATAGAACCATTCACGAATTATTCAATCTAATATCTGTATCAATAAACAATTAAAAATATTTAAATAATCACCATGACATGAACATAAATAAAAAAATCATTTATAAAAACATATTTATATTTGTAGGTGTATATATCTGTAACCACAAGGGTGCATATATGAACAACTAATGTTTATTTTTACACTAATGTTTAATTTCTTCTTTAATTATCATTCTGTAATTTACGTAACATAAACAAGAATTCTCTCTTGCCTTCCTCATTTTATACTTTATTTCAAATACAAATAAACTTTAATAAACAAACTATTAAATTTTTTTATTTATTTATTTTTGTTTTAACCGTATATTTTTATTTTTTGTTAGCAATCCTATGTAACCGTTACTTGTAAGATCTTTTATACTCAAACTAATATGCATGACATACATTTTGTTTTTAGTGGACAACTTTCATAATTTTTGTTAAAAATGAAAATGGACCTAAATCACATGCAGATTGATTAGTTTTCAAAAATAAGACTTCGATAGATAATTTTGGGCAGAAAGTTTTTTTAAGGAAATTTAGCAAGACTATAAGAAACCTAACCAGCAGGACAGTGCAGTTTTGCAATAGGCGGGTCATAACTGCTATTTTAATCAAGGTTGTAAAGAACCTGTTATGAACATATGACTTTCCAATTACGAAATTTTCTTCTATGGGTCTCCATCAATAGCTCAATCAAAGCAGTTACATCCCAAACCTATGAAAAAATGAGAATTAATTACTGCCATAATAAAAAATCGAGATTTTGGAGTTGCGGAAATGATCAAAGAAAGATTTTTAGTTCATAATGTTTATCTTTATATATAAAAATCTTCTGTTCGTGTGTACGTACGTCACTGAATTCCTCGGGGATTTTTTAGCGGGTTCGAGGATAGTTTTGATTCACAATTCGATCTAATGTCTTTTAATTAGTTAAATTAATTTATAGATTGCAACCTCACGTTTTCGATTTACAATGCATCGAAAAAAAGGAAATCATTGTTTACATTTGCTAAATGTGCCTAGCAAAACATGAAATATTAGTTTTATTTGATTTATTATGATAGTTTATTGTTTTTGTGTGTATTCAAGAAGTTTTGAGAACGGTTTATATTCACTTTTGTATAAACTTTTGTGAGAATTCCAGAATAGTTTATATCATATTGTTACGGCCAGAGGAAGCAAAGGATTAGCGGCTTAAATCCGTCGGCGGGAGAAGTTAAAATAGGATTAGGACCGTTCTAGATCGTCTCCTTTTGTCGGAAAAGGATTAAGAAGATTCCAGAATTTTCTGGCCCCTCCGTGTTCTAGAATGTTCGGCCTTGCCTACTTAAATACTTCCCTCACCTCGAGGCAGTCAGTCTTAGCCTGAGAGTAGACCACGCAAGATCTGTGATAAGTGAGTGTCAGTGTGATAAACTAGTCAGTGTTGAACCGGCCCGTGTAATAAGTGTATCAGTGAACTGTAACAGTCTCGCGAGTGTAATAAACTGTTTCTGTTTGTTACTGTGTGTCAGCTTGTGATACTTGGAGAATCTTACGGTCGGTGGACTAGTGAACTGTAAGTGTTAATTATTAGTTATAAATTGTAGTGTAATTTTATAAAATTCATAGAAACTATTGTAACTAGTTAAGCTATCTAGAATTAGAAATATCTTATATATTATTATAAATTATTATAAATTATATTTATTTATTAAATTATATTATTATTATTGTAATAATTAAATAGGCCTAGGTTATAATAAATAATTAGAATATTGTCATTATAAATTTATCTTAGTCAAATAATTTAATTTTTACTAGTTTAATTGTATTCTTTTAATCACTTTTGTTAATAAATATTAGTATCTTTAATTAAGGAATTGTTTAATTCATTTTAATACCCAGTAGCCCGTAACAATATCTTTAATTTGGTCCTCCGTTTTAGTGGATAGAATATTTTCGACGGGGAGAATATTGCTGTAGTATAAAGCACTTACTATTTCTGCCAGTTAGAGGAGATGTGACCAGACTACCGAACAAGAAGAACACTTTCCCCGGCTTCCAGGATGACCCTACACCATGGGCAATGACCCCACTGCACAAGACAATGGAAGGTCTTTTGTTCCAGGAATAATTGAGTCCGTCTCGGTTCACCTGTAATCGTTGAAGAACCAGCTTATGATGGATGTTCACTTTGACCTTCAACTGTCACTCAACAAAACATCGACCATTGTCTCTTGAGGATTCATCGGGATAACAGTTTGTAAGTTGACTCATCATGTCGGCCCAGGATCAGTGGAAATGCTATTTCAATTCAATTGTGTAGCTTTGAACAGAGGGAATTGAGATGGAAATCATTCAGTAACTAAGCCAGTCTCAATATAGCTAGTCAGAGTAGGCAAAGAGGGCAATAATTAAAAGATTTTTTTATTTTAATTTTGGTAATACATAATTATATCAACAACGAACACCACAATAACAGACTTTCCACGAAATTGAATAGTAGTGGTATTGATAGACGTGCAGTGTCATCTTAGTCAACTTCTTCTCCCAATCCCTTCAAAAATCACAATCTTCAATCACGCGATTTCAAATTCTGATTAATGCTACAAATATCAAATACACATAATGATTTTGCATATCTTTGTAGCTGAAACCTATTTCGTTTAAAGTAATTGCAGGTTTGGTAATACGATTTAAAAGTAGGCCTGTTTGAACAAAAAAGGAGCGAAAATAAGAAAATAATAATTAAACATTAGCAATGCGATAAATTGGCTGGATTGACTGGAAACATTGTACAATTGAATTGTACGTTGGAAAAATTATTGCGCTGCGTTAAATTCTTTAAAAAAATAAGGAATGGCGTGCCAGTAGAGAAAAAAAAAATTGGAATTATAAAATATGGATAAAAAATGTTTATTGGACTATTTTTATTGTAAATTTGTGAATATTTTGTTAATATTAGTTTAATATTTTTACATTTATATTGTTTGTTGAAAGAACATGAATAAAAAAAACCCATTAGTTGTTAATGGTTTACAATAGTAAGCATTAATTGTCTACGTGTTCAGAAACAATAAATAATTAAAATTAAAACTTCTGTCCGTCCCGTTTGTTAATCAGTGCCAATGTATGTTTCACGGCTGTGCTGATCCGGCTGTGATGAAATTTGATATGGATAATTTCAAGCCTGGGGAAGGACATAGGCTACTTTTATCAACACACCGCACAGGCGAAGTTTATATAAAACTGTAACCTGATTGGCTAACACACCAAGCGGTCAACGCACAGCAGAAACAACTGAACTTAGCGTCTTGAAATTCGCAGATAGGTTCTTTGTATAGTTTAAATGAGCACTAAGGAAGGAATTTGAACCGCCTTTGTATATTAGGGGTTCAAAGATTGTATGGAATACATCAGTTTTGAAATTAGACATCTGAAATTTCGGATGTACGAGTAACTTATAGTTAAACAAATTAAATTATTTATTTAAAATGGTATTTTTCAAAACTTTATGAGGCAGACCAAATTCCACGCGAGCGAACTCGTGGGCAAAAGCTAGTATACATATACCAATTGAGCATCTGTGTGAATTAGTGAAACGAATCATTTTCAAATTATTCGAAAATTAACCGTTTTATTTAAAAGCATAAGCAGGAAAAATGGACTAACTCCAATGTACTTTTATACATATATTTCTGTAAATATTGCTAATCCTTGTTCGTTTTAGATGATTTTTTGCATAATTTATAACCCTTTCAAATGAGCACCTACGATTTTCCAGATTTCGCATTATTAAAAAAACTTTATTTTTGTTTAGGAAATATATGTTTTTAACAACTTAGAAAACGAACTTGCATAAACCCACCCTAATTGCATATCAAGAAAATGAAGCTGGTTATGAGACCCTAAACCAAAAAAAAAATAATTAAGGAAAAACGGTTTCATTCCTGTCGAAGCTTAACCAAAACAATTTCAATGCCAAATAATACAACAAACTTGACAGGAAACAAAAAAAATAAAATAAAATATACAGCTTGAATTATATCTAGCACAAGATAAGAAGAAAAGAATTACGGAAATCATATAATGCAACTAACCTCCGATTTCAAAACGCTTCTACCCTGCCTTTCTCCGCTTTACTGAACAATTGTTAGGCAACCAATGCTTCACCAATTGTGAAATTACTATTGATTTATTTATGGTTATAATAATAAACTACTTCATTTTTTCTAAACATAGGACAAGAACTTATTTTAAGCTTGTACTATTAATATTGTATAAAAAAATATATAAAATTTCATCTAGATTTATCAGTGTTGTACATTGGACCAAGATCATGAGTTCGTAGCCCGGCAGTTTGCCCTAGGGCTGTTATAGAAAGAGTAAAAACATCTTTAGTTAAGACGTCCTTCTGGAAGGACGTAAAATGAGGAGCCTTTGCTGCCTCAGGTTTAACTCTTTAAAGATCCCTATCCTAAGTATATCTGGATAAGCAAAATTTAGAACTTCCACAGTAAAATCGTCCGATTAGCCAAACCAGCATAGAGTGACGTTAAATGAATAAACGACACTGGAAAATTGATTGAGCCCGTAGGCAGATATTATTTCAGAGTGGAGCTAAAAAATCATTAATTGAAGCAACGCAATTCATATTCGTTAATAAGCGTAAACCCGCTGTGTCCATTATTGGCAATTTGTATAAGCACTTTTATAAGTATATAATTAGTAACTAAAGAGATAGGGCTTTCTATAAATACATTCTTATCAGCTCAAAAACAAGTTTAATCGCAGCTTTTAATATATGTATCGCACTATCTTCTTTTCATAAATAATTTTCGCTTAGTAATAAAGTTTGCTTCTGAAATTTGGTAATTATCATACTGGACCATTTTCAAAATATTCTAAGTCGCATGATCCAAAATACAATTAAAAGTACGTTAAGAATATCAATGAAAAATACGTTCGCGAACGCTAAAGGAAAAGTAGTGAGAAATCAACCTTTACAATCTCTGAAAATTTGTTTCTCTTAATTAGCAATATATTTATAGTCCATAAATAAAAACATGCATACATTCATCTCAATATAATCACTAACTTTATCAGAAATAATATGATTATAAAAAAAACGTGATTACCTCAAAACTTAAAATTTTCAACATAACATCTTCATTCACTCACTCTTTAACAATTATATGATTTTCTCAACCAAGGTTGATTTTCCTCCTGACTAATGAATGATAATATTTTTTTTTGTTATTTCTTTTTCCTTTTGGATTCCTAACTTCTGTTTGTGGTAGTGGTGAAAATATTTCCTCGAATTGTTTTCAGCCAACTACTCCTTTAATGAAAATATTAATAAACGTTTATCATACATAAAAAAACCTATATCACTACAACCCATGCAGCGTCTTAAGTTCAGTATATGGTAGAGACTGTACTCTTTCTAGGGCAATGGTTATACAGGAAATGATTAGACAGGTATCAGACTTAACTGCGACGTTTTTCCTCCCAATTAAGGGCACCCACTTCATAGAGCCTCAGCCACAGGAGTGTCTGTAGAACCCATATCCGTGGTTGTTAACAAACAATTGTTGTTAGTTAACAACCAAGGTTATACCCCAAAACATGATTGGTAAATAACAAGTTTAATATTGTATCTGCCACACATGGACTTGATCATGGGACTTGAAGCATAGCAACTCAGGACACTACACACTGAGCAACACCATAATAATATACAATTAAATATTGGGTTGTCAGACATGAAATGACCGTTTTTAGAACAAGGAAGAAAATAAAAATTTGAGATCAAATCTAACATATTTTTTATTCAAAGTATTAACCATCATTTTCGATACACTTCTAACAACGGCTTAACAAGTTTTCTATCCCAGATTTGAAAAACGTTCAATCACCTGATGAAAGGAATTCAGAAAATGCATTTTTAATGTCTAAATGATTGGTTATAAATATTATAACGAGGTTATAACGATTTTTCTCGCAGAAAGTTGTCCAAACTCCGAAAAAAGTGGTAGTCTGTAGGGGATAGATCAGGGGAATATGGGGGGTGTGGTAAGACTTCATAGCCCAACTCCTTTAATTTATTCACTGTCTGTATTGGAACTTTAGGTCGGGTGTTATCATGAAGGAGAATATGTCCTTTCCTATATACCAGTACCGGCTGTTGCTTGATCAAATTTTGATGCAGTTGGTCAATTTCTTGGCAGTATGATGTTGAATCAATTGTTTTTCCCTTTAGTAGAAAAGAAAAACGAATGACCCCGGCCATAGACCACCATTAATAATATTAAGTAACCATTAACTTTTTCGGATGGAGATTCTGTTTTGGCGTGTGCCCAGGGGGCTAATCGACATCTAACCATTGACCAGATCGGCATCTAACCATTGACCAGATCGGCATCTAACCATTGACCAGATCGGCATCTAACCATTGACCAGATCGGCATCTAACCATTGACCAGATCGGCATCTAACCATTGACCAGATCGGCATCTAACCATTGACCAGATCGGCATCTAACCATTGACCAGATCGGCGACGATTGTCATACATGATCCACTTTTCGTCACAAGTTATTAAGCGGCCAAGAAATGGTTCGTTTCGTAGAGCTCGTGTGGGATCAAGGAATCGAGGTTTTTTGCCTTTCCGATCAGTTTTAAATGCCTGGAAACTGTCTTCTGACTTTTGCCTAGCTCTGACTGTTTTATTGTGGTCTTCTTCCACAGCATTCTTAAGATCTTCGTTCTCTATTGGTGTATGAGGCCGTCCACGGGGCAGATTTTCTGATGTCGTATCACCTGAGGAAAATTTTGTAAACCAACGACAGATGGTTCTTTCATTAGCACTTCCTTCAACAAACGCATGATTAATATTTCTTGCTGCCAGGGCAGCGGAATGGTCGAGTTTGTACTCATAAAAAAAAATCGTTCGGATATCGCGTGTTTCCATGGCCACGGTAAAATTATACAAAAATCTGTATGCCTACTTGGAAAAAAAACAAACACAGTTTGCAAATAGAGGTTAACAAGTGCTTATTATGGATAGTAAATATTTTCTAGGAATCAATAGGCAACGCTTTAATACTCTATACTCTATAAAGATTAAGATTTAAAAAATCGGACATTTCATGTATAATAACGTCCAATATAATAACGTATTCTTATAAAAAATATCATTTATAATTGTATTGGTGAAAGTAAATTTTTATTGCAGGCGATAGGTCATTTAATTAGCAAATTATATTTTACTAGTTATTTTCGAGCTTTTTGTTCAATATAAGATATGCAGTAATAATCAGTTGCTTAACAGCTTACACAAGAACTGTTATTTTTGAGAGTTATAAGTTCATTTTTTAAACATTGAAAGATGTCCATTTGCAATTCAATTAAAACTAATTGTTTTAAAATTTGGACTAATGGGCAAATATTTTTACCCAATAAATTTTTATAATGAAATATTAATCATTAAAATCATTTAAAAGAGTAAACAATTTTTTAAGATCCAATTGGAGTTACCACTTTAAAAAATAACAGCCCATATTATTTGTATCAAGTTTTAAAAATACACAAGTACATCATGGATTTCAAGACAGATGAATGTCTCATGTGCTGTACAATGTACAATGTGCTTTAATTTTGGATTGAAATTATTTCTATATAAATATATATAATTATTACAGAGAATATTAATAATAAAAACAATAATTAAATATTACCTATTCTTGAAATGTAATGAAAACATTAATTTCTGAGAAATAATTTTTATTCTTCAATATGTAGGTCTATAAAAGAAAAGATCTGTTACATAACTTCCAAAATGTGGTATACATCTATTTATGATGTAAGGAAACAGTGCATGACATGTAGAAAGGAATGTTGGTTAGAAAGTAGTCTTTGGGGTCAGTATAGCTCAAGGCTAATATTATCCCAGAAATGTAACATCGCTATTAAAAATAAAAGCATGATATTAAAAGATAAAGTTTAACTCAATAAAACTTCATATAAACAAAAGGAATATAGTATAGCCATCATTTATTTTTAATTTGAAAATATATAGTTTAAGCTGTTTACACTAAGAAAAACGTTATTTTATCAACTAATATATACTTTTTCAAAGGAATTGATGTGCTTCCTAGGAAGCATAGTATCCCTATGGGATTTCTAGATAAACAGGTATCTTATATAAGATCTACATAGACCATGGTGAGGAAGCATTTCCTACCTTTGTTTCTTTCAGTAAATAAATCTAACAAATAATGGTGAACACAGATAATTTCAGTAATAATAATTTTTTACCAGATATTTTCTCAAATATAAGAAATTTTTTAAATTCAGGACACAGCAGGCTGGAAATCTTTTTTTTAGAACTGAAAATTCTTGAGTATTTGTAAAAAAAAAAAAACCTTATTTCAAAATGTTAACATCTGATTTTCTTTATTGCCTCTCACAGTAGAATATGTAAAGAGACTTAGGTAGAAATATTTCCTATTTTATTTTAAGAGTTAAATGAAAGATCTTCAAGCCGTCTGATTATGTAGCATGCACTTTCCGTGAGTTTGAATACAAATTAATAACAGAGGATGGCTGGAAATAAGGAAAGAAAAAAAAAGTTGCAAGATTATGAGACTTTTGTTGTTAATTGCAGGCAGAGACTTCCAAGGGTAAATTTATTACTCTAAGAAGGATGGACCAGTCAGTTTCACTATGTAGGATGTATTCCACTTTACCAGTTGCTTAAAATCTCATTTTAAAATTAAACTTTTTGAACAAGTGAGGCCTTTCTCAGATCTGTTGTAGTTTAATAAAGCATAATATCCATGGAACACGTCCTCATCTAATAATCAATATATATTTTAAAAATTAAAATCTTAAGCAATTTACGCAATTTTAGATAGTTTCAACTAATACTCTCATTCTCTGAATAATTTCAATTATATTTTTAACTTGGATTAAATTATAATTTATGATATTCCTAAAAGTGGGTGAAGCAGAATGAGTTTAAAGTACTCAGCAACATATGACAACACCAATAAATATATAAATAGTTGTGACATGAAAAAAATATATGTAACTGCAATGAAACATTTTGCCAACAAATAATTAACTCCCCCCCCCCCCCTAAGATATAGAAGCAATGAATCACTTTCAATTTCAGTTGTTTTCATTAACAGATTCTAAGTACTATCAATAAATTTGTTTATTGTTTAAAAATAGCTTAGTATTAATAGTCTTGGTTAGGCTAATTCAATAATATATCTTAAAATTCATTTTCAAAATAATTTAATTAGCAAGGAAAAAAAAAATACAAAATGGATTCGAACAAATTATAATTGTCACATAAAAATTGATAATTTTACAGAGCATCAATATTGCTTAGCAAGTTGTAGGTTCAATAGTCTCTCCTCCTCGTATTTGTCCCCAGCCGATCAACCTGAAAACAAAAATAGAACTAATTGGCAAAATATAGTAAATTAAGGGTTAAACAGAACATGAAAGCCAGGGTTATTTTATAGTTAATAATAGAAGAGAACTTATCTACTACAATTTTTAGATATTAATTTTCAAAATTGTATGCAAAAAATAGATGCATTTTTAATACCAAAACTTGTTGTTAAAATAGCACCGTCAGCGTAACAAATGTGACAATGTTCATTATAACACTATGGCTTTTCCACAAACATGTTCTAGATAACCAACATAATAAGTCAAAACATGTGTTAAGCAATAAATTTATTAAATGGTGCATTCTTCATAAATTAAAAAATGGATTTCATAAATATTTCTAAGAAAACCTTACAGATTGTAAACCAAAATAATTAGTTTAACCAGTGCTACGTTGCAGTTTCATGAGCGTTTCTGAAGATACAAATAATTCTTTTAGAAACGGTACAGGCAATAAAAAAAAAAAAAAATCCAGATTCAGTTAGTATATAATCCAAGAATTAATTATTCTTGTACACACTTGGTCTCTGTGGTACCTTTCATCTCAAAGCTTACTTTATATAAATGTTATTATTTTTCTATTTAATATTTATAAAAATCCAGCTTCCATTGGCGTTTAATGCCAGTGACGCAGCTGGAAAAGGGGGCTGGGGCTTCCCGGACTCCTGCTTTGCCCTCATTCTTGGGGAAGAAGCTCAGTTCGGGGACCACAGGCAAATTGTAAATAGGGTATGAATGTGTACATTTTATTTATTTATTATTATTACTATATATTTATATTTTTTTTTTTACTTTATTTTATGATCATTTTCGCATTCATTTCTTTTTGGTACAACAAGTATATATTTATTTTGTTTATATTATTGTTTTGTTATGGAAGGACTAGAGGTACATAGCACCATTATTTATTGCCCACAAGTGGCAGATTGTAATATTTCAAGTGTTAAAAAATAAAATTATAAAATCAAGTTCGAACTAATCATAACATAATTTTATAATGCACATAAATATATTCCTAAATGGATTTTTAACATAATATGTAAACTGATCTAAAATGTTTTGCGAACTATACAGATTTGATTTTTACAAATTTAATAAGTAATAAATCTTGATTAGGTAAAAGAGTCACTTCCTTGATAAAAATAAGTCTTTAAGTCTTGAAAAGTAACACCTCAAAGAGACTTTAATAAATCAACATAAAATTTGACAACCTTAATGAGAATGACAAGTAGAAGAAAAATTGATTGACTGCAATCCCTGACCATTTTCAACATTTCTCAATATAAATCTAGTCAACCATTTCCACATCATTATAATATTTATAATGCATGTTATCTATTGCGAAATAATGGTTTTAATACATAATTCTGACCAATCTATTTTTCCATTGCATGCAGATTTATAACCCAGTATAAGTCTACATTGATATTTTCAAAAACTTTTAAGTAAAAAAAAACAAGAATAAAATAATGACCCTCAGATCTCATAATCTCATTGCACACTGGGCGGCCCTGTCTCAGATCAACCCATATTATATCAGAGTAATGTGGTGTTCAATATAATTAATGTAGTGAAATAAAAATGTGTTAGCTTTGCTTAGAATAACAATGTAGGGCCGATTAACTGAGCAGTCCCCCTATGCTGATTGGTTCTCGTCATGGGGTCTTTATTCCAGCATTTTAATTGGAATTTCAATTTAATGCCACTTTTTCTCCTTAATGATATGGTGTAATACATTTATCAGTTAAACTAATTTTTTTATTCCACCTTATGTGTCAAGTAAAACATTAAACAGTCATCACCAAAAACTTCTTTTTAGATAATAGAGAGAAAATATGACAATAAAACCATTTTAAATAATAAGACTTATTAATAAATAAGTCTAATGATTTATATCTGCCTAATGATTATTTTGAGAAGTGTTTGAGAGAATACGACCGGTCGTTTGAGACTCGACCCAAGTTTACGGAGAAAGTCATGCCAAGCATGAGTATGTAGGAAAGCTAGGGGAATGGACACTGCAAACCGTATGATATTAAACAGGCCTATGAAAAAGCAGGGGCGAGTTTACAGATACAAATTGAATACAATACAATCCAAGGGAGAAATAATTTTGGAAATAAGAAGTAAGGGTTTGTCTCGTTTTACAAAGTGCACTGTAAAATGATATATTACAAGGTGATAGTATTTGAGAGGGTGAGAAGCCAAAGGGAACATGTGGAATTCAACAATTTTGTAAAAACATCTGTTATTCTAAGTCAAAATATTTATATAAAACTTAAAAATATTTAAGGTTGCACATACTTATATCGAGTAAAATTGATATAAAAAAACATATTACATGCATTAAGTATCCATTACCTCACTTCATTCTATCTTTGAAAATGGTTCCTAAAAATATCTGTACCCCTACGACCCGTGAATGGGTCTGGGGTTCAGTACACAGTTTCATGAACAACTATTCTGCAGGGAGGTGATTTGTCCTAGATCACGCTCAACCACCAGATCCCCCCGCTTATTTTGGGTATCCTATTTTTATAGCATATTACAGAGGCTGGGTGAGCCCCAGGAGGATCATAGATCCTATAGGATCCATCTACGGCCCCAAAGAGACTAAATAAAAGTCTTTCCTCCAGCGGAATTTGAACCAGCGCTTTAGGCATGACAACTTAGAGCTCTACCACTGAACCACTCCGCTCCCGAAAACGGTTCCTTTGCTTAAATTAATTTTTTTCATACCACTAACAATTTTCATTGTAATATAAATTAACTTCAATAGACAAAAGGAATTCTAGAAAATATTAACAAAAGAGGTTGTAAAATCCAACTAAAAACATCTGGCTGGCATTCTTTATTACCTATTCACAGCATAATGCATTGAAATACAATAAAATAATGACCCTCAGATCTCATAATCTCATTGCACACTGGGCGGCCCTGTCTCAGATCAACCCATATAATATCAGAGTAATGTGTGTTCAATGTATTTAATGTGTTACCTGTGTTTAGAATAACAATGTAGGGCCGATTAACTGAGCAGTCCCCCTATGCTGATTGGTTCTCGTCACAGGGCCAATCAATAGTACTTAATTATGAAATGTCCTCATAGAATAGCATTTATAGAGTTCTGCTAGAATCTAACAAATCAATCTCCTTAATATACATATAGTGCTTATGAGGTTTTGAATGGAGTCTGCCTTGCTTCTTTATGATAAGAATATAGATGCTTAAAAAAATATCTACTTAATTACGGTAAATAGTATCCTAGTTATATAATACCCTCAGATCTCATAATCTCATTGCACACTGGGCGGCCCTGTCTCAGATCAACCCATATCATATCAGAGTAATGTGTGTTCAATATAATTAATGAAGTGAAATAAAAATGTGTTAGCTTTGTTTAGAATAACAATGTAGGGCCGATTAACTGAGCAGTCCCCCTAGGCTGATTGGTTCTCGTCACAGGGTCAACCAATTTGAATAAATAAGATTAAATCATTGTTAAAACATGAACATTTTTAACGATTCACCTTATTCTTTTATTGTTTTCTTTCAAATAACACAGCTAGTCTTTAAAACAATGAGGCTGAACAATACAATTATTGTATTGTTTGAACTTATTAAAAAGTGAACTTGATTTCACAGACATGAATGAAGCTGTCGTGACAAGTACGATTCCTCTTAGTTGTATTTTAAAATATAAGACATGACAAATTACAAAAAGAGCTTCCATACAATCATGACTAGAGCAACCTTACTAATATTATAGATGTGAAAGTTTGTATTTTTGTCTCTCTTTCACGCAAAAACTACTGAACGGATTTGGATGAAACTTTACAATAATATAGGTTTTACATCAGAATAACACATAGGCTATAGCAAGTGCGGATTTCCCCCGAACACGGGCACGTGCCCCCCCCCCCCCGACAGTTTTTTAGGTACTGTGGAGAATCCATTATAGTACATAATTAAAGGCAAACCACATGATTAATAGTGGTTAAAATAACAAAAAAGAACATGAGTTAAAACTATTGTTTTGATATCCTACTAATATTATCAATGCGAATGTCTGTTACTCATTCACGCAAAAACTACTGATCGGATTTGGATGTAACTTATTGAGTAAAATAGGTGATACATAACAGGCTACAGCAAGGGCAGATTTATGTGGAGGCACGGGGACATGTGCTCCCCCCGTTATAGTACATAATTAAAGGCAAATCAGGATTTCAGGAGGCAAATCATCATTTTGAAATTTATAGATAGGTTCTTTGTATAGTTTAAGAAAGAAATTCGGATAATTCCACCCCAAGGGTTTCCCCTTTAATATAATAGGGGTTCAAAGGTTGTATAGAATCCTTCAGTTTCTAAGTTAGACATCTGAAATTTTGGATGCACGAGTAACTTATATTTTAAAAAATAATTAAATTATTTATTTAAAATGATCTTTCACGAAACTTTAAACTTTATGAGGCAGACCAAATTCCACACGAGCGAAGCCGCAGCCATAAGCTAGTATTCCATAATTAAAAGAAGGGTCGCTTATCCCTGTAATCATAGGAACTTTGATCAATCAAAGTTAAAAATAAAATAACAACTTACCTCCAATGTTTTTCGACTCTCCGACTGAGTGCTATTTTCTCTCCAATCTCTGTACATACGGGATTAGTCAAACTGATCTTGGCTAAATCAGCCCTAGATGCTGTAACTCGACCTCCTGTCGAAAGTGATCCAATATTGACTAGCAATACTTCACTCCTTGTCAGTTTTTGGACCTGGAGTTAAAAAATTTAAATAAATTAATAAGAAAAGTTTTGAATTGATTAAGTTTTCAACTTCCCCCAAACATTATTAATTAATAAAAAACAATTTAGGAGTCAGGTAAAATGTGCTCCTTAGATCCCAAACAGTTCACATTCCTAATAGGCATTCTAGGCTTCCTTCTGATAACTCAGGGATTATAACTGTAACCAACTTTTTGCCAATCTACATTAATGATCTTCCTGAGTACATTCACCACTCACAATATAACTTATACAGGGATGGACAGGAAAAAAAAAAAAAAAAGGAAAAAGAAAACCAAGCCTGAACTAGGGCCATCCTCATTGGTTTTTAGGTTCTACCTAATACCACCCTATACTTAATAGTATTCCCACTGTATACTTCCATACCCCTGTTAGAAATCATAGAGTAGGTTTTAGACCAATACTTGTTCTGATCAATAGAAAAGAAATTGCTGAACAGTTCCTAAGGTTTTGCGATTCTGTACTGTTTAAAATCTATCACCTCCACCACTTCGATTAACGTTGTTAGCGGATCTGATGTACAAGAGATAAGACAGCAGACAATTGAATTGTTTAATGAAATTAATCTTTAAGATCTTTAAGGGTTCCCATGTATTAATGTGTAATGCTAAGTTGAGATAGATCAACAATTTTGCAACAGCAATACTTAACCCTAAAGGCCACAAGGGATTCTGGGAGACCTACTCAGGATTTTTCATTGTGGAGTATTGGCAACAGATAGAAAAATGTAGAAAAAATCAAATATTTAAAAAAAAAAATAACTGAAAAATGTGAATATTTTAACGCAGGGACCTGCGTGTGGCTTAGCGAGTCACATACCAGGGTGTGGCCGTGAGGGTTAAGCACCTACCTTTTTCTATCCTATCAAGCTAAAGAGCCTCCATGCATCCTAAATTTAATCACTCCTTATTCCTATATTTATTCTATTAACTTATTATAAACGAACTTAGCTCTTAAAGTTGTACATCTTTTTCATAGAACATTTTTTCTAAAATTAAATCTACTAAGGAAAATAATGAAGCTGATTTTATTAAATACTTCTGAGCAATCTATTTTTCCATCACAAGCAATTTGTAAAAGAGGTTAACCCAACCTAGTTTAGATTTAAATTTATACTATTACAAGATTTAAAGTAAAAAAACAAAACAAGAATAAAATAATGACCCTCAGATCTCATAATCTCATTGCACACTGGGCGGCGCTGTCTCAGATCAACCCGTATCATATCAGACTAATGTGTGTTCAATATAATTAATGTAGTGAAATAAAAATGTGTTAGCTTTGTTTAGAATAACAATGTAGGGCCGATAAACTGAGCAGTCCCCCTATGCTGATTGGTTCTCGTCACAGGGCCAATCAATAGTACTTCATTATGAAATGTCCTCATAGAATAGCATTTATAGAGTTCTGCTAGAATCTAACTAATCAATCTCCTTAACATACATTTAGTGCTTATAAGGTTTTGAATGGAGTCTGCCTTGCTTCTTTATGATAAGAATATAGATGCTTAAAAAAAAATATCTACTTAATTATGGTAAATAGTATCCTTGTTATATAATACCCTCAGATCTCATAATCTCATTGCACACTGGGCGGCCCTGTCTCAGATCAACCCATATCATATCAGACTAATGTGTGTTCAATATAATTAATATAGTGAAATAAAAATGTGTTAGCTTTGTTTAGAATAACAATGTAGGGCCGATTAACTGAGCAGTCCCCCTATGCTGATTGGTTCTCGTCACAGGGCCAATAAAGGGTAGTGTTAAATAGTACTCCATAATGAGCTTCCCTGATAAAATATCATTTATGGAGTTCTGCTAGAATCTAACTAATCAACATCTTTAACATACATTTAGTGCTTGTAAGGTCTTGAATAGAGTCTGATTTGCTTCTTTATGATAAGAATATAGATTCTTAAAAAAAAAAAAAAATCTACTTCACTACGGTCAACAGTATCCTTGTATAATACCCTGAGATCTCATAATCCCATTGCACACTGGGCGACACTGCCTCAGATCAACATATATATCAGAGTAATGTGTGTTCAATGTATTTAATGTGGTGTAATGTTTAACGTGTTATGCTAAGTACTGATGCGGGCGGCACTATGACTTTTATGGTCCAAGATGGTGGAGAAGGAAGGAGAGGGGGAGAGAAGAAAGGAAGAGGAAAGTATTCGGGAGACGAGGCCTGAGAGAAGAAGGACAGATACCCCGAGAGAGAAGAGCGGCCGAACGAAGCGGGCGGAGATGTCAAGGCAGAAGACCGATTGTAACCCAATCTACCTCTGTCCACAGATAAGTTTAATTAATTTCCTGTAATGTATTTTATGGCAATCCTTTTTATATATATTAAAATCTGAATCATTAACCTTGTTGAAATTAAATAAATAAACGATCCTTATTGTAATTCCTTTGGTGCTTACATACCCCAGATACTACACTATTTATTTATAAATAATATATTGAAGGTATAATAGATAAGTAAATTGGTAAACACAAGAATAGACCTTTGGAAAGGAACCCAATTAAGATAAAGGCATATAAATAATAATTTGAGTACTCATCCTAAATGAGACTCGGGCATCCCAAATATCAATATATATATATATATATATATATATATATTCAAAATATATTTAAGAGTAGAAACATAGCATATTAATGGCATCCAGCTTGCGGGGAACTAACTATCCAAATTTACTCATTAGAATTTGTTTAATTAAGTATGTTTATTAACTTTATGTTCTCAGTAATTTTAAAATCATTTTTGGCTAATGATTCAGATTACTAGAATGAATTTTTTGTTTCTTAATTTTTTCTAGTGACATAATTATAGTTGATTATTCTTATTATTTTATTTCCGCGTGGGGTGATTCGAACTTTTAAATTCAAAATGGAGTCTAGTTTATTGAATTTGTTAAAAAAAAATGAGGGAAGACAATAAAAAAGAATTAAAAGAATTTAGGGAAAACATCGAAAAAAAAAAATGGATAATATGGTGAAAGAAATAGATGTAAGCTAAAAAATCCTTAGTTACGCCGTCCTTCGGAAGGGACGTTAAACGGGGGTCCCGAGCCTGTAAGATGTCAGGTACTCATTTAAAATCCCTATCATAATTAAACCTGGATAGGCAAAATTTAGAGCTCCCACTGTAGCATCGTCCGATTAGCCATAGCAGCATAAAGTGACGTTAAATGAACAAACAAACAATAGATGAAAGCACCAAAGGAATTACAATAAGGATCGTTTATTTATTTAATTTCAACAAGGTTAATGATTCAGATTTTAATATATATAAAAAGGATAGCCATAAAATACATTACAGGGAATAAATTAAACTTATCTGTGGACAGGGGTAGATTGGGTTACAGGTCGCTCTTCTTCCTTGACATCTCCGCCCGCTTCGTTCGGCCGCTCTTCTCTCTCGGGGTATCCGTCCTTCTTCTCTCCGGCCTTGTCTCCCAAACACCTTCCTGCTCCACCTTCGTCTCAGGAGTACCTCCTTCCTTCTCTGTGTCTATCTCTAGAGTGTTTTCTCCAGCCTCGTTTTTCAAGAGTTTTCTTCTCTCCCCCTCTCCTTCCTTCTCCACAATCTTGGACCATAAAAGTCCATAAGGGACCCAAAAGGTCTGTTCATGGTCCCAAACATATTCCCTTTCATGTGTCCCGACATGACACATTTTCCCCGCTCAGCATCCCTTTCATAGTGCCGCCCGCATCAGTACATAGCAGTTAGCTGTGTTTAGAATAACAATATAGGTACGATTAACTGAGCAGTTCCCCTAGGCTGATAGGTTTATCGTCAAAGGGCCAATTCAAAGTTTTAAAAAAAAACACTAATAAAACTACATACATATTAAAAAAGTACCAATTAAAAATAAAATAGTGAGATTAAATTTAAGTTATTGTGACTCACAACTATTTTAACTTCTAAATGTAAATTTAACAAGACATTTTTAAAAAAAAATTCCTTTTTAAAAAGATTTCCTTTCAAATTTGGTGGTCCGCACTACTAAAAAGGTTGGGAAACGCTGCTCTAGGTAAAGTTTTATGTATATACCTGTTTCAAATAAAGTTATAGGTTATAATTTATTCATATTTACATGAAAAACCGAAAAAGTGTATAAGCGCACATACTTCCCACCAACTGCTTTCGCCGGATACATTTATGTGTTCATAGCACTTTAAAGTTTAAAATAGAGATACAATGAAAATTACACCCATTATAAAAATTATATGATATACAAAATAATCAACTGATGTACCAAGATTCTTTGTATCTGTAAAAAAGGCCTTCAGATCTCATAATCTCATTGCACACAGGGCGGCCCTGTCTCAGATCAGAGTAATGTTGTGTTCAATGTATTTAATTGTGTTTAGAAACACAAAGTAGGGTCGATTAACTGAGCAGTCCCAAATAAGTTCTCGTTAGAGGGCCAGTCAAGGGTGGAAGTATTTCATTCATAACAGAATGTTATAAAAGCATTTTGGTGGCGTTTTAAAGTAAATTAATAGTATTCTAAAATTTAACATTTTTAGTTTTCATTATAAACGAACATAATTAGAATAAAGAAAAAATTTTCAAACCTTGAGTGAAACCTCTTAACAACAGATATTAATGGAGACACGTTAACATTCATACATAGAACTATTAAATATTGTTTTCATAATTTTACATATTTTATGTTCAATTAATTAAGAGAGGTTAATTAAATTCTCGGTGATAAATAAGAATTGTCTAGTTGCCTTTGACACTACAGTGTTGGGGTGCTGTATCTTGGACTCAAAACTTTAGAATGAGCTTCTTTCATTTTTTTAAAATATCTTTAATTTTATAACATTTATTTATTTATTACATTCAAGCTGATGATGTTTGTTTGTACATAAAACATTTTCATATTCAATTATTTTTGAGACTTGAAGCTTCTTATTTAGAATATTTCCACACATATCCTAACATTCATCATTAGTATTAAAACAGGTGGACCTGTCTAATTTCATAACATTAAAAGATATACACCATACTAAGCATTAATAGGTTTATACTGATTTCAAATTTTAAGTTATTAATCTTTAAGATGTTAGCTAAGCAGTAATTTTTTTAAATAATCTATGCGAATATAAATCAACCTGGTTGATTCGGGTTAAATAAACTCACCTTAGCTCCCTTTTTGTCACCTTCCATTCTCACACCCAGCAACCTCTTCAGAAGGTAATAAGATATTTCTAGTTCGATAAAGATTTTTGGAAGAGCCCCAACGGCACCCAATACCTGACCGACAAGACGATCTGCACGGCAAAGGGTTGGGTCTATTTTGGTACCAACACCTATGTAAAAATATAAAATATATGTAATTATATAAACTTAAACGTGGGATTAAGTGGAAAGTATGTAGATTAATATTATAAAACAAATTCATATGATAACTATAATGCATAATTGATAAAAAAAGGAAAAATAATTAAAAAGATCAAACCTATTAATCCACCAGGTACAGCGAATGAAAGCTCATTCTGTTCTGCACATAAAGACACGATTCTTGAAAATATAGGTTTACAAGTCAATCTTCCTTCACTGTCTTTGGAGACAAGACCAGGTCGGACTTCTATCTCCATTCCAATCTAGATAACAAACATTTCAAAAAATGAGAAATAAAATTTTAATTAATCTTATGACCTTTTTTTTTTTAAAATTTATTTATTGATATTTACAACTGTATTACAATAATACAAGTAAATAGGCTTAGTGATACATAATGGCATGAGAATATCAAGTGGAGAAACTACCCACTGGTAGTACTAAAATCACAAGTTCAACTAAGAAGGTCAAGTGGCCATCTTCTTTTCAGACGCCGCGGAGGATTATCGGGAATTGAAGAGGAAGCGGAAGCTAGGTTTGAAACTTGAGGGTTTGAGTGGTAATGAAGTTTGTTATGGAAGGATAGATAGCTCAAAGCTCTAATCTGTAAGTCCAAAAAGGTCGTCTGATGGTCATGTAGATGAGTCTTTTGTAGTTAATTGGGAGCTTAGAGCGTTTGTCTAGTAAATGCTGAAGTAGCCTGAAACGTCAAGCGGTTTCTTGTCTTTTCAGTCTTGTGTGAGGATTCCAAGTAAGACGCTTGTCTAAGTGGAGTCCCAGGTAGCGAATCTGTTCAACAGGGATAAGTCCAGGTTAATCGTTTGTCAAGATGCAACCCTAAGTATCAGACCTGTTCTACAAGCACCAGTGGGATATCATTAAAGGATACTGAAGGGCAGGAATTCATTGATTTATGACGTAACCTGTGCCACTACAACCCGTGACGGATCTGGGGTTCAGTACATGGTACGACTGTACTGTTTCATGGACCATGGTTGTCCAGGGAGGTGACTTGTCCTAGGTCACACTCAACCGCCAGATTTCCCCCCTTATTTTGGGTACCCTATTTTTATAATATTTTATAGAGGTGTTAGTTCAGGAACTCAACCAAGGAACCAGGAAGTCATTGGTTTACGACGTAATGTAAAAATGATTTGATGCTATTATTGAGAATTTATTTTAATCCTCCAGTTTTGACACCATTCTTCAAGATCAGTGATATGGGATTGGAGGTTTTGGGATGCAATAACTGGATAGGTGTTGACTGATAATACACATGTATGATCAGCATACATGGTAAGGATAGTATTAGGATGAGTTGGGATGTCAGCTGTATAAACTGTATAGAGGATTGGGCCAAGGATACTACCTACAGGAACACCAGCAGATTGGGAAAAGAGGGATGAATAGACATTATTATGGTTTACTTGGAAAGTTCTATTTGTGAGATAGGATTGAAGGATGAAAAAGTGTGTAGGGGGTAGGAATTTAATGAGTTTGTAGAGCAAGCCCGGATGCTAGACTCGGTTAAAAGCCTGTTCCACGTCAAGAAATACGCCCGAACAATATGATCCACGTTCTAATGCAGAGGAGACTACATCCACCATACGATGACATTGCTGAATAATGGAGTGGGATGCTCGGAATCCAAACTGGTGATTTGCATCAAGGATGGGGTACAATCGTTTAAGGATGAGTTTTTCTAGGATTTTACCCATGCAAGGTAAAAGAGAGATAGGACGGTAAGAGGATGGGTATTCTGGGTTTTAGGTTTGAGTATCATTTTTACAATGGATAATTTCCAGGAAAATGTGTGAAGTAGAGTACAGCATTATATATATATATATATATATATATATATATATATATATATATATATATATATATATACCAACCTAAAAAATCTTCTTAATATATATAAATTACGTGTCACGTTGTTTGTCCGCGATGGACTCCTAAACTAATGGACCGATTTTAATGAAATTGGCACAGATGCGTAACATTGTCCAACTTAAAATATAGGCTATATTTTATTTCGATTAACGACCAAAACCATGAAATTTTCAGAGTTATTTCAGTTTTTGGCCTGTATCTCCTAATCGGTGCGTTTTTGGAAAAAATCGTAATAGACCTTTTTTTAAAGAAAATTACTTTCCTAAAATTTGAGCCCAACATTAGCTCTGTAGACCAAATAGAATCTGAGTTCAGTCCTATAATGTATTAAATAACCGGAATCTTATCTATATATATAAAAATGAATGTAAGTGTGTTGGTCCTTTATGCATTTCTAGCTTTTGTCCGCGGCTTCGCTCGCGTGGAATTTGGTCTGCCACATAAAATTTCGTGAAAGATCATTTTAAAAAAAATAATTTACATCCTATCTCATGTCTCCACTTCTCGTAGTTATTCAATTCTCTTTCCCTCGAATCCTACCTATTGGCCAACTTCCCTGAAAAAACGCCCTGATATCCTGGATATATTTGTCACATCCCAGATTTCTCCTTCCCATGTATTAATCAAATCCCTGGATGACCTCTCCTCAGACCACAGTCCAGTTCTGCTCTCATTACACTCAACCTTCATTCCTAAGCCCTCCTCTCCTTCATTGATTACAGGACGAATTAACTGGGAGCAATTTAATAACGATTTGGAAAGCAAACGAGACTTACGGATTCCACTAAAAACTAAACAAGACATTGACAGCGCAATAGAAATACTTACAGCAACAATAACACAAAGTATAAGAGATAACACTACCATAAACAGAAATAATATCACACAACAGACTAACCTGCCACAGCACCTTCGCATCTTGCTAAGCGAAAAACGCAGAGCAAGATCTAAGTGGCATAGGACTCGTTACCCATCAGATAAAACGTATTACACCCAACTGACTAACAAACTGAAAACGGAGATTAGAAACTTCAAAATCCAAAATTTACTTAGTGTGACTGAAAATCTTACGACTACTAACAAATCACTATGGACGACCGCCAAAAAGATCCTTAAATTCAAAGATTTTAATCATCCTCTCCCTACTGAAAATCAAACTTGGTCCAGATCTGATGAAGAAAAATCTCACATATACATGGAAACTATCTATAGTAAAAATGATTCCAAAATCCAAAAAGCCTCCAGAACTCCCATCCTCTTATCGTCCTATCTCCCTCTTACCCATAATGGGCAAGATCCTCGAAAAACTCATTCTAAAACGTATTTATCCCATCCTAGATAGTAACCGCATAATCCCAGACCACCAGTTTGGTTTCCGAACATCCCACTCCACTATCCAGCAATGTCATCGTGTGGTGGATGTTGTCTCCTCTGCATTGGAGCTTAGATTGTACTGCACAGGAGCCTTTCTCGATGTAGAACAGGCTTTTGATCGAGTCTGGCACCCAGGTCTCCTTTACAAAATCCGACAATTCCTTCCTCCTACATACTTTTTAATCATTCGCTCCTTTCTAACTGGCAGAACATTTAAAGTAAGTCATAAAGGTTCCTAACTCATCCCTCTATTCCCAGTCTGCTGGCGTTCCTCAAGGAAGCATCCTCGTCCTATCCTTTACACAGTATATACAGCTGACATTCCAACCCATCCTAACACCTTCATCTCCACGTATGCTGATGACACATGTGTGTTATCAGTTAAAAACGACCCCTATATTGCATCCCAATCCCTTCAATTACACCTATCAAGCCTCGAAGAATGGTGTCGGAATTGGAGAATTAAAATCAATCCCAGCAAGTCCCATCAAATTACCTTTACCCTTCGTCGAAAACCCATGACTTCCTGTCCTACTGTATTCTTTAATAGTACTCCACTTATCCCTGTTGAACAGATTCGCTACCTGGGACTCCACTTAGACAAGCGTCTTACTTGGAATCCTCACACAAGACTGAAAAGACAAGAAACAGCTAGACGTTTCCGACTACTTCAACACATACTAGATAAGCGCTCAAAGCTTCAGATCAATTACAAAAGACTTATTTATGTGACTGTTATAAGGCCTATATGGACTTATGGAATTGAACTATGGGGCTCCACCAAACCATCGAATTCCTCTCGTATCCAATCCTTGCAATCCAAAATCCTTCGCAAAATCCTAAACGCTCCTTATTTTGTCACAAATAAAACCAACCATAATGACCTTAACGTTCCATATGTTACCGATTTAGCCCATTCCAGATACCTATCATTCCACAATAAACTTCAAACCCATCCAAACCCACTAGTTTCCATCCTTGCATCCAATTCCATCCCGGACAATCCTCCTAGGCGTCTGAAGAGAAGATGGCCTCGGGACCTTCTATTATAGAACTTTATTAGAGTGCTGCCAGTGGGTAGTATCTCTACATGTCCTATCATGTATTATTTACTCTTATAGCAATTGTATTAGATGTATGTATTACAGTTGTACAACTCAATAAAATAATAAAAAAAAAAAAAAAAAAAAAAAATTAATTTTTTTTTTAACTATAAGTCAAAATTTCAGATGCGTAACTTCAAAACTATACAATACAATCTTTGAACCCCTATTATATTAAAGGGGAAACCCTTGGGGTGGAATTATCCAAATTAGTTTCTTAAATTATACAAAAAAGCTGTATGCAAATTTCAAGATGCTAAGTTCCTGATTTTCCTTTAGTTATGTAATATAATGGATTCTCAACAAAACGCAAAAAACTGGCTGAGGGGGCACGTGGCCCATTGCTCCCCCATAAACTTTGGGAAGTAGTTCAGTACATTCTAGAGAAGGTTTCTACCAACTTTTTTTTCTAATTTGATGTTATTTTTTATTTAAAAGATGAATTAATTAGGAGTGTCTTCCTGGATGTACTAAATAATTACATGAACCATAATTGGCTCAGTAATTGTGATATTTTGACAGCGAAAAATGCTGATGTTGACGAAATTAACTTTTTAATACTACTGTTGTTACCAGGTGATCTAATGCCCTTTAAATCTATCAATAATGTTGTTGATGAAAACCAAGCTGTAAATTATCCAACTGAATTTTTAAATTCTCTCGATATACCACACAATCTTCGGTTGAATAATGGTTCACCTATTATTCTTCTGCGTAATTTGAATCCACCTAAAATATGCAATGGTACACGTTTGGTCATACAAAATATTACTGGAATTGTTATTGAAGCAGCCATGTTGATTGGAATCTTTAAAGAAGAAATCGTCGTGTTGGAACGTATTTCAATAATACCATCAAAACCCATAATACCATTCAAGACTTCAATTTGATATATGCATG
This sequence comes from Arma custos, assembly GCA_037127475.1. NCBI lineage: Eukaryota > Metazoa > Arthropoda > Insecta > Hemiptera > Pentatomidae > Arma > Arma custos. The sequence goes on along the minus strand of CM073759.1, from coordinate 124,634,545 downwards.
GGTTTTGCTATACCCATCAACAGGTCTCAAGGCCAGACAATGTCTATTTGCGGTTTGGACTTATAATATCCATGTTTCTCCCATGGCAATTATATGTTGCATGCTCACGTATTAGTAAATCAGCTAATATATTTGTATTAGCAACGGACAGATTAACAAAAAATATTGTGCATCGATTAGCCATCAATTAAATTGAAATAAATATTTATAATTTAATATAATATACCCCATTCATTAAACTCATATTTATATTTTATCAGTTATGAGTGTTGTATATTATATATTATTATATAATATAGTTAGATATAAGATAAATAAAATGTAAAATCAAAAATCTATTTAATTCGTGTTTTCATTAATTCATTATTTCTTCTAAATTCAAATTTTAACTAATATTTCTTAATACTACTATAACAGCCACAGCAACGCATGGACAGGTCAGCTAGTATTTTATAAATGTTAAACCCTAATAGATACTTCATGTAATGAATAAATGGTTATTTTTAAATAAACCTTAAATATCAGCTAATATAGTACGTTCATATTCTGATGTTACTTACTGTAAGCACACCATGAAGAATACTGCCACCAGCTACACCTCCCTTAAGATCGTCAACATCACAACCAGGTTTGTTCACGTCAAAAGATCTTGATTATGAAAACAAAAAAATTAGTATAAAACTATATTATTTCTGTTATATTCATGGCTTTATAAAATCTTGCATATTAATATCGAAAATAAGAGAAATGTTATAGCTATTATGGTACTTTCATAAGGGACAACTATAACACGCCTAGTTACCTATTGAGGAATATGACTTATAGGAACTATACGATTTAACTAATTAAATTATAGGAACAAATGAATTAATACATGCATGCAAAATTTAAGCTAAACATTTGTTTTTCTTTTAATAATTTCCTCTCAATAAGAAATTTCTATGTAAAAATGTTGACAATTAATTTTGAATAACATTAAATAACACAGGCCAACAAAAATTTTTTTAAACTTTAATAGTTGATGTTTATAGATTTTTATGTGCTGAATCTAAATCTGGCCTTAGTTTTAGTTTTCCAGCAATATGCTTTGTATTATATAGTATAAACCCCTATATTGTATATGGGGAATTAATGAAACACTATGCTACATCATAAGCATGGTTTGTATTTACAGTAGCTACTTCAAACAATGATATAATGTGCTAATACAGGCTTCACTAGTCAACTGGAATTGGTGTATACTTTCTTTATCTTTTTTCTTTGATGCTTCTTGTGTAGCTTTTTCTACGATGAGTTGTTTGTTGAACTTCTCGGTGAAGTGACCAACAGTAGTCTCCCATAATGTTGGTGTTTTAGCAGCCCTAGTAGCATTTTTCCATCACTTTAACGTCCTGGTGAAAACGCTCACCTTGCTCCTCACTAACATCTCCCAAATTGTCCAGGGAGTAATCAAGGTGGCTGTTCAAAAAGTGAACTTTCAGGCTCATCAAATATCCTAACCATTTAAACTTCTGTAACATGTTAGCTACAATAGAAACATATTCTGGGTCTTTTTCATTTCCCAAGAACTTTGTAAAGACTTGCTTGAATGATACCCATGCTTCTTTCTCATTTAAGGTCATTGTGGATTCCAACTATGGTAAATAAACCTTTTTGACAAAGTCTGTAATATTTCTTTGGTGTTTTTTGGAGTTTCACAAACTGAACACAAATATAACAAAAACTGTCAGCAGAGTTTTTACAACCGCAATTAGAAATTGTACTGAGCACATGTACAGGAAATGTGAAAGTGAAGTTAGGTTGACAGTAAACAAAACATCAGCTGTTAACAGAAAAAATAATTAACCTTTTTTGGCCAGCAAATGTGCTTCAGCAGTCCTACCAGCTTCATCCACACCAATAGACCTAGTTTTTCATTTATTTATTTTAAATATTAAAGCTGTTCAATTCTTTAAAAATCGCTTAATTAAATAAATTTAACTATAAAATGTGAAGAAATTGTGGGTGATACAGCTTTTTTAATACCATATTTGGATTCATCACCCTAAAAACAATAGGAATAAGGTATTTTCAGTACAAAAGTTTTTTCATCGTTGGCCTATGTAATTATTTCAATATCATATATACCTAAAATAAATCCAATTATTAGGAAGAAATTAATTTTATGAATGTCTAAGAAATACGAATCTTTGTAAATTTAAAAGCTCCAAGTGGCAACATTAAAATCTGTATTTTACTAATATTATTAAAAACATATATTTCATTATCAGAAAACACACCTAATAACTATAAGCCTTGGCTGAGAAGTAAAGTCCCTCATTGGCACTGGAATTTTTTTCACAATATATTCACAAAGTACTTCTATATTATATTTAAGCTGAGCAGAAATAGGAATAACAGGAGCTCCTTCAGCTACAGTACCTGTGAATTCAAGAAATATAATAAAAAATTAGTATTAAATAGTGGAGAATCAGGTCCCATAAAGAGCTAAGGGACCTACAGGAAGAGCCTAATATAATATAATAAAAGTCATCCAGCTCAGAAGACTAAGATGGTTGGGGCATGTGGAGGGGATGGGCCCAATGAGAATTCCAAGAAGGATGATGTATGAGATACCGAATGAGGGCTCAAGATTAAGAGGAGCCCCGGTCTCAGGTGGCGCGACGATGTGGAGGCTGACCCGAAGGCGATCGGGATAAACCGCTTAATAAAGGAGCCTTGTGGCGAATGGTGGAAGAAATTAGCAGAGGCCAAGAATAAATAAATAAATACTAGTATTAAATAAACAAAAAATGGACACAAACTTGAATTTTGGTTGAGGTTCTCTATTTTCTAAAATTGATGTTAAATATTATGTAACCAGGACCAATATAAACCATGAAGGGCCAACTATTCAATACATGGTAGAGACTGTACAGCTTTTAAGCAAATAGTTATGCAAGAGATGATTAGGCTAGATCACACTCAATCTCCATATTTTACCTCAATTAAGGATATTTCTTTACAGAGGCTAGGAGAGCCCTGGGAGGTATATAGATCTCAAAGAGCCATTCCACAACTGTTGACAGAATATGTAATTCATCTGTCACAGCTTGTTTTGAGCCTACAGCTAACTAAAGCCCAGTAACTCATCGCTGAACACACTGAATTCTACCTCATTCCCTAAATATTTTTAAAGTTGCTTATATTTAAATATATTAGAAATTGGAAATAATGGAAGCAATGTAAACAGGAACAGAAACAGTGTTGATAATAGACTGATTATGAGTTCTAAATCACACATTTTAATAACTATCTAAACTAACTGAAATCAACAAACACTTAAATATTGTAATAATAATACTCTTCAATAGCAAAATCTGTAGCATTAATGATGTTGAAGTTTACAAACTAAAACCTGTTTGCTTCAAAGTTAGCAAAGCATTCCTTAATTACTGCTTTGATTTTCAAAACACTTCTGCACTGGCAACTATCCTTAATCCTAAAATATGACTACTCTCTCAAGGAAAAAAAATTAAGACTCATGTAAACCACAAAACTGAACATCTTTAAAACAAAAGATTCCACCAACCTATTCTTATAATGTTGCATCTCTAATATATAAGGATCAACTAAATGGAACTTGGCTGAATTTATAAAAATTGATTTTTTTTTTACCATTGATTCAGAAAATATTCCTAAGCTAAATTTAATATGTTAGATCGTTAATAAAATGTAAAATTTAATAGGAAACACCCTTTTGGAATTGTAAATCACTGACTGATACTGAAATCATCTGTCAAGCAATTGATTAAGCTATCATTTCCTAATTAATTAAGACTGTCATTTTGTTATAAAATATTCTTGTTCAACAAAATAAATATAATGTCTTACCTTGAACAAATTTAAGTATTTGTTCGTACTGTTCCTTGGCTTGGGCTTCCTTCACTAAATCAATTTTGTTTTGAAGAATTAAAATATGCTTTAATTTCATAATTTCAATTGCAGCCAGATGTTCCGAAGTTTGAGGTTGTGGACATGATTCATTGCCGGCTGAAAAATAAGATTTAGTTGAAACATAGACCTGTTAATTAAAATTCTAGTTCCTAGTAATTGGTAATCACTTAGGCTGAACCCAATATGTATACTCAGATAACAAAGCATCATCACTTTGAAACAATAAGCGAGCTTCTAAATTTAACTTATAAATAATGTTGAGTTGACAATTTTTTTTTATAATTAAAAACTAATTTTTATAATAAAAATATAAACAAAAATATATAAATAAAATAAAATAAAAATAAAAACCCAAGATCGCGGGTTCGTAGCCCGGCAGGTGGCCCTAGGATTTTTTTAAGGGAGTAAAAAATCCTTAGTTACGCTGTCCTTCGGAATGGACGTTAAACGGGGGTCCCGAGCCTGTACGATGTCAGGTACTCGTTAAAAATCCCTATTCTAATTAAACCTGGATAGGCAAAATTTAGAGCTCCCACTGTAGCATCGTCCGATTAGCCATAGCAGCATAAAGTGACGTTAAATGAACAAACAAACAAACAAAACTAATTTTTAGTTGTAATTTTTCTTTAATCTTTAATATAAAAACAATATCAGTATTTTCAATTAGATATGTTTCATGTGGTAGGATCATCAAAACTATAATTCCTAAACATTAGCCTCAGTAAACAATCTTTTAAGATTTATTGTGAAATGATTCCAAAGTGATAGAGATAATGGAAAATTTAAGGCTGTTGGAAATCCTCTTTTGGTTGATAACAAGAACTTAAGAGACCTTTTAGCAAAGAATAGATGGTAAAAAGTAATAAATATACTGAAGCTGAAATATACTGACAAAAGACTTAAGAAAGTTTCAATACATTTTCTTTCCAATGTACAAGAGAAAAAGTTTATGAATAACTATTACCAGATTGGAAGCAGTATTCAATAAAGCAGAGATGGCCTACCCGATTATGGCCACTTTAGAAAATATACATAATACATCATAACTCTGCGGGCTGCATTGAAAATCGTAAATCTTCGTAATAGATTTAGCACTATTATAGACATTTTTTTGGATTAAAAAATGGAAACATTATGAGTTGTTATTATTGTATAGGGATATTATGCATGAATGTAAACAAAGAAAATAAAATAATGATAATTTCGACCGTTAATATTTAAGTGAAGACGCATCCCCTCTGAAACCATACATATTAATCCTATCAATCTTATGACTGAAAAGCAAAATGTATCCTCAACCCCTTCCTTCATTTGTCTGTTATATATGTGAGTTTATATATATACAGGGTGTCCTGAATTTAAATGGCAAAACTTCAGGAACTTAAAGGGGACCGAAAAACTAAGACAAAAAGTCCTTTAGAGATTTTTTAGTTTTTTCTTAGTTTTAGAGAAAATCGCAAAAAAGAAACAAAACAAGTTTCGTTTTTATACTTATTTATTTACATTTATATTTATGTTATGTTCTTTTTAATGTAAATATTGCTCAAAATGTTGTCCTCTTGCACCAATGCAAGCATTACATCTAGCATTCACTTGATAAATTGCAGTTAAACATTGTTCTGTTATTTGGTGCACTGCATCTATGATTCGGTCTCTTGAGTTGATTGACACCGAATAAACTTTCTGCTTCAAGGTTCCCCATACAAAGAAATCCATGGGTGCCATATCAGGTGATCTGGGTGGCCAAGGTACTACTCCTCCACGTCCAATCCATCGTTGTGAATAATTTATATCCAGCCAAGCTCGAGCAACTCTGCTATAATGAGCTGGACCTCCATCGAGTTGGAACCACATTTCAATCCGCTGTTGTAAGGGAATGTCATCTACATAATTAGAAAAGTCGTTCTCCAAAAAATTTGTAAATGTGGTACCATTCAATCTTCCAGGTAAAAATTATGGTCCCACCAGTAATCCATTCCAAATTCCAAGACAAACGTTAATAGCAAACTCATGCTGAAACCTATTCTCTCTAATAGCTCTGGGATTTTCAAGAGCCCATACATGATAATTTCTTTGATTGACAATTCCTCCTCTTGTAAAGGTAGCTTCATCGGTCCATATAATTTTTAATGGAAATAAATTATCTTCGCGAATTTTTTCAAGAAACCAGTTACTAAAATTCAATCTCTTGACATAATCTTGAGGTAATAAATTCTGAACTTTTTGAAGATGGTATGGGTAGCGATTATCACCTTTCAAAGTTCGCCATATTGCTTGCCGCGATATTGCTAATGCAGCAGATGCTCTTCGGATGCTAGTCTCAGGATTGTTATCGAATTGGCGTTGGGCACAATTTCTTCTCCGATAATCTGCTCTTACTGCTGCCTGGAATTGGTCATTACGCACTAAGAATGACCCAGTCTCTCGTAGTCTATTAAAAGTTAACGAAAAGACTCGTCGATTAGGCACTCGAAGTGACCTTCGTGGGAGGCGATTTAACACCGACGAAGAGCTCCAAGCAGCAGTGGAAGAACATTTTTTAACAAAGAAGAAAATTATTTTTTTCATGGTATAGAAATGTTGCCAAAGCGTTGTATTAAGTGTGTTGAACTTAGAGGAGAATATATTGAAAAACAGTAAGGCCAGTTTTTTTTTTTTACCTTTCCTTCTATCCCAAGCCGGAAACATTTGGACCTTACTACGTATAATTATATATTTTATATATTCTTCTTTTATAGACATGTAAACACATTGACATAATTTTATTTTTGTTATTTTACTATTATATATACTATTTCTCCATAATTACTCTTTTATGTCACCTTAGATTTATCTTTTCCTTAATATTTTTATGCATAATTTTAAGTGTCATTATATCTCTTATTTATTTACATGTCTTTATAATTCCTATATCTGCCTTTATTTTGTTATATTTCGGCCTTTCGCCTCATATGAAGTGGTGACTGACGAGACTTCCGATACTTTTAAATCAGTTGACCAGATATAGTTGACAGTTCACTCTGCCGCTGCTCCTTTTTTTCGTTCGTACCCATTTTAATGTTTATATATTCCTTTCAACATTCTCCTTTTCCTTTCTTCACGCCCATTTCCCCTTCACCTCATGGCATCCATCCCATCATCTAGTTGTAATAGTATCCATTATTATTATCCTACTAATAATATTAATGCGAAAGTTTGTATGTTTATCTCTCTTTCACACAAAAACTACTGTCAGGATTTGGATGAAACTTGACAGTAATATAGGTTATACATCAGAATAACACATAGGCTACAGCAAGGGGGGGGCGGGGGCATGTGCCCCCAGACAGTTTTTTAGGTACTGTGGAGAATCCCTTATAGTACATAATTAAAGGCAAATCACATGGTAATAGTTGTTAAAATAATAGAAAGAACATGAGTGAAACAATTGTTTTGATATCCTACTAATATTATAAATGCGAAAGTTTGTATGTATGTTTGTTACTCATTCACACAAAAAATTTCTGAAAGAATTTGGATGAAACTTTACAGTAATATAGGTTATACATCATAATAACACATAGGCTACAGCAAGGGAAGATTTAGGGGAGGTACGGGGCACGACCCAACCCCCCCAGACAGTTTTTTGTGTTCTGTGGAGAATCCATTATAGTACATAATTAAAGGCAAATCAGGTACTTGATAATGAGGTAAATGATGAAAACAGATGGCCATTTAGTAGGAGCCATTTATTTAAGTAAGATAAAACCAGAACAGTGGTATTAAAGGTATAACCAGATTGTATTGAAATTAAGTAATTTCAATAAGTTTTGAAACAGAGTAATGTGTATTAACACTACAATATTATAATGTGCAATCAATAAAAGTTCGCTGTTTTATAATTATTTAATTAACTTATAAGTTACCAATAAGTAGAAGAGCAGCATCCATGACAGCAGCTCCATTAAGCATAGTAGCCATAAGAATGTCATGGCCAGGACAATCAACAAATGATACATGCCGCACCACCTAAAAAATTAAAATCATCATACACACACTTGTAATATATATATATATATATATATATATATATATATATATATATATATATAAATAAGTGAAGTTTGCTATAAGAACATTTTTAATATTATAATTATTAGCTCTTAGCATTCACTTTTAAGCTGGTTGAGTCATAATAAATAAGACTTTCAATATTTGATGAACAAATAATTCAAATAAATTTGAAACAAATTCAAATAAATGATTTCAAATGGAATTCAATAAAGGAGCATAGGCAATATATACAAAAAATATTGAAACAACTGCTATGCCTATTGAACTAAATAATCATCCTTCATGAGGACAGGAACATGCTGAGCTATACATTTGAGAAAAGGCAAATTATAATATAAAATTGTAACAGAAATTATTTAACCTTAAAGCTCAAGACAAATATTAAAAATAAAATTTGTTTACTTAATTAAACTCAGTAATAATGATTTCTGGACAGATAACATTAAATGAGTTTTTTTGGGTAAATGGGAACAATTCCAGATAATGGATTTATGTTTTATCCCTTTACCAAAACAAGACAGAACTTATCAATAAATTAGGGAATTATTCCTAGTAATAATAATGATTCCCACAGACAAAACTAGTCACACCAAAAAAATAAAATTACCTGGAAATGGCCTGGGCAATTAAGCCGCAGGCATGGTAAGATGTCATCTTTGGATGAACCTCCTGATATGTAACAGCCAGGCCTTGGGCAACTAGGATTATCACATTGGTAAATTTTAGCGTTAGCATAACCTAAAATAAAATATCACAATCAGATTTATAACGATCAAAGGAACATACCAATTAGGAAGGAGAAAGTAATAAGTAATGTTAATTGATAATATAGAGTTAAATATTATATAATATTTCAAATGATAGATGAACGTAATAATCTAATGAAATATTGACTTAAACAAATTGAAACATCATAATGAACAGTGCAAAAAAAAACACTTCAATTTCACAAATGTATAATTGGTAAAAATAAACAATACATATGTATAGGAACGTCTTAAATAAATTTTAGCTAATTTATCAAGTGCATGCATGATTTTAGTAAAAAATCATAATACCTACACTAATACTAATGTCAGGATTTATTTATACGTAATGTCATCAATAAAAATTATAATTTAAAAAAAGCAAACAAACAGGCTTGTAAATAAGTATTAAAATTATAAAAACTAAACTACAATATAAATGACAGAATAAAATTGATTCTCTTTAAAAACTAACACAAAAAAATCTGTCTTTTATATTATTTAATGTGGAACTGGAAATGATTATGAAAGAAGTTGTATCTAATATGTAAGTATTTATATTAGCATAATACAAGACTTAACAGAAATAGGCAAGACTTTCATTTACATAAAGGCAATTTCAGTATACAAAGACAACTAAGAAGTTCAAGTTTAAACTAAATTAAATAAAACAAAATACAGGCTGCTCTTCAATCCAGGAACTTCTTAACTAGCAAATTCTTTAAGAAATGGATTTAGTATTGAAAGTAAGAGAAGACTGAAGATATCAGAGTGAAAAAGATGAAAAGCAAGATTATAAAATAGTTTATGATACTTTAATACTTATAATATGATATGATATTATAATATAATATGATACTTTAATACTTATAAAAAAGAGGAATATAAATTATAACTTAATAGTTTTCTAATAAAAAAAGAAGAATATTCACTTTAAGTATAGTTAATCATAAATCAAGGGTGGATTTAGGGCAAGTTCATAAAAACAATCATGCAAAAATTATAGATAAAAGGTTCGCTACAGCACTGTACAGCAATAAACATTTTCTCAGACGTAAATTTAATATTCAACAATTTGTTTTTTGCAAACATACTAACCTTAAGGATTTATTTCAAATTCTTCAAACTTCATTGTTTTAATAATCAAACTTCATGAAGAACATTAAAGATAAAAGCATGCTACTAAATATATATATTTCAATTTAATGATCACTGTTAAAAAACTAACTGAAATTAAGGATAATAAGTTTTAGCTACAAATGATGATGCTCAAATAAATCCATTGACTATTTCTTGACAGCAGTTTTAATAAAAATAAAAATTAAATAGTAAATTTGGAATAAATGATTCTCAAGTTTTGTAATTTCCTGAAGACATGTTGGATAAGTACGTAGAGGCTGCAATATGTATCCTTGAGCCAGAAGCACAAGTTGATTTCAGCCTGCAGGTTGACATTTATCTTATGGAAAACATGGAATAAATCTCAACATTCTCACTGTGGACAAAAAGCTTGAGCAACCTAACCAGACTGGAGTAAACAAGGAGAAAAGTAATATTACTTAAGCAAAATAGAAAATAATTCAATTAATAAAAAAGTTAAAACTCATATCAATTAGTAATTTAAATTACTTATGATTTTCTTTCCTTTAGTAGAACAAGCTTTGATCTGATTGAATATCTTTAGTCATTTGATTATTTAACATTTGTATAGGAAAACACTGGCAACCAGGCAAACAACGATCAATCATGTTGCTCCATACTATAGTTTACAAGATACAGTTTCAGGCTAACCATTACATGAAAGTCTTTAGAGTAAATACTATGTTAATGACCTTTTTTACTCGCATATTTTTAAATACTTGAGTCCTAAGACAGCGACGAATCAGTATAGGCTCATAGATCATGGTTGTTAGCAGTCTACAGTTAAGTTGGGACTTGTTTCTTTTCTCATACAAAACGTCCAAGGTCCAAGCCTCAAGGCAGCCCTTTTTTAACATTTAGCAAAATCATATATGGATTCCTTATTATATATATCACTCCATCTTTCCTAAGGCTAGTGTGAGTTATTCCAGTAAGCCTTAAAAGCACCTAATATCAGTTTGGCATTGCATTGGGAAAATACATAATTTTTTTATTGTCTATAGTAGTTGATAAATTATTTACACTTAATATTTTGCAAGTTATAAGTATATTTCATTATAAATACACTGGATGTAGCAAGAGCGGAAAAACAAGTTTTACACACAATGTAAACAGCTTGAGGGTAAACTTGATTGATTAAAAGTGAATTTTCAAGTCAGTCATGATTTCAAAATTGAACTTTTAAGCAGCTCCTTATAAATGCCACTCGGTATAAATTAAATTTGAAAACTTAAACTGTAATGAACCAGTAAACAAAAATTGATTTTAATTCTTAATTGACTGGCCAGCCTCAACATTAACTCCCTTAACAGTCACTGTTTTTATTTCTTATAAATCCAACAACAATGCAATAGAGATTATATAATTTTTTTTTTAGGTTATGCAGAAGTCTATTATAGTTGCTTGATACAAACCATTGTACAGATTCAACCAAGAAACACAACTACTAAAAAACAAAACAATCATACTGCCAAATGAAACCAATAGTCTGTTTAAAAAAGAAGAATGAAGATTATTAAAAAATAGAATCAGAAACAAAGTGTCATTAAGAAATCAAGTTTTGACAGATGCATTTAAAAAGATATGGATATGATCAAATAATGTCTCATTGATAAACCCCAACCCGCTACTTATTACTTAATCCCTACAGGAAATTTGAATTTTTATAGAAAAATAAATAAATAAATTGAAACAATAAAATAAATAAGTTATATTTTGCACATGTAATTTATTCCAAATAAAAAAAAAAGTAAATTAATTCATAAAATCAGTCAAAATATATTAATATTTACATTTATATAACAGTTTAGAGTATAACAAAAATAAACATGGCCTGACTTTTGTAAGTACTTGCATCATAAAAAACTTAACATTAGAGTCACTCAGAAAATTAAATTTAAAAAGCATACAAAAGATCAACTTCTGTTGTTCCAACTATTTTTAATCAATTTAGAAAATCTAATTTACAAAGATATTTTATTTGGCAAATACCAGCTAAACAAAATCGATATGATATAATAACTCTATATAATTAAATTGGAAGTTGTTAATAGCAATGAAATAACAATTTGTATATTAAAATATTCTTCTTAAAAAAAAAGTTAAAATTAAATAAAACAACAGTAACTGATGCAACTATAAAATAAAAAATTATTTATCTACCAATTTATAATTATATATATAATTTATGTGTAACACTAAGCCCAACGTGTAAAAACTATCATACACAAATATATAAATACATATATACATAACTTTTTAAAGCAACATTTTAATTTCAATTTATTTAAAATAATTTCTCAAGAGTTTTACACTTTTTTTTTCATCATAATTTTGCATTAAAGAGAATTTATAGTAACTAGAAACAGTTGAATACTGTAATAAATGAAATGAACTAGTAAAATCTATGAAAAATTAATAATTTAGAATTTACATATACCAAAATATATTCTCTCAATATAGTAAGATAGAAAAATAATTTATTAATATAACTACTCTTCAGTGAAATTTCAAATAAGATCAAATATAATTAATAAAGTTTATTAAAACAATAAAACTTTATTATAACAAAAAGAGAATCAATAAGCCAGCAAATTCACTGATAGTCTCTGTATTGGTACATATGAATCATAACAGATATTCTGTTATTCAATTAATCAAAAGAATAATAAGAAATGAATATCCATAACAACATATGTTTTGTAGTACACATATTATTTACAAAAGTAATAATAAATGCAATATCATTCTTGGACTGTCCAAGTTTTATAACAAATACTATTCCATAAATTTAATGCTTTAAAATTGAATTAAAAAGGGTAAAAATTCATATGGTTGGAGTGAGTACAACTCACTATTTGGGTTAAATTTGTTTTCATTCCAAAAAATTTAAATAAAATAAAGATACATTAAAACAGAAATGTCCGACAATTAGGAGAATTGCATTTACAAAGTGTTCGAACATCTGTGCTACAGTTAGATTTCCCCCGTTTATCACTTTTTTCAATGGGTTGACATAAATAATCAAATGTCAGCTCTTCATAAGCATTTATAACTCTATTAGAATACAGCCCAAGTCGAGGAATATTAGGATCCAAACATTCAACCCAAACAGCATACACATCTAAATTTGGACTACAGGAATGATTAATAAAATGCGATATATTTCCATATTCTGCGGCATCAACAGTAAACGGAAAATCCTTATTGTCATTAAAATCAAGATCAAAAAGATAAGTTCTGCCTTCTCGATCATACTGCTTCCCCCTACGATCAGCTTCTTCCGTAGTAATAACTTCTCCAACATATTCCGCAACAAACTGTCCCTTAGCAATTTTCTGTAGCGTGCGAACACCCCAACCACAGCCATTATTTGTTTTAAATACACAAACATCGACTTTTCTACCCTTCTGAAGAACTCTGTTGGGACATTCAGCACCACATTTACATTTCGAATTGCACTCGTAAATGGGACTACCTTTAGGAACTTGGAGAAGACCCTTGCTATTGTATGCTGGACCCCCATATCCTTGTTGCACACAGTAACAACCTTTATTACAATGAAAATTGCAATCACATCCTATAGGAGGATCCTCAGGGATTTTTAATCCTAAACTCTGTTTATATTTGTTAATGTACTTAAAATCCATTGGCCTTGATTCTAAATCAACGCAGTTCATAACATACACTCGAGAAGTGTCTGTGGAAATTTCATTTATCTCATGCTCCCAATCACGAAGGTTTTGTAATTGCAATGTTCTTCTTTTTTTAAGCTCAAGTATCATGCATTGGTTTCTAAGATCTTTAATTAACTTTTGGTCACGAGCTTGCCTAGGAAGTCTTGACACTAGTTTTAAAAACTGTTCATGTTCATCTTCATTAATGGGGGGAATAATGTCCCCATCTAACCTCAAGTACTGATTTGCTAGCATATCAATATCATCATTAGAGAAATTATTGATCCATTTTTTAAAGGAATACAATTGTGACTCCCACCTTACAGGTTCCCCTAATGAGGATTCGAAATAATCAACAACAGTCTCTAAACATCCCTTCAGATTCTCAATGGGCTCCCAAGTGCTAGTGTCTATAGGCCAACCTTGCCATTTGACATAATAACTTGTCACCTTTCCATTGGATTCTTGATGTTTCAATATTTTTTCAACTTCATAGATGTCATTAGCACAGTTGTTTACAGTTGGTGAACCGTTACGAACCGAGCGCTTCCTTTTTTTCCCTCTCTTCACCTGGTCACTTTCCCCTGTTGTCGGCTGCAATGAGTGGTTATCCATCTCTGAAGATCCTTCTACTGGAGTCATTCTGCAAGGGAAAAGTGCCAGGACTTACTTAGGCTGTCTTCATTAGTAGACACTATTATTATATATTTAATAGCATTCAAATGCATTAATATAACAAATATTTAATAGTAAATTTCTACTTAAGTAAGAATAAGCTAAATATTCCTTCTAATAGTTACAAACACAAACCTAATTTAATGGTAATATTCCTTTCGAGTTCATTCTTAAACCTGACAGTCTGTACACCGGAAACAGCTTTGACAACCGTTGACTTCCCGTGTGCTACATGCCCAATAGTTCCTAAAAAAAAAGAACATTTTTTTTTAGTTTTAATAGGTTTGATAAAAATGATATAAATCAGAAATAAAATAAGACAATAATATACTTCTAAATTTCTTTTCAATAAAAATATTTTAGGTTATGGAAAACTGGATTCTAATGTGTAAAATTTAGATAACCATTAACATTGAAGTGGGGGAGGGAGGTAGGGGTTGTCAAATTACAATCAAAGGGTAGGTAAGGACCATTCTTTATCTGGGCCAACTAATGAACAAGGTGAGTTAACACAGATCATGCTAAACTATTAGGTTTTTTCTCGCATAATTAAGGATATTCAATTTATAACACTTTATATTGGAGGGTCTCCAGATATAATATTGACAATCTACAGGTGAAAACAAAATAAATAATTATCTGTCATTGAGTCTTTGAGACTTTAGGATAGCCGAAACAAGATTAGAAGTAAAGTAGAACATCTAAGCACTAAGTTATACAGCACTTCAATGAGGACTAAAAAAATAACTTTTGTTCACCGACAAATCTGGGGAGATTTGATGTAAGTTTAAAAATTGCTTATGTTCTTCATCATAAATAGGAGGAATAATGTCACCATCTGAGCCCCAAAACTAATTTGTAAGCATATCAATATCGCCATTAGAAATATTATTGATACAAATAAAGTAATGCAACTGACTCCCCTTTCACTAGTTCCACTAATGAAGATTCAAAATGATCAAAAACAGTCTACAAACATCCTTTCAGATTAATTCAAACCTAACAAACTTTTAGACAAAGAAGAAAGAAAGACAGAGCCAAAATGTCAATAAATGTTTATGAACAATTAAGTTTCACAATCTCACATAACTCAAACTTTCTGTATCTGTTGTTAGAGCTTGCTGCTTCGATTTGATAAGTTTTAACTGTTAATTCGTTTTGTGTTTACTATTTTCCAAAAATACAAATTATTGCAAGCTTTAATATGGAAGAGAATGTAATGAGCAGATTTCGGTAATCATTTTATCATGAAATAAAAGTTTTAACTAACATTTCGAAGTACAAATGATATATGTTGGTTGGAATGTTCATTTCTAGATGAAATGATAACTGAAGCAGAACACATTATCTCATACTAAAGCTCATGATAACTTGTATTTTTGGAAAAAATTAAAAGGGAAACATATGACAAGTTGTGAATTAACTTGAAGAGAGAATCTGTGGATTGGTTATCCAACTTTTTTCTGCAACGGAAAGAATGCATAGTTCAATTCATAGGTGTATGAATTTAAAACAAGTACGAATGATGTATGTATAATTGCATCTACTTTTGATCCTGAATACATCATATATAAGAAGATAAAACTAAAATTTAAATGTTTTAATTCCTGTTTGAACAATTGTCGTCTCTTCATTTTCAGGTAACAGATCAAAAAATTACTTTAAGAAATCAAAAATCAAAAAATCACTTTAAGAACCTATGGTCAAATTACAGGACATTAGAAAGGTTGAAATAAAAACTTCTGAACATCTCAAATAGACGGCATTTCTTCTGTTAATATTATTTATTCTAGAAACACCAAATAGAGCAATATTTAATTCCTTGATGCTTTACCAAAGAACAAATATCATCAGATTGTAATGAGTAGTTCCAGTATTACATTCTATCAATATAACTGAATTAGTATAATTTTTAACATTCTATGACATTGGGCTGTTACAACTAACAGCTTGTTCCATTTTAATCAACAAATTTCTTATCAAGTCGTCTTTACCCCGACCTTAGACTACAATGGCAAAATTTTGCCATGATTTGCCTACATTATAATGTTCAGAAGTTTATAAACAATATTAACACATCTTATTCCTTATAGCATGAAGGTAAAACTGCTATGGCATCTAAATAAAATGAGGAACTTCTACAGTTACCTAACAGCTTTGTGATAAGTGAAACATTATATGATGTTTCAGAAAAGAAATTACAATCAGAAGTTACATTTAAATAATTTAACCAAAAATTTTCAATCTGGATTATTTGATCATCAGAGTGGCAATAGTCCAGGATCCATGGTCCATTTTTGCACTTGATTACTATCAAGCTGAATCTTCGTGAATAGCTTTGTTTCGATGAGACGCCCAACAATTTCCTGTACGAAAATTCTCGATTGTGGTAATTAACAGAGGTAGCAAGGATAAAATAGGTCGATTTGATGATTCTCAAAAATGTATTACTAACTGGATTTTTTTTTGTTAAATCTCATAATATATATATATATATATATATATATATATATATATATATATATATATATATATATATATATATATATATATACATATATCCATGGCTAGAAGCACAATCATTGTATGTCATAGTTACCTTTTGAGAAATTTTTACCTCTTGAGAAATTAATATCAATTTAAAGGTGGAGTTTAGCTCTTTACTCGTGCACAAATGTAGTATGCCCCATCTTATTAATCATTAAATGATTATATAGAAGAGACATACTCAAGTCCCCCGCACGTTTTATTTCATTAACTGTCGTCCGAGGAATAACATAGATTTTTGCTATAATTGAAGCACTTTCACCTTTTCGTAATGTTTTACAATTTCCAACTTAGTGGCGAGATCTAAACTATTCCTTTGTCTTTTTTTCCTTCATTATTATATGCACTTTTAAGAAAACAAGTACCAGATTTATTCTTAGCCGGCGTCTATGACTTTAGCAAACAAACAATATATATATATATACGTCTTTTTTTTTCTCTAACTGAGGTGACGGTTAATAGAGGTTTAACTGTAATTATCTAAATTATTTGTCCAACAAAATGTATGGTTTGATCAAAGAGTCCCTTCCATCCGATATGTATGGATAACGAGGTCATAAAAAATTATTACTAACCAGCTGTTTTTCTTTTTACTTAGTTAATATTTATATAATATAATAGTCATATTGTCCTACAAATTGCGTGGTACGTTATGCTGGTCCTACGCTCAAAAGTAGTAGTACAGATCCTAATAAATAAGTAAAAAAAACAAAAAAAAAAAGCTGGTTAGTAATAATTTTTAATGACTTTGTTATCGATACATATTGGAAGGAGGGGACTCTTTGATCAAACCATACATTTTGTAGGACAAATATTTTTTCAAATAATTTAGATAATTATCTTGAGATTTAACAAAAAAAAAAGTTATCAAGGCGTCAGTTATAAGGGCGTCTCATGGAAACAAAGCTATTCACATAGATTCAGCTTGATAGTAATCAAGTGCAAAAATGGACCATGGATCCTGGACTACAAGTGTTATAGCATGAAAAAATGAGCACAACGTAATGCGAGGTTATGAATTGTGAAATTCAATAAATCTATTAAGTAGAGTAAAGTAGTAAACATTTTGTATTTATTGCACTTGGTCAGAATAATGTAGAAATTGGAATTGGGAAAGAATTTGAACAATTAAGAAGATTAAATTATAAGATTGCAAATGAAAAATTGTGATTTGTTACACTGAAGGGCTCAATGTTGGTGCATATATTTTAATTAAAAGAATACAATAAACAAAGACAAACCCTTAACCTTGTAACGCCTTCTACAACCTCAAGGGTCAAAGACAAACAAACAAAATACGTTTCTGTCAAAATTGATAATTGAAGTGGTTTGCAGTCAATACATTACAGCACCATTCCATAACATATGCAACTTCCTTAGAAAGATATAGTGGCTCAGAAATTTAATCAGAACTAGAATTTAAATTTTAAAGAGTCCTTCAGATACCTGGGAGGGGATTTTGTCAAGAAACAACGACATGACAATGGAAGTCAAGGCAAGAATTACAGCGGGCAAGAAGTGTTTTAATGCTCTACGGGAGGTTTTGAAATTTAGGAATCTATCCTGGAAAAGTAAAATATTAATCAATAAGACAGTCATACGCCCCGTTGTGACACATTGCAGCGAGACATGGGTCCTAACAAAAGCAGCTAAAGATTCCCTCAGAATTTGGGAAAGAAGCATATTAAGAACAATATATGGGCCTATTAAGGAAGGCAAGCAATGCAGAACTGATAGAATTTCTAGCAGAGCCAGACTTAGTCACGGTCATTAGAAAGAGAAGGCTTAGCTGGTTGGGTCATGTTGAACGCATGAATCCGAAGAGACTTCCTCGAAAAGTGGTGTACGATAATCCGGGAGGAAGGAGAAAATGCGGGAGACCCCGATTGAGATGGATGGAAGATGTGGAAGAGGATCTGCGTAGGATGGGAGTGCAGAGATGGAGGAGGTTGGCTTCAGATAAGAGCAGAGTGGAGCAAGCTGTTGGAGGAGGCCCAGGTCCTGCAAGGACTGTAGCGCGAGACTGTGAATGTAAATAACAAAACAAAACAATGTTGATACACATATTTTAATTAAAAGAATACAATAAACTATGACAAACCCTTAACCTTGTAACGCCTTCTACAACCTCAAGGATCAGAGACAAACAAACAAAATATGTTTCCCTCAAAATTGATAATTGAAGTGGTTTGCAGTCAATACATTACAGCCACCATTCCATAACATATGCAGCTTCCTTAGAAAGGTAAAGTGGCTCAGAAATTTAATCAGAACTATAAATTAAATTTTAAATTAACAGCCATTTTTAGAATCAATAGATGATGAAACAAAATCTATTATTGCATACAACACTTCAAAATCAATAATAAACAGATTCAAACAGAGCAAAATGATCTTGATCTGTTCCTCCAATATAGGGCATTACTACTATCCTGAACCCATGTCATGGTGCCAGATCATGCACTAAGTTGAACAACACCAATGCATCTAATTTTGATCGAATAAATTAATCTTGATAAGATGAAAAAAACTATTAGTAAACCTGGCATGATTGTCAAAGGGAAAATAAAATTTGGGATATTAGTAGAGAATTTCCAGAAAATTGTATTAAGAACGCCAATGAAAACCTTCGGGTTATGTATAACATTTCATGTTATATGTTATTGTATAACATAAGGTTTGGTACTTGTGTGTTAACGCAGCCCTGGTTATTTTGGCCTATTTGTTCGCATGCACGAGCAGTTACATTTTATAACAGTTATCTTCTATTTATAGGGGTTAAAAAATTATCAACAAATAGAAATCAAAATAATTTATTAAAAAATGGAATATAATAATAATAATGAATAATTAATTAAACAACAATGAACAATTAAGAAATAAAAGTAATGAAAAATTATTTTTAAAAAATAATTCAAAAATGTAATATATGATGAACAATTAATTAAAAAAGAATGGACAATGAACAATTAAAAATACAAATAATAAAAAACCACTATAATTAAAACAAACAAGTTATGAAAAATAACAATAGCTTATTAGATTTCCCTATTATATTTTGGGATTCTGCTGTTCTCGAACCAGTTGTCTTTTCTGAGTCCCACTTTCTCATGACATTGATTTAAATTGCATTTCAAAAAGAAACGCTCACCAGAATACAATTTCATTTCATGGGAATTGCTACAGTTTCTTTGTTTTGGTAAAATATTTCGCTCCTGCAAAAAAATAATAGCTTGTTCTTCTGTTGTCGGTAAATCCCAAATATGCATTTTACACTACTTAAATAAATACCTAAAATAATAACAACGAAAAATCTATAACAAACTAGCAAACAAACTATAAACAACAAATCAGCAATAATCAAAACTCAGTAAGCAAGAAGAAACATAGAACAAATCAGCTGATAGAAATATAAATGTTACAAAATATAACTGCTCATGCACGCGAAGTAGTAGGCAAAAATAAACAGGGCTGCGTTAAGACACAAGTACCTAAAGCCTAGTACACACCTAGCGACTAAGTCGCAGAACATTGTATCGATACGGTATAGAACTGTCGCAATACATTGTCACGCGTCCACACCTAGCGCACTAGAGGATTCAAGCCAGTGCACTAAAAAAATCGATGCGATGTCCCAACAAATTGCTATTTATGCTGTTAACTTGTGCTTAAATAATATAAGGTTAATTAAAAAGAAAAAGTGTAATCCTAAACGTTACTGGAGGAGAGCACTATTCTCTGGATAACTATGGCTTTGAATCTATTAGAAAAATTGAAATTAGAAGATGGAATGGGATTCAGAAATTTTGTTCGAATGAGATCTGCTGATTTCGTAACCCTTCTGGAAATGGTTGGAGGAATTATTTCAAAAAATAACACTGCATTTAGATAAACTATTCCATATGGATTTTTTTGTCCATATCGTGATATGATATCTCATATTTTTTGGAGAGTTGCTCCAACATATCCCTTCTTTTATTCCTGTTTTTTTAATCAACAAATGTCACATCTCAAAAGCAAGGGAGCGCTTGAAAATTTACTATTAAACGCAATGCTACCTCCATGGCGGCAAGGAATAAACTAAAGCAACCGTAACAAGTACACACTACGAAAAGTTGCGGAACACTGTATCGTGTTTCCCGTTTGGGCGGGAGACCTGAGACTCGATACTTTTGTATCACGACAGTTCCGGGACACCAAAAAAATGTCCCCATACATACTGAGACTTGTCCCGCGACAAAGTCGCTAGGTGTGTACTAGGCTTAAGGTTCTACTGATAAAAGAATTATTTTGCAACAAATTGGTGAAATTTTCAGGAAAAAAATCTGCATACATTACGGACAATAAAATATAAAACAAGAGGAGAATCAATAGGATATCATTTTAATACACCATCCTTAAACTAAACCATATTTCACCTTAGAAACTACTGATTATACTAATATGGGCTTAGATCACATTTCCAGAAATGATACCTTGAAATTATATTAGTAATTTAAGAGGTTGATATAGGTTGGATTCAGAAGTTTGGAAGGATTATGAGGACTAGAAGTAACAGTAAATAAATGTTTTTGAATCCCATCGAACTTATCTAAACTGAAAACTATACCTATATTAATAGTGGCTTGTCGGCTGATGACTTCAGGAGATAGGGGTGTTAACTGGTTGATATCCTAGAACAACAATAAATACATTAAGTAAACCAGATTTTTGAAATTATTAAAATTGTCAATAATTAGTAACCAAAAATAAAATTATACTAAAGTAAATAATATAAGGATATAAATGAAAAATTGAAACACAAATGAGGATGTTATGTTCTTAACTAGGTTAATGAATTGATGAATAGAAAATTATAATTACAAATTCTAAACTTAAAACCAGAATTATTTGAACAAAAATTGACCAAAAAGTACGTTAAATGACGCCAATATTTCGAACATGAGCTGAACCTCATGGTATAGGATAACATAAGCAAGCAAAATAAATTGTTACTTACTAGTTTAGATAAATCCTGAGCCGATAAATTGGGTTGGTTAAGAGTAATACTAACAGGTTTCACATTCGACATAATATTAAAGTAAGAAATAACAAATACTAAACAACAAATATAAACCCACGATACCCAATCTATCAGTCACTGGTAGATAGATAACTAACTACATAACCAACCAATATGGCGGTTTTAGAATTAGGGAACTAATTCAAACTCGTAATAACAAATATACCATAAAGAAACGATAGAACACATTGGATATGGTTAACCAAACTAATTTCATGCCACAGTCATAGTTTAATCAATAATAGAATACCTGAACCACACTAGTCCTTAATAAATCTCCTGCCTTACAGCAACCCAACAGAGATTACCGCCAAAATACAGTTCACAACCATCTTGATCTCAATCTGTGTTCTTTTCATGCCAGTTGTGATATGGACTTTCTAATATTGAAAAAAAAATTGTTTTATTGGAAAATTATTTTTCTGGATCCTCTGTAAATAATTATTATTGAAAAATAATCATTAAAACAGAGATATTGTTTGAAATAGTTAAAAAAATGTAAATGCATCTTTCGCTTTCCCATTGTTTATCTCATAATAAGCGAAATATGAATCCGAATTCTCTGATTACTTTTTATTATTCAAGATAAAAGCAGTAATGAACTTCATTGTTAAATAAAAAGTGCCTTTTATCCTAGAAGGTTATTGGAGGTAAGTAGGTTACACTTAACATTCAACTGACCAGTAGAGTTCGTGAATCCTTCAAAATTATAGTCCTGAAGTATTATTAGTGGTTTTAGACATGATAACTCATTCACTTTAAAACTAATAAATGGCATTTAATACAATGTTTAAGATTGGATATAGCAAGTTATTAGTGATTGGTAACATTTTAAATAAGAAAATTCATGAACCACAATTGTTTTTTAATAATCTTAGATTCCTTTATTTATGTCAACCTAATTTAAATAAACAAAAGTAAGTTTCATTGTGTACCAAATGTTTAATCAGTTATGCTTTATGTGTGTTTGCATCTAGGGATTATTAAATGTAGGGACAATTAATATTAAATACCTCTCTTTTTCAGGTACCAAGTAACATTTGTTAGACCTAGTGGTGAGAAGGTATTAGCCAAAAGCAAAGAAGGAGATAGTCTTCTTGATGTAGTGATTAATAACGATTTGGACTTTGATGGATTTGGTATGTCATAATAAGTAATTAATTTTTATTTTGATTATATTTAAATATTTTTGTTTTGAAGAGAAAATATTTGTCATGGCTGGGATTTGAACCTGGGTCATCTGAGCCTCCAGTGCAGTGAGCTCGAAACCACTCAGCTACTAGGAGTCGTATCCAAGTCGACAAATCAAAAATAATCACTATCAAAATAATAATTAATTAAAATAAATAATAATGAATATATTGATGTAAGTCAACAAGTAATGTTCAATTATTCAATGCAACATTCTTCCCCGTGTATACATTGCAAGAACACGGGGATATAGGATCGGTGAAGAGAATGGATTTGTCTGACTTGGATATGACCCCTGGTAGCTCAGAGGTTTAGAGCACTGCACTGGAGGTGCAAACAACCCGGATTCGAATCCCGGCCAGGACATATCTTTTCTCTTCAAGACAAAAATATTTAAATATAATAAGTAATGTTTTTTTATATAGATAGTTTTCTGATTTAATTAAGTATCATTAATGTTTGTAGGAGCTTGTGAAGGAACGTTAACTTGTTCTACCTGTCATGTCATTCTTAAGAAAAAGGATTATGACAGACTCCCAGAAAAGCCTTCAGAAGAAGAAAATGACATGTTGGATTTAGCATTTGGATTAACTGATACGTATGTTTTCATCATTTAATACTCAATAGATAGGTATTTAGATTCATGAAAAAATGTTTGGACAAATACATATTTTGCAACATGAAATATGAAAAGAAAAGTAAAAAAAAAAATTAAAAAATGAAAGCCTGCTTCTCTACAATTCATGGAGGGTTCTAGGTTCTGTACATGATAGAAATTGGTTTTAATCCAATAGTCAAGCAGGAAGGTGATTTGGCTAAGAAATGTTTGACCATCAAGTTTTCTCCCCCAATTGAGGGCACCTAGTTTGCAGAGATTGGATAAGCCTTGAGGAGACCCCGATGACCCTGTATATACCACTGAATTGATCTGCCTCGTATAGCAGAGTTTATAAATTATCTATCACATCCACTTCTGAACCCAGGACCAACAAATAAATAATTCAGCACTGTACAGTCTGACAGTCTCATTCTCCTTTAAGAGATATAGGTTTTTAATTTTAAATTTAAGAGAATGAAATAAGAATAATAAGTTAATTGTAGCATATTTTTTTATTTATAGTTCAATGCAGAAGTAAATATACAGCCTTATGGTCTCAGTGGCACTGTTAGAGTATATCATGCTTGAAACTTGCTTCATGAATGCTTATTTGATGTATTCTTTATCATGTGTAAAGAACATCAGCATTGAGGAACATTTCTACAGAATAAATTATCATTAACCTGTTTGATTTGAAAAACAAAATAGTAAGAAAGTACCCAAGCAGTTATAACTTATATTGTGATATTTATTTAACCCTGCAATGCTAAATATAGATGGCAGGTACAGTTTCACTAACCCTTTGTCCTTGAGTCATCCACAGTCAAAATATGCTAATATCATTTATTGATGGAAATAATTGTTACAAAATATCTTCAAATTAACATGTATGATGGATATTAAAAATTTACAGATATCTAAATGATATAACAAAAATCTTTGTTACAAAATAAGTTAAATTATTAATACAATGTAAATCAATGGAGTAATTTGTCTTCCCAGCCTAGAGACAAAGACTTTTTCTTAGCCTTTTTCGACCTGAAGGCTGCTTTTGACTCTGTTCTACACCAGGAGATATGGAATGCTTTGGTGAATAAAAACGTCCCAGGAGATCTTATCAATGCTATAAAAGCAATTTATAAAAATGCAAAAAGGGTAGTGCGGATCAATGGGAGAGAGACCGATACATTCCACATAGATAAAGGAGTTAGGCAGGGTGATAGCCTTAACCCCTACTATTTAAATGTTTAATGTTATATCCTCAGAATAAAAAAAAAAAAAAGAGGAAAAATCATGGCTCAAATGAAGAAGAGTTGTCAGGACCGGGAAGAATGGCTCCAATGGATGAGGCCCCTCTACACTAAATGGCACAAAAGAAGTAGAAGAAGCCTAAAGAGGCTTCTGAAAATAGAAAGTAGAATTCTCAGAAGAATCTATGGACCTAGGAGAATATCTGAAGGATACAGGTTGAGGTAGAATTAAGAAATCTATTAGGAAACAGACTTAGAAACTAACGTTTGGGTTGGAAGGCTAAAGTTCATGGACACATGATGAGGATGAATTCTGAAAGACTGAACCATAACATTTTTCACCGAATCCACTGTCACAAAAATTCAACAGGTATTTCAAACAACTTAATCCATTATGTGCCAAACAATTTTTTATGTGAAGGCTATAGAAGGTTTCACTATCGAAACTATCGATTCTGATAATTGACAAACATGAAAATAAGGAACAAGTGGGGCTAACAGACCAAGATTGTTTTGACAGAGATAAATACAGAAGGACGCTCAAGGAAATAAAGGCTCTTGTGGGAAAAAAGCGCCCCAAAAAGGGTCTTGCATGGTCTGAGGAGAGAAAACTTAGGCACGCAAAGCTCATGAGGAACATTTAGGAAAAGAAGAAACAGATGAAGAAGAAGCATTAGATTCATATTAGAGAAGAATTGGTTGACTGTAACTTCTAATATAAGGAAGAAATATTATCATTAATATAGTTATATTATTATTAGAAATATAAGTATTGACTGCACCCCCAACTATTTCTTCGTTATATAAGAAGCATTAGAGTTATGGTATTCCCGTGGTCTATAGGGCCTTTTCGTGGGGGGGAGGGGAATGGTCATAATTTTAAAACATAATAGTAAAAAGCCTTCAATTTGAATTAAAACATTAATTAAATTTTGAATAATTGTTTTGTAATGGATTGGAATGAAAACAAATACACATAGAGTAATAAATTAATAATAATAATCTACTTAAAAGTTTAGAACTCTGTTGACCACCATAGGCTGTTTTCATTGAGAGTCGATAATTTTTTAGTTTAATGATGGATTGAATTGGTCAGGGGGTGCATTCGGCCTATGATGTAGGCCATCTTCAGGGCGACCAAATAGGAGGTGACTTATCTAACTAACATCTGTCAACTGAGTCAGTTACATTTCTTTGATTGCACCCCCTGACCAATTCATTCCATCATTAGAATTATGCACTCAACTATTCTCCACTCAAACATTAATTTAGTTTAGTTTGGCACTCGTATTGATATCTTCAGTAAGGGAATACAAAGTGGTAAAGATTCCAATTCTGGGTGGTGAAATATTTTTGCTTGGGTTTATGGATGATTTGGTTCTGTTGGGTGAAGGACTGGAAACTATAAAACAAAATACATTAATTTTGATGGAAGAGGTTGGGCTCGAAGAATTTGGTAAGACAGAATATATTATTAGAAACAGATACTGTGGTAATTTTGGTGGGATAGATATGAAACTAAGGATACTTCAAAGAGGCAGGCTAGGCAGTGGTGTTCCAAGATTCAGTAGTGAAGAAGTTTTCTTCAGCAATTTGACCCAAAGGCAGTTGTTGACGAAACAGATTTGTGATAGATCAGATTGTTTCTATAGGGTGGATTTCTGAAAAAGTGAAAGAATCGGAATGTTTTTGTCAAATATCTGAGTCTTTTTGGCTTTACATTATGTAGAATATGTGGTGTTTCTGTTATTACCAAGTTGCTATATAGCTCAGGATATACATATACAACACACGCACATATACATGAGTGTGCACATGTATAAACAAATATGCATTACCAAGATCATTCAATCAGAATATAATAAGGGGAAAGTCTTAATCAATGATACAGATATTTAATGAAACAATATGTGGACATTTTTTAATAGATATTTAACTTCCTTTATGGAACCTTATGTGGATAAATTTGTATAAATAATTATTTTTTATTAACTTTGTATGATAATAATATTAGTTTAAAATAATATTTATAAAAAATATTTCTATTATTTACATCTATGAGCTTATACCTATCCATTAATGTGTCTATTTTCTTCTATTTCACATACAATCCAGTTGTATTATATATTAGTTGGTAGGTGATAAAAACAATCATATTTTCAATTATTAAAGGAATATTTTTAGGACTCTATGGTTTTTAATTCTTTGTTTATAGCAACTAGATACTGACTTACCTCTCATTGTTCCAAGATTATGCATGAAATATGATCCATTTCCTTTTAAATATATATTCTGAGCTATATGAGGTGAATGCCAACACGCTATATCAAAATACATGTTTATTTTATCCTATTTTAACCTATTTTTTACATAAATAGCAGATATGAATGCAGTTTTGTTATAGAATTTAAAAATTAAGACGTGAAAGAATTTGATAAAAGTTTAATAACTTTATTATATATTTTTCCTCATTGATAACTCTGAAATTTGTATTCATAGGTCAAGACTTGGCTGTCAAATAATTATGAATAAAGAGTTAGATGGTATCGAAGTTCAACTACCTGAAACAATTAATGATGCCAGAAGCTAGCACAATGTAGTATACTTCATTTAGGAGGAGTTTAATGCAATTATTTTTGTATTGTTATGTATGTATAAGGTTTCCAAACTAAGATGATTTGGAAACTATAATTATTTTAATACTTTTGTTGATCGAACTGTTAAAGATATATGAATTATTAAGGTAGCAATAATGTTATATTTGTTAATAAATTAAAAGTTTAAATTACTTGAAATATTTTGGTAACTGTTCAGCTGGTTGTAGCTTCCATTTGAGTCACAAGTTTTTACAGTTTATTCGTTCCTTTTTTAATATTTTCCAAAAATACAAGTTGTTGTGAGCTTTAGTATGGAAACTAGAATGTAATTATGGGTAATGATTACTGAAATATTGACATTTCCCATAATTAAATTCTCTTTTTCATTCTAAAGCTCATGCTAACTTGCGTTTTTGGAAAGTAGTAAAAGGGGACGATTGAAAGTTTCCCTGTGTGACTAAATTGGAATCAAAAACCTGCTCATAATAATTACCATTATTTTTATATCTATGTGACATCTATGTTATAGTTTTTGTTATATCTGGTTGAGATGTAAAGTATCATTTAAAAACACAAGATGTTGTTACTTTATTTTAAAAATTCCAAAACCAAATATTAAAATTAAATTAAAGTTATAAACTTGACACATTATTTAGTTTAGTTTTAGTGTTAATCACATGTATTTTAGTTTTTGTGATTGCGTTGTTACTTATTATTGTTAAAATCGTATGTTATAAGAATTATATTAATTTATTTTTCATACATGACTTTGATAAATGATGAGTAATCATACTATTTTCTTCCCTCTCTATAAATTAATTATAGTGGTTAGTTAAAAAGTTTGTTCATATACTATAGATAATATATATTTATTATATATAAATGATTTTGATAATAAAAAAGAAGTCAGACATTATTAAAGTTCATTATCTTCAATAACAAACCTTTGTCATCTACCATTATAAACAATATAGCAAGAAATAAATGTTTAAGAGCAGGGGTGGCCAACTCCAAATTAACTTTGGAATAATTGCACATCATTACTAGACAGGCCGCATATAAAATTATATAGGGTAAATGACTAGTTAAATAGCTTCTCTATTTTCATTAGATTTTCGCATGGTTGTATACTAACAACTATATGTACTAATTCCTTAGCTTTTCTCTAATCAGAAATAGAGAGTGAGAGATCTCACTTTTATGGTATGTGCAGTGGGTCAAAAAAGTATGGGCACACCCTCATTTTCCTGAATTACGGATAGGAAAAGCCTGATATAACTGTCACAACAATTTTATTAAATGTATAAATAGAAAGTAAAAGTAAATTAACAGAAATATTTCTTAAAACAAATCATTTATTTAATTTACATGGAAAATACCAAAAATGATAAGTCAAAAAAGTATTGGCACACCCTTCTGCTTTTGCGCTATGCAAAAATCTTAACATTTTGTTGTTATCCCTTCTGCTTCTAAAATAGCCTGCAGTCTTGATAGCATTGATGAGACAAGATTTTGGGTGATTTCTGGTCTGATCTTAACCCACTCCTCAGCTAAAACTCATCTGTGGTCATTTTTTTATGGCATTTTATTCTTTTGCATTTTCAAGTCGAGTAAATACCAGAAATGTTAGATTGGATTTATATCTGAGGACTGCAGTGGTGTTTTAAGCTGCCCTCTAACATTTTACAGCATGCATTCTTTTCTTTTATTGGCGGTATGCTTAGGGTCGTTATCTAGCTGGAACACGAATGTATCCTGAATTCCCAATTTTTCAGCACTGCTCTTCAAGTTATGCCGCAATATATCGACATACTTTTCAACATTCATAATCCCCTCAATGAAACTCAAATTTCCAACCCCATTCAAAAAGATACAGTCTAAACTAGGACACTTCCATCAAGGTATTTCACTGTCGGTCTGATATTTTGCAGCTGAAACTTGTTTGGTTTCCTCCACTCTTATTTGCGACCATCAGATCCGGAAATACTACATTTACTCTCATCAGAGGAAATTATTGTTTTCCAAAATTCAATTGACTTATTTATGTGGATTTTGACAAACTCAAGTCTTTTAATATGATTTACCTCACTAACAAATGGCTTTTTTCTTTGAACTCTCCCATAATAATTAAAACTGTATTACATTTCTAACCATCTGGAGGTAGAAGGTTATGTTGGAAGTTGTTGCCACCTCTGTTGCTATGCAGTGGACCGAGAATGTTGGATTATGTGTAATCCATTCTATTTTATATAATATTTTATTCTATTTCTCTTGCAGAAAACTTTTGAGGTCGCTCAGAAAACACTTTATTTAAAACTGAACCTGTGCTAAAACTCACCCCTACTTTTTCGCCAATTTGACTGTAACTTAGTCCGCGAGAATGTAATTTCACTACCTGATTTCTGGTTTGCACTCTATGCTCTTTGATTTTTGTCATTTTCAATGCACCAATTCGGGTGAGAAATGAATCTAGACTGAGGAATTATTTGTTTGTAAATAACAGGGACTTAATACAAAAATATTTAATGGATTAAAGGAGATGTTTTTCTATAAATTTTAACTATGGACAACTGTGCCAATACTTTTTTGACCGTCGATTTTCCTACTTTTTTTTATTAACAATTGTAAGATTAAATGTTTTGCTTTTAATTGCCTTCAAAAAGATTGATTTGGGTTCTATTTTTACTATAAAATTCCAACTTGAAAATAATTTACAATATCACTGAAAAAATGAAAAAAATTAGGGTGTGCCAATACTTTTTTGACCCACTGTATGGGTAAAATCCTGGAAAAACTCATCCTGAAACGATTGTACCCCATCCTGGATGCAAACCATATTATACTAGATCGCCAGTATAAGATAATAATTTCAGTGGCTTTGAATTTTTTTTCCAGTAATGTCTTAAAATTACGAGAATTTCGTAGGGCACTGTCATGTTTCTTCTTTGAAATAAATTACTAAACTGAGGCTTTTTTTGAAGAATCAAGTGTTAGTAAACAAGCTTAGAGAATGCTCTAAAGAGATTATTAATTGTTGGTAAGTAATAAATGAATGAATGAATGAATGAATAAAGCCTTTATTACAAAAAATTAACAGGAATTATAATAAAAATTAAAACAATTTTACTATAGATACTATATACAATTTTTGCTTGTTAATTTCTTGTAGGCCTTCCCCTTAGGGAGTGATGGTCTAACTTCCCTGGAGACCAATTCCTACTGGGAAGCGCTTGGTAAGTAATAAATAACATTAAAATACTTACAGACTTTTAACTCAGGAATTTGATAAAATGTTTTTTTTTTTTTTTTTTTTATACACCCTATTATTTAGGCATAGCAAATAAATAAAACTTATTTTATTTGTTCCAACTACTTTATTATTTATTTGTGACTCTTGTTTATTACCATGCACTTCGGCCTAAAAAGGCCCATTGTGCTTGAGTCCTCAAGATCCCTAACCTAGGTCTAGAATACTGAGAAATTTTAGATAGTCTTTAAATCTCAGTTCTTGAAGTTCCTTGTGTCCTCCAGGGCCAAGGTCAAATGTCCTCTTTCGACTTAGTGCTATACATTCAAAGAGAACGTGCCAGGGGGTTTCGTCCTCCTCTGTGCACCATCTGCACCGAGGTTCTTGTTCAATGCCCAAGCGATGCATGTGTTTCCTGAGTTTATAGTGCCCAGTGATGGTTTCAACCATACTTTTGAGGTTGGTTCTCGACATGTGAGCGGCTTCTTTCTTGATTTTATCAGAAAGATTATCATTGGGATCCTTTATAAATAGTTTAGTATGCCTTATATTGGCTCTATCCCAACTTGTTTTTATCTTCCTCTTGGCTAGTTTGTTAATTGTATCCTTAGCCAGGGGAAGGGGAACCCATGGCTCTGGTCTAATTGGAGCGATAACTGCTCCTTTCTTTGCCAATTTGTCGGCCCTTTCATTTCCTGGAATATTACTGTGCCCAGGGATCCAAAATATGTTAACTCTGTTATGTACAGCTAGTTCATCGTCTTAGACAGCATTCCTCCACTAGTCTAGAGTTTGTTACTGCATTTTGTAATGCATTGCACGCTGCCTGACTGTCAGTGAGAAAATTGATTACCTTATTCTTGTGGTCCTTCATAGCGAAGGCACCTAGAGTATTGCCCATATTTCCGCTTGGAATACAGTGGGTGTCATGCCCAGAGCTATGTAATGGCACATGCCCTGACAACCCCTGAACTAGAATCCCGAGCCGGCACCATACTCCCCTTTGGATCCATCCGTATACACATTTAGACCATTGGGTGGATTAAAGCAATCATTCTTGCTTTTACAAATCGCCTGTGTATTAACGTGAAATCTTTTATCAAAGTTATACTTGTTCAGTATTAAATCTGAATGGTTTTTTAAATCTGCATTTCGCTCTTTGATTATATCAAAGACACTTCTGTGTCCAAAGTCGTTGGTGGGTCCCTCCTATTTTCACTAGCCTGTAGGCTGTCTTCAATGCCTCTGCTTCATTGAGAATGTTAAGTGGAATTAAATCAAGTATAGTTTCCAGTGAAGCAGTAGGGGTGGTTCTCATGGCCCCAGTGATCATGATGCACCTTCTCCAACCTTGATCTATTTTGTTGGATACCAGCTCTGTGCTACCAGGCTATTGAGCCATAGGTTAGCACAGGTCTGACTATTGCTTTGTAAATCCAATGAGCCATCTTGGGGCTAATTCCCCACTTGTTGCCACAAAGGCTGTTACAAGTCCACAGAATTTTTGTGACTTTCTTGGTAACATAATCGATATGTTCATTCCAGAATGTAAACATTAACATTCATATAAAATGTGGTTCAAAGTGATCTCCTTGAGCATTAAGACAGGCTCAGCATCTTTCTTCAACAGCAGCAGTGGCAGAAAATGGCACTAGATAATACTATCATATCAAAAAATTTAACTATCCTTCTTTATAAAGGATTAAGGTCATTTACTGGCCCTGGATAGACTTTTTGTTTAATGTCACCCCAAACAAAAAAATGCAGTGGTGTCAGGTCTGGAGAGCGAGCAGGCCAAGCCATTGGTCCTGCACGGCCAATCCATTGATTAGGATAATTAGCATTTAGCCATTGTCGTATAACTCTTTCCTAATGTGCAGGCCAACCATCTAATTGAAACCACATGTTTCTTCTCAGTTGTAGTTGAATATCTTCATCTAAATCATTGTGACCATTATTAAGAAATTTTAGTGCCACTGCTGCTGCATAAGAAAGATGCCGAGCCTGGTTTAATGTTCAAGGATATCACTTTGAACAAAAATGTAGTTTTTTAAAATTTATTTATTTCTGATTTTTACATTAGTAAAATACAGAGAGTTTGGTTAGAAAGTTACAAAAGTAATAGTATGTAAAAAAAAAATTAAACGTAAAGAAAAAAAATGAGATAATTATAATACTGAACATGGCAATGAAGATAAAATCAAAAATATAGCCATGAGTCAATACTAAATCAAAATATGGAAAATTGTAGTAACAAAACTAGTGTCTAAGGATAGAAAAACTTATATAATTCAAAGACATCATTGTGTGGATAAATAATCAAATATATGTCATCGGGTCAGAGCTATTCTTATACTTAGAGCTTTAGATAGGAAGTAACAGAGATTAACAATACATTGTTGTGTTTAGGATCAATACTGTTTAATTATGGTGATTGTATGAACTTATATATTTATTCCTAGGATCTACATGAAATGCACAGTCAAAAGGTATGTGGTTTGAATCGTCAAGCCGATTATTTAAGCATAGAGGGCAATTGTCTTCAGTATTAATTCTGTGGGTTGTTTTATTGATGTAAAAAACTATTTGCTGGGGAAAACTCTAATTTGTCTTAGAAGTCTTATTTCTCTATGGGTAGATCTGATGTCAGGTACAGCTGAACTGAATTTATATAGAATAAATTTTTGTATCAAATATTGTACTGAGAACAAAGTTCTCTATTTACATCTTTTTCTTATAACATTTCTTTGCATTTATTGGTCATTTTGTTTTTATGTTTCAACACTAAATGGGGGTTTTGCTCAGTCTATAGCCACTATATATACTAAGTCAGATATCATACCCTCAATATGACTGGCCCAGTTAAATTTGATTACATTAGTAAAGGACTTTTGAACCGATAACATTTTATTGAAACATAATTTAGGAAATCTATTACTACACATTAGTAAGATTCTCATCCACAAGTTTCAAGACTTGCAATTTTAGCATTATTGAGCCTGTTTCTAGTCTTATTATGGAACCTGAGGTTTGAGTAGGCCAGTAAAAGAGTGATTTATGAAATCTGATCTGAATTTTCTCTATTTTATATAAGTACCTTGATGACCATATTTCACAGGAGTATAATAAAACTGAATGAATTAAACTATTGAAAAGCGTAGTTTCTAAGGTCCAGGAAGGTGACCTAGAGGAGACTATAATCTGTTTAACTGAATTCATAGCAGTCATATCTTGACTTGCCAAATGAAAAGGAGCCGAGTTAGAGAAAATTAGTCCGAGGAAGTGGAAAGAACTTACAGTTTCAATTTTATTGTGGTCATAGTAGAGTTTCTTTTTTAAGTCTATCTCATGGTCTCTTGAATATCACAGCTTTTGTTTTGTTTATATTTAATTTAAGGTGGCTTATTTCACACTATTTTTCCAGGACTTTTCATGTACTTTCAATTAGATGTTTATCCTGCACATTACGGAAGAGCTCCACAACAATGGCTAAATGTTAATTATCCCAATCATTGATTGGCCATGCAGGATCAGTGACATAGCGCGCATGCTCTCCAGACCTGACACCAATAGATTTATTTTGTTTGGGGTGACATTAAAAAAAATCTCTATGCAAGGCCAGTTAATGACCTTAATTTTTTAACTTAATGAATAAATTAGTTGGAATAAATAAAATAAGTGTTTTGTATTTACTATGCCTAAATAATTAATGACTACGATAATCTTTAGGAGTGAATATCTCCTAAACAAATCTTTTGCAGACATTCCTCTACTATAGGACTTCTTTTTTTTGTTTGTGGTCCATAGTTCAAATTTTCAGTTTGGCTACTTGACCCTGAAACACCCTGGGGTATACATATAATACATCTAAAATTATTAACGTTAGACTCCATGACTTTTATTATCACAGGAAAGTAACAACACGATCATTCTTTTTTATAAAAACACTACAAATGAAGAGTTAAAAAACTGTTTTCAATGTTGGCTTTCTATTGTATTTATATTCATTTTCAACTAAAATGGTTTATGCAGAAAACAGACAAATTTTAACCTTTGATGCTGAGGGTCTTCCTTTAAATAAAGTGTTGAGTATTTCTGGAATACCAGTAATTGTACTTGATGGTGCTTTTGAGACAAAGTTTTGTATAGAAAGTTTTCAACTGTTTATAAAAAAATAGATTACTAATTATTAGATATGTAATTTATTCAATAGATTTTGAAGACTACGACTGTTTGATCACAAAAGATGTAGTCGAAATAGGAAGAGGAAACATTGGTGTTTTGAATGAAACTAGTATTCGGTTCAATAGGATATAGCAAGTTATACCTCTGTAGCAACGTCGGAGACAGAAAGAGATTTATTAACGGCATTTGTAATTTTGAATATTATTGGTAATTCTTGGTTTTTTCTTATTTATAATAAAATTTTAAAATGCCTACTCTTTTAGCGGAGTACGATGCCGATTGTGTATTGGTAATTATTGCTACAGAAAAAGGCAATCACGAAAAATAATGGAGGACATAGGCGCTACTTCTATCACGGCAGACTAAGCTCCATCTGTACAAAACATTATTCGGCCGTTTTGTTTTATGGATCGGAGACATGGACAATGACTAAGATGATTGAGCATGATCTCGTCTTCGAAAGAAAGATCCTCCGAAGAATCTTCGGTGGAGTTTATCTAGATGAAAACTGGCGAAGGAGAACAAACAACGAAGTTTACTCAATATACAACAAAACAGATATTGTTTACTCCTTAAAAATTAGAAGACTGCGATGGGCTGGTCATGTGGCTAGAATATATGTCGAGGCCATTCCTGAAAAGGATTTAACAGAACCTCTCTACTACACGAGAAGAAGGAGAGACCGAAGCTCGAGAGAGACGCGAGGGATATCCTTGGATTCAGATACTGGATGACAGCTACGAAAAACAGAGACGACTGGAAGAAGCTGGTAGAGGAGGGCAGCAATTACTGCTTACTATTATAATAGTGGTAGAATACGATATCCAGGCTAACTTAAACAAACTGGTGCGAAACTATTATATTGGATCGTTTCATATGAAATATCCGTTTCCAAAGAAACAACTTAATGCAATCAAAACATTTGCTCTCATTCTCTATCCATTTTCCCCAAGGTCTTATCAAATTTACAGTTCGAGAAATGAAAAATTCAGGGTTTTGCGATGAAATAAAATGTTTTTGTTTGCCTTCAGAATCAATTTCAAAAATTTTATCCGTAAAGAAGTTGTTCTAAATTATGAATATATGGAAATCTGTTGGCATAAGTCTGGCAAATAAGGTGGGTGTGGTATGACTTAGTAACTCAATTCGTTTAATTTCTTTCTAGTATATTCATTTAGTCATCATCATTAAGGGTACTGCGTTGTATCAAAGTATAAATATATAGAAATTATAGAAATGTAATCAGGCCGAATTAACCAGCTTCTTTTTTTTAATTCCCATTTTCTTGCTTGATTAACTGGATTTTGGAAAAATAACCGCTGAAAATGAAACTCATTGATTTTGCTAAAGTATTTATATTTAGTCATTTGCACTAAATTAATTTTCAACTCTTTATTTGAAATAAGTGAATTATATTTATTTATTTTTACTTTGTGCCTAAGACCAGGGTGGCAAATCCGTTTACAGCTGTGTGTACTTCTGTACCTACTGCTTCAAAAAAAAAGGTCTCTGTTCCACAGTTTGTTGCTTCGAGATGAGTTTCAAGTTTTTACTGTTTATTTTTTCACTTTTAATATTTTCCTAAATAAGGGTGCAAAACCTATGCATGAGAATTATCAATAATTATCCCCGCTACACGAAAATATCGACTATGCTTAGAGATCTTGAACTTTCCACTGTTAAACAATATGTTTCAACCCAAACAAAAGCATACTTCGAAAAAATTCCAGCTTCCGAAAACCCATTAATCCGAGAAATTGGTAACTATGATAAACATTCGCTACAACGGTACACGCACAAAAGAACAATACTTATACTTCTGAATTAACAAATCACTATTCGTAGATATCGTAATCTAGTTATCTGTATTAATTTTATAGTTATTTTTAATTGTTTATTTATTTTCTATTTAATTATTATTATTATTATATTTATTTACTTTATTATTATTATTTTTATTTATTTATAAACTATAGTTATTTATGCACCCCCAACTATCTCCGTTCTCCTATAGTTATTATTATTTGTTTATTTTTTTATTTCTTTTTAAGCGTTTTTTCTACATCTTTCCTGCTACTTATTTATAAATTAATTAAAAAGTAAATGAGATAAATTAATTTTAGGCACAACTTATTTATAAAAGACAACTTTAATTAATTAAAATCACTGTTCTTTAAACATGTAAAAGAAGTTCGGAACATGTATTTACACTTATGCTGCTTGTATATGTAAAATTGTAAATAAAGTTTTTTTTTCCCTAAAATACAAGATATCGTGAGCTTTAGTAGGAAAAAGAGAATGTAATTATTGGTAATGGATAGATTTCAGTAATCATTTCATCAAGAAATAAAAGTTTCACCTAACACTTTGAAGTTTAGTTGGCATATGTTTCTTGAAACGTTCATATCTAGGTGAAATAATTACCGAAGTATGCATATATTCG
Organism: Arma custos; assembly: GCA_037127475.1. NCBI lineage: Eukaryota > Metazoa > Arthropoda > Insecta > Hemiptera > Pentatomidae > Arma > Arma custos. The sequence continues at coordinate 124,597,198 of CM073759.1, read as the reverse complement.
TAACTGCATTCTCTTTTACATACTATAGCTCATGATAGCTTGCATTTTCGGAAAATAACACTGGTCGACAAAAATGAACTTTTTTTCTTTCACAAGAACTAAAATAACATTTTCTAGAAGTACTTTTCATGCTGAATTCAAATATAACTTTAGTTTTTTTTCCACCGGGCAGGAGTTTTGTATGATATTCATTTAAATTTTTTTAATATTCGAAAAAAATCGATCTAACTCAAAATTATAACTACTCATTCTGACTGACCAAGAAAGTGGTAGATAGTGATTTTCAGGCATATTTTGCCTCTGGAACGTCTCTCTTTTTGGTCCAACAGTAGTCAGCCAGTATACTATAACTTTACGTGCCTTGGTACCTCTTTTCCAAAGTAGAAATTTGCGGATGAAAACGCTCACCGTGCTAATCGCTGACAGCTCCAAGATTTTCGGGGAAGAAGTCTAAGTGAGAGTCCAAGAAGGGAATTTTTCAAGACATGTTGCATCCCATAGCTTTATAAGAATGCAGAAGATCAGTCACTAAGTCACGATAGTTTTCTACTTAATGGTTTCCAAGAAAATTGAAACAAACTTTTGAAAGACTGCTTTCTCCAGTGGATTTAACAGTCCTTCGAAATGCTCATCACCCATTAATGACTGGATTCTGGGAAAAAATCCTACTTTCAGTTTAGCATCATTGACTTTGGGGAATTTCGATTTTAAGTACAAGAATCCATCAGTCTATTTATCCATAGCTTTGACGAAATTTTTCATTACTCATAACTTGATATGCAATGGAGGTAATATTTTTTCAGGTTTCATTAACAGGACATATGACACATTTTTTTAGCCAGGGATAAGAGGTTCACGTTTAGGCCATGTTTTTGTAACATAGTGAAACTTCCTATCTCTGCTGTCCCAGAGGCACAAAATTTGGCGAACCCAAGATGCAAACCAAGCAATAAAGCAATGGCCTTTAAATCAGCACAGATATTCATTCATATTTTCCATATTGTATTTTCTCTAAAATTAGTTTCATATTTTGATATGCCTCTTTCATATCAGTGGTATGCGCTTCAGGTATTGATGGAAGTTTATTGCCAATATGTAGCAGCACAGCCTTCAAACTAACTTTAGACGAATCTATGAATAGTTGCCACTCATCTTGCCGGTTTTGAAGCCCAAGAGTTTCCATAACTGAACAAATATCACAACAAAACACAATATTATTTTCTTCAGAGAAGTAGTCCTTGAAATCACTATGGCGGCCATGATAACTACAAATTCTTTCTTCTTTTTGGAGTAGATTCCACCCTTTGAGTCTGGAAGTTAAACCTTCCAGATTAGATTAGATTAGACAGATTTAAATACCGAATCAGGCCATTAAGGTCTTTCTGATTGGGAAAGTATAGTTCTGATGAATAGGTATTGGCTTCATATATAGGATCATTTTTATGGTCATCTGAAGTATTTTCAGTTTTAGTTAGGTCAGATTCAGAGTTATCACCCAAGATCGCATCTGCATATACTGGTACAGGGAACTGTTCATTGTATAAGACAGGTCTTATTACAGATTGCAAATTCGGATACTTAACTGTATGTTTTGTTTTAGATGTGATTCCTTTAATATTTGTCAAACAGAAATAACAACCACTTAAATGATCCTTCGATTCCCTCCAAACCATGGGAATTGCAAATGGTAATACTGACACATCACAATGCCAGATGAACATGTCCAAACATGAATGAACCTGCACAGCCTTGTTTTATGGTGCTTCAGCATAATATTACAAATAAAATTTTCTTAAATACAGCTTGGATAAAATCACTACATATTAGGAAAAGGTTCCTATGACAGATAAAAAAACAGTAACGCTAAAATCAGATTTTAAAAAGTAGCTGTTACAAAAAAACTGTGCCTGATGGAAAAATTCTGACTACATATATGTATTAAGTATGAAAAACTGCACTAGATTCACTAATCAGATTTCTTGTGAAGAAAACCTTGTCGACCAGTGTAATTATACGAAAATTCATGAAAAGTTAAAACTTGTTGTGACTCAACTCGAAGTGACAACCTACGAAATAATTGCCAAATAGGATAACTATATGAACTAACTGAAGATATTTCATTTTATTTTAATGTAAATTAACAGCTTATTCAAAATAACGCTATCGCTCATCGTATTTAAATATATCTGAAAAGAAGATTATGGTACCGTTATATGCTTGTCATTTCACAGTTAATCATCGTTTGGAAATAGAAATAGCGGTCCTATGGGATTTTTATATTTGGAATTTAGAGCGGCGGGTAACGGAATAGTAAAACTATGCAGACTACAGAAATAGGACTTCCGGTTTTTGGTCAGCTCTTGGTTATTGACTGGAGATGGAATCCAACTATTTATAAATAGTTTACTAAGAAAATAAATTTAATGAAGGTTAACCGTTCTAATGGTAATTTAGAATTAACGAAATATATCACTAAAATCAATAAATAAGAGTCTAATGTCTACATTGATGTGATGAATTTAACCTCAACTGGAGGGAGTCTTTATAATTTTATGTATATTAATGCTGAATATGATAACTATTTATAATAATGAAGTTATAGACTTGGGATCACCGTTGCGAACTGCCTATACAGAGATGTCTTTAAGAGCCAATTAAAACGTTAATTTATTTTTCATTTATTATTCTTATGATGGTGATTATTTTTAAACATTTTTATTTTGGAGAGTTAGTTTAACGTCACTTTATGCTGCTATGGCTAATCGGACGATGCTACAGTGGGAGCTCTAAATTTATTTTGATTATTTTGAAGAGAAAAGATTTGTCCAGACCGGGATTCGAACCCGGGTCTTCTGCATCTCTAACGCAGTGCTCTAACCAACTGAGCTACCAGGTTCGTAACACGGCCAGACAAATACATTCTCTTCACCGATCCTATATCCTCGTGTTCTTGCAATTTGCGCGAAATATACAAGGGGAAGAATGTTCATTGAACATTACTTTAATTAGGATCTCGTTGACTTAATTTAAATATCTAAAATAAATATTTTTAAATCATTGCCTGGACAAATCTTTTCTCTTCAAAATAAAAATATTTAAAAATAATCAGCATCATAAGAATAATAAATAAAAAATAAATTATAATGTAAAATTGACGTAAGCCAACGAGATCCTAATTAAAGTACTGTTCAATGAACATTCTTCCCCCTGTCTACATTGCAAAACTTGCGAGAACACGGGGATATACTATAGGATCGGTGAAGAGAATGGATTTGTCTGGCCGTGTTACAAGCCAGGTAGCAGAGAGAGAGAACGAAGCAGAGGCGTGGAGGATGGTTGGGGGAGAGCAGAAGGAAACATTCAGAGAGAATGGAGGATTATTGAAGGTTCATAAAAAAGGATCTTGTAAGGGCATGTTATCTGTCCTTAGTTGATCAGTTCGCCAAAAAAAGTTATATTAAGGCAATCATAAATCATATTAACTATTGTTTTTATTTCAACTAACTTATACATGAAATTTATATTAAGAGAAATTATTGCGGCCGTGAAAAAAATGTAGTCAAGTTTTAAATTGAAAAACGCTTTTAGTTGAAAACACGAAATCACGAAACATGGTATTCGTAAGTAAGAGATTATTTTAGCTAAAAATGGAACAATGGATGTTGTGTCTGTAGATACATTACTGGGGGTCATAGAGCCCCAATAAAGTGGATTAATTGGGAGGATAAACTGACGGTTGAGCGTGATTTCAGACAATTTACTAACATTGTCCAAGAAACAGTACTTTTATGGTTTGTTGTGGTACAGTTGTTTTTTCGTTATGCCAAATATCAAATTGAATTGTGCTAAATCTTCTTCTTCTTTTTTGGCGCTACAACCCTGGGTGGGTTTTGGCCTCCTCAATGAGCCACCGCCATTCGGCTCTATCTTGTGCGACCGCCTTCCCGTTCCTGATCCCAAGTAGGCTTCGAGCATCAGCTGCCACACCATTGGCCCACCTAAGCCTGGGCCTTCCAGCTCTTCGGGTTCGATGTTCATTCATTCTGGTCAAATGGCCTGCCCAACCAAGCCTTCCTAACTTCACAAACTCAACCACATCCGGTTCACCATAAATAGCATATAGCTCCTTGTTCTTCCTTATTCTCCATTCAGCCGCATCCCTGACTGGTCCAATAATACGACGTAGAACTTTCCTTTCAAAGATAATCAGATCCCTTTCGTCGTGCTTGGAAATGGTCCAGGTCTGCGAGGCATAAGTTAGTACAGGCCGGACAAGAGTCTTATAAATAATCATCTTGGTTTGCCTGCTGATGAACCTACTGCGAAAGATCTTGAGAAGGCCAAAATAGCATCTGTTGGCTGCAGTGAGGCGCTTCTTAATCTCAGCAGCCATATCATTTCCCGAAGTAACTAGTAATCCCAGGTAGGTAAATTCCTTAACTTGCTGGAATTTGTAGGATCCCACTACTAAAGGACTGTTTATCACTAGCTCCGGTGTACATGCACTGGGACTTAGTCTGGTTAATTGAAAGTCCCATAGATGACGCTGCCCTGATGAGGTTTGTGGTGGCTTCGACTAAAGCTGATCTGGACCTGACTACTGTATCTAGGTCATCGGCCAAGAACCTGCACTTGTCGGGAAAATATCGTTCTTTGAGTTTGGATTCCTGAATCCCTTACTACTTTCTTTAATGCTAAACTAAAGAGAAGACAGGCAAGTCCATCTCCTTGCCTTAATCCCTTATCAGATGGGAACTCCCGGGAACACTCAGATTGTATCCGGACCTGGCACCTTACCTCACTCATCGTTAACTTCACAAGGCGAATCAATTTTGCGGGGATGTTCATTTCCTCTAATGCTTCGTACATTTTCCCCCTCTTAATATTGTCATAGGCACTTCTGAAGTCCACGAAAAGATGGTGTGTGGGTAGCTTGTATTCATGGCCTTTTTCCAGGATGGTTCTCAAGGTGAAGATTTGATCCAACGTGGATCTGCCTCGACGAAAGCCAGCCTGATACCCTCCAATCTCCTGCTCTGAGAATGGTGTTAACCTGTTGAAGAGGATGATTGAGAAAATCTTGTAGGCACATGAAAGTAATGAAATTCCCCGATAATTAGAGCATTCTAGCTGGTCTCCTTTCTTATGTAAGGGACATATGACAGACTTATCCCATTGCCCTGGGATTCTCTCTTCTATCCATATGCTTATGATTAACTCATGTATGGTCTTGTGTAGCTCCTCGCCTCCATACTTAAAAAATTCTGCTGGTAATCCATCAGGACCTGGAGCTTTGTTATTTTTTAGTTTTGAGATTGCCTCAGCGACTTCCTCAAAATCTGGAGGTTCTATTTCCCCATACCCTGAGTTGTGGTAAATACATTGAAATAATCTTACTCTGATTGAAATAATCTGAACGAGCTTAACATCGGAATGTTTATAACTGTTTGCTGTAGGATATCATTAATTATGCTTATTTTATGCAATCGGTCTCTTATTTTTAGAATATATTAGATATAAAATTGTGTATCAAGAATGAAATTCATAAGAAATGAAAAATAAAAACTGCTTAATAAAGAATAATGTAGAAATATACTGACACGGTTGAAAACAAATTTTTAGAAATAAGGTTAGTAATTTGTGTGGTTGAATTTACTAAATTGTTGAGTACGCCATTAAGCAATTATATGATCTCAAATAAGAATTTGACAATTTTTTTTTAATTATTATTGGCCGCTACGTCCCTTGTAGTCGTGCCTTGGCCTGCTCCAGCATCGACCGCCAGTTTTGTCTGTCAAGTGCTGCTACCCTCCAATTGCGGACATCCAAAATATAACAATAGTAGCAAAAAGTGTGTCAAAAATACATTTTTCAAGTATGAATGTTTTAAATATTTCTATCTAATATCCATGCCTGGGATAATTCAACCTTGTGTTCCTGGTATTCATCTCCATCTGTTATTTCAACACAGCTTAGATACTTCCTGATGATAAACCTTATCCTATCAAAATGGGCATTTATCTCTTGTTTCAATTGTTGCATTTAAATAAAACAACCAAAGGCCACAATTTCTCCTAATGAATATTAAATAATCTTAAACGAGATATTTTCGACGTAGGGTTTCGAAAGGGTTCGGTCAACCGCATATCCTCAAGGACATGGAAAAGGGAGCCTCCTACCCTGGAAGACGCCCTTGTGACCCAGGAGACGGAAGGAGGTGAAAGAGGTGGTTGGTAGGGCGATTCTAGGTCATCGGGAGTCAGTCCTCCGCATACCGTCGTCCGCAACGCCGCCATGGGTTGGGGTACTTTCTTCGTCGTCTTAGCTGTCGGCAAGTCTTTTCTACTTTATAAATCCGTTTGTGTTGTTTTCCTGAAGTATTTCCAAACATACTACTTACATTTCTGAATGAAGATTTTGTGTTTATTGTATAGTGTTTCATTTTCTAGGATAGGTCAAATGACTATTTGTTCTGTATTGTTTTCTCAATTGAAATGTTTTAAAAGCGTGCTTAGTCAACAGTCCCAAGTGAAAAGTGATATTACAACAAGTCCAGGTACTTTTATACTTCGAAGCGTGCTTGAAATAATTATTAAAAATAATGATTCTTTTTTGACCTGAATAAGAGAACAAATCCGTATAACTGTTTAAAAATTATCATCTCTATTCCTCTTCGAACCCTTCGCATCCTAAACTTTTTATGTTAATACTTGTAATATATTATGTACGTCAAACTGGTTGTACTGTCAGTAACTAAGGTATTTCAACAGTAAAAACTAAAAATCACTAACAGTAATACAATTATTTTTAAAATTATTTTATAATTAAATAATGTCTGAAGAAATAAGAATTAAACAGCAGCAAAGTAAATAAATTAACTGTTTTTAATAATAATAAAATAAGGACTAATGGATAAACTACGATTACTTAATATTTCATAACATGCAGACTTCATTCTAGCATTGCTATGAGAAATAAAATAAATAAATATAATTATAGAATGATTATTAAGTAAGTATAAGAGCGCTTTCCAATTTTTGTTAAATAATATTACTGTATAGTAATGCAAATGAAACAAATAAATTAGCAGTCCATATTTAATAAATAAATATGTAAGGTCATTTACTATTTAACCCGTTATAATGTTAATTTATGTAACTACGAAAATTAGTGAACGGATGTTTCTTTTCTTAGAGCAAAATTGTAATGAATATACATAAAATTTCAGATATATTTTATATGCCACACAAAATTTAAACATTAAAGTTAAAACGAAAGGATTCATAAAAATGTTCTGATAAGGAGAAGCTCAGCTTATCACTAGTTCCAGCAAGACGATGTATTCCTGAAACCTTTAAGCCTACAGACACCGTCAATAATTGTTTTAAATATGAATTTAATAATTATAATGTATATTATTATACATTTTAACCATAATATTACAAAGTAATATTAGCATTAAATTGATTGTCCGTGGGTGTTATTACAATAATATGCGATACACCTACCAAGTCCCTTAATGTTGACTGGATATGAGTGGCCATGAAGAGTATTTCATAGATAATGAAAATTGTGATTACCTCCACAGTATTGTTGTTTAAGGTTAATTTTATTTTCATTTATGAAATACGGATGCTTTCATGCCCACAAAGAATACCACAAATTTGAATATTATTATCAATTGTAGTAACAAGTTGTTATAGGTCTTCATATAGCAATTTTTTATAAACACAACGGCCAATACAGTGTTACAGAGTTATATTGATAGGTCGTTGTGAAAATACTTGAAATAGAAATCACAACAATTCCAACCTCAAAAAATATATGTTACTGAAACACCAATCCTTTTTTAAAAAACAAATAAAATCAACAACAAACAAACTAACAGATACCTACCTCCAAACATCTCTTGGTAACCTTCACCTTGATCAAGTGTTGCAATTTGAATTGGAAAACTTGTCAGACGAGTTCTAAAAAATAATTCTCTGCTAATTTCAAGAAAAGACATATTCTTTAGTTATATTTTGATTTGTTCTAAGGTAACGTACCCAAACTGGTTTGAAATAAATAATAATAATTGATTAAAAATAAATTGAATTGAAATACAGGTACTGTTATTTGATTATGCGTTTGGAAATACCTAAGGAAAACGGTGATGGAGTTCATTTATATAGAATTTGTTTTACAGCTTATGAAGTTTATTTTTAGAGTGCATGCATTTTCTTAATAACCAACATATTTATTCTTATCATTTTTAGAAAATTTAATTAGTAAACTTTTATTGCTTTAGTCTAACTTTTATACAAATATTTCTTCAATGAAGTGTTTCTGAAAAGATTGGTTCAGTCATTTTTTTTAAATATGCAAATTATTTAAAGAGGTATGATGCTAAAAAATACATTTAAGACCTAGCATTATCATCAAAAGCATGCTAATTTTTAGTAATGCACTACATTATGAGGTTATTTATATAGTTTAATATATAGGGCACTTTTGTATATGTACATACTAAATTATATTCTATATATAGATATATTAATTAGTAATATTTTAAATTTTAATATTACAACTATGTATAAGAAAAAAATAAGTCATTTCTAAACTTCAATTTACATAAGCGTATGAAATATAACTGCATATTACTATAAGATAATAGAAGGTTTGTATGTAATGTATAATATATAGTTTAAAAATGATTTTCTCGGGTTTCTATTTTCACTTTCTAAACGTAAGTGAGAAGGACTTTCAATCGTTAACGGTTGAAATATGCCAATGAGTAATCTTGTTTTTAATCTTGTATGTTCGAAATTTTCGGCTTCTAGTCAACCATAAATATTTTTTATGATTTCAGACGTTCATGATTTTTTGGAGGCTTAAAGAACAACAAAATAAATAGAACAGTACAACAAATAATAGGAAACATTATTACGATTTAAGTAATATATACATACATATATATATATATAGATATATATATATATATATATATATATATATATATATATATATATATATATATATATATATATATATAGATCTATCTATCTATCTATGTATATAAAAAATGGTAGAAAGTTAAATTTCTAAAAAACGTTTAAAAAAAAAATGTTTATACCGCCGTTAAGTACAGTAAGCTTAAGGGAACTATATCCTTCATAAAATTAAATGTTAGGGGAAAATCAATTTTGAGATGGTTCTTCAACATTCATCTTAGAGTCTTCTGATGACCAAAGTATCCAAGCTATACTCAATATCGACAGTGTAGACAAGTTACATAAAGTGTATTGTTACATCAAGGGAGTTCAAAAAGTGCTAAATTGTTTATCATAGACCATTTTCTATTAAGTGTTTGTTTTTAGTTCATCTTGAAAGTGATATTTTGTTTATTTATTGCTATTGTTTCCATCATAGCACCAGTAATTGTTTATCCTTTAATCTGTTATTTATGTTTTGAAAACCAGAATCTGTTAGTAAATTTTATTTTTATTTTGAAATGATATGTATATAAATTGTTAAAATTATAATATTGTAATTTATAGGCAAGCTGGGCTCTGTTTGTATGGGGAAGGCCCCAAAGACAAATAACATTTCTATCTATCTATCTGTCAATCTGTTTTAGATGGAATGAACAGTGAGATAATTCAAATAAATCTCCTAGCTTACATAGGTTAATTCCAGGTCTGACAACCAATTACTACAAATTAATAAAATCCACAAATTACAAACTAACACGGATATACCAAATCATACTTACACAGATTTCGCATAATCAATGACAATACTTGTTCAATAGACATAGAAGAACAGACATTTAAACATATAATTTATGACTGCCAAATGTATGAAAGGAAAATGCCGAAATTAATTATTTCAATAAGAGCGAAAGATTAGCCAGTGCCTGAACACGAACTATGTAATAGGTACATATATAATCGGTCCGAATTCATTAATAGTGTCGTTTTTGAATTGTTGACATCAAATTAAGAATAAATATACATTGTAGAACATATATGATCATATACTGTTTTAGGTTTCCACGGCCACTATTATTACAAAAGACTTTGTCGATTTCTTCTGGTTTAGACCGTGTTAATAAATTTTTAGCAAACGTTTCACCAGGCATGCTGCTGACTTCTTCAGGGCTGAAGCAGCATGGCTGGTGAAACGTTGGTGAAAAATTTATCAACACGGTCTAAACCAGAAGAAATCAACAAAGTCTTTTGTAATAAATAATCATGTTTACAATTTTTTAATTTCAATTTTTTGTTATTATAATTGTATAAGGATGTATAGTAAGTAATTATGTTTTCGTTTATATTTTAATTATAGCTTTTTGTTATTAATTTATATTGTAAATAAGTAATAAAAAGGTACATAGTATACTGCAGTATGGAATGTTCCAATAAATAAATAGTCTTTTCAAAGGGTTGCTTTGGTAGGAGGAAATGAAAAAATGTATAAATGATAAATCGAATAATAAGGGGGAGATATTGACAAAACGACACGAAAAATATTGTTTTATCACAGACATCCGAAGTGTCGACCCGATATACAATGCTATAGCTTTATTCAGGTATCCATTATAAAATAAAAAGAAACATGAATGCTAATAAGATTGTAGCTAATACGAACACATAAATTAAGCAAGAGGAAATGTGAATTTCATCATTATAGGAATAATGATTCTGAAGATATACTAGAATAAAGATGAACAAAGCGAAATTTAGCCTTCCTCAAGCAATCAACCATTCTTTGCTATTAACAATTATTAACAAAGCAATTAAACACAGAAAAAAGTAAAGTTGTACGCAAAAATGAATATATAATTTAATTAACAAATATGAAATAGGAAAGGTGGGTAGAAGAAGTTGAGGAAATCATCTACGGTACTGGTCTGAGGGAGGAAGATATAGAAACAGAAGGAATGGAAAATAAATTGTTGGTTGACTAAGGTGGTTGAATAAAGGAAACCTCAATATGAGGAAACCCTTATTATAAAAAAATGTATGATGTAGAAAAATGTCTTATTTTTTTTCAGTTTCATCCCTTAATCTCCCTTCTTACGATCTTCGAGTGGACAAATTAAGAAAAAAAAATGTTGTATGATTTTTTTGGGGCAATGAAAATTTATAAAATGAATACTTTAAAAAAATCATCATTACTCTTATGATTTCTAAGATCGCGGATTCGCAGCCCGCCCGACCAGTGGTCTTAGAAGAAATTCTAGGGGAGTAAAAAATCTTTAGTTATGCTGTCCTTCAAATGGGGTCGTAAAAAGATGGTCCTGAGCCTGGGGGATGTTAGGTACTCGATAAATGTACCTTAATTGTACCTGGGTAGACAAATACTGGTGCTCCAACTCCATGGTGGTTGGATGGCCATTGCTGCATAAAGTGACGTTAAATTAATAAAGAAACTACAAATTAATTAATTAATAAAGATTACCAACTATTGTTGATTGTTATAATTGGAAATAAAATAGTAGAAACAATTATTTATACAGGTGTCGCTCTATGATGCTAGGAATTGATTAAATGTGTAGTTCTCTCACAAACTATTATAATGTTTGATTAACCACAAACCCCGTTTATTTATGACGTCCATAAGTACTAGGAAATGAAACGATTATCACTGCTCCTAAATATTTTATAAAATCGTAATACCATAAACGAAATGCATAGTGAAAACTATAAGATATATTTGTTCAAAAACATTAATGTAAACATAGAATACTTAAAACTTATTAGGTGATTTAGAAAATTATGACAAACAATTATTTAAAACAAGAAAAAATAATATTTTTATCCTTAAAACAATTAAAAAACAAATAGCCGGTAAAATCAGGGGAATAATAAAAATAGGTATTTATTCCGTAGGTTGTCGCTTCGAATTGTCTCTCAACAAGTTTTAACTAATTATTCGTTTCCCTTTTAATATTTTCCAAAACTACCAGTTATAGCTCACTCACTTAGTACTCGTAAAAACTTACTATTGTTTGTTTAATGGTAAGTTTTCTAATCACAGTCATTATTGTAGTTTGTTCATATAGATATCCTTTTTGGTAATTGTTCTGCAGGTTGTTGCTTCGCGTTGAGTCACAAGTTTTAACTTTTCATTAGTTTTCCTATTGACATTTTCCAAAAATTCCAGTTATCATGAGCTATAGTATTGAAAAAAGAATGTAATTATGGGAAACGTGCATACTTCGGTAATCATTTCATCCTGAAATGAACGTATCAGCAAACGTACACCATCAATATTTCGAAATGTATGTTTTAATTTTTATTTCTTAATGAAATGATTACCGAAATCAACTGATTACCCAGAATTACGTTCTCTTTTCCACATCAAAGCTCACGATAACTTGTATTTTTGGAAAATATTAAAAATATCAATTAAAACTCGAAGCGACAACCTGCAGAACAGATATCTAAAAATATACTTAAGATGGTTGTAAACCCCGAAACCTCTAGTTTTACAACACCGCACTCCTACAGTTTTCTATGTGTAATAGTTAAATGTCCGTAAGGTCATAGGTTCACTCCTAGGTGATAGAGTTCAACTCAACAGACAGGAAAATGATTAGAGATCTCTCGGTCGTTTGTAGAACTCCTGAAGACAGGTGTGACACTTACGGCTAAAAGATGAAGGCAGGGGAGCAGGTATTATGGACTGGATTATTTTTGTAAACAGGATATTTGGTAATTATTCTGGAGGTTGTCCCTTCTGTACCTCCTGCTTCAAAAAAAAAAACAAAAAAAGAAGGTATCTGTGAAGGTCTTAAATCCGCAGTTTGTTGCTCCGAGTTGAGTTAAAACATGTTTTAACATATAAATATGAGTTTTTTTTGGTTATTTTTAATTTATTGAAATTTACAACTATAATAATATTAAAATAAGTAAATCTGCTAATATGTACAATATGACATGAAAAATACTTGTGGAGAAACTACCCATCGGTAGCACTCCAATAAAGTTCTATAGTAGATAGTCTCGAGGCCATCTTCTTTTGAGACGCCACGGAGGGTTATCAGGAATAGTATGGGAAGCAAGTTGACAGACTAGCGGTTTCAAGTGTGTATGGAGCTTGTCATGGAAGGATAGGTATCTAGTTTGGGCCAAATCAGTAACATATGGGATATGAAGATCATGATGAATGAGTTTGTTTGTGATATAATAAGGAGCATTGAGGATTTTACGAAGGATTTTGGATTGCAAGGATTATATGAGTTAAAAATGAAACAAATAAACAGTTAAAAGTTGTTTTAACTGTTTATTTGTTTCATTTTTAATACTTTACAAAAACACAGTTTATCGTGAGCTTTAGTAATGGAAAGACAATATAATTATGGGTAATGAGTAGATTTCGGTAATCATTTCATCAAGGAATAATAATTTCAACTAACATTTCGAAGTATAGATGGTATATGTTTGTTGAAACGTTTATTTATACGAAAGGAATAAACAGTTAAAACTTGTAACTCAACTCGCAGCGACATCCTGCGCCACAGATACCAAATAAAGTATTTTTATTTTATATATTTGGATGTTATTGCATCTTACGACGGGTCCGAAACTTCCGGCTAGATGATGGAAATAGAGCATATATGATTACGGTCAGGAATTATTTCTTAACTTTTTGAATTTCTTGACTTTGAACAAATGATTCTTCGATACTTTTCGTTTTATATAATTTAATAAAGTATTTTTATTATATGTAGATATTTGAATGCAAATTTTTTTGTCCATATTTAGTGACCAAACATAATTCATATAACATGGTCATGAAAAAAAAAAGTAATGAATACTGTTAAAAGACAACGGAGGGAACTGTTTTTATATTAAAAGTATAAGTACGCTTTAATACATAATTAACATGGAACAAGAAATATGAATTATTTTTCGGTTATAAAACCATATTCTCCCTTTAAGTAGAAATTATTATTTCTTCTGGAATTACATCTGTACATATATGAACATATTTTATAATTGAAAATGAAATGTAATATTTGAAAGTGGTATAAGTCCATTTTTTTATTAATGCGGGATATAAAAACAAGGGCCTATGCTTTCATCAGTTAACACTTAGCAAAGAGTGATGTTTTAAACGCTATATACCTTTTAAATTTTATTATGCATTATAAATCATTAAAACTATTTAAAAGAATAAACGAATTTTTAGATACATTAGGAATTATAGCATTCCCTGATTTATTTCAAATCTAATTTACACTATATCTACACGAGTTATTTAGTTAATAGGCATCACAAAAAATATTATATTCTTTTTTTCTGAAAATCCTCTATCTACGCAATATGAAAATGCTTATTTCTCTCGACATTTTAATTAACTAATACAAATGATTGGTTTCGAAATATACAGTTTTCCATTGAAAAACACCATACTCTGCGCAGAAGTAAATTTTCACTTAACAATAGTTTAATTACACTTTAACGAAGGCTTTCTGTGTATGTTTATTTAGGAAATACCAAATTTTATTAGTAGTAGTATTAGAGATTTTATTTGAACTGTTTACGCAATTTCTTAGTGCAGTACTCTACGGTTCTTTAAAACCATTGTGTAACACGTTACAGAAGCATCCAACTCCATATAGCTTTCAAAACTTTGAGAAGCCCATTTGAGTTTCACAAACACTTACCAAATGCGATGACCAGTGAATAATCTTCCGAAAGTGATAAAAAAAAAGAAAAAAGAAGGAAGAAAAAAATAAAACGTAAACGGTCGATGATCTTTAAAAAAGTTTCTTCACACTTGATGAAATAAGTACCATGGGCTTTATCAGATAAATCCTCTCTCAACACATATAATCTAGAGAACAAATTTTTATTTCCCAAAGAAATTGAATTAGATACACAAGTATTGAGTCTGTATTCGTAACAAATTATAGGACAGTTTTAAATTGTAATGATTCCAAACAAATGTTGGAAAATGTTGGGGTAGCTAAGATAAAGATGGCATTACCACAAGAATAGTTCATTCTTTGTTTGTTTATCAAACTTCACTTAATGCTACATGTAAGATTAATGTAATCTTAATTTAAATGATAATTTAAAAACAAATATAGTGAGATGATAGAATATGATGATGATTTGGTACGTGTTTGACATGGGAAAACGATGGATCGGAATAATTCTGTATGAATTTTAAATGTAGAATATCAGTCGAAAAGTTGTTATTTTTTGAAAAGTGGATGTTTCAAGTTTTGATAGGTAAATAGAAATTATCACTTATGAAGTTATCCTATTTTAATAAATGGATTATCTAAAATACATTCTGCTTCAATGCAGTTACAATAATAGTGTCATGAAAATGTGGGCTGAACCGTTAGGCTGCCAGACACACTATTATGCAACGGAAGTGACCAGACTCGACTCTCAATCCTTAAAAGCAATATCTCGGTGTACGAAGACAGATAGAAACCGGAGTACTCCTTGGCGTGGCATTCTGTGGGATAGTCTATGGTGTGCTAGGCAGTGTTCAGTAAAGACTGTTAGTGATACCTCTGTAATTCATTTTGTATTTAAGTTTGTGTCCGTTGTAAGAACGTAAGTTCCGTACACCTTTTTAAGAGTCTAGTGACATAATTTAACGATCTCTCCATTTTATTTCTACAGGCATTAGTTCTCGGTTTAAACTCTGCAGTCATTTACTTTCTCATACTCTTACATTTCTCTACACATCTTTTTTAATTACTACTCCTCGATTTCCCCGAGTTGCTTTTGTACGACCCTTTTCTTTTTCTCTTGGTGGATCTTTTTTTTTCTTCTTTCCTCCTCATAACTATCTTGCGCTGCCCTATTATGTTTCTTTTGTAATATTATTTCATATATTTCATTCTTCTCCTTAGTTAACACATCAAATTTCTCGTAGAACCATTTCTACTGTTAAATTGCTTTGTCCCAATTACTTTTTACATAGTGACTAGCATAACGTTATTGAGGATAGACCAGTCTTTTCGGCATTTTTATCTCTTTTCTTTTCATCTGTTTTTGCTTACTTCTCATTACTGTTTTTTTACCACCTCATCCTTCAGTAATAATGTATCATATAGAACATTGATAAAACAATGCAATTATTCTAATTCTGGGATGGGAAGATTTTCCTTAAACCACTTTTACAACAGTAAAATTTGTTTGACAATTTGCACTTTATAGTTGTCTTATGGACGCATTAATGAATTGCACATATTTATCATAGTTTTAGGTTTAATTTTTTTGGGGACAGGAATACCAGATATAGAGATATTTTCGTAAAATTTGTATTTATTCGCAAACTAGCAACGAAATGAATTTAAACGGTAAAATATATAATAACAAAAATGTTTAATAGTTTCATACTGAACGATAAACAAGAGACTATAAAAAAAATTAAAAATACAGATCCTGGATATTTTCATCAAATGGATCGACCAGAAACGAAACTGACTGTTATTCCTTAACAATTTTTTTACCCCCCCAAAAAAAATTCCGTATCTGTGTGTAAACATCCTGAATCCTATTCCTTCACTCAGAATCAATACCGAAACTACAATAAGATAAGAAAAATATTCTTTATCTCACATTTGCATTGATATTATATAAGCATTTTTTCATTCAGTTTAAAATAGTTTTGAAAGTACAGAATGCTAATTGTTTTTTCTGTATCATATTTTTTTTTTTTTTTTTTTTGTTTCGAATCTCCATTTATTTATATAAACAAATATTTACAATATATATATATATACAATACATAAATATATATATGCGGAAATAATTATAGTACTTTTTCTACCCGGAGGTATTTTAAGCAATACATAGAATGAGTCCGCTGAAGGCGGGTTCTCTAAACCGGCCAAGGCCGCTGATTCTATACATTCAAAGCAGGGAGAGACCGCTTTAAGGGATTAGGTGATAGGAAGAAGAAAGGGGGGAGAGGAAGGAAGAAAGGAAGAAAGGCTTGGACAAGGGAGTCCTCACCCCATCCCTAGGCCAATGAGAGCACGTCGACCAAGGGGACACTGCCTTGCCACCTCCCAGGTCTGGGAGGGGGAACTATGTCTCTAAAGAGTGGGTTGCTACACGCCTTCAGCCCATCAAAAAATTTGATGTGCCTCCGGCTAATGTAGTTCGGTATAGACGGGAGTTTCAGCTCCTCATAGATTTTAGTATTACGCGCCCTTTGGAGCGACGTGCCTTTAACTATACGCCTAAGGATGGAGTTCTGGAACTGCTGTAGACTTTTTAGTGTGGTTTTGTAAATATGTTTAAGGAGCGGCGCACCATGGAGCAGCGTTGGTCTAATAATCGACTTATAAATTTGGCATTTAAGCCGTAACGACAGTTGGGGCGAAGTGAGGAGGTGGTAGAGCCTATTGGACTTTTGTCGGGCCAGTTTCAGCCTCCCCCTGACGTGACTCGAGAAGGTAAAATGCCTATCAAGAGTGACGCCAAGGTAGAGGATAGAGTTAGATACACGACGATCTTCATCTTCAATTGTGAAGGTCGTCGGGAGGCGCTTTTTGCCTTCCTGAAATGACATCACGATGGCATCCGTCTTAGACGGATTCATCCTGATGCCATTCATCTTTAAATCATCAATAATTGACACCGACGCCTTTTGTGCCTTTTTAAGGGCATGACGGGCGTTGGCACTTGAAGCATAAATCCCTATGTCGTCCGCATAGGCCGCTACTACCGCTCCTTCATGCTTAACCGAGACCACGGGTGCTGTGAATATCACAAACAACAGTGGCCCCAGTACAGACCCTTGTGGTACTCCACAGGTGGTGTTGCTAGAAGTCGAGTAGCTTTCCCCGACTCGCACGACGAAGGATCTTCGGCTAAGATAGCTTCGGATTAAACGGCATAACGAGCCTGGGAAGTTAAACTCTTCCAAGCGTCGGAGTAACAGTGTGTGAGACACACTGTCAAAGGCCTGAGTGCAATCAAGGGATATAAAGGCCGTGGCTTTGTTCATGTTCATCTGCTCTATGGTGTGCGCTTGGAGCTTTGCCAGGTGATGGTCACAGGAAACACCTCTAAGGAAACCAGTCTGTTCTGGGGGGATAATGTTTTCCTCTCTACAGTGGGTCAGCAAATGGTGGTGGACAAGTCTCTCGAAAATTTTACTCATATGAGAGAGCAAGCTGATCGGCCGGTAGTGATCAGGTAGTTTACCAGACTTCCCCGGCTTAAGTAGTGGTACTACAACGGCTTTTTTCCATGCTTCAGGAAAGTATGAGATTCTCATACAGGTGTTGAAGATGTTCAATAGGAAGGCTTTACCTTTTCTAGGGAGCATCTTCAACATGACATAAGGGATGTTGTCTAGCCCAGAGGATTTTTTACCTTTAGTGCGCCGTAGTACCGATTCAAGACCTTTGAAGGTGGAAAAAATGGGTTTCTCATTGGGGCAGGGAAGTGGTCCCTCAGGGATTGGTGGAGCATTTACCAGCCGAGCAGCATCACTCGCCTCGTATGCCTTCGCCAAACGTTCAGCCTGTTCCCCCGGCGTCATCAGTTCGTCTCCGGAAGTCAGGTGCACTGTCCTTTTTTTAGTTACGTAGGTTTTGACGAGTCGCCAGAACTGGCGGTGGTCATCATGAGTCCTAAGTAACTGTTCGTGCCAGAGGGAAGTTTTCCAGACTCGCATGAGGCTGGCTATCTGCCGGGTCATTGCATTGATGGCCGGTTTTAACTCATAGTCATGAGAGCGCTGGAAAATGTTCCTCAGATGATTACGTTGGCCAATGAGGGCAAGAATGTGCTTTGGAGGTTTCCTGATGGCGTTGGGTTGCGGACTAAACTTCGGGATATGCTGGTTTGCTGAGTCCAGTATGGTAGTGGTGATGACTTGCACCGCCCTATCCACCTCTGCCTCTGTACTCAGGCGATCGATCACGGGGAGATTTTCCTCAATGCTAACCCTGAATCCTTTCCAGTCGGCCTTGTTTAAGAGGTACTTGCTAGCAGTCGGGACTGCGGGGTTACCTCCGAAAATATATGCAATCGGCCGATGATCTGACGGACCGAATGGGAGCGCTATACAGCCCGTTATGGTGTGCAGATCCCTGGTTAGGAGGAGGTCTAGAGTTGAGGTATATCCGGGTAGGGAATCATGCCGGAAGGTATGAACCCCGGGGTGGTAGGCGACTAGTCCAGTCTTGGTAATGTACGTCCCTAGTGGGTCATGGTTGATACATAGCCAGGCAGGGTGTTTGGCATTGAAGTCACCAAGGACTATATAGCGACTGACCGACTGGGCGTGTTGCAACAACGATCTCACAGCTTTATGAACAGCTCTCGGCCTCCTATAGACGCAGCTGAACGTGAAACGGGTCTTGAACCGCACGTCAACAGTGACTATATGAGTGCCGGCAGTTGAACACACTGGACTAGAAACCCTCCTAGATGGTACATCATTTCGGACGAGGATGGCGACGCCTGCCTTGGTTCCCATTGCACAGGTCTCCCTGTACACTGTGTAACCATGGAAATTTATTCGAGCTGAGGAGGGTAGCATGGTGTCCGTCAGCGCCACCACCGATGGACGGTGCTGCTGTAGGAGGATTTCAACTTCGGCCAACTTCGAGAGAAGGCCTCTGATGTTATAATTGATGACTAGATGTTCAGTCATGTCGCCTGGTATCCATCACCAAAGACATCATCTGAGACATCATCTGTGTCATCATCTGCATCATCAAGTTGAACTTCTCGAAGAGGCAGGAGAGGGTGAGGTCTTGTCCTGGTGCCAGCTGGTAAGCTGATGGTACCGAGGGGAGCTGTGTCACTAGAGGTGGTTCAGGTGTGGGGTGGAGGTAAGCAAGGTGGTGGGGGGTAAGAGAGGAGTGGGGAAGCGGTCCCTTACCTGATTGGCTCGGCTGCTGTGCAGGTGTTCCTCCAATGAGTTGAGAATAGCTTGTGTCCTTGGTGGCTAGGCGGCTAGGCTTCCTTCCTGATGCTGGTGTGGCTGCTACGACGGCTTCCTTCTTCTTCGCTTTCGATCTTAGGAGTTCTTGTCTCTTTGGGCATTCCTTCGAGAAGGCTGGGTGGGGGCCCTTGCAGTTCTGGCATGTGGCAGTTTCTCCGCGATTTTTACACTGGTTCAGCAGATGGTGCTCGCCGCACCAGGCACAGTGGCATGTTCGACCGCAGTATTGCTTGGTGTGGCCGTATTCCTGGCACTGGTAGCATTGTACAGGGCCACGTTCTTCTTTAAAGGCAGATGCGGTAAATTTAACACGACCTGCATACCTTAGCTTCTTCAAGTCTTCGATTTTGACTGTGTGGTCAGTTATTACCAAAATGCCCTCGGTGGGTCGTAGTGTGCCCGTGGGGTCCTTTCGCATCAACTTCTTAGCAGATTTGAACCCTGTTAAGCCTATCATGAGGTCCTGAGTGATGGCTTCCATGTCTGCGTCGATATCGTAACCGTAGAGGACAAACTTTTTCGACCTCTTGGTACCTCTTGGGGCATAGGTGTGGTACTGCGTCGTGCCATCCGTATTTAGTAGGGCTCTGGTGGCATTATGATCTTGGTAGTTAAATAAATAAACTCTCAGTTCTGCTTCAGATGAATTGGTGGCATAATTCGTGATATTTAGTTTGTCCATCCTTTCCGTGAGCTCTCGCTGCGAGATCGGAGGCCTGATCACAATCGGAGGAGGGAGCCTCGTCTTAGTAGCTGTGTTGGTCGCCGATGTGCTTGGTTCGCTGATATTAGTTAAGGTACCAAATTTGTTCGCAACTTTAGTGGGTGTAGGTCCCTTGTAGACTGGGGGTCTGGAACTGAATTTCTTAGGTACAGGCTGGAAAACTTCCTCTTCGGTGGGTCCTCCTCACCTCTTCTCTCCTCTGTTGTCGTCAGTTACTTCCATCGAGGTACTAGGTTCTTCAACAGGCACTGATCCGGTAGCCATGGCTGGGAACGACGTGACGGAACTAGATACGCAAGACAAAAAAAAAAAAAAAAAAAAAACCATCATCCTTCGTAACCTAACCACAGTCAAAATTTCAACAATTTCTGTATCATAAATAATTCTTCTTCAATTTTACGAGTATCAACTAAAAAAATAAGCGAGAAAGAAGCTTACTATTTTCGATTAGCAGTATCTTGATTCTTTTAAATAATTAAAAATGACAAATGAAACTGAGAATGTATCCTATGAAACGATATGCACCTGTAAAACAGTTATAAGGAAGAGAATTATCTGGGTGGTCAACAAATTTTTTTTAATTAGAAAGAACTGTTTATTGGAAAGCCAACGTTTTTACCCACATTGCAAGTCTTCTTCAGGGCTAAATATACAAAATACAAGCAAGTTATACTATAATTTATGACCATTTTCTCATCTATATAAGGTCAACTAATATTATTCAAGATAAAACATTATAATTTAAATGATGTTAAATATACAGATCCATACTTGTTGTGAAATTTCATTTGGAAAGAACTCCAAATCAAAGAAGTTTTAGTGTTCAAAATTAAAATTGTACAATATTATGGTACCTGATATATGCTGATTACAAGATACAACGCTGAAACTTCCCAGGTCCCAGACGCTACGCCTAGTGGTCAGTCAACTTAACTATTCGCCTCAAGAGTAGGTCACCGCTATCCGGTTTTCGTGTTTATATGTGGCCTACTACTCACGCATTTGTATCTCAAAGCTTTTGCTTCTCTTCATGCTTAATATAGTATGTATATAATTTTGATCAGTATATTTTTATTTCTCACTTACATGTGCAAAAAAGTCACCATGAGTAAGATCAGTTATGTTACGACTCAAAGGTAAAACCTACAATTCCATAAACGAACTATTTATAATAATTAGAACTAACCTGCTATAGTTGATAGACACGGAGTCCGGTCCTCACACTCACGCGCGCGCGTGTTTAACGCAAGCCTGTTAAAGTCACATCGACATAACACACACTAAAAACGACTCCAACCTATTCAATCCAACCTGTGTTGTAGTAACTAATTACTCATGCGCTTTGTAAAGTAATAATAATACTTTACACAAGCCGAATACCAATATAAACATGCAGAACTACATGACTGTAATTAAACTGTTCCAAATACCAACTTTTAAAAGATACAGCTACAGCACACATACCGGAGAATGCCAGATGACTTAAAACAATTTAGATGTGAGATCTACCATGATTATGTAATTATGTATTACTAATTATGTAAGGAAATCACTAATATACAACTAAATAAATAATAATAAAATACGGTCACCTGTGGTCTAGTGGTTAGCGTAACAAACTACTAAACCCAAGATCGCGGGTTCGTAGCCCGGCAGGTGGTCCCAGGATTTTTTTAAGGGAGTAAAAAATCCTTAGTTACGCCGTCCTTCGGAAGGGACGTTAAACGGGGGTCCCGAGCCTGTACGATGTCAGGTACTCGTTAAAAATCCCTATCCTAATTAAACCTGGATAGGCAAAATTTAGAGCTCCCACTGTAGCATCGTCCGATTAGCCATAGCAGCATAAAGTGACGTTAAATGAACAAACAACAAACAACAACTAATATACAACACCGGGATATTCCTTCAATAGCCTGAATTGTGTTAGAATACAGGCTGGCGTTGCCTAGCAACAGAACTAGAAACCATTTTTTCTTTATTATTTTGTCATGCCCATTCTGTGACTCTTTTGTTATAATACAGTGATTGTTCGAACCACGATGCGATTAAATTAAAAATACAATCTCCATTAATATATCTTCAGCCTTGTTGATTAAGTAGAATTTGCTTCATATTGAGTTTCTTGTATTTTGGGAAACAGAATTTTGTTATTTTCGGGGTGAATGAATGGCTATGCTAGGCATTGGTTTGAAATGGAGTTATTGATTATTTTACAACTCAATTTCAAGCCAAAGACTACGAGAAAGATCCCGCTTCCCTCAATATAACTAACTCACGCTGGACGTAACCATTTATTCCCCGGGACCGCATATGTGTATTCCTGGTGCTCTTTTATGAGGTGGAATGCTAATAATATAAGATAAAAAGATTAAATGCGTTCAGATTTGGTTGTACCGAAATGATTCACAAAATAAGAGGGATGGGCGTTGTTACAAAGGAGAATGTTATGCAGGGAATTAGGAAGATAAAAGAAGTATACCTGGGACAGATAATGCTTGGAGTTAAATATGACTTATTGCAGTTGATAGTGCAGGGAAAGTTTCAAAGAAGAAGAAGCGTAGGAAGAAGACGACATCCCTGACTGCGAGACCTAAAAGATAGTTGAAATGCCCTGCAAAACAGTTTTTCAGATCTTTCGTGTCCAAAGCATTAGAAGCCTTGATGATTGACAATCTTCAGAACAAACGCATGAAGAAGAATTATATAAAGAAGATTATTAAGAGGAATTAGCTGTCTTATTTGAATCATTATATTTAATGCTATTTTACTATTCTGCCATTTATCCGTTGTGATGTAACTTTGACGAATCAAATTTATTAGGCGTAAGTGTTCACAAATTGATACTGTGTTTATTATTATAGACTTACGTTTTTAACATATATTATAAACAAGTTACTTTTGAACGATTCTTAATAAAAATCCTCAATTTAAACATCTAAAAGATACTCTTTTAGGTTTCCACGGCCACTATTATTACAAAAGACTTTATTGGTTTCTTCTGATTTAGACAGTGTTAATAAACTTTTCGCCAACGTTTCGCCAGTCATGCTGCTGACTTCTTCAGGGCCGAAATGAGAATGAGTGCTGAAGATGTTTTAACAACTTTCATCTTTTCTTCATTATACTACTACTATAGACTATATGCCCATTTCATTATCTTTCGAATATTTTCAATTCCATAAGGTATAGGTACAAATAATTACATGATTCAAATAATTCTACTTTCCATTTCAGACAAGTTTATCACATTAATTTTTATAACAGGATTCGGTATATTTTAAACAAAGCATTAATAGCGCATTAAATAGTCATATCCTACATATCCGATTACAGTTATCAATGAATTACTATGAATGGTTTTCTTCGACACAAGTAAAGAACTTAGGACTTTGAAATGGTGTGGTATATTTTATCTCAACACGTTGTTCAAGCGACGTGTGTTTCGTAAGGTAGTTTTTTACCATTTCAATCATTGGATGATTCATAGTTGAATTTGAATGATGCTCATATGGGTCAGCAGCCTTACCATGTTCGTATAACTGGAACTCGCCCATTTCTTCACAGTACTCTCTGTTACATAAAAAACAAACTAATCTCGTCAAGTTGCTTTGGCCGCGTCATATAACGCTTCGTCAGATAATCCTTAAAGCTAAGAACCGAGGCTTGACAATTGCTCACAATGGCTACCTGCTTATGATAGGACTGTATTGCAACAAACTCCTACAGCTGATTACTACATTAGAAAGCAGAGCGGTACGTAACGTAGAGAGGTACGATCCTCTAGGTCTTAATGCTGGAAGGATTTAATGTTGTGGAGAATTTGATAAGTAAAAACATCCATGCGTGATAATGTTCATCCACGAAGAAATTCAGTACTAGCATCAACGATGGACGCAACTAATGCGATCCATCCACTTTAATCCATCTTACATAGTTCTGACCATCCATTAATCGATAAAGGAAAACTTATTTAAGCATTGAATAAAAATAAAATAACTGTACCACTGCAGCCCATGAAGTGTCTTGAGTTCAGTACGTGGTAGAGACAGTACTATTTTTATGGCTCCAATTGTGCAGAGAGGTGATATTGAGATACATAATTGTTAAAAACATTATTAAAAAACTGACCAAGTTTACACGTTGATAATATGACATGCCTAGTGTAAAAAATGAATTCCTATAATATGATACTAAAATAGAAATTTATAAATAAAAAGCTCAAATGTATATTTATTTAAATTTAATAATAATAAACAAACAACATACTACAGCACAAGCTCATTCCTTTTTTATTTGAATACATATTATTTAAATTAAATTATAGAAAATTTGGTATGCGCAATGCGAAATTAGAATAAGCAAAGATAAATTAGAATAAGCTCAGGATATTAGTGTACCTTGAAAACTGAACAGATTATTATCTCAATTGAAGGTGTTACGTAGTCATAATAATAACCTATTTATATAATTACAAAGATTGCCTAGCCGCCGGGAATTACAACAGGAAATATTTAGGTTAGTGATTTATTTTTAAAACTAAAATGAGCGGAAAACATTATTTTATCTGTTTATTTTACTATAAATTTTAATTACATGTAGGATGTAATTTTCTTACCGCTACAGAAATAGACCACAATCTTACATCAAAATTGGGAACAGGTTAGGGGGGACAGGTTTGTCTGAGTACTCTCAAAGGAGTAGATGCGTAAACTCAATACGCTGTATACTGTGTATAGTATATGTACATATATGTATTGTTTATTTTGTAGCACATTTTATTGAGAAAATGTATACACTATTATTTCCTTGAAATGCACTATTATAACACTATATGATTGATAGTTTGAATCTTACCATCGCAGAATTTAACATGAAAATAAACAATAATCAGACCTAAGCCATCTTCTCTCGATCTCGGAATACACCACTGTTTGTTATATCGAATGGCAAAATGTTAGAAAAAGTAGACAAGATAAAATATTTAGGTTGCTGGATAAACAACAAACTGGATCCAGATCAAGAAATTAAATGCAAAATTGAACAAGCCAGGTGTGCATTCATACAGATGAAAGGACTGTTATGCGACCCACATATCTATCAACTTGGGACTTAGGATTCGGCTACTTAAATGTTATGTTTGGTCAATACTACTATATGGAACTCACAGTCCCTGTCATGAATAAATTAGAGGCTTTCGAGGTATGGACTTACAGAAGGATATTAAAAATTCCCTGGACCGACCAAGTAACAAATATACAGGTTCTCAATCATTTAAACCAAGAAAGAGAATTGCTCCATACCATCAAGGTCCGCAAAACATCTTACTTAGAACATTTAAATAGGAGTCGAAAGTATTTTCTGCCGCAACTGATCATACAAGGTAAAATTGATGGAAAACGCGGAATTGGAAGAACGAAGCTCTCTTGGATCAGAAACATAAGATAGGCCGGGTTTGAACTATGAAGAATTTATCAGAATAGTAAAAGATCGAGACAGATTTGCCAAAGTAATTGTCAACATTCGTTGGTTGAATAAGACACCATAAGAAGATCATTTATTTAAGCAGCCGGGTAGCTCAGTGGTAGAGTGCTGAATTGCCGTGCCAAGGTTCCGAAATCTTTGAACAACCGGATATGGGTTCTGTGGGATCTGGAGTACCTTCTGGGGTTAACCCAGCCTCTGTTATGTGAGTACTCTTAATTGGGGGTAAAGGCTGGTGGTGGAGCATGATCTAATACAAATCACCTAGAAATAGTACTGTCCTAGAAACAGAACAGTCTCCAGCACGTAGTGAAACCAAGATCTTTCATTGGCTATAGTGGTACAGGGAGAGTCTGTATTCCCATAGATTACCAATAAATAAATATTAACGGACCCAGGTGGTAGTCAAACCCTAGCTAAGAACTTAAAAATATTGGATATGCGCTCCGACGTATGTACCATGATCATCACGTCCTTTTGGGAGATATGCTATTAAATTTGTTAGTTCTTTACGGTAGTGTTTTTGAGACCACTTAAAGTATACTCCGAATACAGACCCTTGAGGATTTAAGACTCACATAGTTCAATGGATATTTGACCATTGTATTATTGTATGACCATCTCTGCTGTATTACTTCAAATAGATACAATACAATTTTTTCAGTCTAGAAAAAAAACAAGAGAAAATTGGGTCAAGTGGTATTGGCAATTAGATGCCATGACCCTGTCATTACGCTCCGATCATTATTCCTTTCTCCTGCGCACTGTGCCATAATCTCGATATATCACTCATGGCAGAATAATACGTTATGTTCACTGGTTTTTGAATTATGAAATTCCAGAACAAGAAAATTATTATAATAAGTGTACAATTAGATAGTCGTAATAACCAATGAGTAACCGAACCTCTTCCCTAGTTATTACATCAAAAGTTATTTTGAAGTTGTTAAACGCAAAGTCTATCAGCTTTATAAATAATCACCAGCTTTAATATCATAATTAAGCCACTAATACTCACAATTTTTAAATTTTTTATACTTTTGTGTTGAAAGAACATTGGGCAGAGGACAGCTCTCCTTCCTAGACGCTAAAGAGAATAAAGAAGTATCTAAGGTCTCAGCTCATGGTGAAAATTAACGACAATCTTTAACATGGCAGATATCTAAATGTGAAAAACAAAAACCGTAACACTAAAACCGATGAAAGGTTTGGGTTAATTTCTTGTACGGACTCTTTCAAGGCCAACGTTTGTGTAGAGAGGTGATTTGGCCGAAGTCAGTTTGAAATGTCGTGATTTTCTCCCAATTATGTTTAACAACTTTGTAGAGACTTGCAACTGTAGGGCAACCCTATCTCACAGGTGGATTTAAGATTGATTACAAAATAAATAATTCATGAGCTCAAGCCTGCATCGAATGAACACTAAGCTACCCAACACCATCTAGAGATTTTTAATATATTTTTATGGCGAGATTCAACTAACCTTGAACCTCTGAAACCACAGCCAAGACTAATAAGCTAATGTTTTGCCAATTCTGACATATTAGGACTGTATATGATTTGGACATTTTTCATTATAAAATGTCCGTAATACTTCAGTTGTTGATGGAATACTAACAGCCCAACTCCGCAAGTAATACTTAAAATCTTTTAAAAAAATAATACTTTACTTGTAACTCAGTTGAGCGATAAGAATGAGTACAGTAAGAAAGACATTGACGTGATTAGTAAAGGAAATAATATGGAACCATCAGCATTTCCAAGCCACCTATCGCGCACAATATCTTTCTTAATCGCTACAGTAATCAGTCTTCTTAGTGCTCGACCTATTGACTCCTCGGCTCTAATAGCCTATTCAACTTTACATCATTCTCAGTTTAATTCATCTAATGGAGTAATCAGCTGTCTCAACAACGCCCACGTCATCATTGGGAGATCTGTCTTAAGCTGATTAGTTTTGAATTTGGAAGCTTTTTCCTAAAGGCATAGCTTTTTCTTTCAGTTACGAATAATAAATAGACATTTTAGTTTATTTCAATTTGTAAGTAGTTGGTTGTATAAATGTAGTAGAAAATGCTCCAATTGGATATCAACAAATAATTCTTTAAATAATGATCAACTATTTATTAGAACCAGACGTTTCTAACCATATTGCTGGTCTTCTTCAGGGGTCAATAAACAAGATGCAAAAAAATATATAACTAAAATAATTAAAATAAACAATAAAATCTAATATGAAAATGGTGTAGTTGATACAGAAAGAAATCTAATTAAAAATAGATTTAGGGTGGTACCTCCTGCCCGCCCAACGGAGGGTCAACTCCCTATTTCACAATGTATACTTTTCATTTATTTCTTCTGATTGTTCCTCAAATTGTATAGCTGAGATTTAGAGGTATTCTGTAGTTCAGAATATATTATTTTTTTATATAGTGTTTGAAATCACTTTCATTCTATCATATTCATGTATTACTTTCAATTCAAATGCTTCATTTACAAATTTTAATTCGTTTAATTTTTTAATTCTGTTTGATGTAGTAAAAAAAAAACACTTAAAAATCATCATACATTTTCCGTCTATCAAAGTTTGATTTATCGAACAGAAAATAATAATTATTTAAGACATCAAGCTTTCGACCAGGTATGGCATGCCGGTTTGCTGTTCAAGCTCAAAACCCAGTTACCTCAATCCTTATTCCTAATCCTTCGATCCTATCTTTCTTATCGCTTCTTACAAGTATGCTATGGTAATGAATACTCCAATCTTTACCCAATTCAAGCTGGAGTCCTCCAAGGCAGCGTTTTGGGTCCTATCATATACATATTGTACACCGCTGATATCCCAACTACTCCTGAAACCTCCCTTGCACCGTTCCCATCCAGATCCTAAAATGGCTTCCTCGAACCTCCAAAAGCACCTCTCACTCATTGAAACTTGGTGTAACCAATGGCGGATCAAAGTCAACGAGGAGAAATGCAAACACGTGACTTTTGCACTTCGCCGGGGAACATGTCCTTCCGTCCAATTCAATGATACCATTCTATCTATTTCCAACACAGTACGATACCTTGGCTTCATCCTAGACTTACATGGAATCCTCATACCAGACTCAAAAGACAAGTACTTAATAGACGATTCAGCTAACTGTACAGATTACTCTGTCCATCTTTCAATAGACAATAAACTTCTAATGCAAAATACAAGACCATCATCAAACCTATTTGGACCTACGGACTGGAACTGTGAGGGACCGCAAAAAAAATCGAATATCAGAAGTATTCAATCCTTTCAGTCCCTTCAAAGTGTAGATAGTCGGTAATGTTTTGACAGCGACGATATATACGTTCTGTTGTGTAGTAGAGATCACAAATAAGAAGTTAATTTTAATCACTTTTGTTTTGGAAGATGAAATTACCGTGATTTCTTCGATTCGTTACAGATCGGACGGGAGTTTATAGATACAAATCGAACACTAAGAAATCCTAGCGGAAAATAATTCTAGAAGTAAGAAGTGAAGTGTTTCAATTTCGGTCCATCCTGCTTTTCGAAAAATAAAACAACACTAAAAAAGTTTTATTATCATTATTATTATATATTATTTTTTATAAAGTAGAATAGGATTTTTTTTTAAACTAAAGCAATGGGATATAATTTAATAATTATAATGATAAAAAAAAAATATTTTGGTAAAATAATTATAAAAGAATCTTACAAACAGTAGATTAAAGTCTTCGACCTAAACTGAAGCTGTCCCGTTCTAGAGAAAAACTATTTCCTCTCTTATTACCATCATGCGATTTTTTCGCGAATAGAGGCACGCGAAGTAACGGAACTGTGAAACACTCAAGATTTTGGTGGTACAGATTTTTATGCAAATTGCTATTGCAAAAAAAAACCCGCTAAAAACCCGCTTATTTGTGACAATTATGTTATAAATAAGAAAACTTTTTTCGATTCTTTTTACAATAAAAAAATAATCATATCGCATAATATGAATACAATAAGAAAAATAACGATTATTGAGATTTGTCAATTTTTTAACATGATACTGTTTTACATTCAGTATGAATAAAAGTGACTAATGACTAACAACTGTTTTCTTTTTCAAGCTTATTGATGATCTCATATTCCCTTTCTGACCTTTACAATCATGGTTTATACAATCAGTGACCCGTAGAAATAGAAATACATATTAGAGCTCGTCGTTTCGAAACAGCTCGACTTGGCTAAATGATATGCGCCATTAAAAAAAATAAAATATAGTAAATGATAATTAACATATAATTACTACGTGGATTTCAGGTTTAGATATGAAGAATTATATGCGTGAAATTCGTATGTGTGTTTGTATGGATCGATACAAAAAACAATATTAACAAATGTAAAATTTCAAGAAAAAAAAATATATCTAACACATTGGATTTTGAAATGTGGTTAAAAACGAAAATGGTAATAGTTTCCAGCCTTATACGTACAGTTGTACGAAAAAGTTAGGTATGAATTTTTTACAAAAACAAAATTAAAGAAAGTTTCAAAATGTTGATTATAAATCCTTTAAGGTAAACTCTCGCTATTAATTATTCGTTGTACATTGACTCATCAAACATTTTGTCCTTTTTTCAGATGATTCATTTATTTAAGGATTTATTTTAAGTATAAGTTAATAAACAATACATTTTAAATTTACAAATATGAAATCGACTATAAATTCAATGGTTTAATATATGTATTTATTCATTATGTATTAACTATCTATGATAAAAAATAATTTACTGGAGTAATTTCAATATAAGAGAAACTGGGTGTCACTTTTGTGAATGTATATATACACCCATATTAATTTTCCTCAATTAATTTTCTATACCTTGTTTTACTATTTGTTTTGCATACGTGTGTATATGAAATTGTATAAATTCCTTTTTTATAAAAATTGACTCTCTCCCTTTTATCTGTTGGCTCTTTACTTAGATATGGTATGAAGAGAAAATTCGACTTTACTTAATTATTCCACAAAAGAAGCGTTCCGTGAAATAAGTGCTAACCTCCCTGTCACCATATCTTTTTATTATTTAACACCTTTTCAATATATGTTTGTATATATTATTGTGCGGTCTACCAATAATTATTCATTGAATTTAAAATACTGATTTGAGTCTGTAGGCATTGTTAGCATAGACAACGAAGCATTAAATTAAAATTGCATTTTCTGCTGTAACTTATCTATATGTACTAGGTTTCATATATAATTATAAATAAATATCTAAGAGCATATACTGAATATTAGGCGTCATTCATTTCTGAGATGTACGTTTCGAGTGTTTCCCGACGTAGGAAATTCTTAGCTAATTGTAACTTAAGTTGAAAATTGTAAGATAATTTAAAACCCTCTACTGCTCCGTGGGAACTACCTTCACTAACGAGAAGTTGCTACCTTCTAGTTAAATGAATGCTGTAGTGACTGAGGAATTTAAGTATAAGCTAATTATGGGGAAGATTCTGTTTGATTTATACGGCACTATTTAATTAAATGGAGTAGACTTCATGTAAGTACTAGCTCATCGAAAATTTATGATAGGCTAATAATTGTCATAAAAATAATTATACATGCTGCTTTAGAATTTCAGAATGTACAATATCACTTTACAAGATTTATTAGATCGACCCGGCTTTCAGAGGGCACATTCAATATGCAAAGCTGTTTTGTTCATTAAATAAAATTCCTAAGGGAATGCAGTGGCTCAGTGGTAAAGCGCTGAGCTCCCGTCCCGAAGGTCCTGGACTAAAATTAGGCTCGCTCGCAGACATTTATTTTATTTTTCGCAGCCAGAGATCGATTCTCGAGAATGGAATGGGAGGTAGGCCCTCCTGGGGCTCACCAGTCTCTATAAAGTGGGTACCCAAAATAAGGGAAAAGAAAGATCACTGGTGGTTGAGTGTGATCTTGGACAAATCACTTCTCTGCACAACCGTTGTATAAGAAACAGTACAATCCCTATTATGTACCAAACCCAAGACCCTCCCTGGATCGTAGTGGTAAGAGCTAAAAAATAAAATTAACAATAAATAAAACAAGATTTATTATGCATACCAGTTGATAACAATGTAAATGATGTATTCTTTTAACATAGTTTTAAGTAATGCAAAATAAATCATATATATTTTTCTTCGTCATCAAATTTACCTGAATATGACAGCATGTGTTTTTATTTTAATTATATAACGTTAAATTCTCCTTCTTAGCAATAGCGGTGGGGAGAACTAGTGAGTGAGTTGCCGCTGTGTAACTGAAGGAGAGTGCCAAGAGCCATTTCTCAGGATAATCACGAAATAATTTTTGACCAATCCAAGTGGGAATCGAACCCACAACATTCCGAAACCTGACGCTCCGGAATCCTCGCCGTCATGTCTTCCATTTTTATCTAACTAAAGAAGGTACTATTTTAACTTTAGAATATATATTAAATTATCGGTCAAGTATTCATTAGGTCAATATGGCGAAGAGAACGTACGTGGTACGTGTTTCTAGTTCCAGCTAATGCCCTAACCCATGAAAGTTTCCTATGAAAGTGAACACGACTATATACACAACTTTCACTGCTTTCTTCACGAGACACTGTTCAAATCGTTCAAGAAATGCGAGAATAGAATAGTTGCTAAAGCTGGGAAATGAAATTCATTGACGGAAACAGTAATTCATAAAAAAAACACAATAATTATAATAATATAGGCTGAGCGAACCCAAAGGCTCGATCTCTGCTTACAAACTTGCATCTACCTGATCACCCTTAACGCAATCCTCCCACCAACGCCTCGGTCGACAGTCAGTACAATTCATATTGACGTTCTGGGGATTATCTGGTTACCGAAGACAAAAGATGTCGGAAAAATGATTAAGGTTTTCTTTTTTTTTAAATAAAAATGATTAAGATTTATATTAAGTGTAAAATATTTAATTAGTAGAGTTTAGAAAAAAAATTGTATCACTCTATAAAGATAAAATTATAGAGATTGGTTTTTAAAATAATTAAATAAAATATATAAATTGAAATTTATAACATTGATAATTATTTTTAATTACACCACATCAAGACTACAATGGAGGCTCTAAAATATATTGCTGCAGCGTCACTATGACTCAAAACGCGTTCGAAATCTCCGAATCGACTTTCTCTCCACCGGACGCACATTTCAGGAGGAATATTAGATCCGGAATGTGGGCTCACAGATAATTTTCAAGTCGACTAATAGGAATATTTTGTGAAGATACAAAGATTTATAAGGTACTTATGCACGTTAAGGTGATTTTATTTAAATGATTATTTTCTATAATAATAGTAATGATATTGAAATAGATATATATTTCAACGCTATTATTCACTCAATTAATTGCCAAAATATTAGTGAACTAAGAGCGAAATAACATGAGAAGTTTGCACGTCATGATTGGTTTACCACCAATATAACCATTCAGTGTTTATTTTATTGCTTTAATAGTTATAGCTGTTATTTCCTACAAGATTACTCAAATCAAATATTTAGAAATAGACACAAATTAAGTGTTTTTTTTCGAAATTCATGCCAGTTCATGATTTGTCCTCCGGAATACCAATTTCCAATCAAAGCTTTAGTTTTATATAATTTCAAATATTTTTTCCAGGCGATCAACAGACGTCCTGAAGATATGTGTTAATAGAACAACAACCTATTCTCTTTAATTGATGTTGTTATTGGTTCTATTTGTGTAGTTCCTCGTTTGATCGCAATCATGCGTCCATTATGCACCTATATTTTACCAAAAATCACAAATTAAGTAACAGAATTGAATTGAACTGTATTTTATTTTAAATGACAAGGAGCCTAAGGCAAATAAATATGTACGTTTACAAACATTGTAATTATCTAAAGAAAATAATTTATAATATATTTTTTTAATTGTTATAATATTGAGATTAAAAATAATAAGAATATAACCGTCGGTTCATACTACTTCGAAAATTGCTATAAATAAAAATCGAAATTTTAGGATCTGTTTGTGAAACTATAATTGACAAGCGTCGTGTTTAATCGAATAATTAGGAATTGTGCCATTAATGAGCACCTTGAAATATTTTAAGTGATTAGACAGAGAAAAACTATGATTGTCAACTTGGAAATGATAAAAAAAATATAGTTATTTAATTGAAATTGGCAATTTTCAGTACCACCAAAATTAGACAAATAGAACATTACAGACATTATATTGGTTTCGGGTTGCACCTTATATTAAAAGTCGAATACTTTAACTCCTGTTTTGTACATTTTTTATCACCATGGAAAACTATGATTTTTTTCAGAGCGATAAAGGTAAAAATTCTAATTTTTTAAATTTATTCCTGTAAGACGTGTATGTAATATTTCTATAACTTCAGAAAAGCAACTGAGATACGACGAAATTAATTATTAATGGATTCTTAAAAGTGCTGCAATGACTGATAGCTTCGAAGTCTATCAATTACTCCGAATTGCCAAATTGAGAAATTTAACGAAACAAGTAAAATCAATCAAGTGAGATTAGATTAAACCAATTTATTTGTTGACCCAATTTTTTCTGCTCAACTGATAGAACCATTAGAAAGTTTACAGAACTTTATGAATTCACATGTATTGAAATTTTAAACGGATCACGAACTAAAATTGCAATCTGCTCAAGTGTTTTACTTACAGAAACGAAACTGTAGTTATTGATTAATATTAATAGTATTTAGAAAAATATTGTTTCATAAATTAAAATCAGAATATAGATGAATTGATTAAAATATTCATAAAAGCAATAATAATAATAATAATAAGGCTTATCCGATACCATCAATCTCTGCTTTCCAAGGACCATTTCCAAATCCAAATCCGTCAATTGCATTTAACGCAATCGACACACCTACTACACCTCAGTTAACCCAAGCGGTTATCTAGCTTATTAACTTTTTAGGAATTGGTTCGAACTAAGCCCTCCGACTTTACATGCCTATCTTTATCTTCGTAATTATCGAGTGCATCCTTCGCATTCCGCATTGTGTAATTTCCTAAATTCTCCAGTGGTCTCACCCTTTTTTGTACAGAAAATTCAACGCAACTCCTTATTTTCGAATACCTTAAAAGGTTACTCATACTTTAACGTTAGCGGTCACGTTTCACATCAGTAACGAATAGTTGGAAGAATAATAGTTTTACAAATCCATATTTATAGATTTCGGGGCCAAATATGCGAGCAAATAATAACTCGACAGCTAATTATAACAAGCATTTTCTACCTTTAATCGTGCCTTTATTTCCTCTTGAGTTTTGTTTTTTTCTAGTTAAAGTAGACCTTAAGTACTTAAACTTCTTGGCACGTTCAAACTTATTCCCTCCTACAATAATATTACCAAAATCTCCCTTTTTTCGGCTACTAACTACATTCTTAGTCTAATCCGAATTTACTTCCAGTCCTATTTCCTTACCTGTATTAATCACACCTTGCGACCAGTGTTTCGGCACATTTGAGAAATATGGTAAAACTGTGGGAAAAAAAGTTAGCTTAGTTGTGCAGAGCTGAAGAAAATAAACAACTTTTTACGCTATTTTCACTACTTTAACCTTTAGTGCTCTTTTTGGTTATTGAAAGGCAGCGCTCGAAAGTCTGTGTGGGAGATCTCAGCTCTTTTATCCTAAGGTGATAAAAGTTTGTTAAAAATGAAAAATTTAATAAGAATTAAAAAAGCTATTTGCATGCTCAATTCAGTACTGTGGAGTATTACCATAACAAACGACAATAACATTTTTTCATACTTTTAAAGTGGTTATAATGTTGTATGACTGTGAAATCCCCATCTTGAGGAGAAATTAAAACTAAAATTTTATATTTCAATAATATTCGATCCATAAGTGATCACCTACTAACGTTTTCCCAAATATCTTGAATACCACTTTTATAAAAAATTGTTTACCTATTTGAAAACCTCGATTTGAAGTTGTTTGAGTATGATTGTGTAATTTATTATAAAAATCCATTATAAACTTGAAGTAAACTATTACTTCTCATATCATATGTCGAATTATGGTGCTAAATTGATTCAGGGATTGCTAAAATGGACCCTTCAGTTGACAAAGAATTTTCGTGAATAAAATAAAATTGGAAACAACATAGTTCAAATAAATTGGAAACGGTTCTGGATTCATAATCGATAAAATACTTGGTAGGATATTTGAGAGTTCTTTTAGAATAGGTAATGGTCAATATTTCAGCTGACGTTATTTAAGTATTTTTGTTTAGTACTTTGACGATTTAAGTGGAACAAACCCCTATGTCATGCAATAACAAGTAACACAGCTGCAAAAAAATAAGAATTTACTGTGGGTTGGAGTGGATTATATATTTGATTTACTCGGGTACGAAAGAAAATAACTTTGCCAGATCGACCACATCCCCCCCTCCTATGGCTTTTGAGATGTTTAGTGGTAGCCCCATTTCGTTCAACTTAATTATGTACAATATAATGGACTCTGCAGAAAAAAAAATTGGACCATTGTCAGAGTGGTAT
Organism: Arma custos; assembly: GCA_037127475.1. Taxonomy (NCBI): domain Eukaryota; kingdom Metazoa; phylum Arthropoda; class Insecta; order Hemiptera; family Pentatomidae; genus Arma; species Arma custos. The sequence continues at coordinate 124,560,507 of CM073759.1, read as the reverse complement.
TGAAATATTGACATCCTGGTGGTATTTTCATTCTGATTAGGTTGAGTTTAGTCAATTTTGATCGCCCAACACACATCCTGTTAAAAAGGACTCTGTCGATGCTGAAACTAGAGCAAATGTTTTACTTTTTCTTTCTATATATAAGATTAAGTTTGCTCATAGCATTCTTGTCCCATGTATCCTGCCATACCTAGTAAATAATTTCATTCAGTGGACGTGAGAGTTCGGTTGATGTATTAAGAGCCTTTTGCAGTAGAGGGAAAGAGAGTGTGTCTTTCGCTACTTTATCGACCATTTCTTATCGACCCCTTATACCGACATGACCAGGTGCCCAAATGTATTGACCTGATTTTCCATCTTCATCTATTGAATTTTCCATTTCTAAATTCCTTTCAATTCCTGGAAGGTTGAAATACATCTTTTATAATGGTGTAAGAGCTTATTATACTTTAATATTTATTTATTTATTTAGGGGTACAGGGTAGCTCAGTGATATAACGCTCAGTTCCCGGATTCAAATCCGGCAGATAATTTATTTAATCTGTTAATAGCTGAGAATGGACTCTATGGGACCTGGAGACCCTCCTGGAATACCCTAAGTAGTGGACTCCTTCCCTATATAGTGAATTTCTTTTATATATAGTGGACTCGCTTAATTGGGGGAAACCCTGGTTGTTGAACGTGATCTAGGACAAATCACCTCCCTACACAAACGTTATCCATGAAACCGTACAGTCTTTACCAAGTACTGAACCTTAAACCCTTAATGAGCTGTAATTGTACATGTTTTTTTTTTTTGGGGGGGGGAGCGATCAGGGATATAGCAATCTTAAAAACGTATCATTTATATTTTATTATTATACACATATAGCTTGTATATTTTATTGTTTATATATATCCTAGGGTTGGACTTAAAATTATATTACTAACTAAGAAACAGAGTTCAATGACTATAAATACTATAAGGGCGGGCGCACATTGAGACGCAGTCCAACGCAGATGGGTAGGTTAGGCAGGGCAGGGTAGCAAAAATTTTTGTGATACCTAGGTTTGAACGAACGAGCGCTAATTGAAAGTCAGGGCAGGGGAGGGCAGTTCAGAGCATGTCTAAACCTGCTTCACGCAGTGTTTGTGACACAGATTACTCCGAACGTCTCTAGCAGTTTTTATTAAAATTTATTCCATATAAATTTGTTGTACGTTCGACAACGAGTATATACAATTAGACATAAAGAAACTGCGTTTCATTGTGCGGTCATAGGAGTAGTGCAGCTTTAATCTGCCCTGCCTAATCTACAATACCCTGCGTTGAACTGCTAAAGGAAGAATTTGAACTTATGAAATACTTCTGGAAGAAACAAGACGCGAAATGGTAGAACAGGCAATGGATAACTTTAATTGCAGTACAATATTTGATGTGTTCTATCAAGGCTCAGGGTTTGGTATGCAACGAATCACTAATAGGGTAATCATAGCGGACAGGATGGCTTGGGTATATGCTTACTAACCATTATATTTGCTAGATTATTATATTAATATAAATCGTAATAAATTAAAACAAAAATAATGAAAGAACGTAAATACCATTGCTAATCACCCTGACAACAATGAGTTGTTTACTGCAAGTGTCAAGTCGGTCAGATGAATGTTAAACAAGGTGATAGCTAAAACCTAGATAACAGACAGAGTACGACAAAGAGAACATTGAGGGGTTGCTATGTTTCTGAGGCGGTGTATTTTCACAACAGGAGAGGCTGCTCTGAGGTTAATCAGAAGGTGATTACATTGACAAGCGTAAGTGATTAGTGGCCTGCTAACAGGCTACTTCTACATAATGTGGTTTCTCCATGACTTGCGCTTCATTATGACCCATTGCCGAGCTACTATTATTAACGTCTTAATTAGGTCTGATCGCATTTCATACCTAGCTCGTTATTTTTCAACTACCTTAAATGTCCCATACGTCTTAAATTAACGATACTACAGAATAAATCGTTACTGAGAGAATAGAAATATAAGTATTATCGAAGCGATGGGAATTAATAGCTAATCTAAACATGAATTAATGCCATCAATACATTTAATACTAATAAAGTAGTATACAAAACCCGACAGTTGGCCCTAGGATTTTTAAATGGAGTGAACCTTTGTTATGTCATCCTTCGGAGTGGCGTGAAATGGAGGGTCTAGAGCCTTTGAGGTGATAGGTTCCAGATCCCGAAGTTAAGATTCCTACTCGTAAATTATCGTTTGATTAGTAGTCTTACTACTTCCTAAATAATTTGAGAATGAAGTTCGTGAGCTTGAGCAAGGAAAAAACTCAAAATATAAAAGGTGTACAGCATAAGTTCTGTGCTCACAGAGGTTCAATTTTAAAATTGTTTAAAGTACACATCTCGAAAATGGAAACTTCAGTAACAACAGTAATTTCAGTATTAGTCTAGTAGAGATATAATTCCATTTTCAAATATCCATTTCCGTCTTTCTTATGCTTTTTCAGCTTAACACTTAACTTAAAAAGGCTGATACAATGTGAAACTCTTTTTAGTGATTCCTCACTATTTCGCTTATAGTTTATAATTTATGGTATACATTTGTAATGATCAATTTAAATAAATATAATTTATATAAATATCTATGTATAAATGGATATACATAGATCAGCAAAAATTACCAAAAAAGGCATTAAGTTAGAATTGGCCTTGCCTTTATTATTATTTTTCAGAGAATTAATAAAAAAAAAAATAGTAACCAATTATGTAGAGGTTTAAATTTATTGAATATACACTCAAAATATCCCAAGAGGAAGTGGTCATATTAATTATGTGTAATAAATATAGTAGGGGATGATACTTTCAATCTCTAGTTTTCTTCTATAAAATTGTTGGTGATTATTCCGTAAGTTGTCGCTTCGAGTTGAATCACTACAAGTTTTAACTTTTCATTCGTTTCCCGTGTAATATTTTCCAAAAATACATGTCATCATGATCAGTTATATATAATATGGAAAAGAGGAAGAAATTCGATTTTCGAAATGTCAGAAAATCGATGGCCCAAGAGAATAATAAATTATGTTCCTAAGGGGAGGAGAAGAGGACGTCCGGCAAAGAAATGGTACGATGGATCGCAGAAGGAATGGCAGCCAGAGGGTTTACAGAGGAAGACTGCCAGGACCGGGAAAAATGGAAAAAATCATTGTCAGCTCACGACATATGGCAATTGTTGTAATAAAGTCGTATTAAAAAAAAAAAAAGGAAGACATTACGGGAAATGTGCATACTTCGTAATTATTTCATCTAGAAATAAACGTTTCAACAAACATGTATAACATCTATAATTCAAAATGTTAGTTGAAACTTTTATTTTTTGATAAAATCATTATCGAAATCTAATCATTACCCATAATCACATTATCTTTTCCATACAAAAGTTTACGATAACTTGTATTTTTGGAAAATATTAAAAACTAAACGAATAAACAGTTATAACTATAATATATTATAGTTGTAACTCAACTAGAATCGACAATCTGCTGAACAGATACCAAATTGTTAATTAAATTTATCTCGGATGAGTTATAATATAGGATTGCCTTCCCTGGGATGTTTCTACATCCACGTCTCTATGTGAATCCTTTAGAGGAGGTATTCAAAATACAAATGCGCCAAATGGCATTTATATAATCTTTTTATTAAATATTTAAAATTTATTTATTTAAAAAATAAATCTCGAGTATCTTACAGCAAAATAGTGCGTAGAGATAGTTGTTGTGACTTTCAAACGTTGGGAGTCCGCTATGAGATAAGTTGGACATATGTAAGGCAGCTGTACGTTTCCTGGTCAGTTTCCGTCATATGTGGATGAGTAGGTTGGGAATAAGATGCTGTTTGGTGTTCCAGTGCGGCCAACTTCACGCCAATGATACGGATTCTTTCGCACAGTGGGATCTTTGATCGCATCTTAGTCGCGTATGAGAATCTGCGTCATGGTCTGTTCAATATCTAACAACTGGTTTATATGGTGAGAAATTTAGTATGCAATTGAGTATGTAAAATTATTTTTGAGTAGAATTTACATTAATGTTAGGACGTGAATGGGAAAATTCCAAATAAGAAACCTTAAGGCTTCAACGTAACATAAAATAATAAAATCTGTCGATTCAACATTAATATTAATCGAAAATGTAAAATACTTCTAGATTATTAGAGAAGCCTTAAAATAGTGTGTTAACAGTGTGTCAATTGGTTTAACGTTGTTATGCTGCGTCACTGTTTGTCTAATCGGACGATGATTTAGAGATCCCACTGTAGTGGGAGCTCTAAATTTCGCCTATTCGGGTTTAATTAGGATAGGGATTTATAACCAGTATCTGACATGGTACAGACCATAACTAAAGATTTTTTACTCCCTTTAAAAGATCCTTGGGCCACCTGCCGCCCTACGAATCCAAGATCTTAGGGTAGTAGGTTGTTCTGCTAACCACTAGACCATAAGTCGCCCCTTTCTTAACCGTTTACGAAATCAATAATATACTTCAAAGGAGACCAGTACTTTCACAATTAATTTATTGAGGAATCAATTCGATTACCATTTTAATGGTGTTTAAAACGTTTCGTATGAAAAACTTGATCATACTACATGCACCATTACTGATTATATTTTTAGAAAAACACTACCACTACAACTCACAAGGGCCTTAGGTTCATCACATGCTAGAGACTTTACTGTTTCTAGGGCGATTTTTTCTGAGATCACGGTCAATCGGCATGTTTTCCCCCAAGAGTACCCGGTTTTTAGATGCTTGGTGAGCCCCAGGAGTTTATCCGTGGCTGTTAACAGAATCAACATTTTACCAGCCATAGTCAGAATTTACTCCGGACCTTCACAACAACTCAGTCCTCTACAAACAGAATTACCCAGCTCCCTTAAAAAAAAGGGATTACAGATTATCTATCTTTTAAAAAGTAGTTTAGTAACCCTTGAAAATATAATATCGGATTCATCGGAGGAAAAAAGGGGAAAAAGACCTGGTTCTTGAAATACAAAATATATATTAAATAATGACAATCACAAAGGATTACTCATAGATTACTCGAACCTGCCTCTTTGCTGGAACATTAGGTGAAGCACAAGGCAATATAGGACCCAAAGGATAACATTGGTGAATAAAGTTGTCAAGAATGACAGAACATGTATATAAATTGCACATTCTTGAATCGATAAATATAGAGAAAGTCTAGTTTGATGAAAAAAATGGACATTTGGCCTGAATTACTGGTATTTTATACTCAATATTTTAACTTAAACCTCTCCCCATTGAGAAACAAACCCTGAATCCAGGCCTGAAGATATAAGAACTGACCAGATCTGATTTTGAGAAAGCTTCGCAAGAGGAAAGCTATTCTCTTTAAAATAATTTTTATACATTAGGAGATCTGCCAGGGTGTCCAGGTATAGAAAAAAAGGACTAAGTAGAAATTAGGGAGCCAATCCAAACCCAACAATATATACTACAAAATATACAGAAATGAGATTGGAATGGTACGGCCATAACAGAAGGATGAAAAGAAAAGTTGCCCGATTGAATCATCAATTTGTTGAAGGGAGAAAACGGCGAGGAAGACCACGGAAAAGGTGAACACAAGGAGTATAGGAAATCATGCGTGGTCATGGTCTGAAGGAGGAAGGTATACAAGATGGGAGGAAAAGGAAAAATGGTCTGAAAGTAATTTTAAGTCAGGTCAAGGAAACCTCAATGTGAGGAAACACTTGATAAAAAAATCGTTTCAGTCAAAAATTGATATATTCTGATGTTAGATTGTTGATAGTCAAAAATTAATAATACGAATCTGTTTCTGAATGAAACTATATTTTCATTATCATAAAATATTAGAAAGATATTCAATATAAAATTACCTTATGCAATTATTAACTATTCGATATACATTTTGTTTACAGCTAAGAGAAAGCTATGATGCATTAAACAATGCATAGGAAAAATAGTAATAATCATAACTTGCTAAGTGCTGATTATCTTCTATGTCTTCTATGTAATTTTTAGTCAGTTGCTTAGCTAACTGAAAGGAAGAATCGAGTTGATTGATTCGTTCATAGGCGAAAAAAATACTGCCTTTCATAAAAAATGGTTTGTATAATCAAAACGTATAGAGAAATATGAATAGATTGGCCAGGTTACCTCCGTTTTGTAACAGCTCCTGATTGTCTTGATCTATAACATGTTACAGACACTTTAGCATTTTAAGCGTAACAATAGAATTGATTTTTTATTCATGCAAAAATCTTTTAAAGACCAAAGAAATCTAATCTATAATTATACTAGTCCATCCAACTAATTTATACTAAGCAAAATGGACAAGTCGAAATTTCACGAGGAATTCACGAGTTCATTTTACTCAGCTGAAAATCCCAGAGCTAAAAATCGTATAGATCAATATTGCTTACATACGGTTACGGAATTGTTTTAGAATTTGGAAGGATTTATTTGATATTGTGTCAAGATTTTTCTGCTGATGACTTTTTTGTATTTTTTATTACTTTGTTGAATGTTTACTATTCATATTTTGTAATATTAACATACGCTTAACCGTTATACAACCATTCGAATTGTCAATGATATAAATGCCTAAGAAAATTATAAAAATATTGAAGCAGTTCATCGTTCTAATTCTATCTACGAAATATGTATATAATATTTAATTATTAAAGTAAACGACCTTTATATAAACAAGAAATGCTATATTGGCTTTACTGCCCAAGCTATGATCTCAGAGAAAAGTCAGATCCTGTGATCTGAATATATTTAAATACTAAAATGGGATGCCACCTTGAGATCGTTATACTTAATATATAGTAATTTTATTTTATTAATAAATAAGAGACATATATAGTCTTCTCTGAAGGTTAACGTGGTTGACTGACCAGGAGTTGTTCATTAAATAAGAATAATTATAGAATAACATTGTATTTATTGGTGCTGATCATGGTTACAGACTTAGTAAAACTTATCCACTACTTACAATGAAAACGGGAAGTTATAGTTGACTTATGACATATGGGCTTCATTCTGCATCCTCCTCCTTACATCTTGACTTTACTGCTGCGTACCGACAACTGCCCCCTCTCTTCAAAGTAAAGTAATGAACCCTAAGGAACATTTTACTCTACCTGGCCTAGGCCCCTTATTGTCATCTATAGCATAACATTAAATGATTTTAAGCATGACTTTGATATTTTAAGCATGACTTAAAACACAAGTATAAAATTGTATCCTTGCAAGCTATGGAGGGTCTTGTTTGTATTGATGTTCGGTACAAAGAAAATCTGTGCTTTTTCAAGGCAGCGATTTTGCGAGGAGGTGATTCAGATGCAATATAAAATAGGTATAGATATTTTTTTTCAAGCTTTATATTATGTTCCTGCACTATCTGTCATTGTATAATGCGAATTTATCATTACTTGAATTAAGGAATATTAAATTGTTATACCATTAATGCAGTAAAATATGTATATTTACAAAATTTATAAACAAATATATATATATAAGGTTGGGAAAGCCTGCTCAGGTGTAGTAGGCCAGTTGCCCGGACGACCTTCTCGGCAATCCGGGCAGGTGAAATCATTGTTTTCACTCCCGTGCCTTTCCAACCGTTCATATCAGATATGGAGTCATATAGTCCTGATTGTTTACTGCAAACCTTTGGCAATAATTTTATTTGCTACACATTATGTTTGTTATAAATTACCCTGTCTTGCTAATATGTTAGTAAATCTCTCAACTTCTACATTTGTACTGTCAGCACTTCGCAAAAAAATAAAATAAAAAAAAGTGTAATGAGATTTTGATGTTCATTACTATGTGGTATTATTTAAGAATATTAGTCATAATCAGTAGCTACTTAACTAGCATTATCCCAAGGAAGGGAATAGGGAGTTGTATTGGTTTAATTATGAGACCTATTAATTCATGCTGGAGTGGAATGGCTCTGTGGTAGAGGACTGAGTTGTCATGCTGAAAATCCTGGCTCAAAACCCATTTATGGCAAGAATTTTATTTAGTCTTTTAGCAGCAGGAGATGGATCATATGGGATCTGGTACCCTCCTGGTGCTCACACAGTCTCTGTTAATAAAGTGGGTACCTATTATAAGGAGGGAAATCTGGCGGTTGAGCGTGATCTAGGACAAATCACCTCCCCGTACAACAGTTGTTCATGGAACAGTACAGTCTCTAACATGTACTGAACCTCAGACCCGTTAACGGGTTCAACAGGTTTTTTTTTTTAATTTTATTAATTCAAGTATTACAAGTTTTACGCAAAATTTAGGATACGTAGATAACAAAGTTGTATATTGTGCTCAAAAAAAGTAAATAAGACATTAGGCTAATGATCAATCAACATTACACTATGAAGGTTAACTTAAATATGGGTCTAATTGATTTCTAACTCAATTATTCCGCTATCTCCACACACTGTTTAATGAGCAATATACTTTTAGCCTTTTATGTTTTGTAGGTTATGAAGTTGTTAAGGTTTATACCTCCTATAAATCATAAACGGCAATCATTATTTTCAAGCCTTCACGAAGTTAACAACTTGACTAACTTTTATTAGAAACTTTAGTTAATGTTAGTTTTAGCTAATGTTAAAAAAAAAAAAACACCCCTTTTAATTATGTCTGGCCAGATTATTTATAACTAATAATATTGTTATTATCTTAAGAACTTTTTATTTATCAGAAAATTTTATTAGACTTGAGCCTTCAAGACAAAGAAGTCCGTGGAAACAGTTCTGCCGACTTACAAGCTTTTTCACCATCCCTTCGAGTTTCCATGCCAGTTCTCGAATAGTTGGTCTGGAATTATCTTCCACTAAAGCTCGTAGAACATCTTCATCAAGGGCAGAACTTCTTTCAAGGTCTTCTTTGTCTTCAAGCCTCAAATATCTCTTTCGAAATCTCTCAAACCACCGTTGAAGTGCAATCACTAGTACTGGCTTCGTCCCAGACTTTGTGGATATTTCTGGTCGCTAGGGCCCAATATAGCCGAGTTTTAACTTGTAATCATGTGAAAATCACTCTGTGCCACTTTAGCAAATATTGAATTAAATATATAGTATAATCAGTTTACTATTTGGAGTGGTATTATAAGAAAAAAATAGATTCGTTCATTATTTTCTAACCTGATAGAAGAAGCTTTTTTAAATGGAAAAATATAATTTTTATAAGTTTTAAACTAAGTAAAACAGTTAAGACTGTGAAAAATTCCAACGAAAAGCCCTTAAGTCTCCAAACTAAAACAGAAATTGAAAATATCTGTACAATATTACGCCCATTCAGGCATCCTCAGGGAAGTAAGAGAATAACAGCAAAACAAAACATGAATAATGCCCCCAAGAAAATATTGGACAGATATTTTCAATTTCTGTTTTAGTTTCGAGACTTAAGGGCTTTTCTTTGGAATTTTTCCACGGTCTTAACATTTATGTTAGGTCTCTTTTTACCTTTCCCTTTTCAATATCTAAGTAAAACAGTTTATTTTGATTTTTGATCTGAACTAGAAATTAGAGATTTATCAACATGTGAGGGCTTAATCAATAAATATGAGTACAAAATCCTTGAAATTTTCTCTGCCATCCGTTTCATAGCTGACTGTTTTCAACTTGTAACATGTACTAAGACTTCATCATCATCATAGTCCATCCTCTCTACCGCTCATGCAGTGTGAGTTTCCTTCTGTACAGCCCGGACTACACCGATCTGTCCGGTGTGGCTAAGACAAATGGTAAAAAAATTCCCTTCAATTAGAGGGTTTAAACAAAATGGTATGTTAAGATCATATAGTCATGAAGTGAATTGAGGAAATTGGGAAAATTAAAAGGTTTCCTAGCTGCAAAGAATTATTTAATTTAATTTACAAACAATGGAATAATAAATCAATCGCTATTCAAGCTTTGAATTGATTATTATGGCGCAATCCAAATGTCATAGGTTCTGGTTTTAAGTCGTGGACGCGTTGCAAATATAGAATAGGAACGTATAGTTTAACCCCATAGGTGTTACGCAAAAGCCGACATAGCATAGCGTACTTTCATTGCCGATATCCTTATTGATTGGTGCTTAAATAGATGCTATCAGAGAATCTATTGCGCATGAGCGACATCCATCATTAGTTTGACAATAATATCTCTAGATGTATAAATACAATGAGGAGAGAAATTTAACTTTCGTTAATATCCCGTAACATCTTACTACTGTATTATCAGAGACTATTATGTCTTTATTCCTAGCTAACTTTTTTTATTTTCAGCATTGTTGGTCATTGGTCATTAATATCTTTTGATATAGAAATCATTAAATTGCAATCTGTAATGTTTACGCTTTCCAAATTTAGAATACTTGAATTTCAGCTTGTTTTAAGTTTTATACGCCAATTCATCAGTACTACATCAGGAGAAATATCTATGTTTCTTCATCAATAATCCCTTTAACGTTAAGATCCTGATGAAGTACGATCAAGTTTAGAAACACAACATCTTTCTTGTATTCATCCACGATAGATTTAATGAATATCTCCTGGATTCGTTTTCTAAAGGTTATGAAATTAACATGCATGCAGCTACCGAATGGAAAAAAACCAACTTAAATTTTTAATTTTATATATATATATATATATATTTATCAGTTATATCCAGATCTGAATATTTTATAAGAAACGATATTAGCATATTATCATCAGTGAACATAAAATTATTTATAACAAGAATTTTTTATAAAAAGGTAAAAATGAAATAAAAGGATTTACGCTACACACCTTTCCCTTAGCTTGAATATCAAAATAAATCACAAAATTCCAGTGAGATAGAGCTGTTTGATATACAATCGCCTTGGGATAATTCTACACATGGACTCTTAATGATCAGTTCAGTTGTTTTTTTTTCAATAATTGTTTATAAAATAATTGTATTTTAATAAATGTGTGCTATGTAGCTAGCGCAGATTGACAGATAGACAGCGCAGAATATCCCAGTCAATAACGCTAGTATATCAATAGTAAAACTATGCATACTAACTTTAACTGACGAACACATACCTACGAACATACTACAAACGTTTCCAAGAAAAATTGCTCGGACAAACAAACCCATTGATAGAACAAATGGCTACGACTCTCATCCCTGAGGACACAAGGAGACTAAAAGTAACGTGGATGAGGGATCTGCTGTCATAAGAGTATCAAATCAAACCACAGGAGAGGTAAACCGTTGGGTATTGTTCTTCTTTACACCTCTCATGCCATTTTACAGTCACTTTACAGACCAAAATTCTGCTGATTGCCAATTTGTTTTATCGACAGGTGTGGATAAATTTATAAAGACAAAGTAAAATTCCCGTGAATCCTTTGAGCCATTTAAAATTTTATAATACGAAATAATCTGTGATGCAAGGAATCTTCTCCTTGGTCTTGGGACTTATGATTGATAGATTTGTTAACACCCGGTTATTCCCTAGTTCTTCAGTTTTATGTAGAAGCACAAGAATACAATAATCCAACTGGTGGGAATTCTTTGTTTAAAGTGGTCTTGTTTACAGTTTCACACAGTTCACAAAAACCGGTCGAAGTGTAATGGTTTGAAAGAAAAAAAACACGTCCGTATTAGCCCAAATTAAAAATATGGTATTTCCGAAAGCTTTTACCTTCTTACTGTTTTAGTTTTTTATCGCCTGATTCAAAATCAGTTCAAGGTTAGTTGAGTAACTTTGGTAATATTGGCATTAAAATTGTTCTAACGCTAAAAACTCACAGTTTAATTGGTTAAAACGAGGCTTTGCTCAGGATTGGCGAGGATTGGCTCAAAGATCAAAAGTAAAGTGGAGCTTGTTAAGTACAAAGTAAAAAAAAACTTAGTAGATCCCAAAATTAAATTTCGTATCTCCAAAGACCTCTACACTATATAAAAAAATACTACTAATCTAATATAATCATGATGTGTGCCACTTAATTTACTAAAGTAAAATATTGCGCTATTTTTTGAGCAAACGATTCTACCAATTTTCATTTTTTATGCTTCAAAATGTATTAATTTACTCAGAACGCCAAGAGACGCCAAGAGGAAATACATATTTTCTTAGCGAATTCTCCTGTTGAAAATGTTTTACATAGTATATGATTCACTAAACTAAACAAACTGTTCCCTAAACACATTATTTTTAAACAATTAATTTCGCCATTTATACATTTGCCTTGCTTTGGCTTAGAGATATATTATTTCTCATTATGGTTGATTAAGGAGTTAAGAATGCTTTAGCGACTTTTAGATTATAATTATTTATTTTAAGTAATATGATTATTTTTGATCACGTCACTTTATGCTGCCATGACTAATCGGACGATGATACATTTTTACTAAATTTTGCCTATCCAGGTTTTATTAGGAAAGGGATTTTTATCGAGTACTGAGTGACATCGTACAGGCTCGGCACTCCCTTTTAACGTCCCTTCCGAAAGACGGTGTAAATAAGGATTTTTTAACTCCCTTTAAAAAATCCTAGGGTCACTTGCCGGGCTCCGAACCCGCGATCTTGGGCTTGGTAGTTTGTTATGCTAACCACTAGGCAAAACGAATTCAAAAGGCAAAACGAGATGTTGAATTGAATTGAAGAAAATGAATATTCAAATTAATGGGAAGTCTATTCAACAGGTCCTCACCTTTAAGTATTTGGGTGTGACCATAAGTGAGAATAGAAAATTAAATGATAAAATCATTTAAAAAGCGCGAGAATTGCTACTTCAGGAAGGACGTTTTCTTCTATAAATAAAAAGTTTTTATGTAAGAAAGAAGTCACGATAGAAAAAAATTGGCTGTTTACCGCGCGGCATACGTTCCTATTCTCACTTATAGAAGTGAATCCTTGGCCCTAAAGCACTGTGATTAGAGCCAACTCCAAAGGCTGGAAATGCGGTCCCTGAGGAAAATAGAAGGGGAAGACCAAGAGGGATCTGGAAGAATAACCTCTAAAATATGCTTGGCCAGGAGATCAGTCCTTGACAGGGACAGGTGGCGCTTCTTATGCAAAATCTCTACACCGCAAGGTATGAATAATTAGAAATAATTGAATTGTGTTAAAAATAATAAAATAATGGTGCTCATCTTCAAATAATCTAAAAATTGAAATAAGAGGCTGTGAAAGATAATAAAGGGGTAATAAATGATAAATAAATTAGGCTGGGAAATTAAATAGGTACCTACTCTTCTTAATTGAGGAAAAATCAGGCGGATGAGCGTGACCACGAATAAATGCCCCCCAGCAAAACCTTTTTCCAGATTCTACCACGTACTGAATTCAAGATCCTTCACGGGCTGTAGTGTTAAAGATTGCAAGAGCCTCAGACAGGTTTATAGATCCTACAAGGACCGATCTAAGGCTGATAAGAGAGTACATAGTTCATCTGTCACGGTATACACCTAGAACTCCGGAAACGTATCATTCTCATAGTTTTTGGCTTGAAATGGAGTTTTAATATAACTCCTCTTCAAGCCAATGCTCCTTATTCAATACAAAAGTAACACGATTCTACTACCCTCAGTACAAGAAACTCATTTTGGAGAAAATTAGATTTAACCACTTATTCACTGGGACTGTAGATATAAAATATATAACTCTTAAACATATGTATAAAACTTTGAATACAATTAACATCAACTTCCATCGAAGCTGCCTTTGTTAGCGGATGAAATTACTTTAGCGATAGAAACCTTTCTCGGCCGGCCACAGCAGCTTTCATTATGAGACTGTGGAAGGCGCTATCTGATGAAAGATCCTGTTTTCTCTAAAGTCGATTCCGTTTATTTTCTTCTTGGCGCCCCTGACTTTGTCTACCGGAGGCTGAAGACCGCTGGAGGAAGAGAACAAGCGGCTAGGGGACAATCGCTGCACCAGCTCCGTGCTTTCTTTATCTAACTAATGAGTTGCGAGGCTGGAGGCAAGAACAGTTAAGGTAATTAACTCTTTGTCTCGCCAGTTAGTCTCATAATAGCCATTTGCTTGAGTGAGACATAATGCAAACTTTCTTCCATTTATCATATACACAAGAAAAAAAGTATATTATTAAAAAATAACGTAGTAACAATAAATATGGTCAATGAGAAGTACAATAAATAAAAACATAACAACAACTAAAATAGTCATCATCACTTCATGTTGTTATGGCTAATCGGACGATGCAACTATGGGGGTCCTAAATTTTGCCTGTCCAAGTTTAATTAGGATAGGGATTTTTAACGAATACCAGATTTCGGAAATGCTCAGGACCCCCATTTTACATTCCTTCCAAATAACGGCATATCCAAAGATTTTAACTCCCTTTAAAAAATCCTATGGCTAATTCGTATAATAATATATAATAACTCCTGCCTTATTGCTAATTCGCTATCATGGGTCTTGTAGGTTGTCATGCTAACCACTAGACCACAGGTGACTCCCATATACAATGTAAGTAGTTCAACAACAAAACTAGTTCTTGCAAATTTTAAATCGATTTTCGATTTAATATTCTGATTCCAGTAATTGTACTAGATAGGAAACTTCACGCCGTTCCAGGTTACTTCAATACGAACTGAGAAACGATGCAGGTTCCCACTTAATTACAAGAGACTCATATACATGACTATTATAAGATCTATTTGAACTTACCTAGAAGAGCTTTAGGGTTCCACTAAACTATCGAATTCTTGTCGTATACAATTATTACAATCCGAAATCTTTCGTTAAATCCTCAATGCTCCCTACTTTGTTACGAAAAAAGTCATCCATAATGACCCAAATGTCCTATTTATTACTTTTGGCCATTAAACCCATAAGTTTTAAATCTAGTTAAATCTTCAATTTCTGACGATCCTTCGAGACAAATGAAAATTAGATGGCCTCATGACCTGCTAACTTCAATTTGTAAATTGAGTACCATACCGGGGTAATTTATCAAATTCTCTTTATCTCATGTCATTATGTAACATTCATATGTTACATATAACTATTATAAAACATTTGTAAATTTCAATAAATAAATTAAAAAAAAAAAGATAATCGTGGAATTATTCTAGAATAGAACCCGGCACGTTGAAAATATTATGGTGAGCCGGTTTGTATACTTTGAACAAAGTTAACAACAGTTAAGTAAACAAGTTATTGGGCTGGTCATAGAACGGTACTTATAAAAGAGTAGCACTGTCATCAGAAGTTCTATTTAACATTGGACCAGAAATCGGGCCCTAAACAAAATATATACTTTTTTTTAATTGGAAAAATAATGAAAATTGGTAAAGAGGAGAATTACACAATTATAGATAAATATAGAAAATATAAACACAAACAGTAGACAAAAAATACAAAATACAAAAATTATAAGGTTTATAACATTACCATATAATTTTTGTATTTTCTATGGATGATTATAAAAAAAAATAAAAAAAATTCCATCCTGCTGATGTCTAAATTTGAAGATACTAAAACATTACTGGTTATTAATTAATTATTATTTGATTGACAAAGATGCTTAACATTTTTCAAAACTAAATAAAAAATTTTAAGACATAAGGGAAACAATTCTTAACAAAAAAGCTATAAATCTCTAAACTAAAATCAGGAAACAAGAATACATGCAAATATATTAGGTTAATAAAAGTAGGCTGGAGTAATATCAGATTATATTTGTCTGAAAGGAATAATTAGAATAATCAATAAACGAAAATGGCTAATTATATTATAGTTATAACTATAATCAATAAAAAATACTAAACAATAATCAAGCATATACCTGAAAATAATAATTAAATTTCAAGACTAATATCCAGCCTAATGCATTGGCAAAACACATACAACAATCTAATGAAGGTTACACACTCAACAGCAGAGGATGGTGGTCATGGCAATAAAGAATTGATATCAGGGTTCTGTAGTCAGGGAACTTAAAAATATTTTGCCTACTCCGGCCTCTTTAGTACAGAAAAAGAATAATAGCAAAGGAAAAAACGTAAGTACGTATAAAGCAGATCCAGACTCCAAAATATTGAAAGAAACCAAACGGAGGAAACATCCCACCAGCTCCAAGGCACAATTACAACTACTCCAAAATAAATGAATAAATATTCTTGTTGATATATTGCTTGGATACGCTCAATAGAAAATAGGCCGTTCTTAGTTAATGAGCTATATTTGGCAACCATTTAGGCAGCTAACTGGCAGGTCAATGGGCCAGTGGTTTCTTACCTTGAGGGAAATCTGTGGTCTTTACTTCTTAGCTATTGTTAGTGGTCTTCGAGTTCGGCTTAGTCTTTTAGTCGGTGATTATTTAGCAGCCCAACCTGTGTTTATTTTGTGATTGTGCTAGTTTATTGACATAGTTTTCTGTGGTTTCTGATTAGAATAAAACACCGGAATGACTATAATAACATCGCCACTGTAAGCGTTATGATGCTACAAAAATATAAACGGAATTAAATCGAGTAACTAAAAAATGATAGGTGTAAACGTTCCATTCAGAATCTATCAATGCCGTGCTGACGATGGTGTTTAAGTTTTTAGAATGGTCTGATATTAAAAACTGTTCAAAACCAATAAACTAGTCTTCGGCATAGCTGAAAACAGCTGTTCTGCTACCAGCGTTCTTGACACAAATGAAACATATTTCATTGTCTTTTTTCTCTCAGTGGTGTATACTAATATCACAGCTTAAATGGATACAATAATATTAAATATATTACTACATTGAAACTACGACCCACAAGCGAATCCTGACCTCCTCCAACACCAATCGCCATGCTCTTTTATCGCTGGCCATTGTTATCCAGCTGTTAACTCCTGCTTTCTTGGCATCATTTACTACTCAATCTTTCCATCTTAGTCTTAGCCTACCCACTGCCCCACGTCATCCTATAACTTCTGTTTTATCAGATTATTTAATGGATAGGAATTCTTATTCGATGAAAAATAAATAAGAAATGTCTTTGTCTGAATATCACATATTCGAAAAACGGATATTCAATTCAGATTCAAATAGGGGAATAATATTAACTAAATTTGGCGAACTTAGGGCAGTATCGATGATTGACTTGTCTCAAACATATCACAGTGGGAGCTATCAAAGAGAGAGAGTGAAAGATATCAAACAATACATGTTTAAAGACAACAACAGCTATATAACGCTGTAAAAGTCGTTTATAAATGAGTTTGAAGACCTGCTGTGAACGAATCATATAACTCGGCGGGGGAAGGCATCGAAAACACCTTTTCATTACGAGTTTGCTAATATTTGAAGGACAGTCTCCAAAGAATTAATTAATTAAAATATGTCATTTACTTACATAACTTCATTTACACTAAAACTAAATATAGTAAATATCTAAAGTAATGACAGAGGCGCTTCTGGATAGGAATTAACAATATAAAAATCTAGAAGGCTATCCTTAATTGGACAAGCTGCACGCCTAAGATGGTCGCTGGTATCTAGGCCACCGAGAAATGTATCCGCCTGAGACGCAAGTGATCCTGCCTGCTAAAGTTTTGTAAATGGCAAAATAGTTTCGGAGAAACAAAAGAAGAAATATATCTGAAATTGTAAATAGATTACATTTAATTATTTGCTGTTACATTTGAAGTAGAAGCTACATCTATCGTTCTATAAACTGTAGTTGTGGAAAAAAAAAGTAGAAAAAATCTACATCGCTTAAAACTATGAAGTGTCTTGGTTTTAGTATAAGGTAGATACTGTACTGTTATTGGGTGGATAAGCCCCAGGAAAGTCTACAGATCCTACAGGGTCCATCTGTACCTGTTATCTGATTAATAATATAATATAATATAAAATAATATACAGTTGAATTTGAATCTTCAGTAAAGCAGCTCAGGACTCTACCAACCCACTCTTACACTGTAGGGTCGTATGACACAACACAAATAAATTTCAAATTTACAAAACTATAAGTAATGGAGAGAGGGTAATATAAGCAGTAGTAATTTCATCGTAAATCTATTACCACTTGATTCGTTAATATTTTAAAGACTTAGACTACCCTTGAATCATTTTAAACGTCTGAATGACAACTCAAACAAGTCAAACAAGGAAATGTCCAAGTAAACCCACTAAAGTGCTAAGAAAAGTTTATATCTAACTTACCAGTAATTATCTATCATAAGGAGAAATATATCGATGGTTGATGGTCAACTGTAATTAGGATACATATCGTCGTCGTTTCGGCCCAAACTCTGTATATTCAACCAGAGTTGCAAGATAAAGACTAAATTGGAAAAAATAGATAATTAAGGTAGTGCATTATAAAAAAATAACATATGAATAACTTAGTAATTAAATGAATTATTTTAACTTCATGAATTAAAGATAACTTAGAGGTAATAGTAAAAATAATAATATAATGAAAGATAAAAACCATGTAAAACAGCTGAGTTCTGTTGACTTAAAACAAAAGGATATACTTAAACATTAGTTTCTGATTGGTCTGGGTGAACAGAGATATGAGTGAATAAGATTTGGGAGGGACAAGAAGATGGAGAGTGGCTTAACATAATTTTTTTTTTGTATTCGGCCATTATTCCTTCAACATATCGTCCCTGCCATTTCCAACAATCGAATGTGAAAATCGGTACTTTTGAATTAAAAAAAAAAACAGTTTTAAGGTTCAATAAAAATTAGTGCCTATAGTCAAACCAATGACAGTCATTTTACATTGTTTTTGTCACTGATAGATGCCTCTATATGAATTTTATATCAATTATCAGTCCTAAAGCAACTGCTATAAGTCGAAAACGAGAACTGTGTTTTTTCACATCCAATACTTTGCGATGGCAGGGACGATATAAGAAACAGCACCTATTAGGAAATACTTCACCATCGATTTACAAACAAAATCTCCTCACATAAGTTATGTTATGCTAATTTTTTATTTTATTTTGTAGTATTAGCAAACTTTCCTTATTCTCTACAGTCAATCTCTCTGTTGTATTTCAACCCAGCTGACTTAAGTGAAATTTCATCAATACGATTTTTTTTTTTTGCAAATACGACGTTTTTAAACTTCATTGGCAATAAGAATAAGTGAGTATTTAAAAAAAAATATTATCTGCTAATATGATTCCTTCTCACTATTAAAAATTAACGCAATTTTTAATTTGCGTATATAAATATATAGCGATGTAAAAAATATAAGATTATATAAAAACTAGCAGATAACTAGGTGCTGTAAAGGCTTCGAATATTACAACAGAAGTCGAGCTAAAGGGTAACTAGTGTACTCTTGAAGAAATGGTGTTTTTTTTACAAAAAAAAAAAGAAAAGAGAAAGTGAAAAGATTAACTATCGATTTAATAATGTCAGAGCTAGTTTTTTAAACAAAACCTATTAAAAATAAGCATGAATCTTTTTTGGATTATGACTTTGAATTGCCCTTGGAACTAGATTAAGGAAATCTTAGATTATTATTGGGTTGTTGAAACACTTATAAGAACCTTTTTGATAAGAAAAGTTTTAAGATCTGCTCCCTAATTGGTAATTCTCTTTAATGATACAATCTAAATAAGAAGAAACTTTTCATCAGTCAATAGCATAACAGTGCAATAAATAATTTTACAAACTATGGTTTAAAGAATTACCATGTTCTAATTAATAGTGATCAGCGAAATTGATGTAAATTTCTACTACCATATCTTAAGATGTGGTCTACTACCAGGAATTTACGGCCCAGGCCGACGAAGAATTCCCATGGTTCTCAATAACAACAACAGGACTATTTTGTGCCTAATAAATAAAATACAATTTTAGTTGCCAGAATGGTTGTCAAAATTTGGATCGGATAGGTTTACTAGAAGAAGAATTTTCCAAGTAGATGCTTAAATTTCGGTAGAAAACTCTACATTTCTAGTATCCATTTCAGGAAGACCTTAAAAGAAGTCATTTTAGTAATAATCTTTTTCCTAAATGGTTTCTCTTAACCATTCTTTTAGTTTATTAAGTAAGATTAATTAAATGATATATAAATATTTTAATTTCACTTAAGAAAACCCCAAAAAATCAACAATTTG
Organism: Arma custos; assembly: GCA_037127475.1. NCBI lineage: Eukaryota > Metazoa > Arthropoda > Insecta > Hemiptera > Pentatomidae > Arma > Arma custos. The sequence continues at coordinate 124,540,400 of CM073759.1, read as the reverse complement.
CAATTAAATATTGCATTTGACCTTGAAAGTTGGATAAACAAGTCAATAGGTTAACAACAAACAAATGCCAATAATAATAAATAATACTTGTTTTTTTTTGTATTAAAATTTAATAACATCCAATAAAAAAAATATATTTAAGAATGATTCGTCTAAAAAAACTAGAATGATGAAACTGGTATGGAATGATTTTTCGTAAGAGTGCAATCATATTCTTGGTGCTGGCCTGAAGAAAGATTCTTACTTCCTGCAATTATATCTAAGGTACAATTAAAAGCAATTAAGGATCTCATTTAAACTTTTACTAACTGTAAGATTCGGAGTAACTTTAAAGCACCAAGCTGTATTTCCCACTCGTAGCTCTAGATATTTTGTATTTCTGACCATTTTCTGCGAGAAATTCTTCTTCGGTCCTCCTCCTTTGTGAGTTTATAGTCTAGGCTAGACTTTCTTTTCAAATATTCAGCTTTCCTGAGTACCAGTTAGTAAAGCCCAGGTATTACAGATGCATATCAGAACTGGCTTTATTAAGGCATAGTACACTAGTAATTTTAGATTTCTAAAGATTACTTGCGATTTCAGAACCATTTAAATCATTCTCCTAATTATCTGCGTGCACATGTTAATCTCTCTTACTTGATCATTTACTGAGGTTTTGTGAGTATATACAAGTATCTATGCATATTTTTTGTGGTTGTGTTGCACTTTAACTTCTACTTTTTATATTTCTCTGTCAGTGATAAAAATATTTAAATAAGTAAAAGATGACATAATTTAAGGATTAGAAACAAGGAAATGAGGAAAATAGTTAACCTACTCGTATTTCTGGAGCCATATTTCAAATTTACTATCCTCAATTTCTCAAATTTTCATTTACTTTGGCTTAACATTTCACTGGCAATTATACAATCAAGAAACCGAATCAATATAAATTAATATATTTAATTAAAAGGAATTTTGTTCAAGAAGAATCCTAAAGAGCATCATTATTAGCAGCGATGATACAGCTTGAATTTGAGCATTTCTATGGGCGACACTATGGATCAGTATTTTAAAACAGTTATCTGGATACGGTTGATAGCTAGTTAATAAATCATTTTTAATTTTAGCTTTCTTGTCATGCATGAAGTAATAAAATTTTCGATTAATACACATCGTCTGCAAAAATTGATGAACATTATTCATAATGTTTACTGAATTATAATTAACCCCTAAACCTGAGCTTATACAACAAGCTATTATCGACAGGTACTATTAGAAAACAATAGGCTATAGCTGAAGATACATTAGCGAGGAAGGTGATTGAGTACTTGCGAAATCGCTAGTCTAACTCTGACTAACAGTCCTATTGAATCAACCTTGTAATACTCTAAATATTTAATGACATTGTGATAGTATAAAAACGCATATTTCATCATTTTTTATTTTATTTTAGTGCTTGTAAATTTTGCATACTGACATAAAAATACCAACGATTTACGAACACATACCAATATACTACAAACGCTTTCAAGAGAACGGTCACACATTGATAGAAAAAATAAGAGAACACTAGGAAGAGACTATAACGAACGTGGTTGAGGGATTTATTATAGGAAAGTAAATCAAATCATGGGAGAGGTACTGCTTAGGTACTGTTCTTTTTCATTCCTCTCATGTTATTTTGTTCTATTCTACTGACAGTCAATCTTCTGATTGTCAATTACTTGTACTTGACAGGTGTGGATACAAACATAAACATAAAAAAAACAATATCCATTATCATAGAAATATTCAGTCTTAGTGAGTAAGACAATATGTCCTGCAAGGAACATAGCGCCGTTAGTGTAGAGTAGTGGAGTAATAATATCATATATCGTAGTAACATAATTTCAATATCTTACTAACTTTTCAAGAAAATTGGATTAATTTTAAAAATTTAAAGACCAATAAAATGGCTTCAGCTAATTAAAAACTAACAGAAAATCAAAAATAATAAGAAATCGTATGGCGCTTCCGCGATCAAAATTTCTCTATTTAATCGGAAAATATAGATCATGAAAACCTAGTAACCGATATCGAACAATATGTTTTCTTTTGTTGTATTTATTGTTTATTAGATATCGATAAAAATTCAATTTAAAGAAAACGGGACGATATCATTAAGAAGCAATATACAGCTCTCATATAAAAAAATACTAGTATACTACAGTATAAGAAAATCGAAAATCTCACTGTATATTATACCTTCAAAATAAAATGTAAGGTGCCTGTAAATTTTTTTGCTTATTTATTTTCCTTCTGGTTTTACTTCTTCATCTTTACCATGAAAGAAATTTGATTAATCACTCGTTCTCCATGAGACAAAAACTTGACTCTACAAAATTGACCTTTTTTACATAATTTTGGGATACTATTTTTCATGTTCTACCTTAGGGCACCAGGATCTTATATCTACGTTGCCAGGAGATATATGTTTTTTTATTTTCAATATTGTTTGTTTGCACTCAAAAATCACTATTTTATTCATTTCTGAAAAGTAGAAATTTTTTAGATACATTTTGTGTCACTAACGCCACGAATTATGAATACAAATATTTTTAAAAATGCCAATAAATTTTTGTTCTTTTTTCTTTACAAATAATTTATATATCAAAAAGCATATACTTTGTATTTTAGTACAATTGTATTTGAAACAGCTCGGGGCGATACATAGTCAACTTTCTCTGTCAGAGCACTCGTGACTGCCAAGGTTATAATTGACGAAGCAGAAATGAAGATGATAGGTTATTATCTCTCACTGTCTGCTTGATATAAAGTTGATAAGGTCACAATTCAAACCAAGATAATAAAGTTGATAAGATCAAAGTTAATAAGTCGTTTTTTAATAAAGTTGTTGGGTGACTACATTACGCGATTCCTCAACAACCTGTACCATTTTTATAATATTTTAGTATATTGTTAATTTTAATTTTTAATAGGAATCGGAAATCAATGAGCAGGTCAACTTTTCTAAAAATTCAGAAAAAAAAAATCAGATTCGAAAACGATTACTGTATCAAGTACAAACTAAGAAGGACCTTTTGTTTTTATTTATCTATATTTTAAAAAAATACGATACTTTATCTCCAATACTTAAAAATCAAGATATTTCTTAGGAATTAATGACAAATATATATAGAGTATGAAACTTTCAATTATACTTAATAAGAAGTTCATGTAAGGAGTCTCTTCAATATATATTATTTTGTTAAAATCCAAATCCTAATGAATTTTTCTTGCATAGGTTTAAATGATTCAGTTTAATGCTTTTTACGAAAATAAATTATCAAAATTTGACATTTTTTAAAAATTTATTTATTTATTATTTGCTAAAAAAAAATGGAAAAATGATATAGTACTAGGATACCATCATTTTGTCATGTATCGTTCTTAAATATATAACATGGTTCTATTTACAAACATTTATTTACTCACTAGCTTTTGCCCGCGGCTTCGCTCGCATAGAATTTGGACTACCGCATAAAGTTTCTGGACAGTGCTTTTTAACAATAATTTAAAATGATAAATAATTTAATTTTTTTAAATAATTTAATTTTTTTCACTATAGGTTACTCGTACAAAATTTCAGATGTCTAACTTCAAAACTGACGGATTCCATACAACCTTTGAACCCTTATTATAATAAGGGTGGAAGTATCCAAACTTCTTTCTTAAATCATACAAAGGACCTATCTGCAAATTTCAAGATGCTAAATTCCTGATTTGCCTTTATTTATGTACTATAATGGATTCTCCACTGTACCTCTAAAACTGTACGGGGTGGGGAGGGACACGTGCCCCCATGCGTTCCTCTAAATCCGCGCTTGCTATAGCCCATGTGTTATTCTGATGTATAACCTATATTACTGTAAAGTTTCATCCAAATCCGTTCAGTAGTTTTTGCGTGAAAGAGAGACGAACATACAAACTTTCACATTTATAATATTAATAAGATTAGCAGTATATCAAAACAAATTGTTTCACTCTTGTTCTTTCTGATATTTTAACAACTATGATCATGTTATTTTCCTTTAATTATTTACTATAATGGATTCTCCACAGTTCCTATAAAACTGTCGGTGGGGGGAGGCCTGCCCCCGTGCGCCTCCCCCTAAATCCGCGCTTGCTATAGCCCATGTGTTATTCTGATGTAAAACATATATTACTGTAAAGTTTCATCCAAATCCGTCCAGTAGTTTTTGCGTGAAAGAGAGACAAATATACAAACTTTCACATTTATAATATTAGTAAGATGTATTTTACATCACTTTTGAATTAATATAATCACATGTGCTAATTTATTAAATCCAACTCAAATCGTTTGGTAAAAATTATTATTTGCCACCGTTTCCTTCCATTCTATCGCTATTTTAATATAGTATCTGGACTGTATTATAGTTATTCATTATGATTCCAACTTTACTATCAATTTTATTTACTTTACAATCATTTTTTAAATCATTTCTACAACAATATACCTGGGAATTAACTTGTGTCAAAGAGGGACGTGTCCTATGGCTTAAAAATATTGAAAATAATTTAAAAAAGAATAATGACAAAATCAAAATCCTAACTAACAACCATTAAATTTTATAGTGTGCTTGAAAAACGAGATTGAGATATATCATGTCACTGGCAGATATAGTTTGCGTGCATTTTTTTTTTCAGAAAAATATTTTTTTAACCGAAGAGGAACAAAATGATAGGTAGTTGGGTATTCTCTAATATATCATATTATAAAAACAAACAAATCCCTAAGATTGGTGATTGATATTAAAAAAGGATTGATATAAATAGGGAATATCCCTATTTATTGAACTGAGTTTCAGTCCAACAAACTATGGCAATCCCACCCACGCGTTGGAAAGTTAGATATCCAAAACTATTTGCCAAACATTGTTGGTATTCTTATCTGTGACTCGGATTTCGTAAATGTCAGCCTTACTTTCTCTTCGTGAGAGTGAAAGATACATAAAAAAAAAACATCGGGGATGAATAAAAATCCAGAATGAGCTCACCGCTAACTCCTCGCCGCTGTGTAGGCGGATAATCGCCAGTACCGCCGCTGGAGAAAGCTCCGCTGTCAGTCCTGCTGTCGGCCAAGCTCATCTGCACTTTCCCACATCCTGGAGGTCCAACAACTACTTTAAGTATATGGTGAAATCAGACTTAAAAGATTAAAAGATTTTATGTTATTAACCCTCAAGTACTGACATAGTTTTCTTTGTGCTAGTGCTCGCACCCGGTCCCACGGACCATCTGATTTAAAAATCCATTAATAAATAACCTGTACCACTATAACCCGTGAACGGGTCTGGGGTTCAGTACATGGTAGAGACTGTACCGTTTTATAGACAACGGTTCTGCAAGGAGGTGACTTGTCCTAGGTCACGCTCAATTGCCAGATTATCCCCCTTAATTTGGGTATCCTATATTTATAATATTTTTTAGAGGCTGAGTGTGCAACAGGAGGGTGCCCCTTATGATGCATCTCCCGCTGCAAACAGACTAAATTAAAGTCTTGGCCTGCAGCGGGATTTGAACCATGATTTCCGGCATGGCAACTCAGTGCTCTACTACTGAGCCAATCCGTCCCCTCCCCCATTAATAAATACAAAATAAAATATTTAAACATTTTATTACCTGTCATTACCTATATGAACCTTATTTCATTTCTCACAGTCTACGAATATATAATATTTTTTCAAATTCCGTTAAACAAATAACAAATAAGATAGTGAAAATAAAATACTAAATATTTTAAAACTTGCGTATTCATAAACATTTAATTACAGTATATTTAATTTTGATTATAAACAATTAAAAATATATTACTGAAAATAAAAATACTTTTCAAAATTAAAATTATCAATAATCCAAGCAATTGGCACACACAGTTTGTTGGAGCACTCCAAGCATATTAGATTTTTGCATATACCACAAAGGAAAGATACTTTCCTCATTTTTTTGTTGGGCAAATGCAGCAATGGTATATCATATCGTTTATCATCTAACAAGAGGAGGATTTATTTATTGTAAAAGACAAATTAATCATGATATTTTCTTTTCAAAGTTAGTTTTTTACAGTCAGGATATACGTTTCTGTGTTATTGTACGCACCGCAAAATTGCTTTTGCTCCTCTTCAACAGTGATTAAACCATGAAAGTCTTGCATTAATTTAACCGCTCTTTCTGCCGTATCATTAACTGCTTTCAGTGTCAGAAGCTTCTTTTTAGCTTGTTGGAACGAATTATGAGTTGACCATGAAGAAGGGCTCTTGTTCAGAAAACTGTCATCAATTTTGAGTCGATTAAATAAGAACTTGCTTTTGACAGAGACGAAGTCATCGATGTTTTCTCTGAAATTAAAATAGAGGGATAGGTTAACAATCGTATAGTAAACTATAAAAGAAAATCAAAGCATAATGCAATACATACCAAATAATGTAATACATACCAAAAAGTGGCCCACACAGTTCTTTGGATGCGATGTAACGCTTATCATGGGTTGATGGGTTATCTTTAGCTAAGTTATAAACCATTTTACTTTAGTTTCTTGATCGACATCATCGCCAAATAAAGACAAAACAGACACTTCATCTGTCAAATACCATAAATGATGCCAAAACTTCTGTAAAGCTGCTTTGGAAATTCTTATGTCTATCGTCTCGTAAGCACAAATCCTGATAAGGTGCTTTTACAGCTAAAATGCATTGGAGCCAGGGTTTGACGTAGGATGTCACGATAAAGAGACAGACATGCTGCAGTGCTGCCTTATCCTTGTTTGAAATTCTGAATTGGGAGTTTAGTAATGATATTTTTAATGAATAAATGGCTCTCGCCATCCACCGAGCTTGGTGCCGAATCTTAAATTTCTTCTCTGTATCACCACCAAGAAATATTATTGACAGCTCAAATAATTCGCGATAGTCATCTCTAGATATTTCTTTAGTCAATTCACTTCGGTAGAATTCTAGCAGTTTATCAATTTCTGAAACATTCAAACATTCCGTACAGATTTGTATTTTCTCGGCATCGACATTTTCAGTTTTCTCGGAACTTTTTGAACAACGGAATGTCTAGGCTTGCAGTTAATTGGCTGATTTTGGCTTCAAACACACTTTTTAATACCCATTCGTAGACGTGATGACGGCATGCAAAAATAAGCATTTCTCTACCCAGTTTTTGTTCCAACAACAGAGAATCTGCACTCTGTCCTCAAGATTCCAGTCGAAAATGGCGTTCCAAACTGCCTGTGCCTGTTCGCCTCCTGATGAGTTGCCCAATTTTGACACAGCAATAAGTTGTTCGTTATTGTCATAGGAACCTACTATCGGTAGGCATTCTTCTTGAGATTTACGCGGATCTAGAGCCGGCAACAGTTTGTCATCCTAGTGGACAGTTACCGTATCCGGTACCTTGTTATGGAAATTAACCTTTATAGCTTCAACCCGTTCCAATAATTAGAATTGGAAGTTTTATACTCTATACATATTTTTCATAATTCTTAAGAATAATTATATTTATTTAAACACCCCCCTTCTCTTACAGTTCCGCTCCCTGTTCTATTGATGCATTGTATTAAAATAGCCTATGGTTTGTCCTCGCATCCTCTTCTAATTTCCTACCAAAGTCCTCCCATGTCCTTCTTTTAGAAGCGAAGACAACATTTTTAACAATTCTTTTCTGATCTCTATATAGTCCTCTTCTGAATCTGTTTTAAAGTATTGTTTCCAACCTGTTTTCTTCATTTGGACCTGGGTCTTTACCTCGTCGTTTCACCAAGCTGTCCTTTTGGCCCTTTGTCCCACAGGAGTTTTAACACATACCGATTCTGCCGACGTCTCTAGATACGCTGAAATGCCTTCCAGCAGGTCTCAATATCGCCATCATCCCATCGATATGTTCCTGTTCTGGCCTTTTCTTTTATTGCTTCTTAATTTCCGTGTTCTTCAGCTTGTAGACGTTTGTTTTAAATATTCGGATGGAATTAGTTTTAAGGTTTTCATTGATGATCTCCTTCATTGCCAAATCCATCCTTATTAGGAGGTGGTCACTAGCTATTTCATATCCTCTACTGACTCTAACATCCATTGTATCTCTTTTAATGTTTTCCTAGGTATGAGGAAATAGTCTATTATAGACTTCTCATTACGTCCAGGTTCTACCCTTGTATATTTGTATACCTCTTTATGGGGGAATAAGCTATTTGCTACTACCATTCCATTTGCCTGACATAGCCTAATAATTCTTTCTCCATTGTCATGGAGAGTCCGTTCTCCATACCTTGCCATTCCCCCAAATTATTTCCGACCCGGCCGTCCAGGTCTCCCATAATGATTGGAATTCCCTCATTATCATCCAATTCCTTCTGTAGTGTCTCGAATAAGGTGTCCTTCTCGGATGTCGGTGCATTATCATTAGGGCTATACACAACGAATTTTGTAAAAAGTTTATTGCCCAACATCAGCTTTATAGTCATGATCCTGTCACTAAGGCCTTTCCACTCCTGTAATGTGTGAACAGCATCTTTATGCAAAAAACATTCTACACCACTCTTGGCATTTGTCTGGAAATTGACTCCTGAGTACATCAGCAGATAGTCTCCAATTTCTGCTTCTCTTTTGCCCTTCCTTTTAGTTTCGGTGAGTCCCAGTATGCTAAACTTTGCTTTTCCAATTTCCTCAACTAGTTCCACCTCCTTTCCGTTCAAGCCTTGACATTCCATGTTCCAGCTCTTTTGCTTTCTTTTCTTTTCATTATTTTTATCTCGGGTGTGCAGAGTATGGATGGGCCTACCTCACCCAAATCCTGGTGGGGGGCTGCCCCCTCAGAGCATCAAGGCATGCAGACCCATCCGGGTAGGCTACCTAGGGAAGGTCGCTCTACGATGCGTCTTGTATATGCCTTTGTCTGTGGTGTGGGGGTGAGTGTAGTGTGCTGTTTGGCTATTTATGAGCATATGTTTGTATTGATGTTTCCCCAACTTGGAGGTCCAGAGGCTGTTTGCGGTCCTTAGTTCGGGCGATGGGATCGCCACATCCCTACGCCTTCATAATAGATATTAAATAAATAACTACACAAACTTCTGTCTAACAAATGTAATGCAATTCGAAAAAAAACGATTTAAAAACTAAAATTTTTGTTATTTCAAGCCAATCAGTAGGGATGTATGGCTTCTTGTGTATTTATCTTAATTTTTAATATAATTTCATTGTGTATCTATGTCTGTTGTGAAGATCTCGGTAGCATAGTGAGATGCTATCTGAAACTGACAGGATACCAAGCCCTACTTTAGCAAGTCACTTGTCCCTTGTTGTGATGTTTCAACGATTTTCTTTAATTATTGATATTTATTGAAATTAATGAAAACATTGGCCGGCAATTTAAAGATTTTTTATTTATTGTACAATGCCGACATTTTTGTCGAAAACTTATCAGGGCTCAAAGGAAATCAGATATACAAGATATATCCTATTTAGAAAAAAAATATTACCGAAATTATTCTTCCCTAAATTAATTTTAGCCCTGATCATGGCTTTCGAGTTTGGGCCGATATTTCAACATGAACGATAAATTAGAAACTATGTTAACTAAATCCCCATTGTTTATTCCATTATTCGTTTCTATATATATCCTATTGTTTATTATATATATATATATATATATATATATATATATATATATATATATATATATATATATATATATATTTTTATTTTTATTTTTTTTTTTTTGGAGAGTATGCATTCATTGGATACCTGAACTCTTTTCATAGGCATTTAGTCTACACGTTTATTTTTATAACTATTCCTTGGTTATATGGAATACCTCAAATACATACATATTAAATTTCAATGACCTAAGGTTATAAGGGTATTTACAAATACGATATTTTGATGGTATATTCTTCTCTTGTTTGTGCTAATATATTCTCTAAGATACATAGATACTTATAAATTTAAATTAAAAACGAATGTATTGAGAATGACCACATGGGTCGAAACGTCTACATGTTAAAGAAATAATAAATAAAAGATAACTTGGACAAAAAAAAGGGTTTTTGTATCTATAAAACAAAATAAATTAAAATTCAAGTCCAGTACCTTAAACCATTAATATTAAAAACGAATTTAAATTTTGCTCGTATATCTCTAGGTAAAAAAAAAACACAAATCATAATATTAAATATTAAATCAGAACTATTACAGAACTTTATTATAGTTCTATAATATTTTTAATAATGGTTTAAATTGGTCAGGTACAGTCAAAGATTACACAAAAAAACAACTGCAATGACCAATTTACTCCATTATTAGAATTATTCAGTCAACTATTTTCCAATTAAATATAATATTTTTTATTTTATTATGCTATAGCTCTGATTATATTATAACATAATTATAATATAGTTTTATAATACTTTCATGTAATAGATATTACCCAAAGGAATTTCTATATCGTAGGATATTGGCCATACGCAATATCTAACGTACGATATCCATAATGTAGATAGGCAGAGAAACAATAAGCTAATATACCGATATCAATAAAGTTAAGTAGTATTCTTAGAATCTATTAATTATAACCAGAGGGATCTTAAGTTTGTGATAAAATATTGGTCACGGCAACTCAAAAACCACCACTTTCGAAAGGTTGATTACTTTACAATAGATTAAATCATTTTAAATTTAATTTACTAAAGAAAAGGCTGAAGTGTTATAAAAACATTTTAGCTTTAAAAAATGCTCTTTGTGGCATTGCTGGAAAACGAGATATTGTTAAATTACTCGCTTTTATTTTCTCCAAAGAGAAACCATTCCCTTTGTCCTACGGTAGTTATTTGAGAAAGCAAGAAAAGCAATTTTTTCTTTATTTTTGTAATGCTTTAATAACAGAAAAAACAGAAAAGAAAAAACGTTTCACAGAGGAAAAGAATTATGGTACGTGAAAAAAAAAATGTAATTGCGGCTGTGCTTGTTTCTTCCTTCTTGTTATGAATATCAACTCTTCAAGTTAATATAATTAAATATATATTTAATAGAAGAATATAGTTCTATAATAATTAGGTTTTGTAAATAGTATATTTTTAATGTTTAAATATTAAATATTTATAAATTAAAATAATTTTATTGAATACTAAAATGAAATTTAAGCACCATTCTTATAAAAATAGGCTATCGGCGTTATCGTTTGGACTATTTTTAAATGAATAAACGTGCTTATGTTTGATTTTTAAAAACTATAATAGAAACCGCTCGAGTTTCGGCTACTTCAACACTTACTATACAAACGCTCTAAGCTCCCAATTAACTACAAAAGACTTATCTACATGAACGTCATACGACCTATTTGGACTTAAGGAGTAGAGCTTTGGGGCTCCACTGAGCCATCGCATTCCTCTCGTATCCAATGCCTACAATCCAAAATCCTCAATGCTCCTTATTTTGTTAAGAATAAAGTCATCCATAAGGACCTTAATGTCCCATTTGTTGTTGATTTGGCCCGAATCCGGTATCTATCCTGACAAACTTCATTCCCACTCACACCCACTAGTTTCAAACCTAGCTTCCTCTTTAATTCCCGATAGTCCTCCGAGGCGTCTGAAAAGAAGATGGTCACGTGACCTTCTTAGTTGAACTTGTGATTTGAGTACCATCAGTGGGTAGTTTCTCTACTTGTCATTATCTAATGTCATTATGTATTACTTGTCCTATTTACTTGTTGTATTATTGTTTTAAAGTTGTAAATATCAATAAATAAATTTAAAAAAATTCAAATACTGTAAGTACTAATTATTGTAAATATTTTAAACTACAAATGGTTGATATTTGTAGGACATTTAATAATGTCTACCCCTCATGTATTGCTTTCTAAATCTGCATAGATTTAGAGATGGTATTTATTGATTTTCCTATCATATCTTAGTAAATAATTTAACTTTCTTGAGTTAACGATTGGTGACTCTTAGGTCTGTTCTCCACTTCCACCTTCGTGGTGCGAATATTTATGTGTCATTTTTAAATAATTTAAAACAAATATTTGCTGAATTTAATATCCTTCGATTTCTTAACAGTAGACAAAGTAGAAGATTCAGGTGTTCATAGTGTCCTATACAACATACCATCATTTTGCTTTAAACTTTATTTCTGGACTTGATAGAATTATTTTATAAAGTATTATGGAAAAAGAATTCACCTTTAATTTAATTATTTAATATAATTTAAATTCGATATCTTAGAAAATATTCCCGATGCTCATTTAAATTTGATCTAATCGAAACGAAAGGCTCACTAGATAATTATTAATAATGATTTTGAAATAATTATAACTCATTGAAATCAGTTTTATTTTGCTAATTGTTGATATTTTAATTTGTTGTTAAGTTTAGAGAAAAAGATATTCTATTTTTATGTGGTTTCTTTTGAATACCATAAAATTTGACTATGAAAAACACTGCAAGCCCAGTAAGGACACCGTAAACAGTTTAATCTTCAAATTATATCTTGGTTTTTTAAAATTAATTTCAAGTTATCATATTTTAAACTGCAACAACTTTTATTTTCCAAGAACCAAGCAGTTTATTTAAAAAAAAAAAAGTTATTTTTGTGCTTTGTATTGATTCTTCTTATTCTTTTAAGCGTTTACCAAATAAAAAATAATAGTTATTAATGAAGAATGTAAAGGCAGATAAATAAATCTGACAAATAAAGATTAATAGGTTTTTTTAATACGTTTAAATATGCTATTACGAGGAAAACTGAGACTCAACCTTACTTTAGTAAGGTTCGATATTATTTGAAATTCAATCCTCACTGGGTCTAGGTTTCATCTGAAGAGCTCCAGAGAAAAGAGAGAGTTTTCACTCCTCGACGGCGAAAGGAATAATTCCTGCCTATCAATCAAAGGGGATAGGTTGCTAAACTCATATGGCATGTTTATCGGATAGGTGTAGCCGGCCTAGATATGCTCCTCTAACCTGCAGGTGACGCTCGGGTCTTCAGAAAGATTAATTTTTTTTAGAACCATGGTAAGACTATGAATCAGTAATGACGAAATAATGCCTGACGTAAGCTGCATTATTTTGTTGCATAGTTTATTCTAAGGTCTGACGTATGCATAAATGAAAAACAAATCGATATCTAAAATATCTATCAAATAATTCATAATTGAAAATACCTTTAAATATTTTTATTTGAAGAGAATAGATTTGCCCTGGCCGAGATAATCTTTTATATAAATCTTTATTATATCTCTTATATCTCTAATCTTTATTGTATCTCTTATATCTATAATCTTTATTATATTTCTATAATCGTTATTTATAAATCTTTTCTCTTCAAAATAAGAATATTTAAAAATTAATAAAATCAATAAAACATTGAAAAATGAAAATACCTTTAATTGTATATCCAAATAAAGATAACCAACTACTAGACTATTTTTCGGTGTTAACTCTAATAAATTCTATTCGAATCCTAACTAAATCCCTCGCTCTACATGGCATCATGACTCTTGACCTTAGCAATCACCCTTTTTCAAAATCTTCTATCAATCTATTGAAGATATACACCATGTATCTGCACGGCAGGAAACAACCGGTCAAATGAGAATTTTATACAAATTTAGTTTCTTTGTGGATAGTAGCTGAGAGTTTGGGTGACCCTCTCCCTTATTTGTGCTTCTACTAGAATAAGAATACACATATTAAGTATAGTAGCAAAGCTAATTATCTGCATTGTTTAAAGCGCCAAACGAAAGAATGTTACATAATACATCTGCAGCCCCGGTTATGTCGAATTTTGTCCAAAGAGGGTTAGCTGTATTGGGGGAAGCTGAATCGTATCGTTCTCGTACCTTTTGGCGTGAAATGGAGTTGTAATATAAGCAATAAAATGTCTTCAAGCCGATACCTTACATACCCCTCATTCATTACGAAAATATAACGATTCCGTTTCTTTAGATACAAGAAACCAATTTTGGAGAAAATTCTACTTAACCATTTATTCACCTGCGCTGTAGAGATTTACCTTTATGTATCAATTTTATATATTTTATATTACAAAGTGATTGTATTAGTAATGTATAAGGTTTGACAAGACCATGTCAACAGCTTGACAATTAAAAACTGACTTAATTTAAAATAAGATAGGTTTCTGTTACAAACATTTATATGTGGCACTTATATACACATAGTACGAGTATTATAGGAATTGGTGTATTAAGTTGCTCTTTAAAGTATATGCGCTTAGTAATGTATATTATGTAAGTTATAAATAAGTGTGTCTGATTAAAACTTAAATATATATGATATCTTTTGTATAAATGGAATTGGAAAAATCTATGCAAACAAAACTGGATGTATAATTGTTGTTAAGAGAAAAAAAATATGTCACTAGAGTGAGCAAATTTTTTTTTTTAATAATTGAAGTGAAATCACTTTATATAAAGATAATTAATCTATTCAGAAACACTTTTTTTTAAATTTCTACGATAGGCTTTACATGGCTATAGAGTAGACTAGAGCATGCAATTAAGTGGCGGAGGCAGTAGCACGCCTGCCCCGCTGCAACCTCCTTCCTAAGCTGCACGATTCAGGAAATTAGTTGTGGTCTCATTTCTCTTGTAGCTACCTCTTCGGCAAGAGCGACCTGCGTCTTCAATTCAGAGTTCGGTTTCACACTCAACTGCGGCTTCAAGAAGAGCAGCCTCTTCAGGGTCAGGAACCTCGGAGGAGTCAAAGGATACGTCGGGCTTGGTAATGCTAAGGTCTTTTGAGTCAAGAAGTGGTTTCTGTCCCAGCAATGTCACTTGATTTTATTATTAATGATCCTTATGTAACCAACAACCATTTCTAATCAGTTTAAACAATTCTGTAGGCTTCACACGGAATAATGAATACGGTAACATTTTTTGATATAGAGCAAAAATTTTGATAAAATCTTCCCTTATGCGATTAAATTTTTTGTTATTGAAAAGAAACTTTTGATATTTCAACTACTTCAATTTATCTAACTCATTAAATATCCAAAAATTAAGAATTGTGATAATTCGACTGGAGGCCGATAATCTTCAGTACTACTCATTAGTTAAATAAAAGGGGCGTTAGTATTTTTTCAAATTAAAAAACAATTTAACTACTACGTAAACACGAACTACTACTTGTAGTTTACTGAATGTCACTACCAAACAAAGCAATTAAAAAAAAAATTTTAAATTTATACTCCATAAAATAAGAATTGAATTGTAAATAATTAATTTGAAACAAAATAAAAATTAACAATAGATAGAACTAAAGTTATTGGGCGATTACAGAAACTAGTTCAATTGCTAACCACTACCCTAAAAACAATCCTGCACATTGTTTTAATTGAAAACCATTTTAAGTTGTCGACTTAATCGTATTTTAGAATCTTTGAAGTTTAGTATTAAAAAACAATCTTAACCTATTGATTTAATTTGACTAAATGTGAATTCTTTATTCAAATCATTAACAGTAGAAACTTTAATAAAAAAGATACCTTCTCAGTCTCCATTTGTGAAAATATTCAGCCTTCTTTTATATTTTGACTTCTTCAAATGGAATTCTGCCTTAATATTCTGACTGGCTTCTGAGATTTCGATTACTGCAACTTTTCACGATGCACTGTCTTGATCATATGGAAAACTAATCTAAAAAAGACGGGAGATAGCAAAAAAAAAAAGAATACATTATTAAAATGAGAAAATATTTTACATATAAGTAATCAAATAATTTGATTAAAACCCGTTAAAAAGTGTATACGTAAGAAAAATATCCATTCAAGATATTGAGTTTGTAAATTAACCTATATCATTTAACACTCAAAAATAAATATCCGATATACGATATTTATATTTTCAGCTTTAATGAAACATGATGAAAAAATAAATAAGTCAATTCTAATATCGTAATAATTATTACAGGAAAATAATTATAAGTAAGCACCTTCGGAGATGCTATTAAATCTTCGCTTACTGTTCAAGATAGGAGTTTATTATAGAAAATATTGATTCCTGCATCAACTACCAAAATCTATTTTTATAATATTATTTAATCGAATTTTAATAGTAGCTATTAAAGTGCTAACCTATTATTGATAAAGTAGATTCTTAATTTTTTTTACCGATGGTTATGGTGGGTACTTATAAAATGGTTGATCAATAAAATACTTCTAGTAGTTTGTTTTTGTATTTTAACTATCCAAAATTTAATTTTGCTTATTCATCAGAAAATAAGTAGTTTGTGCAATTTTCGTAACAACCAGTCCACAACCTCATAATTTCAACCGCGTATTATGAGGGGTAAGTTTGATATTCATTTGGAATTCTCAATTCGTAATAGCTGTAAGAATATCGTATAAAAAGACTACATATTTTTTTGTGTCGTAGTAAAGAATTAATGCTAAGTATTTGTTGTAAATCTACAACCGGAGACCGTCGTAAATTAGATTTTAGAAATCGCCTCGTAGATATACCAGAATATATTTTGCAAATGTGTAGTTCATGAGTAATGTGCAGCTATAAAATTGTTTATCATATGAAAACACGAGTAATAATGAATTATTTTGTGATAAATACTTCTCTGCTTTTTATGGTTATACATTTTATGCTTACTGTGAAACTTCTTTTGGGACCATATAAGGAAATCAAATTGGCGGTATGAAGAATTATTATATTACATAATTTGTTTTTCAAAAATTATTTTCTAGTTCAACTTATTTTTTTTTAGGTCAAAACGTAATCGAATTTCGAGATTTCAAATGTACTAAAACATTAGATGAGTAGAGTTAAAAATGCATTTAAATGTTTTATAAAAAAATGAGTAAATTTTAAATTGAATTTTATATATCCAAGAATATGTATATTTAATTTTTTAGGAAAATTATACATTACAACAGAACATAAAAAAAAAAAATAATACGTTTTTTATTCAGTTAACATTGTTATAATTTGAACGAAACATAGTTCGAAAAAATAATAAAACAATACCAATAAATACAAGTTTGGAAGGGTTTCGAAACATGTTTTATTTACAATGTTTAGATTTTTTAATAATTAATATTTTAATATACATTGAAATGCTTTTCTAAATTGAGGGAACGGAGTGGCTCAGTGGTAATAGCGCTGAGTTGCCATGCCGAAGGTCCTGGGTTAAAATCCCGCTCACTGGCTGACTTTAATTTAATCTGTTAGCGACCGAAGATGCGTTCTATGGAATATAGGGTCCTCCAAGGGCTCACTCAGCCTCTATAAATGAGTGTGATCTGGACATATCACCTCCCTGCACATCCGATTCGCAATAGAAAGTACAGTTTCTACCATGTACTGAACCCCAGACCCTTCACGGGTTGAAGTTGTACTTTTTTTTTTGTAGTACATTGAACAACTCCTTACAATGGTATTCTTCAATTCACCTAATTCATATTCAATTATAGATATAATCATAGCTTCATCAGAGACATAATTCTAGAAAGTAAACTAGGCTGGAAAATGGACAAGAGCTTTTACATTTCTACTAACGACTATTATAATTAAGGCCCTGGTATTCTCCGGACATTCACTTAAATTAGAGCAACAGAGATCTTCTTTATGAGCGTACTACTTTTGCCGCACTTATAATATTAAGTACCTTGCGGATTATAGAACAAAAAAATAGCTTTCAGCCGTTAAGAAAATCCCCGTTCCCTTAGAAACAAAACCCATGTATATGAATTTTCATTTATATATACACACACATATATATATATATATATATATATATATATATATATATAATATATCATTTATATATATTTTTAATTTTACACTTAGTTTATTGAACAAGCCAAAATAAATATTTTCTTGAAAAAGTTACTTTGATAACCACTCTGGGTATTATTTATTATTCCTCCCAAATATAACCATTATGACCAACATTAAGCCTAAGAAACCACTTCTGAGCATAAGTACCTTCTTTTTTTTTGTATTTTGTGATTCTTAAAGTCCTTATGATAAGGTCTGTCAACGACGGAAGTTCATTCTCAAGGAAACACAGCCTGCTCCGCCAAGCTACAGGTTTTATCGGAATAATATATATTTATATTTGAAAACATGTAAATATTTTCTAACCCTTTCGTAAGCTGACTTTCATGAATAGCTTTTCATAACGTTTCTCTTCAATTTAATATTTTCAGTTTATTATCTAATTTTTTTTTTCAAAAACATTAAGAGCATGTGGTCTTTCCTTGTGAACCTTCAACTATTCAGTAACTAAGATATTTCTTTCTTTTTCTTATAATTAACAAAGATACTTTTATTTTCTTAATAATAATAAAGTAATCTTAATAATTATGATATCATATATAAAACTATAGTAATAATATAGATTATACTAGACATTAATTTCTTTTCTGTTTTTCGAAGATAAGCTGTTCATTGTAAACAAATGACAATTCAATACTTTCAAGAATTGTTTATGGCTATAAGAAGTTAAAACTTCATTAAATACATAAAACTATGTTGTATATCCTAAATATTATAACTTTTTTACTTTATATGGAATTTTGAGTATGAATGATTGTTTTATGAAAGCTTATCTATTTTATATGAAAGATTTTCTGTTTTAAATAATTAATAATGTATTAATAATAATAATTATAATAATAATAAAATACTTATCAGTTTAACTGACATGGTGATATAATCTATGTGTACACACAAACACACACACACACACACACACACACACACACACACACACACACACACACACACACACACACACACATATATATATATGTGTGTGTGTGTATATGTATATGTATATGTATATATATATATGTATATACACATATACATATATTAAATAGGTACAATATAAATGTATTTTACGAGGTCCAGGCTCTATAAACAGGATCCTCCCACTGCACAGTGGTTGAGGAGGAAAAGTTACGTTATAATTATGACGTACAATATTTGTATAAATACATGGTGATATATCTGTTTTAATGACTGTTTTCTGCTAATGCATTGTAAAAGTGAAAATTATTCAGATCACTGTCTACAAATTTCTTTTAAAAATTATATACTTACAATATAAAACAACTTAGTGGATTAATAGACTTTTTTTAAGTATTTAAATTATTATATACTTGGTTTGTGCACCAGGTACATATGTTATGTTACTAGATTTAACAGATAAAATTGATAGGTATAATGTGTTTAAAAGTTGTCTTTCTGAGTTTCAAGTCACTGGAACTTACCCATATCTGGCTGTTTCTCAATAAAATCTTTTTTTATAAGGCCTTCCATGGTATCGGAGTTGGTATCGGTGGTTTTTTATTTAACATTAGCAGTAATATACGAGGTTGTGTAAGCACACTTTATTTTTAAACATTTAACTAAAGGTTCATACAAATAATCATATAATAATATAATATAATTATCAAATAAAGAAATAAGTAATATTACATCATCCATAAAAGTAAAATCCAAATACTTTGGAATCTATCGTTGATCTGAATTCAATGTATGCACAGTGTATTCGATGTTGTGTGTGCTATGAAAAACATATTCATCATTCATTTCGAGAGATATTCAGAACCACATACATATACTGCACATTTGAATTTTGTTACCACAATTCAGTATGGGAAATTAAATTAAATAGTATTATTTTATTGTCGGCAACTTTATCACAGCCAAGATTTTTTACAGCATTCAACTTAGCTATATTTCAAATGCGAACTATGACACCACAGCTTCTTTCACGCCAAGCATGGTATTTACAATAAATGCATTATTCATACTTCAAAGAAACGCAAGTCCTAAGAATCACAGTAAGTCAAAATTCTTGAAAAGTGTAAACTACAAATAAAATATTACCAAGTGTAAGCAAACTTTAAACCCTTGCAAAACTGTTCACGTAACTTAGCGAAAGCTCAGTTCAACGAACCGATTTTTCATTTTTTTTTTTTTTTTTTACAACGCAGATACACTAATAAGAGTTATTAAAAAAGTTGTTCCATCTAAAATGAACTTTAGTAATGATTAAATGCCTTAGGTATTTAATCACTACTTACTACAAGTCTCACCGATTAATGCAAATCAGTGTTTTTATAAACAATATTTAGAATTATGAGAAGAAAAAACTAAGACTATGAAATTTATGGAGTAAAAAAAACAAAATTGATCACGAAAAATAAATGAAAATGTAAACTCAAACTGAGGAAATAAAAATTATTAAATGACAAAATATAACTGAAGTACTTAAAAAAAGTCGATTAATCCACTATGTTGTTTTGTATTGAAAGTATATAAATTTTTACGATAATTCCATATATTTTTATTATTCTACTTTCAAGAGTTGGAGGGGAAAATATTTTATTTTGTTTTCATTTATTTCGGTGCATCTTCAATCAATTTTATTATAATTATGTTATTTCTCAAACGGCAGCGATACTCTTTGGTTAGACTTACTTCTGAAATATAGAACGCCGTATGTTAAAATGAAATGATGAGTGAACTGAATGTTAAAATGTCTAATGATTCATCAGACATCCTTTTGGCTTCAAGAAGTAGGCTATCAAGTTGCATACTTAGAGAACTTGTCCCTTAACTAGCAGTTAACATACTCTTTTTAGGTGCAAATTAGTATTTAAAAATTAATTATTGAATAATCGTCAGATTAAAAATATTATCTTGCATTCTTAGGTTACTTGTGTAGATAGACAGTTTTAGAAACCTTTACATTCATTGTGGAGTCGGGGTAGCTCAGTGTGCGGAGTGTTTAGTTGCTATGCTGAACGTTCCAGGTTTCCAGGCCACGGATGGACGGTGAGACCTACAGACCCTCTTGGGGTTCACTCCACCTCTATAAAGCGGGTACCCTAAACTGAGGTGAACCTGGCGGTCGAGCGTGATCTCAGAAACCACGATGCAGACCGTTTTTTCTAGGAACAGAGCACCGTGTACTCAAGTACATAGGTTGTAGTTTATAGAACAGGTTTTACATTCACTGTGTGTTCGGACACTGACTCTCCAATCCCCACTTGTTCAACAGTGTATGGACAGAATGTAGTCCTCGACATGCCAAGAGACGGCTTGAGAGCCAAGATTACTACCTATTTCAGATGTTATATGCTTTCAAATAGCTACACGTTATAGTATAGTATAAATATAGTTATAGTTAGAGCTACACGCAACGCTTTATCGTTTCATTTTAAATTTTTATTTTTGAATTACATCAATATTGGCATCAGTTTAAATTAAGAACTGATAATCCATATCATCGAAAAATATTGTATGATCTGATTTTGGGGCGTAAATTAGTAGGATTTTCTTATATTCTATTAAATATTGTTGAAAATAAAGTACTGAATTTCATCAAAAAAATGATTTTTTTCATAGAAATTTACAAAGTTTCCTATAACAAACAAGTATAAGTTTGTGGGAGCATGGAGGTGGGATGAGGACCGTGTCCTTTCGAAATTCCTACATTTTTGCAATGAGGCCCAAAAAGGAATACACCTAAAAGTTTAGAAGACTGTGCCTGAAACCGCTGACACAATCGACAGTCATTCAATCTGATGATATATAGAAAAAATGATGTGGCAGATTTTAAAAAAGAAACTCCCTGATTAAGAAACAATTTCGTTTTAAGTTTGAACATATTAGATAAACCCTTTTGGAGATGTTAATTAATGAAATGATAAATATCACTCAGCACACTATCCTTATTTCTCTAATTATGAAGTTCGTTTCACTTTTAGGATTAATCTTTCGGTTGTCAAAGGCTGAGGTGGTGACTTCATTTCAACAATCCCATTACACTCTTTAAAAAATACCTGTACCTTTACAATCCAGGAAGGGTCTTCCTTTTCCAATACAACGGTTGATTTGACGGAGATCACCCTCAACTGTCTTCTACTTCTTCTAAGGGTACCCAATTTATAGATACTGGGTGAGCCCACAAAGGGTCAGTAAATCGCACAGGTTCCATCCATGTTGCTATTGGGATTAAATAATTTATCTACATAGCCAGATTTCACCAAAGAAACTCAGCACGATCCTCACTGATCTTCACCCCTCCTTATTTAATATTTTAAAGAGTATTATTTATTCTAAATATCTTGTTTTTGTAACTGGAGTGCATCTTTATTAGTCAATCATTCACATGAGTAAATTAAAAACCTTTTCCAGTCATTATTATTTTTCTTTATTCTAAAAAACGTTTCGACAATTCCTTGTCATTTTCAATTTACATCATTTTTTTTAAAAATCTTTCAACACTATTTAATTTTAAAAATATTTTCTAAAAAATTTTTTGTACATTTTCAACCTAAAAATTAAAAATTTAAAAGACAAATCAAAATAAATACATTATTTTATATACAAAAAACATGTCCCAAAAATACTGAATAAGATATAGATACCTTTTTGGTTAATTGTCATATAATTTAAAAATAAAGCTTAGAGTTATAATGTACTCCATGGTCAACTACTAATTTTTGTAATTTGTACTTTGGACTGTTTTTTATTATTATTGTTATTAAAATAGTATTTTAATTTATTTAGTTCTTCAATATATAGTCATTATGAATGGTTAATTAATATAATTAGTAATTTTTTTATTTATATTGATCTATTTTATATCTTTTATTTATTTTAAAAAGTTAGTTATATGAATTAAGAATTGGAAAATGTAAAAACAATGCTGAGGTTACTGAGAAGGTTATGTTATCTGTGTTATCTAATAAGTGTGGACTTCTATATTTCTTTATTTAATTTTTTAACTTTAAAATCACTGATGAGTATAGTTTGCTTATTTCATTAGATTCTTTCCTATCATTCACTACCTTATCTATTTTATCATTTATGTATAATGCTTCTAAAAATTTTCTTTTTATCTTATTTCCCTCTCTGTGCAAAATTCGTGGCTTTTCGAAATCAAATGTGTGGGATTCTTTTTTGCAATGGGCTGATAATGCAGTGCTTGTCTTTGAATTTGGTTTTAGATTATTTTTGTGATGATAGAATCTATTTTTTAGATGTGTACTGGTATGTCCTATATATTGTTTGTCACAATTTTTGCAATCAATGTTATATACTACATTTTTATTATCCAAGATTGGTATTTTATCTTTTTTGCTGTTTATTATGTTTTTTATAGGGTTTATGGTTTTATGTGCTAATTTTATATCTGGGATGTCATAATTTTTAAATGTTGGTTCAATTTTTTCTGACAAGTTTTTGATATAGGTTACACTTCTGTATTTTATTTCATTTTGTTTAAAATCTTTTTTTGGTGATTCATTAATTATCTGAGCTGTGTTATTTTTGGTTTGGGGGTCTTTTTCATTATTTTCTTCTGTCTGAAAAAAATTTGTAATCTTAGTTTGAGATGGCTTGATTTTTGATGTTTTGTCATTTATATGGTTAATTTTTTTACTATTATCAAATCTATTGATATTAGAGTCATTTTCTATATTTATTATGTTATTATCTATTTTATTCTTAATTAAATTATTTTGTTTGTGCCACATTTCTTTTATAAGTTTTATTGGGAAAGCATTACTAAGTAGAATTTTGAAAATTTTATTCTTTGTTTCATTTAAATATTCATTGTCTGTTACTGTGATTGATCTTTTTATTAGATTTTGAGCTGTATTTCTTATTTGTTGTTTTGGGTGGTTTGAGAAAAAATTGAGTAATCTATTTGAGGTTATATCTTTTTTATACCATTTTGTTCCAATTCTATTATTTTTAGGGTTTCTTATGATGGTTATGTCCAAAAAGTTTAGAGAATGATTATTTTCTATTTCTTTTGTGAACTTGATATTTTTATTTTGTTCATTTAATATTGAGTTAAATTTATTTAAATCATTTTCATTTGTAATAATTAATAAATCATCTATATATTTAGCAATGAATATAGATGAGCTGTTCAATTTTAGTAGGCTATTATTTATTATATGATTAAGGACTATTCCTGATAAGTTTACTGATAGTCTACCTCCCATAGGTAAACCTATCGTTTGCTTATAAAATGGATACTTCATTTATCAGGGTCAATTTTATAAGCAAACGATAGGTTTACCTATGGGAGGTAGACTATCAGTAAACTTATCAGGAATAGTCCTTAATCATATAATAAATAATAGCCTACTAAAATTGAACAGCTCATCTATATTCATTGCTAAATATATAGATGATTTATTAATTATTACAAATGAAAATGATTTAAATAAATTTAACTCAATATTAAATGAACAAAATAAAAATATCAAGTTCACAAAAGAAATAGAAAATAATCATTCTCTAAACTTTTTGGACATAACCATCATAAGAAACCCTAAAAATAATAGAATTGGAACAAAATGGTATAAAAAAGATATAACCTCAAATAGATTACTCAATTTTTTCTCAAACCACCCAAAACAACAAATAAGAAATACAGCTCAAAATCTAAAAAAAAAGATCAATCACAGTAACAGACAATGAATATTTAAATGAAACAAAGAATAAAATTTTCAAAATTCTACTTAGTAATGCTTTCCCAATAAAACTTATAAAAGAAATGTGGCACAAACAAAATAATTTAATTAAGAATAAAATAGATAATAACATAATAAATATAGAAAATGACTCTAATATCAATAGATTTGATAATAGTAAAAAAATTAACCATATAAATGACAAAACATCAAAAATCAAGCCATCTCAAACTAAGATTACAAATTTTTTTCAGACAGAAGAAAATAATGAAAAAGACCCCCAAACCAAAAATAACACAGCTCAGATAATTAATGAATCACCAAAAAAAGATTTTAAACAAAATGAAATAAAATACAGAAGTGTAACCTATATCAAAAACTTGTCAGAAAAAATTGAACCAACATTTAAAAATTATGACATCCCAGATATAAAATTAGCACATAAAACCATAAACCCTATAAAAAACATAATAAACAGCAAAAAAGATAAAATACCAATCTTGGATAATAAAAATGTAGTATATAACATTGATTGCAAAAATTGTGACAAACAATATATAGGACATACCAGTACACATCTAAAAAATAGATTCTATCATCACAAAAATAATCTAAAACCAAATTCAAAGACAAGCACTGCATTATCAGCCCATTGCAAAAAAGAATCCCACACATTTGATTTCGAAAAGCCACGAATTTTGCACAGAGAGGGAAATAAGATAAAAAGAAAATTTTTAGAAGCATTATACATAAATGATAAAATAGATAAGGTAGTGAATGATAGGAAAGAATCTAATGAAATAAGCAAACTATACTCATCAGTGATTTTAAAGTTAAAAAATTAAATAAAGAAATATAGAAGTCCACACTTATTAGATAACACAGATAACATAACCTTCTCAGTAACCTCAGCATTGTTTTTACATTTTCCAATTCTTAATTCATATAACTAACTTTTTAAAATAAATAAAAGATATAAAATAGATCAATATAAATAAAAAAATTACTAATTATATTAATTAACCATTCATAATGACTATATATTGAAGAACTAAATAAATTAAAATACTATTTTAATAACAATAATAATAAAAAACAGTCCAAAGTACAAATTACAAAAATTAGTAGTTGACCATGGAGTACATTATAACTCTAAGCTTTATTTTTAAATTATATGACAATTAACCAAAAAGGTATCTATATCTTATTCAGTATTTTTGGGACATGTTTTTTGTATATAAAATAATGTATTTATTTTGATTTGTCTTTTAAATTTTTAATTTTTAGGTTGAAAATGTACAAAAAATTTTTTAGAAAATATTTTTAAAATTAAATAGTGTTGAAAGATTTTTAAAAAAAAATGATGTAAATTGAAAATGACAAGGAATTGTCGAAACGTTTTTTAGAATAAAGAAAAATAATAATGACTGGAAAAGGTTTTTAATTTACTCATGTGAATGATTGACTAACTAAGAGTATTATTTTTAATATACAATATAGTAAATCATTCTTCAATCCTTTTACAATACTACAATTTAAAAATAACTATAATTATTATGGAGATTATAAAGGTATTATTTCATATTTATTTATCTAGTTCAATGTTAAAAAATTCGCTTTCATAAATATTTCTATTTTCTTTTATTAATGATTTCAATTCGTACTATCCCCTTCTTGATCAGAACCAGAGATAAACAATCAATACTCAACCAATTTTTTTTAATGTATGCAATACTAATGAAGCCAGACTTCATTTTTTTCTCATTAATTTAACCCATTTACGAAAAAAAAAACATTTAAAAAACATAGCGAACTCTAAAATCCAGTCAAAGGATTTATCGTTAATTTTCATTTTATTCTATTATTGTTTGTTTTATAGTTAGTCTTAGGGAGCGGAGTGGCTTAGTTGTAGAGCACTGAGTTGCCATGCCGGAATTCCTGGTTCTAATCCCGCTGGAAGTACTTTTATTTAGTCATTTTGCAGCCGGAGATGGATCATATAGGATCTAGGACCCTCCTGGGGCTCACCCAGCCTCTATAAAATATTAATATTAAAATATTATAATTCCATCATTTGTAATATAGGAATTTCACCATGCAGGTTAAACTGTAATTTAAATAGTTATAAGCAATATCATTACTTAAAAAAGTAATACAAAAATGTATTTCCAACTCAACTCAAGAGCATTCTGAACTAATGGCATCCAATTAAAATAGTTTAGTAATAATGATATTTAATTTACATCGTCGTTTCAAAGCAAAAGTGGCATACCAATAAATTTTGCTGTCTTTTGGGTTATATGGCGTATTTTATGAATTGTTTTTATTATAATGTGTTCTTCACATCAACTATAATCCAAACTCAATGTTCTCTCAGTTCCAAAGTTTTCAGATATTCCACTTTTGCAGAGGAATGAAGATTTTTTTTTTTTTGCCTTTTTCAACAAATATTAATGCATGTATTTTTTTAACATAGGTTTCAGTGTTGGAGATGAGTTGGGCTTTGCTGAAGCACTTTCCAACACCGATGACTCCGACCAAAGGAGGTCAACATCCGATGTACAAGAGGTAAGGGGTGTAATTGACTATAATTAGTTAATATTATCATATATTTCTCTATTTTATATACAATTATATAACTGCATTTAATTTTCTGCATTCCTTCAATAATCCATTAAACTCTCCAGAATCTTCCTAGGTAAAAATATCATCATTTGCAACTGGATTTGAACTAAAAACTTTTTTGAACTTCTTTGTCAACGATGGAATTTCCGTAGGCTTCTCAATTGAAATATAACAATAATTAAATTACTGTGATTACCATGTTAATAGTATCAGTAGGATATAAGTGACATGATTTTGTTGATGACCTTCATATTCAAATTTATACATGCAAATGTAAACAAATTAACAAGAATGTGGTAATCAAAACAATTGATTATAGGACATGTAGTATTTGATTTTTCTAATTTCTGCACAATTGTTTCGTATATGTTCCACAGGTTGTTGCTTCGAGTTGAGTTACAACATTCAACTCTTTATTCGTTTTATTTTTTATATACCACATAAAGTTATCATGAGCTTTAGTATGGAAAATAGGATGTAATTATGGGCAATGGTTAGATTTCGGTAATCGTTTCATCAATAAACAAAAGTGTCAACTAACATTTCGAAGTATAGATTTATGTATGTTGATACGTTAATTTCTACATGAAATGATTACCGAAGTACTCACATTTCCCTTAATTACTTTCTCTTTTCCATACTATAGCTCATGACAACTTGTATTTTTGGAAAATATTAAAAGGAAAACAAATGAAAAGTTAAAACTTGTAACTCAACTAGAAGCGGCAACCTGCTGAATAATTAAGTATTTTAAACTTCAGCAGCGATTTTAAACGTAAATCGTTCCTTAACATTACTACGTTATTGCATAGTTTTGAGGCGATGGTTTTCAAATGTGTCTAATATTTTCATTTAGTATAAGGGTTAATGAATTGATAAAAACATAACATGACTTCATTAGATTTCGTAATACTTAGAATCAAATTATAAAATTAAAGTAAATTATAACTAAAAACAAAATAATCGATTGGAAGTCCTTTAGTACACTAGAATATTTTTTTACAGTCACTTACAATGCATAACAAATGACAATCAGTCATATGGTAATAAAAACATGTTTACACGTGCTTTTCACAGGCCTATAATACGAAATCTGAATTTTTATGAGTCTCTGGTATGCTTTTCTCTTCAAAAGGCAGACCGATTCTTTTTTACCTCCTAAACGAATGTACTAAATAAATATTTGCATTAACTCCTCTGTATGCCTACAAAATAATTATCCAACTTTATTTTTTTAACCCTAGTCAAAACAAAATTACTTATACACATAAAAACATACACACAAACATGTAAAAAATATATAAAAAATATAATATTCACAAAATGCCACGAATGATCTAGTTAAGTGATTGCATAGGGGCCACTTGTGGTGTAATGGCTGACCACTACAACAACTAACAACCTACTTACAAAGCCCAAGGTCGCGGGTTCAATGCCCGACAGGTTGCTCTAAGTCTAAGCAGTGCTCCTTCGGGGAGGGACGTAAATCGTTATAGATACCTCTAATGATTGAATTTGGATAGGCAAAATTTGGAACTCCTACTGCAGATTAATCCTAGCAACATAAAACAAGGTTTAACGAAACAAACAATAAATAGTATTTATTTTTCATAAATATCAATAAGGTATAAAATACCATTGAGCTATAAATTACTAATGTATCTATTAATAGAACAGCTTATTACACTGTTTATATATATTATTTCTTAACGATTTGTAGTTATAAATTCGGTCATGCATTCAATTAATGTAATGGAGATAATAAATCGTGGATAGTTAATGATGAATTATAACAACGTTTATATTCAGAAAAGTAGCAAACGCTAGAAATATTTTTTCATTCACATTATAATTTCTGAGTGAAAATTAACTAGAGAGTAAAAGGTTATATACTTTCATATCATGATTTATAAAATATCATTAAGAGTATTTTATTCCATCTAATAACTGTAAAATAGCATATGGTATTGCAGAAAAACAAATCTTCAGCAGGATTTCATTGAATCCCGTGTAACTTATTAGGTCCTGGAACATCAAACATTAATTAAGCAGAGAAACGCTTGGCCTACCGTGAGTCGGCCAACGTAGACATGCCAAGCGTACAGTGAAAGTAATTATGGCCTAGAAGTTACTAAAGCTACTAGATGGCTGTAATACCCAGCTCGTACTCTCTGCAAGCAGCTTAGTAATTAGGCCTACTTTCTCTGCTGTTTAGTGAAGACCTTTTTCAATATGTTTAAATCATGAAATAAAAAAAATAAAAAAAAAAGTTTGAAACCTACATATTTTGATAATTATAAAATGTTATTTCTACCTTTGTAAATAAACTGATTGAATTAGTAAAAATTACTCATACTTAATGACTAATAAGGAACGATTAATAAAATCATATTTAGTTTCATACATATATATATTCATCATATCATATATTCACATATATATTCATACATTCTCTTCATACGTTACCTAATTATTTTTGTATAATATTCCTAGAAATAAAATAATTTAAATCTAGGGGAGTCCTCCCGTCAGTATAACGGCACCATATTTGTAATTATATGAATAAAAAAAAGTTTATTGGAAAAATTGTCATCTTTCACATTTGTACATACAGTTGATGATTTAATAGTATTAATTAATTATATGTAATCACGTAATACCCTGTACAGAAACCTTTATTGTTATTCTAATGGGACTTGTTCCAGAAAAAATAAATACTTTATTATTATTATTAATGGTATTCTCTGCATTCTCTGTATTGAAATAACAGTAAAAAATTGGATTAAGGTGGATATTGTTTTACTTTATAAATCGATGAATTCTAATATAATCAAAAGCCGTGCTAAATTTTGTGTTACGGCTTAAAGAATTCAGGTACTTGGCTTTGTGATTAACTAATTTTCAAGCATACTTGTAATTTAACTGATCTAGCAGGACAAATGAATGAGTGTTTAACATAATGGTGGGAAATAAAAATTTTCGTATAATATTTGATATACCTATACCAAGTTTCTTAGAATGAAATAAAGACTTTTGACGTTGTTATTTATTAATTTCCCTCTAAAATGTTCATAAAAACCGTTTAAAATATCTTTTGATTTAAAATATATCGTCTACCCCGTGATTCTGTATCTAGTCCACGGTTTGTAGTGGTACAGGATTTTTTCAATATTATTATAACATACAATGAATATTAAGGTAATAAAAAAATATGAATACAATAAAATGTGGTATCTCATAGCATATTATTTTTTTAATCAAATCGTTTTCAAGAATTTCACTGCTTTATTGCGAAGTTTAGAGATAATGATTTTCAAATAAGCTTTCCACAGACATCTAAGTTCTAAAAACGAATTTCTGTGACTGTGCTTAAATTTAAAAGAGCTGACCTATTTTGTCTGACATATCTTCGTTTTGTAATGATATAAACTCTCGGACTTGTGTACAAAAGCGGCTTCGTTATGTGCGAAATAGTAAAAAACTGCAGCACAGAATCGTATTATGCATACTATTTTTATAAAATTTATTTCAAGCATCCTCTTAAAAGAAATTTCATTCTTGTGATTTCTCAAAAGTTTTTGAAGTCGCGACTCCGGAGAAATATGTATGTTATGACATTATCTCCTATTTTAGGATGAAGTTATGTGTGTTTGATGCAATTCAGCTAACAGTTTACTATTTTTTGCTATTTTAGTATTTTTCTGTCAAATAAAATGTTTTTTCCGTCAAGGAAATAACAGTTTCAATAATGACAATACTGAACCGAAGGATCTATAAGTGGTTAATAATTGCATTAAGTGGTTGACAATTTATTTTAATGAATACATATTAATATAAAAGTGGAAAGTTAATAAACTGCGTAATAACATCTTCGAATATTAAGATAAACAAATTAGTTTAAAGGCCGCTATGGTCAGTTTGATGTGTCAGTTTGGTGTGTTCATTTCTGTCACTTCTAACTGAACGCAGCATTAGCATCCACACGCCCACTTCGGTGTGTCAGTTCCTTGTGCTACCCCTTGGAAGCTTCAAGGTGTATCCTTGTGCTAACCCCTCCGTGCTTCAAACTCCCAGCTGGTCGTAGTACCACAATTTAGGTTGCTAAACGTCATCCGCACCCATACCGCTCACCAATGTCCCTACTTTTTTTAATTCCTTCCGAAAGGCACTTCTTAAACTGTTGATTTTCCTCGTTATTACCGATTGGTTTGCGAGGGGATCAACCTCTTTACCCTTTTTAACAAGAATTGAATATGATTCCTCTCGTTTTTGTTTGTTATGATAGTCCTTTGAAGTTACTTTCCACAAACATTCCTCCCCTCTGAACAGTTCTATAAATTCTATAACAAAATCTTTGCGCCAACTAACCTTAATATCACTCAGTAATAACAAACACACAAAACGAAGGAATACAGACGAGGTCTGGAAAAGCGATTGAAAGTGTAATGTCATCCAAATGACACCTGTACGCATGCTCAGATAACTAATGTGACCAAGTGAACTGACGCGACGGTACACAGGCTCACTTCGAACTGTCGTCAGCCGAACGTCACACCGAATTGATGAATTTTCATCAGTCCATCGGTTCACTTTTTCGATGTGAGCTCACATCAATTCAGCCTACACATGGTGTGTCAGTTTGGTGTTTTCACATGGAACTGATCGTGTGTAACGGCCTTTAGACTTATGTTCATACTGATAAATCAAGTGATAACAAATAATAAGTGACAAAAGAATTTTCAATGTTTAAGCATCTTGATAAAACAAAGTTCATGATCGTTCTATGTTTATGTTATTACTGACTAATACGAGTATTTATACCTTAAATATTGTACAAAATTTCTTTTGAAAAGTGTTTTTTATGTATTAACTATAAAAAATACAATTAGACAAACAAACTTTTAAAAAACTTGCATCTTTTGACTTCTAAACTTCTTAATTATGGTTTATAACTTTTCTTTGCAGATTATCGGTGCTCTGGTTTATAATTGGTTTCAATATGACTTATATCAAATAATAAAGAGTTTCTTAGAAAGTTAGAAATTGTGTTACTATTACCTATTTAAAACTTATTTTTTATACACTTATACACTTTCACTCTGAAGCCTGCATCCGCTCTATCAAATAGCATTAGAAAAAAATTCTAGTGCCCCAATTTTCCCTTTCACGTTAGACCTCAGATAAGCATTTAAAAAAACAACAAAAAAAACAGAATACGAATTAGCTGTTCGTTAGTTGGGATAAACAAATGTACAGATCTCCACCGGATCTACTATATAGTGAAATAGGTTTAGATATGAATCTTGCATCAACCAAAAACCTGTTTTTTAAACAGCATTCCATTAATCGAGTAATGATCATTAGACTAAAAGCCTTCTTTTGTAATCATGTCAGTAAAGCTATAGCTTATTAATTAATTAATATTGTTCTAATTTCTAATCTCTTGAATGTAGTTAGGTTAAGAAATATTTTAATTAGCGGTTTATAATAATTAGTCCATTGTGTTTGGTTGGGAAAAATAGCAGCGTTGTTAAGATAAATCAATTGGTCTCTATCCAATATTGAAATAACAAAATTATTGATAATTGATATGATATACTTTCTTTTTCCATGTTTAATCATAATTTTGTAAATTTATTTCATTCTCCAACGTTCAAATGGATTTTTTCTAGAAGGTTCGAAACGATATCACTTCATTACGTAATGGACAAAGATTAAGTAATGTTAAGATCAATGAATTGAACGGATGAAACTGGGGAGATGGATTTGGTCATTATCGAAATTGAATTGTTTAGTTTTTAACCGTTTTAACAATCTTAAGTCAACGTTATAGGTTATAGTTTGTTGGTGGATAGTTCTATTAAATTTAATCATAGTATATTGACACATAGCCGGATAATATTCTGTGGGGCTGAATCGATTGCATATTCGTATGCAACAGAGACTAGATTCCAGAGAAATCATGATAAAACCAATGTTAAACAAATGTTTAAGAACCTAAGCACAGTTAAATACTAGTATCACTTAGGCAACCAGTGTTTCTGTGCTGTATAATCCAAATAATAATATAACAAACTTGACGTATCCGTCTTGGCTAGGGTAAACTTTTTTTGGTGTCAAAACGTTGTTTTGATAATTTACCCATTCTTCTTTCCAGATTTTGCACGAATTTTAACTGAACCAGGAATAAATTATCATTACAATCCGTATAATGAACTGGGAGAATTTTATCAATACATTTTTTCCCACATAATAAAGCAACCATATATTTGCCTTTCCATTTTTAATTGGCTTTTAGAAACACATAATCAGTTATAGATCGGACCCGAGAACTGACAAAATTTGTTTACAATCATAGATAACCTCATTTTAGCAAATAAAACCCTAACAGGTTTGGACAGAGTGGTCCTTCATTCAAGCATCATAAAATTGTTTAGCGTCATAAAACGCTTACTGTATTAGCGTAGTAGCATAATTACCTGAATAACCCTAACAATATACTTTATGATGTATTGAATTGGTCAACGGGGGGCGTGCAGTCAATGATAACACTATCTATATAAGAATAACATATTTTATTGTGCCAATTTTTCGGCTTACGTTGTAGGCCATCTTCAAGGCAAATAGTGGATGGGGTGACGTCATAACACTAAAACTGAACTGTCCCGTGTTGTGACCCGTGTATAGTGGTAGTGACAGGCCACCGCACCCACTATTTGCCCTGAAGATGACCTACAATGTAGGCCGAAACTTTGGCACGATTAATAAAAATTAAGTTTTGCTTAATTATAGGGTTGTCATTGGCTGCACCTCCTGACTAATTCAATCCAGCATTTGAATTATCCACTCAACTATTTCCCACTCAAATATACTTCATGAGTTCGGGCTAAACGTCAATACACTGTAACCCCATTATCATCCGTCATGCGTGTTCTTTATCCACATTCAAATCCAAACTATTCCTACATCTCCTTAATTCCCAATCAGATGTTCTCTAATCAATAAAATAAATAAGCTATATTCAACATAATAGATTGAGTAAATACTGTAAATATTCTACACTCATTATGATATTATTAGATTTTCTTATCTACTTTTTTATTTTTCTATTAGCTAATTTCAGTTTATTGTAAATTTATATCCTATTATTTTATTTTGTTTTATTTGTGTATATATATATATATATATATATATATATATATATATATATACATATATATACATGTATGTATATTTATTTTATTTCTAATATGTAAATAATTAATATGTGAATATTTTATGTAGGTATGTATGTGTGAAAATATGCCACACTCATTATGATACTATTATTCATATTATTAGATGCTCTTATCTACTTTATTATTTTTTTCATTAGCCAATTTATATTTATTGTAATTTTGTTCTATTATTTTTTTTTTTTGTCTTATGTAGGTATATTTTTTTTTTCGCTATGAGAACATACGTTTTAGTTCATATTTAACTGTATTATTCCAATAATGTAGCCGTTTGGCCAGAAATATTTCTATTTATTTCTGTACAATATTGTTATTCTTAAGGGGACCTGGTCCCAGAATAAAATTATTTTTCTATTCTATTCTATGGTATCTTCTATTACAGTTACAGACACAAAATTAGATGATCCACTTGTTTGTAGCATCTCATTTTACTAAACAATAAATACAAATCCACAAACTATATAAATGCCTATTGATTCATTTAAAAAGAATGGAAAGTATATATAATGCTATATATAGTACATAAAAAAAAAAGTTCAGACCAAAATCAAATCGTCTCCGAGGACTATAAATATTTAATATATGTCGGATGATTTAAATTGAATTTAATAAATCGGAATCCAAGCCGAGGGAATTAGAACCTTACTTACCTTTACATGTAGTAAAGAAGAAAATGAAAATTAAAAGACGATGATGGCGATGATACTAGAATGCTGTCGAATGGAATGTCTCTCAAATCGAGTAAAGTTTTAAAGAAAAAGAAGAGATTATATAAATATCAATATAATTATGAATGCATTGTTAGCCAGCCGTTACACCCAACGACTTCTCTCTCCAAATCGCCCTGAAGATGACCTGCACTGTAGGTCGAAACGTCGGCACATAATTATAAGTCTAGTACTTATTCAGTGTTTTTTTTTTTTTTACTGCACCCCCCAACTATCTCCTTTACATTAATTATGTATTCATTTTTCTTAAAAGCATAAATGAAAAGAAAAAAAAAAATCAGAAGAACAAATCTAATTCTGTAATAATATAAATTCTTACTATATGCTGCAGAATGCTTAAATATGAAGAAGAAAGGCTTGGTAGAAAAATTGAAGATTTAAGAAAGAAATATCTTAAGGAAAATTCTTGGCCCAGTTGAAGTCCATGGTAAATACAGACGACGGCATAACATACACTTATATTCCAAAAATATCGGATGTTATGAGAAAAAGGAAAATACCATTTTATGGCCATTTGTTAACAATGAAACCCATTAGAGTGACGAACTGGATTTTTAAGAAGGTATTTTAAAGAAAATAAGACCACACCTGCATGGTTCGAAGAGATAGAAAAAGTTTTACAATGTATGGAATTAGAAATTCTTTATTGTTCTTGAACAATATTTTTATAATATTATTCCCAATATTCTCTGTTATAACCTTTCAAACTGTTCCATCTTTCTCTTCTTTAGAAAAAAACCCTTTAAAAACCTGTACCACTGCCACCCGTGAACGGGTCTGGGGTTCAGTACATGAGCCCCAGGAGGGTCCTAAATCCCATATGATCCATCTCCGCTGGAAACAGACTAAATACAAGTTTTGGCCAGCAGTGGGATTTGAACCAGGATTTCCAACATGGCAACTAAGTGCTCTACCACTAAGCCACTCCTCTCTCTTCTTTAGAAAGTTATCAAATTCATTCATAGTATGTATTTTTTTATCGCCCCTATTTTTGTTTTCCTCCATCAATATCCTTCTACTTTTCTTTAAGAAACAAAGTGGAGTAAATAGTATTCATTGTACAGTACTATGTGGTATTAGGGTGTATAACAAAAATGATCGTTTTTTAAACAAATATTTGTATTACTATTTCTTTGATGGCGATTAACAGTATCTTTCGACACACCACACTCCCTGGCATGTTCGCGAGTACTTATGGACGGATTTGACTCAACAGCTTCCTTCAGAACCTCATCAATATCCATTAATGGTCGCCCGGAGCCTTTCTTCCTTTCCAACGACGTATCTCCACTGCTAAATTTTTCAAACCAACGCCGCGCATTGCGCTGGTCAACGACATCTTCACCTTCATATTTAATAATTTTTTTTTCCGTAATGTCTTAATAGGACGAAAATTTCGTAGGGCACTGTCGTGTTTCTTCTTTGAAATAAATAACTAAACTGAGGCTTTTTTTGAAGAAGTCCAGTGTTAGTAAACAAGCTTAGAAAATGCTCTAAAGGGATTATTAAGTGTTGGTAAATAATAAATAGCATTGAAATATTTACAGACTTTTGAACTCTGGGATTTGATAAAACGGTCATTTTTTTAAACACCCTATTACTATGCTTCACCCAATAAATCAAAAAATTAAGTTTCTCAAATTATATTTGGATCATTACAACAAATAAACAAAATCATTTTTTTTTTAATTCAGAGTGATAAACTTTTAAAATTTCTACAGGTAAGCTGTTTCAGCCTGATATTCTGCCAGTTTCTATATTTACGCCTTCTATATTATCATATAAACGTTATTTATATCTCCATATAACGAAATTTTTCCAGAACGACATTCTCTTTCATCGCTATTCTCTTTCTCGTGCCCTTCGAATTTGATCCCGACATCCTCCGGCAGGGACCACTTTCTATGAGTTCAGTCACGAGATTAGACGCCCGAGAGAAACTTGGCGGTTATTAAACACCTTATTTATGCAGGTAACCTCTTTAGGCAACGGATTACGGCTACTTACGGGGGCAACTTAATCTTGTTTCTTTCAGCATTTAATTGGTACTACATTTAAAGAAAAGTTTCAATTTACTACTCCCAGACACACTAAGTCTTTAATATTTTATTTTTCCGCCTCTAGTCACAACCTCGAAGAATCTTAAGTTAAACTAAGAGAAAACCAATTAATGAAACTAGAAATAATAATCTATACCTCCAAGAAATTGATGAAACTGGGAGAGACTCCAAGAACAGGATGCAGCTGCAACCATCGATGAAAGATGTTAGGAAAGAAGTGGAAGTGAATGAATAAGGAAGTGAAAGCTATCGGTATTGATGGAGTTGACAATAAAATGTTGAAAGCAAGTGTTGAGGCGTTGGCTAGCACAAGAAGGCTTTGATTCCTCCCCGAATTCCTGTCCGAATAAGGAATCGTTTCGAAAATATCATGAAAAGGTTTAGCATATCCTTTGGCAAGGCTCTCAAATATTTTCAAAAGAAGATTCAGATTACGTTAATTAAGTAAGAGTATTTCACCAATGACCTTTCAATGATTAGTAATACTTAAAACAACCAATCATTATTAAAGAGTTTCAGAAGAGCTTTTCATGCGAGAGACGTCTGTATTCCGTCAGTATATCCATATTGTGAAAAGAAATATAGTTGACATGCACTTCTTATATTTTATATGTCGATGTATTTCAACGCAATTTAATTATGATAAGAAGTAAGAGGCACAGTACATTTTAGAATTGGTCTGACTGGAATACAGAATGAAGAAGAGCATAATAGTAAAAATAAACATGAAGTATATATTTTTTAATATATTATTTGTGCCAAAGTTTCATTCACTCTTATTAGGCTTAAGGAAACATGATGTGAGAACAATAACTAATAATTATTGATGAAATATCATACTGAATTAAAACCATTGCCTTAAATATTAAATAATTCGGACTAGCATAATATATCCACTTTGTTATTTCTATTTTTTTTAAAACAATCAGAAAAATATTAATATTAATATGAGGAGAAACAATACGCAACAACGGTTTGGCGAAAGAGAAAATCACAAAGTTGGAAAAACTAAGCTTCGCAACAGGGAATATTTACAATAAAAAGAATCTGTCCTAAAACGTAAAAATAAGACATTATAATGATAAAACCAGTAATTTCCAGTAATAAACAGACATGTCTCCCTAGACTGAAAATTACTGAAAAGGATACTGTAGAGAATCTATGGGCCCAGGAAAACATAGGAAGGCTAAGATCAAACCAGGGAAAACTACAAAGAGATTCTTTAATCTGGAAACCGAAATAAGAATCAGAAGACGAAGATTATATGGGAACATGGTAAGAATAGACCAAGAAAGAGCGCAGGAGGGTATGTAAAACAAATGGAAGAGTAAACAGAAAAATTAAAAATAACAGAAAAATAATGGCTCGATAGAGAACAATAAGAAAAACAAATAAATCAAGGTTATTATGGTTAATGAAAAACAGAAAGGAACTGCATTATCAAAAGAAAGGAAGCAAAGGCACGCAGAAATGATGAGAAAATATAGGGAGAAAAGAAAAACGAAAATGAGATAAGAAAACTAATGATATTCGCCAGGTCTTAAAAGCCATTTCGTGAAAAACTTGAAAATGGCAAAACCAAATTCTTTATTTTTCTGTAATAATAATATAAATAAGGAAATAAACGCAAGAAGTTATTAACTGACACGTTTGGAATTATATTTTTATACCACTGATAAGGAATTTAAGTCCATCATCCGCTTCGATATTACTCCCGAGGAAAGCACTTGTCTTTCGATAATTCTATTCCGTTATGAAACTATTCGAATGAGTTCTGTTCTTTCACAGGTCGAAGGACATTTTCTAAGTGAGCACCATCACTATTAGGCATTAACCTGGTCATTATCGATGATAAATTATTGAGCATTATTTCGAAAGGACAAATGAAGAAAGTGTGTGAATAGCAAGTCGTGAGGCCCTTGTTTCTTCTCTAATCGTCCTGCCTATTAATTCTATCACTCTTGTAATCATACATACATATGATTATAACGTTGTAAAATAGATTTTTCTTATGATGGAATGTCTTAGGTAAGATTGGATAATCATATAGGTTCCATCTGATTCTTGACGGAATAAAATCTGAGTACAATTGTGTCAAACTTTTTTTTAAAAATTAATTTATTCATTGGAATTTACAACTACTTATATCATAACAATACACCAAGTAATACATAAAGGAATGAATAAAGTCACGGAAACTACCCAGTGGTAGTACTCAAATAACAAATTCAACTTAGAAATAGCTAGGTTTGAAACTTGTGGGTTTGAGTGGAAATGAAGTTTTTGGTGAAAAGACTGATATCGCATTTTGATCAAATCAGCAACAAATGGGAAATTGAGAACATTATGGATGACTTTATTCGTGACAAAGTAAGGAGCATAAAGGATTTAATGATGTTTTGGACACGAGAGGAATTGGATATATTGATATATATTGAGTCTTTTGTAATTAATTGGGAGCTTAGAGGGTTTGTCTAGTAAATGTTGTAGTAGCCTGAAACGGGCGTGCAGTGTCAAACTCAAAAGTAGTATTGCACAAATAAAACTAATAAATATTAATAAAATATTAATCTTCAAGAAATATTAAAATATTAATAATAAAAAATAATAGGAATGAAAGGAGGCAAATTAGGTTTGTATCGCCAGTCGTTTATAGGATGTAGTATAACTAGCAATCAATATATTTTCTCTTTCAAATCGTAAGAACGACAAGATCCTAAGCTAGATAAACGCTTAGGCTACTTGGGCAATCAGCCCACTATTGCGGCTTAGATTAACTTAACTAAACACCGATAGTTTTCAATGTCCTTCGAAAACGAAGCTTTCTCCACAGGAGGAAATAGATTATTAAGTTTCCTTTTACGAAATTTGCCAGGGTTTATCATTTTCGCACTTAAATATAGATTTTGGCGTCCATTACACAATAAAGAGGCTAGCAACAAACTTACCACATATAAAGTAAATAACAAACTTCAATAAAACAGAATAGATGGCTGTATGTCAAAACTGGTATTGCAACTCATTATATTAAGTAATAAACAAATATATTATGTAATAAATGAGCACGTGATTAAAAAACGAACCTGTCATCCTTCAAATTAACGAAAGCAAAAGCACTTTACAGATCGCTTCATCCATACTAACTATTCGCATTATCAAACGCATCATTAAACATTCTTGTCACGCGATGAATAACTAAAAAATATCATTTATTTTACTTACATCACTTATTTAATAACTGATTTCAGATAAAATATTGAAGCACTATTTGGCCTCAAAAATAACAAGCACTACTTGTTTTTCTCCCTCTTCCTGCATCTACACCTGTCAAATAGAAACAAGAATATTTTATTAATTGTTTTACTTTTTTAATATTTTTATTTTGAAGAGAAAAGATTTGCTCTGGCCGGGATTCGACCCCGGGTCGTGGCAGCGCTGTTACCATTTGAGCTACCAGGGGTCGCCTCACAGTCAGGACAAATACGTTCATATTCCCATGTTCTCCCAATTTTGCGGTGTATACACGAGGAAGAATGTTCATTGAACACTACTTTAATTATGATCATTTTGACTTACGTCGTTATATTATTTATATTTTTTTATTATTTGTTTTAATTTTTAAATATTTTTATTTTGAAGATAAAAGATTTGCCACGGAGAGGCGGACGACCCGGGTTCGAATCCCGGTCAGGCAAAATCTTTTCTCTTCAAAATAGAAACAAGAATAAGTTGCAATTTGCTCTATCAATGAATTTGGGTGTCTGTACAGTTTTTCTTGAAAGCATTTGTTGTATGTTTCTATGTGTGCGTCAATCGTCAGTATGCAGAGTTTTGTAATTGACACACCTTGGTGCTTCTGGTGCCAATTATAAGTATATTTGATTGAAATGATTGTATCTTTTCTATGAGTTTGTTAAGGGATTCTCTAAATTTGTAGTGCATATGCCCAAACTGTTAATTATAAGTGAGTGTTGGTACAATACTTAAATCTAGGAGTGAGCTTACTTAGTTTTCCACCAACTCATAATGAACTTCGTTATTAAAATCCTACAATTTTGAATTATCGAAAACACACCAAACCAAAATTAAAGCGGTTTCATATCAACAAATGATATGGAAAATCCACAGTGATTAACAATTTTAAAGTTAGATGCTTGCCCATTTTTTTTTAATTTTACGATTAAAATATTATGATTAATATTTTGTTTCCATACAAAGCAATAAAGTGTGCAAGGAATGTTAAAGTTTAGTTAAATGTAATTATAGAAACAATTAAGTCCCTGGCAAACAAAATCATCAACAATACAAAGCCAAATGGTTGCGCAAGATCTTTCAAGATCTTGTGCTTGATGAAATTAAATGGCTTTGCCTGAGCCAAACTCTACATTAGAGGACTCCTGACTCCATGCTTTTTGTCACATGTTACTTTACACAAGAGAGAGAACGAAGAACAAAAATAAATATTCTCTTCTTGTGAATAGTTAAATAACTAATTGTATCCCTTTTAAAAACATAGTCCTAATTAATCTATTAGATTTCTTTATAGTGAGCATGTCAACAAAAAATTCTTTATACTGGTGCTTTGATATGCTGCTATTCAATTTATCTTTATGTAATACTTATTTCAATTTAAACTTTCTTACCACAATATAAACCGAATACAATGCGTTGAATTGATATTATCTCTAGTTTACATTCATTTTTAATTTAATCTGTATACTAGCTATCAACTATTGGCAAACTTTAAAACCACACTTGTTAACTAATATTACATTGTACATAAATAGATATAGTTCAACAAAGCTATAGCTCTAATTAACCTAAACAATAGTTTTAAAAGTGTTTCCATTTCAATGTAATACGAAATAGAATAAAACTATTTACATTTAATAATTATAGCAGCTAATGCTCTGTGGTCAAAAGTAATATAATGTGAACATTACAAAACAAGCATGTTAGGTAACTTCAAAACAACATTAGCCCACAAAGACAATTCACATATGTCTGGTTAATACCTGTATAAACTGAGACGGGAACAGATGATAGAACTGAAAACTTGAATCCACGGAGATCCTTGGTGATACCTAAAAGTGATTTCTGTGAGATAACGTGACTTAACCGCTAGATATTTTCCCCTTGTCAGCAGTAATGATAATTGAACTTTCAAGAGGATCCAATGCCCCTAAGATTGAGAAAATAGGAGTGGTACAGTTATAAAATCACCAATAAAAATCATATTATGCGTAAAAATATAGCATAGAAAGATAGAACGACGAAAAATGCATAAGCATTAGTGATTTTTATAACTAAATCCACCACGTTGGACATAAGAGTTGTTATATTAACCACTCCTATGTATATTACACCATTTGATGTGTTACATAAAATACTATATGATTATATTATGTCACTTATTATTAAAGTGATACCTGTTTTTAGGTTGAACACAAGCAACAAATATCTAAGTGTTATCTGCAACAAATATCTGCTGCTTTCTGAACAACCGATCAATAGTTTAGTAGAACTACAAGGAAGTAATGGATT
This sequence comes from Arma custos, assembly GCA_037127475.1. NCBI lineage: Eukaryota > Metazoa > Arthropoda > Insecta > Hemiptera > Pentatomidae > Arma > Arma custos. The sequence goes on along the minus strand of CM073759.1, from coordinate 124,497,693 downwards.
GTACATATGAGAGGTTTTTATTCTTTTCAACATATCTAAATCATCCAAAATTCAATTGAATTGGAGAAATATTTTTCCTAATTTATTTTTTTTTTTCGCATCCTCCAAGATGTTATTTACAATATAATACCAATTTACAACAAATATCTGAAAATGCTTCTATATAAACCAAAAGCCCTCTGTTGCCTTTCGGTATACTAAGGCGTTACAATGGGCTGAATCCGCTGAAGGCGGTTTTTACTCGAACCGGCTCAAAGCCGCTGACTTTAGACAATACAAACCGTTTAGCGGGGTCAAGAAATAGTTGTAGAAAGAAGAAAGGGAAGGAAGGAAGGAAGGATAAGAACAAGGGAGTACTTACCCCATCCCTAGATCAAAGGTAAGCACATCGATCAAGGGAACACTGCCCTGCTATCTCCCAGGTCTGGGAGGTGGTTTTAAGTCTCTAAATAGGGGGTTCCCACAGGTCTTCAGCCCATCAAAAAATTTGCTGGATTTTGTTTTCAGACGCCTCTGAGGATTATCGGGAACTAAAGCGCTTGCCAGGTTTGAAAATAGTTGGTTTGAGTGGGAATGAAGTTTGTCATAAAAGGATTGATATCGAGTTCGGGACAAATCAGCAACGAGGTCATTAAGGATGGCTTTATTTGTAACATAAAAAGAAGAAATAAGGATTTTACGATGAATTTTGTTTGTAAGGAATAGATACAAAAGGTATTCGATGGCTTTGTGGATCCCGAAAGCTCCACTCCGTTAACCCAATTATGTTTTATAATTAGGAGCTTACAGCGTTTGTCTAATGTTTGTTGAAGTAGCCTTAAAGGGAGAGCAGTTTCGATCTTAGTATGAGGGTTTCAAGATAAACTTTTCTCGAGATGTATTCCAAAGTATCGGATTTTTATACAGGACTCTGTAGAATATTATTATAATATACTGGAGGAAAGGAAGTCATTGGTTTACGGTAAAGGGTAAAGGTGATTTAACATAAAGGTGAATTTAATTTAATCCTCCAGTTTGACACTATTCTTCAAGGTCAGTGATATGGGATCAAAGAGTATGGGATGCTATTACTGGATTAGTACTGACTGATAATACACATGTATCATTAGCGTAAGTGGTAAGGATAGTATTTGGATAAGTTAGGATGTCAGCTGTAAAAACTATGTTGGGTATTGCGTCTCGAGGAACACCAGCAAATTGAGAAAATAGGGATGAATAGATATTCTTATGGTTTACATTGAATGACCTGTTAGTGAGGTAGAATTGGATAATGAGAAAGTATGTTTGGGGTAGGATTTCACGGAGTTTGTAAAGCAGTCCCGAATGCCAGACTCGGTGAAAAGCCGTCAAGAAAAAACCACGTCAAGAAATAACGCCAAGCAATATGATCTACATTCCGATGCAGAGGAAACAACAGAGTTTTCAAGTTGAGGACAGGCACCTTGTTCCAATGTGGATTCTTTAGTGAAATGAGATTAAAGGTTCTAACAACACTTGGCGGGTGGAAATATAGAAGTATGGTTAACGTCCTGCAACCATTATTTAAGTTTCAGTTTACATACGATACAACTTAAAGGTAATAGCTGAAATCGGTTTGTGATCTCATGAACCACATAATCGGACGGGAATAATAATAAGAATAGCCTACATGGAATCCATTTTAGTTTAACCCTCAACACATCGACACGACATTATGTTGAGTAATTAGCTTTTTTGAGGAAGATAGAAATATTGATGACTGTCAAAACCCTGTTGGGCTTCTTGCTCAAAATGATGAAACAATTTTGAAATAATGAATTAAGTTATCGCCCAAATAAGCGAGTCATATATAAATGATGAATCTTATTAAATATTATCAATCAGATTTCTCAGCAAAACCATTAATCCATGTTAATCGTAATCAATGTATATTTAATGATGGCACCTGTGGTAACTAATAGTTAACAGAGATAAATTTTTAAACTGAATTCTAAGGTAATGGCCATAAGGAACAGCATAAGAAAATAAATAATACTTTTTTATTACTTCAGTTCCAGGTCTCTCTCAGACACATTAACACTAATCAGAACAGTAAAATTATATGGTGATATTAAAATACGTTTACAACTACCCTTGCAATACGGGTCGTTAAGTGTTGCCCATAATTACCAAAAATAAAATTCAACTATCAATTAATTATGATACTACCATGTGGGAATTATAATTTTCAAAGTTAAAATAAAACCAATACTAAGCATAATGAATACCAAATATAATAAAATAAAATATACAAATGTAGTAGAGAAGTAATTCGAACTACATATTGTCGTCAAGTGTGGTACAGGTAAAAGTTAAAATAATCGAAATTTGCTTAAAAAAAAGAAAAATGCCCAACAATAATAAATTTTTTAAATATCTTTGTTTTAATTTTGTGTATGTAATTAATGACGTAAAATAAACATCAGTAAAATGATGTACGTTTTTTCGTTTCCCAAGGTTGTGACAAAAAGAAACTTGCTCTTCATGTCAGCTAAATATAATAATTTTAAGTATTAAAAGTACAAGAAATCAAATAAAATTAAAGAAGTTATTTTTCAAACTTATTTTTAAGAATGGCAACGTCAACTCCTATTTTCATTTTTTCCCCGAAGTCAATTCAGATAATTGAACGTTCGGTAATTGAACTCTAAATCGTAGTATGAGTGAAAACGAATATCACAAAATCACCCTGAGTGGATCAAATAACATCTATTAAAAGCAATGTGTGATGAAGTGAGTTCTTTCGTATACACCAACAACAGAATTCAATGTCAGCGTCCATTATTACAAGTCAGAGAAAGCTACTAAACTCACCTTACACGTTATCGGTATTTAAATTCCTTAACTCTCTCTAGAGCATAGTAACGGACAATGCCATTTTTAAATTCTCCGAACGTGCTAAAATTCTCAACCATATTCCCATAAGAAACTTGGGGAGTAAAGAAATATAATGGGTTTTATTTTTTTATTGGTACCTACTTTTATCAGACTCAAAAGTAACTAAATAAGCAACTATTGAAGATAATATATCGATTTGGAATATCATTTCAGCAACTTCTTCTTCAGTTGCTTGAGCCGTTCCGGACTTCAATGCTATCCGGAGTGTAGTTACAGCTTCGAGGCAGTTGAAAGGTTGTGATTAGGGTTCTACCGATATTACGGATATGGGTACAGTATCGATACTTTTCCTTTCGATACCGGTATTTTGGTATCGATACTATTCTTCCGATATTTTATCGATATCGGTATGGAAAACTAAATATCGAAACAGTTGAATGACTATTTTTTTTTTCTCATCCAAACGAAACCTGAATAAAAAGTTGTATATATCCTACGGCACATTCTTTCCATATTCTCAAAAAAATAGAAGGATGTTTCCTTTCCCTATATCTTTAATTATTAGTAAAAGTAATTAAAATAAAAATAAATATACATATATGCATAGCCAAGAAGAACTCTTTCGATATTCTCAAAATATCGAATGATCATTCTTATATTTCACAGATGCCTGATTAAAACTCTAAATTCTAAATTTTGTATTATGAACCCTATTATTTTATTATTATGTACCCTATCTGTAAATATCACGGAAATTAATTAATAGAAAAAAAATAATATGTATGCATAGCAAAGAAAATTTTTTTCGATACCAGAAGAACAGGGTACTCTTTCGATATTCTCAAATTATCGAATGATCATTACGATATTTCACAAATGGCTAATATCTAAATTTATTATTATGTTATGAACACTATCTGTAAACATCAGGGAAATAAGTTAAAAGAAAAAAAAATATTATTTATGCATAGCAATAGAAATTCTTTCGATACTAGAATAGCAGGGTACTCTTTCGATATTCTAAAAATAGTTTCCGATACTTCACAGATGGCTGATATCTAAATTTTGTATTATGTTATGAACCCTATCGGTACAAATCAGGGAAATTAATTAAAAGAAAAAAATAATACATATACATAGTAAAGAAAAATTCTTTCGATACTAGAAGAACAAGGTACTCTTTCGATATTCTCAAAATATCGTATTACCATTCCGATATTTGACAGATGGCTGATATCTAAATTTTTTAGTATGTTAGTTAGTATGTTATTAACCCTATCTGTACATATCCGGGAAATTATATCGAATGAGTACCATATTCTTCTAGTTTTTTTCTTTTAATTACTTTCCCTGATATGTAAAGATAGGGTTCATAACATAATAAAAAAATTATATATTAGCCATCTGTTAAATATCGGAGATCTTTCTATACTTTGAGAATATCGAATGAGTACCATATTCTTCTATTATCGAAAGAATGTTCTTTCCTATGCATGTATATGATTTTTTTTCTTTTAATTACTTTCCCTGATATGTACAGATAGGGTTCATAACATAATAAAAAATTTATATATCAGCCATCTGTGAAATATCGGAGATCTTTCGATACTTTGAGAATATCGAATGAGTACCATATTCTTCTAGTATCGAAAGAATGTCCTTTCCTATGCATGTATATGTTTTTTTTCTTCTAATTACTTTCCCTGATATGTACAGATGGGATTCATAACATAATAAAAAATTATATATCAGCCATCTGTGAAATATCGGAAAGATCTTTTGATACTAGAAGAACAAGGTACTCTTTCGATATTCTCAAAATATCGTATGACCATTCCGATATTTGACAGATGGCTGATATCTAAATTTTTTAGTATGTTAGTTAGTATGTTATTAACCCTATCTGTACATATCCGGGAAATTATATCGAATGAGTACCATATTCTTCTAGTTTTTTTCTTTTAATTACTTTCCCTGATATGTAAAGATAGGGTTCATAACATAATAAAAAAAATTATATATTAGCCATCTGTTAAATATCGGAGATCTTTCTATACTTTGAGAATATCGAATGAGTACCATATTCTTCTAGTATCGAAAGAATGTTCTTTCCTATGCATGTATATGTTTTTTTTCTTTGAATTACTTTCCCTGATATGTACAGATGGGGTTCATAACATATTAAAAAAATTATATATCAGCCATCTGTGAAATTTCGGAAAGATCTTTCGATACTTGGAGAATATCGAATGAGTACCATATTCTTCTAGTATCGAAAGAATGTCCTTTCCTATGCATGTATGTATATGTTTTTTTTCTTTTAATTACTTTCCCTGATATGTACAGATGGGATTCATAACATAATAAAAAATTATATATCAGCCATCTGTGAAATTTCGGAAAGATCTTTCGATACTTGGAGAATATCGAATGAGTACCATCTGATTCTGATAAAAAATAAAAGGTCTTTCACTATTTGATTGATTATCCAAAGTGTGACGTTTTCCTGGCAATGGAATGATTGTAGCCATTTGACGAACCGTGCTCTTAAACGACTAAAAATGTTCCGATACCGCGTGATATCGATATTTTTCTTTCGATATTTTCGGGGTATCGATACTTTATTTCGATATATCGCAAAGTCGTGGTGTCGATATTTTTGGGTATCGGTAGAACCCTAGTATTGATATTGGTTCGTTGTTGGGCAGTATCATCATTGTGATTGTTCATACCATCTACTTCAGGCCAGCCAATATACTCTTGTTTCTAGTTCCATTTTTCAATCAATCCTCCAATTCATTTGACGAAATGCGTTGTCGGATTTCTCATTACGCCGCTTAGATATTTGTAAAATTTGGAGTTTGTATTTAATTCTTTAAGGAGTGCTTCTGCTGTTACGTGATCCGTCGAAGGAATTCTAAGAACCCTCTAACAAATCCAGATCTCGAAGGTCTGTCTGTACTCTCTATTCCGTTGCCTCACTCAATGTCGAGCTTTCCAGTCCGTACAAAAGTGTAACACTTTTATTATTCTCTTCTTAATGTCCAGGATAAGATCTCTGTTATACAAAAGGGGTTTCGTTTTAAAGAAAATGTTTCCTCCCTGCTCTATACGACTTATTATTTTCATTGAGTTGTCCTGTGTATCTACAAATGTTAAATTACCGGAACGGTTGAGGAAAAGCCAATAATTTCTTTTTTTCAAATAAATTAAATATTTTCAATACCCTGTTATGAACAAAGGGCTATACAAACATAAGAGCTATCATAAGAGCACTCCAGAGAACTGTTTGAAATGGGACTTTTGAAGCTTATTCGAGTCATATACATGACCATTAAGAGGGTGAAGTGTCGGGACCGTATCTCAGGTGTTGTTTTATCAAACTCATTTTGCTAATAAAAACAGTGCTATAAGGAATTACTGCATTCCTTCGGAGGTAAAATATTCAATAGGATCGCTGTGACTGTCTTTTCTGATGACATTGAATAATTGGAAGAACATTTAAGGATATGAATGATGAATCCTTGAAGTTCTAAATTTCGTTCGAAAGAATGCGACTAATAACGTTGTAACTGAGTCCTATTTTATTTATTTACAATAGTCCATATTGTAATTGTTCGGCGAATTGGAAAATTTATCTATGTAGAAAAAATTGGATCTCAAACCAAGTATTACAATTGCAGGAATTAAGCTCGCTCGTCTCAGAGAGGAGGTATTACTAAGGACTTTTAAAGTAACTTTGTCTCAAACTATAACTACGCTTATACAAGACTTTAGAATGGCCTTTACTCAAAAATCCTTAAGAACATAAAACCTGGAACTAGAAGAAGCTGGATTAAATTAAATCACTTAAGATGGATTGAACAACTCCCAAGAAAGCCTGAGAAACATCTGAAGGAAGAAATCGGCGGGAACAGAAGGAGAAGCAGGTTAAGTGGATGGAGGTTGGTGTGGCTGAGGATGACCAATTCATGCTTGGGGTCCGGAACGGTTAATAGGCAGGACAGAACATTAACAATCGGATTTTCGATTAAATCGAGAACAAATCCAAAATTTGAGGCATTATAATAATAAACACAAAGAAGAAAAAAAAAAACAATTTACTACAACTTTCTCATTATTATTTAAAAATTTACTAAAAAAAAAATCAAGAATTAAGGTCATCCTGATTAAGATTATTATCTATATCTTCTCTTGACAATTAAAAAATTTTAATATTTACTAATAATATTTAATATAAAATTTACTGCCGTGGTACTGGATTAATAATAAATTCAAATACGAGCAAACCAAATAAGCGAAAAATATACAAAACAAAAACTTAAGGTTTAGGAATATGTAGAGAAAGTATAAAAACAATGCTAAAATTCTTTATTTCAAGGACTATGTTACGGAACATTTTTAAGAAGGTTACTTTAAAACTCATACTCTTTCTAGAACGATTATATTTGTTTTTAAATCAGTAGGAATGAACTTTTTTAAGTGGAATACAAAAGGTCCAGACCAAAGCGTAATGATTTCAACGCAACTTAAGAAACTAATCCACTGATAATTAAAATGTGACTGCCTCTGAACCTACTAAGCTGCCAATTAAGTGATAAGGGTCATTGTGGGATTTTAATTTCTTAGATTAATGGGGTTTCTCAAATCAATCAACTTAAGTGAAACAACGAAAACAATAATTATCAATAAGCCGGATTGTTTAAATGAGCTTTTAAAACGATAACAATGGACACTGATTGTTTTTAAACTTATCATTATTATTACAGTTGTAAATATCAATAAATTAATCGAATAAAAAATAAAAATAAATTCATCATAAAATCATCTGAAAAATATCACAGCAAACTTATTAAGTACCTTCAATCTGGGTTAGTCAGTCAGTGATGCACTCGAAAATGTCTCACTTAAATTTTTGAATGTTTCCAATAGGCAGTTGGAATTTTAGCAAATTTACTATCTCTTCATTTATGTTATTATTATTACTATTACTTTTTTAATTTATTTTTATTACTGGTTTTCGTTAAACTTTTTACGCGTTTTATGCAAATGCTGAGGTGTTGAAAAAGAAAACTTCCTTCAAAAGGCAATCGTAAACTCGTTTTTTAATTATTATATGGATCTGTCTTTTAATAATTACATGAAAATTTGAAAAAGCATTGAGGTTCTAAGTTTCTCAGTGGAAATAAATGAAAAACGTATAAATAATATAATATGTACATCACAAATTCAAAGCACGAAAAGTCCATTTTTTTTATATTATTGATTTTGTTGAACGTCGCAACGACTGCTGGGATATTAGCGACGACTTCTTAAATTTATTGAATTTTCCTCGCGGCTTTTAACTACATCAGCGTCTTCTGTATAATGTTAAAATTCTTTCTTTCTTTTTGGTACTTTTTACATTCAAATAGGTTCATGTACACATACAGGCCAAAAAGTAGATAGAAATGAGTCAGATTCTTAGTCTACTTATTGTGCCACATTTATTTGACGTTAAGTTAAGCAATATTTTATTTGAGGTTAAGACCCAAGCAATGTTTTTTATCTTTTATTTAATCGAGGTGGTTTGGCTGAAGCATTTCTCACACTTCGTCCCAAATATCGGGAGGATACAAGATTTCCTCGATTCCACATTGAGCAACTTCCTTAATTCTTAAGAGGACTACCTCGGACCGCATGTTCCTTGTAATTTCATACTTTTCAGCTTTAAGATTATTAAAATGTGAAATTTTAAGTATTTAGAATAAACGTTTTCATCTAATTACAACTAAATATTTTTTAATTGTCTCAATGGCGTAGCTAGGTCAATTGCCACCCGGGTCTAACTTCAATGCTGCCGCGTATCCCCTAATTCCACATTACATCTATCTAGACACTTGTTATACCGACATACTACTAAGTCTGATACCAAAAGTCATTTATGTGCTTGAATTAAATATTCGACACCATTAAGCTCTTTAAAGGATATGTCGATACATATTAATTATGAAATAAACGATGGATTAAAAAACACGCTTTATTTAAAAACTATTAGAGAGAATAGGTTTCAGCATGAATTTGCTATTAACGTTTGGCTTGGAATTTGGAACGGATTACTGGTGGGACCATATTTTTTACCTGGAAGATTGAATGATACCACATTTACACATTTTTTGGAGAACGACTTTTCTAATTATTTAGATGACATTCCCTTACAACAGCGGATTGAAATGTGGTTCCAACTCTTCCAACTAGCTCATTATAGCAGAGTTGCTCGAGCTTGGCTGGATATCAATTATCCACAACACTTAAAACTTAAAACTTATAGTTTTAAGTAGAAAATAATTTTCTAAAAGTTTAAAATGAAAATAAGACTAGAGTGAGAAAACAATTTTATCGGAGAAATGCATGGGATTCTTTTTAAGATATTTTCACAATGACTCTGTTTGCAAATAAAAGTCAATAAAACATTTACAACGATTAACACCAAACACTTAACAATTTTTTTACGATAAAATGATTTTTTTGTTCATCACTCATTGAAAACTATTCTAAATTATGAATTTTTAGTTTTTTTTTTCTTTTAATGCGTGTTCTTTAGTTTTCTAAATTAATATTCATTTTCTAGTATTTATTTCGGCTAGCTACAAAAGCGAGATCTTTGTTTTTTTTAAATTATTATTATTTTGTTGCAATATAATAAAACTCCCTAGTTGATCCTGCCAGCAGTCATATGCTTGTCTTAAAGATTAAACCACGTATACCTTAAAACAAGCCTTAATACATGGTACATGACACTAACGTATATTCTGATTCGAAAAATCTCTGATTCATAAAACCCTGGTGAGGATAATGAGACTGACTTATTAAATTATTGTCATTGGTCCTTGAGGAGTGTGCAAAGTTTAAATGTAATTAGATGTTTTCAAGTGGCCGAAAATCGAATTCATAGATACCTTGCATACATACGGACGAAGCTGATAAAATGTGTTAAAAACAAAGATTCCAGCGCCGATCCTAGAAGGGACTAGTAAGGTATTCACTACTTAGAAGGATCGATAGCTCACGTCTTTCGGCTGATACCTCTACCTATCTATCTATCTCTGAAAGCGCTATGGCCCTTCAAGAACCTTGCCCTCATCAACAATTCTGCTCCACTCAGAGCGATCCTCTGCAGCTCTTCTCCATCTTCTCACTTCCAGAAGCTGTAGGTCAGCCTCGACATCGTAGTCTGTGTTTTTTCTACCGTCCGGGCGTCCCTCAACTATCGTCCTTGGTCTTTCAGATACATTTGATGCACGTGACCGAACCATATTATTCTTCCTCTTTTAATATATGAGACTAGGGTCTTTACTAAGTTCTTTATTAGTTTTTATCCTGTATATATTTTCCACTTTGGTTGGGCCATATATTTTTCTCAGGATTTTCCTCTCCCAAGCATTAATGGAACTCTCTTGTCGCTTTGTAAGTGTCCATGCATCACTAACATATGTCACTACTGGTCGCAGAACGGTCTTATACACTTGCACTTTCGCAATCTCTCGGGATATATTTCGATTTAAAAGAATTTTCTTGAGAGCCCACTAGCATTTGTTGCTATACTGAATCCTAAGCTACCTCCTCAACATATCAGAGTCCAGGACTTTTCTTGGACGATATCATATATTTTGTCTTTCCCTTATTTGTTTTGAGCCCTATTTTTTTTTTTGCAGCCGCTTCACATTTTTTAGCTGATACGCCAGTCTGTGATAAAACCTGAACTCTATGTTTTCTATTTCAAGTCAGTTTGTTTGATTATTACATAGTAAGCAATCCTGAAGATTCTTTCACAGAGTTTCTACTAGATCTTGAAGTCTGATTACTTGACCGATTTGTAGCGTACGGTGCGGCTAGCGGTCGCAGGGATGGGTCAGCGATCGAGGCAAGCCTTGAATACTACCTGCCCACTTAGCCCGTAATAGTGGGTCACTAGGTTGCGAGCTTCAGGGAGTCTTCTCTACAACACCCAATCAATATAACCACTTCCTACTTTTTTTTCTACAATTTTTATTCTTTATATTTCTTTTACTAAAGAATAAATATAATTAAAATAGATGAAATAGTACTGAAGTATTTGATGATGTGCTATAGATCAAGTATCTTAAATTCATTGTCGCTGTTCGATTTTACGCAAGCAAATGATAAAACAATTTGTGCCACATTAGACTACAGACCTATACAGTCGAACATTAAAGCTACATTATATATATAATACAGGAATTCAAATTGCATCTGGCACTTTTAGAACTAGTCCTATCCTCAGTTTTTTATGTAGATAATGCTGATATGCCAGAAGAAGTAATTAATTTAATTTTAATTAAGAAATTCAATTTAAGTATTCTATTATAAGCAAGTAAGTGCGATTTTCAAAATTATTGATGCGGTAAGCTAGCCTTATTATTATCTAAATATTTTTATTTAGATATTACTACGCAAACCCAAACTCAAATCACTCTTATCGCAATCCTCCTAGCTAATCCACTTCTACCCAAGGACGCGTCTAGGCACTTCCCAGTCGCACAGTGTTTCGATTAGTAGGAGCTAGCCGGACAAAAAACATGTTCAAAATTCTAAAATTTTGTATTGGAATATTGTAAATAATTGTTCAAAACCTAGAAATCCAATATTTGTTTACGCCTAGCACACTTCATCTCGGCAGTAATAGAGTCCAAAGTCATGAATCCATAGAAATAGACTAAATCAGTTGTATTCAACTTGCTTCATTTCAACAACACAAAATTATAATGCTAGTAATTTCATATGAATCAATTGTTGACTATCAATAATTTATGTACTCATAGGTGCTATTTTTTTCCAATTAAAAAAGTCTTCTGATAATCTAATTAAATCATTTTTTTTTAAATGCATGACGGATTTTTCCTCATTTTGAAACTTTCAAGATATGGCAGGGCAGCCGGAATATCTAGGCGTGATAGAATACCCAATTAGAAGTCCGTAAGATAATGGGTACTCATTATACCATTCTCGAAAAAATCACTATAAAACGATTTGGGTTTGGACACCTACTGAGAATGGAAAATGATAAAATTCCCAAAATGACCATGTACTGGTTCTGCTGAAGGAAGAAGAAGAAGAAATTTAGGGAAACTCTCAAGAAAAATATAAACAAAAATAATGGAGGATGGAAATAGTTGGGGGGTATAGTCATAAATAAACACAAATAGTTGAAGACTTATTTTTTATTTGTGTCGACGTTTCGACCTACCTTGTAGGTCATCTTCAGGGCTATGAGAGAAAAACAAACAATTTTTTAATTTTATCTCCATCCCTTCATATTAATTTTTTTTTTTTATTTATCTCCTTTTTCTACTGGAATTTTATATCTTTATTTCTATACGTTGTCTTCTATATTTACATCATATTTTGTATTATTATAACTTTATTCTATTTATATAACATCCCATACTTATATTTTCAAATCATCTCATCATATTTTGTATTAATTTTCATACATTTTACTTAAGTAACACTCTAGGAATATATAATCATACATTTTATATTTTATCTTTAATTAAACTAGATTTTTCATACTTTTATATCTCACCTTTTTATATTTATACTTTTTCATTTTGTATCTTTCGATTTACCTTCTAATTTTTCTTTCTCTTTGTATTTTGCTTACATTATCACCCTTCTGAACATTTATTCTATATTTTTTTATTCATTATCCCTGATAATATATCCATCACTATTTTTACTTTTCTATTACTCTATATGTTATTATATTTTTGGTACTGTAATGTTTTATAGTTATTTTTGTATTGTTTGTTTTTCTCTCGTAGCCCTGAAGATGACCTACGAAGTAGGTCGAAACGTCGGCACAAATAAAAAATAAGTCTTCACTTATTTGATGTTTATATATGACTGCACCCTCCAACTATCTCCATCCTCCATTAGATCTTCCAGTCGACTATTTTCCATAAGTCAACATAACAAAATAATGTTTGTTTGTTTCATTTATGGTCATTTTATGTTGATCTGGCTAGAATAATGCTACAGTCCTAAATTTTGCCTAACCAGATATTTCATCGGCTCGGGGCCTCCATTATACATCCCTTCCAATTGATAGCATAACTAAACATTCTTTCTTCCGTTTAAAAAATCCTAAGGCCACGTGGAAAAATCAATGCTGTTAAATCGTTAATTTTCAGCTAAATACCAATATGTGTCATAGCGGTTTATTCTGTACTAATGGGAAAGCCTGTATATAAGATTTGTCATGTAACTGAATAGGTGTGCCCAGTAAATGTAAACGCATCAAAATGCAATAGTATTTAGATAAATCGATTCGTTTAAGTCATAATATCGCAACATTATTAAGTCAACATGCCTGATTACTTTCCTACAGAAATACTCAGAGGCACATTATGGCACATTGGGCACGGTGAACTTATACTACCTTATTTATGAATATCAATTTACAAACGATAATACCCAATTCACATTATTTATTTATCTATTAGTAAAACTAAAGTGGAAGTAATGGACGCCATTTTAAAAATTAAGCAGTTTTGCACAATTCTGAAAGAAAATTTCTTAAATTATTAAGAATGCATTAAGATAGCATTGTACTATTAAATTTTTGTTGAATTCACCCTAAGCAAATTAAAGAAATAATCTTGTAATTCTTTTTGATGAGACTGATAATTTATTTATTATCCGTGAATTGATATGTTTAAAAAATATCAAAACATAAATGTGTTTTAAAAAATTCCAATACATAGATGTGTTTTAAAAAGTTCCAATACATAGATGTTAAGGCGTGATTAGACTGAATAAAATTTAATAGGAAGCGAATGGAAGTACCACGGGAATTTGAATGAAATCTCAGATATTAACAAAGCGTTTGATTTATTAATTTGAATAACATGCGAGATATCTTTTCTTAAATACTATTAAATATACATGTAAAAGAAGATACAAATTAATAATAGCTTCTACAAGAATAACTTAAGACTAAACATGCAACTTAGCGATCTAATGAACAAAATTAATTTCAGACAAAAAAAGAAGAAAAAAATGATTAACATGGATGGGAGTGATAATTAACAATAACAGAAATGCTCCATACTAGCATAATGGCCAAAGATATAATAACAACAAATGGACTTGAACGTTATATTGAAGATTTCAATAAGGCGCGAAGATGTGCGAATTATTATTATCTTCGCCAGTGATCACGGCATGAAGGAGCAATGAATATATCATTAATTAACTTGATCAGTCCGGTTGGTACCATGTAATACGTCGATCATGAGGAGAAGAATTAGTTGACGATTTGAGGCCTTATGATAATGAAATGGGACTTACAGTTTGTGTGATATAAACCCAATTAGCATCTCAGCATAGCTTCTGGTGAGTAACAAGCTTTAAAACCTCTGGACGTTCTCATAGGAATAGCGGCTTGAAAGCGGATTGATAAGCGGCAGTGTGCGATGGTCGTTGCTGCGAAGGTCTGGTAGAACAGTCCAGCTCGGCGATCAAACAGCAAGTGAGTGACTCAATAGCGTCGCTCTCCTCTCTCCTTAATTTTGGCGGTACAGGTCCGCGACTAAACATTCCCCAGCCCATGGCACGAAAGTGGCATCATTGAGATGGTAAAGGGCATATGCGGGTGATTGGGCGCTTTATGATGCCGGAAGCGGTTCGGAGGCTAGCGACTCGGGCGATACCGTCCGCTCCGGGATGCAATTCGGTAACCCGGGCTAATGGCCAACGCAGAGGAGGCGAGTTATCGGTTTGGATCAGCACGAGAGCGCCGATAGTTCGGAGGCGGATTCCGTCCAGCGTGATCGCTGCTGGAGTGTGTGCAGATATTCGATGGTCCATCGCTTCCAAAAAGACTGATGGATCTTGTCAGTGAGTTTCCATCGCGCCACGCGATTGATGGGCACATCAGATAGGTCCTGAGTGGGGGGAGCGGTTATCGGTCGACAGATAAGAAAGTGTCCTGGAGTTAAGGCTTCTAGATCATGAGGGTCGGATAAAAGCGCAGATAAGGGTCTGCTATTGAGTACGGCTTTGATCTGAGTAAGTAGGGTTGAGAATTCCTCGAATGATAAAACCTGAATACCCATTACGGTACGGATATGGTGTTTAGTAGATTTAATCGCGGCTTCCCAAAGACCCCCGAAATGTGGAGCCCTGGGAGGAATAAAATGCCATTGAATGCCCTCTCGCGAGAACAATCTTGTTGTTGAACAATGGTTTCTTGAGTATTCACGTCTCGGAAGAAACGACCGACTTCGCTGATCTGACGGCTAGCTCCTACAAAGTTGGTTCCGTTATCGGTGTAGACATCTGAAGGACGTCCCCGTCTACCACAAAAACGAGCAAAGGCTGCGACGGATAGTTCGGATGTAAGTTCTAGGTGAATGGCTTTAACTAATATGTCTAGAGCGGCAGATAGCTCAGCAGCGGAGAGAAACCCGGTAGAGCGGCACGCGGAGTTCCTGACGTTATGTGCAAAGCGGAGACACGACGCAGTGACGCGTTGCAGCAGAGAAAGAGACGAATAGCGGCTCTCTAAATTAAGAGTGGTAAGGCCGGTGCATGAGATAATTTTATGAGTGGTTCGCCGTTCAGAATCAACAAGACCAGGAGGTACGTCGATGCGCGAGGTAGGCCATGAAGATGGCGGTTGAGAGAGCCAGGACGGACCATTCCACCATAAGGCATGATTGACTAATTCCTTAGGAGAAATCCCACGAGAAGCGCCGTCGGCAGGATTGTCCTTGCCGTCAATATGACGCCATTGAGAAGGGGGTATGCTTTCTTGAATTTCCGTTACTCGGTTTGCTACGAAAGTTTTCCAACGGTGGGGTTCGCCGCGGATCCAGGCGAGAGCTACAACGGAGTCTGAAAAGGCTATCAGGTCTTCGAATGACTGGGAAAACATTTCGGTAATTTTGGCGGTTAAGGAGCAAGGAGTTGAGCGCCAAATAGTTCCGAATCGCGGGAGTGATACTCTTTTCAAGGGGGCGACCCTGGATTTGGCCATTAAGAGGCTGACGGCGATTTCTCCGGAAGAGGAGGTGGAATGCAAATATATAGCGGCGGCGTAACCCAGCTCGGAAGCGTCACAAAAGGCAACTAGGCGTTGGCAACTGCGCGACTCTTGATAATAAGGAAAGCGGCGAGGGATAGAAACGTGAGATACTGTTTCCAGTTCTTCTTGAAAGGAGTTCCAATCTTGGCTGATATCAAGGGGAGCGGGTTCATCCCAATCAGAGTGTCCGACCCAAAAACGTTGGATTAATAATTTGGCGGTGAATGTCACGGGAAATAACCAACCAGGAGGGTCATAAATGCGAGCTAATTTGGAAAGAATAAGCCGTTTGGTAGCGGGAAGTTTGTCAGAAAACACGCGATAAGAAAAAGTGTCTGTGTCAGCTGACCATACGAGACCGAGGGCCTTAATGGTAAAGTCATCTTCGGAAGAGAATTCGAATGAATGATTCCCCACACGACAATGCTCTGCTGCTAGATTGGATAGAATTTGAGGATGATTCGCAGCCCATTTGCGGAGTTCAAAACCTCCGGATTGCAATAGAGCGATAAGATCGTCCCTTAATTGAACGGCTTCTGGCAACGTAGAGGCTCCAGTAATAATATCATCTACGAACGTGTCCTTGCGAAGAACGGAGGCGGCGTGAGGAAAACGAGCCTCTTCATCATGACTTAATTGCTGAAGAGTTCGAATAGCAAGGAACGGGGAGGAGCTGACACCGTACGTGACCGTGTGGAGGCGATAAGAGCGGATCGGCTCATCGGGTGATAATCGCCATACGATTCTTTGTAAATCTTGATGTTTGGGAGGCACTAGTATCTGACGATACATCTGCCGAATGTCGGCAGTGAAAATGTATCGGTGCGTTCGAGCGCGAGTAATCAAAGTGACAATATCTGATTGTAACTTTGGCCCGGTAAAGGAAATATCATTTAGTGATTTTTCATTTGAGGATTGCGCCGAAGCGTTGAACACCACACTAATTTTAGAGGGCGGATCGTCAGGGCGGTGTTCAGGATAATGAGGGAGGTAGTATGTGATACCGGAAGCGTCATCAGGCTCAGGAACGGCAGACATATGGCCTAACTCCAAGTATTCTCGCATGAAAGCGAGATAGGCTTCACGTAACGCGGGCTGCCGATGAAGGCGGGCTTCGAGTCGGTGAAACTGTTTCACTGCTCTGTAACGAGATTCCCCCAAGTCGAGCGATTTCAGAGGTAACGGAGTTATGTATCGACCATGGGCATCGCGGGAGACGGATGTTCTAAATAATTCCTCACAACGTTGTTCTTCGGAGGAGAAACGAGGTGAAGTGGCTGTGACCTCCTCGAGGTTCCAAAAGCGTTGGAGGTCGAGGTTTAATTGGACATTGGTGAGGGCGTTAAATACTGATAATTCGTGACGCTCGGGAGTGACAGTATTAGCGATAGGTGAAGGGGAATTGGATGTTAGATCTGCCGAAGATTGAGCACGACGGGGACGAAACGGGGGGCGAAAAGTCTTGCCTTCATTATCTTTTACTTCTTTGGCCCAGGTAATATGGCGTTTTGTCCGACGAGGACGACAGTCGCCCATGAAACACCATCCAAATATGGTAATCAAGGCCGTGGGTCCACCCTTAGGCGACGGTTCGATTCCGAGGAGGATTTGTGGCAGGGCGTCGACTCCGAAGAGGAGATCTATAGGGCCAGGATGGCATAGCGATGGATCGGCGAGCGGGAGTTCCCATATGTACGGCCAGGGTGATAAGTCCACAGGCATGGCCGGAAGTGAATGGGTTATGTTTTCGATCACGAATAACTGAAAGCTTAACGGATCAGAGTCCGGAATCTGAATGGTTGCGGTGTTATACCCGGGGCAGGATAGGTTCGACGATCCCCCCAGGACACTTACCCCGACTGGGGATGATGATACGGGGAGGCCCAGATGAGACACGGCCCTGATGGTGATGAAGCTCACCTGGCTTCCAGAATCTGTTAGATTGAGCTTGGTGATCAGAACGCGATATTGAGACCTGCGCGGTGGGCAGCAGTGAAGGTGTCATGCCCCCCGAGGACCCTAGCATAGTTAATGGCGATCGATGCGAGATGGTAGTTAGTGGTATAGAATTATCGGCGGCACGGTTGCGTGGTAATGGATAGCGGCGGTGTAACAAGGAAGCATCTTTTTCGACCACGATTGGCGAGCATTGAGGTCGGACGCGAGAGGAAGGCGGCGATACGGCGGAAGAAATGGGTCATTGAGAAATTTTTAATTTGTCCGGGGGCAAAGCTGAGCGCACAGTGATTTCTTCGGACAAGCGGTGATCTCGATGTGGTGTCGGTTGATACGGACTAAAGGAAAGGTTCAGGTAACATAACGGTGCGTCGAAGGAAATGGGTTCATGCGATGCTTGGCTTGTCAAACAGTTGCGAGAGGACGTATCCAGTGTAGTGGCTAGGACAGGCGACCCGTGCATGGGTTGTGGTGATGACGCGTGTAACGTCTGAACTGCCGGGGAGGATCGGTGACTCTGGTTATTGTATATTTGACGTTGAGCAGAGTAGCGGCGTGGTGGAAGCGTTCTAATATTTGGCGAATTTGAACGAGGGGAACCTATGGGGGAGCTAATGGATGGCTCCGGACGCGATGGTGATCCGGTGATGCCCCGATGGAGCAAGGTGTGGTGGAAACCTTGACAAGAATGACAACGCTGGGTGGATTGACATTTATCCGGTGGGTGTTATCCGAGGCAATTGATGCACAAACCCTCTTTACGAACAAACCCATAGGCGATCAACAAATACAAACAAACCCGACCGTATAAGGTTTTAAATTCTCGGCAATGATAAAGGTTATGTACTTCTTGGCAGTAAGTACACCGCAGCCCAGCTGCGAACACACGAGCAGAGCGATTGACAGATTGCGGTTGCCGATGCATAGAGGGGTGCTCTTTCCTCTTAGGTGACGGTCGACGGTGATTATCCGACAGCGGTAATTCCGACACGGATGCGGTAGCAATTTGAAGTCGCGTGATGCAATTGAGCAGCTCAGAAAACGCAGGGAAGTCATCAGGATATTGTAACTTAAATTTCCTTTGAGTAACGGGGTCTATACTCCGGAAGGTTAAGAAATATAAAAAGTAGTCTCCCAGGTCAGGGATGTTAGTCGCGGTTAATTGGTGACCCAGTTCAGAAAATAATTTAAGAACGGATTCCAGGGCCTTTTGCGATGGATGCGCGATGGGTTGGAAATTTAACATTTTATGGAGTATCCGAGACGCGAGCGCCGCTTGATTGTTATACCGAGCAATTAGACCGGCCCAGGCGATAGAATAGTTCGAGCCCAGAGTATCCAAATGGCTTATGACGGCTAAGGCTTCGCCTGAAAGGCAACTCTTAAGATAAGTTAGCTTAAGTCCGTCATCGATGTCCTTATTGCGGTGTATAAGCGGAATATAAGTGGTTTTAAAATTTTGAAATTGCGTGATATCTCCGTTAAATTTCGGTAAATCAAGGGGAGGCAGCCGGACTTCCGGGGTGCGACACGTGCGGTCACTGAGCGGTCCAATGATTGGACTTCTAAATCCATAGCCTCGGTCTGTGCTCGAATGAATTGATCCATAAGATCGGAAGGAACAGGTATCTCATCATTAATGGATTCGGTGATTACGGCATTATGGGTTTTTCTCATTTCGTCTATTAATTGCTTTAATTTGTCAATTCGCGTTTTAACTACTGCCTCTTCATTCGCGATCATTGCCTCTTTACATTCATCGGCGAAAATTGGAAATTGGGTAAACAATCCTAATAAAATTGTTTGGGAAACATTTTTAACTCTAGCTTGGCGACGATTAGCCATTTTGATTTCATACAATTTACTAGAAAGCTGAAAGAGAATTAATAATTTATAAGAGATAATATTATTTGAATACTTAATTATCTATAATAGTCATGCGTTAGAATATATGATATTGCAAATTAACAATTAGATTATGCAAAATAAATGAATTTACAAGAGATGATATGATTTAAATGCTTAATTATCACTAATAATTATACGTTGGAATATAATATTGTAAATTAATGATTAAATTCTGCATGCACACATTAATATTTGCTTTTGACAAGTCTGAAAAGACGCTATATTTACTGTGTGATTCACACAAGTAACAGCGGATCCGGATATCCCCACTACAAACAAACAAACCTACCTATTGTTGCGCAATGTCTTTTTGAGCTATGTTAATATCTGAGATCGTAATTATTCCCGGGTTTTACGGCACCAAAATGTTAAGGCGTGATTAGACTGAATAAAATTTAATAGGAAGCGAATGGAAGTACCACGGGAATTTGAATGAAATCTCAGATATTAACAAAGCGTTTGATTTATTAATTTGAATAACATGCGAGATATCTTTTCTTAAATACTATTAAATATACTTGTAAAAGAAGATACAAATTAATAATAGCTTCTACAAGAATAATTTAAGACTAAACATGCAACTTAGCGATCTAATGAACAAAATTAATTTCAGACAAAAAAAGAAGAAAAAAATGATTAACATGGATGGGAGTGATAATTAACAATAACAGAAATGCTCCATACTAGCATAATGGCCAAAGATATAATAACAACAAATGGACTTGAACGTTATAATGAAGATTTCAATAAGGCGCGAAGATGTGCGAATTATTATTATCTTCGCCAGTGATCACGGCATGAAGGAGCAATGAATATATCATTAATTAACTTGATCAGTCCGGTTGGTACCATGTAATACGTTGATCATGAGGAGAAGAATTAGTTGACGATTTGAGGCCTTATGATAATGAAATGGGACTTACAGTTTGTGTGATATAAACCCAATTAGCATCTCAGCATAGCTTCTGGCGAGTGACAAGCTTTAAAACCTCTGGACGTTCTCATAGGAATAGCGGCTTGAAAGCGGATTGATAAGCGGCAGTGTGCGATGGTCGTTGCTGCGAAGGTCTGGTAGAACAGTCCAGCTCGGCGATCAAACAGCAAGTGAGTGACTCAATAGCATCGCTCGCCCCTTTCCTTAATTTTGGCGGTACAGTACATATCCGATCGAAGAGGCAAGGATCGGTTCGTTCCATCTGGCGGGTAGTCCAGGCCCGCGACTAAACAATAGCTGTGTTTAATAAAATACCAATTCATAAATGTGTTTAAAAAATATCAATACATAAATGTGTTTAAAAACACTAATACATAAATGTGTTTAAAAAAATAACCATATATACAGGTATTTACACACATGCCTCAAGGCTAAAGTTTCATTAAAATGTATTATAATATAATGTAATATATTATATTATAATGTACGTTTTATCCTAAATGTTAGCATTTACTTATTTAGTGACAAATTTGTTTTCGCAGAAAAAAACAAAAATAATATCCGTCGTTTGGATCACATTGCATGAAGTTCAAAATGAGTCGTTGAGAAGCATTAATACGATGTTTTTTGTAGTTAGAAATTACATCCATAATTGAATTAATTAATCGAAAATAAACCATAATTTGTTTATATATCAAATAATAATATAAAAAGAAATGATAAGAAAAAAGTAGTGACCTACAAGAATACGAAAATTTCGATACAATCTTTTTAGATAGAGTTGTGATTATTCAACATTAGTTTCTAATATGTCAACTTTGATTACTAAACTCATGAGTTGCAACAAAACTGCTACTTCTCAGAAAAGTAAAGCTGAATGCATTTTCCTTGTTGGCTCTCTAAAAGGTTAGACCAACAGATTTTTATGGGCTGTAACCCAGCCTACATTGGCTACCCCCTACTTTGGTTAGACCACAAACTACACATCTTCACTAAAAATACACTTTTTGGTGTCTGTTAGAACATGCCAACATACTTTCTATTACGAACGTTTAACAAATTGCAGGGCTAGGTTGGGTTCATACCTTTCCCACGTTTATTCATTTCTAATTCGAGTGTCGAAATGAATTTGAACCACATTACTCAGCCAACTATTATTACTAGTGTTCCCAGGTATCCTGCCTTAAACATCATATATTATTTAATAAATTATCCATTTTAAAGACAGAAAATTAAATGCCAAGATCCTAATTTTTAGTATATTGAGAAGAAAAAAAAAACTACAACACTAAAATCTATGAAGGGTGTTGGCTACATTACGTGGTACTGAGGCTGTACTATTTCTGAGAAAACAGTAGTCCAAAACCACGTTCAACCGCCAATTTTTCAAAATGGAGGTTATCCGCTATATACAGGCTGAGTGAACCCCAGGAGAGGTTTTAGATCCAACAAGGTCCATCTGCATATAGAATAGAATAGAAAAATAATTTTATTCAGGAACCTGGTCCCTGAAGAATAACAATATTGTACAGAAATTAATAGAAATATATAGACGGCTACATTATTGGAATATTTCAATTAAATATGAACTAAAAGGTATGTTCTGATAGAGAATACAATACAATACAATAACCGGCACAAATCGTCACTGAGTCCTGGGGGCCGCCTCAAGTAGCCTCCGCCAGTTAGCTCTATCCTGTGCAGCAGTCCTCCAGTCCCTCACGCCGAGAAGAGTCCTAGCGTGTTCAGTCACACCATCCATCT
Organism: Arma custos; assembly: GCA_037127475.1. NCBI lineage: Eukaryota > Metazoa > Arthropoda > Insecta > Hemiptera > Pentatomidae > Arma > Arma custos. The sequence goes on along the minus strand of CM073759.1, from coordinate 124,475,185 downwards.
ATCTTACGTTCGGTTGTCCCATTCTCCTCGTTCCAAAGATCTCTTCTGTGGTCACTTTCCTCGGATTCTCGCCATCGTCCATTCTAGCTAGATGGCCAGCCTATCGAAGTCTTCCCAATTTTATGATTTTGGAGATCTCGTTATCTTTAAAGAGCTCGTACAATTCCAGGTTTTTTCGTCTCCTCCATGTCTCGCCTACTTTGGTAGGTCCATATATCCTCCTCAGTATCCCCCTTTCGAACACCAAGAGCCGTTTTTCATCCGCCTTCTCAATAGTCCATGCCTCCGAGCCATAAATTAGTACTGGGCGGACTATTGTTTTATACAGCTTGATTTTTGTCTTCCTTGACAGATATTGGCTCCTGAAGTTTCTTGATAAGCTGTAGTTGCACCTGTTAGCGGCTATTATCCTATGCCTAATTTCTTGGGTGATATCGTTTTGGTAGTTTATTTCGCTTCAGAAGTAGATAAAGTTGTTGACCACCTGGAATCTATACTGTCCGACCTCAAAGTACGCGGAAGAAGTGTGGTTTCTCAGCCCTCCAATCTGCATATACTAGATTTTTGCTGGTTTACTTTTAATCCAAACCTTCTTGCAGCTTCCTCGAGAGCAAGAAATGCTTCCCTTAAAGCTCGTTTGGATCCGGCCATTATGTCGAAGTCGTCAGCATAACCCAGCAGCTGCACCAGTCTATAAAACAGGGTCCCCCCAACCTGGATACCCGACTTCTCGCCAGCCCCTTCTGCGGTAGTCCTCTGAGACGTCGGCTCCAATACGTACTACACACTTTGGGTTCTTCATGGTCATTTTTATCTGATAGAGAATAAATAATATATATGAAACAAAAAATAAAATAAAATAATAGAATACAAATTTACAATAAACAGAAATTGGTTAATGGAAAATAATAATAACTCATGTTTTTAATAATTAATAATAACTTATGTTTTGAAATGAAATTAATAATAACTTATGTTATGTATGTTATGTACTTGCACTATTTACTCACCCTCCCTCCTCCATTTTATTTTAATTTCTTTCCCTTATAACCTAAAACAATGCTATACTCAATTTACCGTTATTATCACTACTTCCAAGCTCACTTTTACTGTAAGGCGTTTATTTGCTTAGTTATCTATTTCCCACCCTAAATATCATATATAGCATAATATCATAAATACCATATCCTTGCCGTTTTTTATATGTATTTTAGTCCAATATAGACTGAATGTATTATCACTTACTTTAATTAAAACATACCTATTTTTTACACAATTGCTATTTTACACTTATATAAAGTCTCTTCTTACATTTTCTCTTATGCAATTAATATTCTTTACACTAGTATAAAGTATTTTTTACCTAACAATATTAATACTGTATTTTCTATTAAAAAAATGTTTATTTTAATTTTTATTTTATTTTATATACTTGGTTTCTAGATTTTTATAATTTTACAATTTTTATTTCTTACTTTTTTATTACCTATAATTTTTAGTGCGTAATTCTTATCACTTTCTACATTTACCCACATCATTTTTATCATTTCACATTCCTATTTTATATTCAGTTTTTATTTTTTATCTGTAATACCTTAATTTTTTTAACTGTCAACACTTTCTGTTTTATTATTATTTTCTTCATCTTGTGGGTTACTACCGTTTTGGCACTTCGTAGTTTATAGTATACACTCATACATTTTAACCTTCATAATTACCTTACTGTACATCTTTATCATTTTTTTGCCTGTATTCACCTTCTTTTGGTTTATTTATATTTAAAGTGTTTTAATATATTTGTACCATTTTCTTATATTGTCTGTATTTTGCCCTGAAGAAGACCTACAACGTAGGTCGAAACGTTGGCTATCAATAAAGATTTTCTCAAATTAAACAAGAAAATTATTCAGTGACCTCTACCCGGACCAATTTCTTCAATATACATCATCAAGGTCAACAATTATCATTCAATAGGAAAATAATAATGTATGAAATTTAATAATAATGTAAATAACAATGATATGGAAAATAAAAAAGTAGATATGAACATCTAGTAATATGAATAATAGTGTACATATGTTCTTTTTCCGGGATGGACACCACACGGTCCATCCCGGAAAAAGAACATATGGACAATACTGCAGACCGTGTAAGCTTACGTGAACATGAATAATAGTATCATTATGAGTGTGAAATATTTACTGTATTTTCTCAATCTATTGTGTTCAATATAGCTTATTTATGTTATTGATTAGAGAGCATCTGTTTGGGAATTAAGGAGATGAAGGCGATAGTTTGGCTTTGTATGTGGATAAAGAAGATGCATGACGGATATCGGGTGGGAGTGAGTTCCAAAGAGAGGTAAACCGAGCGGGAAAGGAGCGCTCAAAAGTTTTGGTTCTGTGGGAACGGGATTAAAGGTCGGAAAGGCGAGGTCTAGTGCCCTGGGAATGGGCAAGAGAGTTGATGGATTTAAGGAGGTTGTTGGAACCAATTAGGAACCAATGGCCTGAGTTTTATATTATTTATGTATATATATATATATATATATATATATATATATATATATATATATATATATATATATATATAACGTTAGCAAATAGCATAACTACTCATCACTCATCATACTGAACTATCGTGCTTCTTTATTGAGACAAATGTTGGAATAAATAATGGAAATCTGTCAGGCGGTACTATTATTCAGTATTGCTCCATCGTACTAAACCCACTCATATGACTCCTACGTCAACAACTTCAATATGAATAAAATTAAATTTACACCACAAAAATGATGGCTGTCGATTAAAATCTGATTGCAATATGAATTTAATTTAATTTAAATTAAAATAAAAAATAAAAATCAGTTAAGACTTTTGCCATTAAAATACTCTTTAAATGAAAAAAAGAATGTATTACTGTACTGGCAACTTTTTTCAATGATTACACAAGTGTCAACAAAAGTGCCATTCTGCATGACAGACATTTTTTTCTGAAATGAACATGCCATAGAGGACCTTGAAATTATATTGTATATATGAACTACAGTTCAACTCGTCGATAGAAAAGACCCAGTTCACAGGATCATTATTTCAGCAATATTTTCTGTATATGCTTCAATAATATAATAAAAAAATAAATATCCTTGTTGGGTTATATTCAATAGGCTACGCTTAAAACTATAAACTTTATAAATATCTATAAATTACACTTTATAAGTGTTTATTATGTTGTATAAAATATATAAATTACGCTTTATTGTCAGCTAACGCTTCCTATACCGCATAGAATCATTCTCTGTAATTTATTTTTGTCTTTAGATGTAAAGATGTTACTGATTGAGTGCGATAAAATTCTGTTATTATTTATTATAGATCAAAATAGTTTTGCTAATGTGGCTCATCGGACAATGCTGCAATGGAACTCATAAATTTTGCCTATTCAGGTATAATCAGGGTAGAGATCTTTAACCAGTACCTGCCACCATACAGGCTATGGACCACCATTTAACCTCACTTCCGAATAACAGCATAACCAAGGATTTTTTTACTACCTTTTAAAAAATCCTAGGACACCTGCCGGGCAGCGAACCCACTACCTAGAGCATAGAAGGTTGTAATACTGACCACTGGGACACAGTTTTACATTCGTTGAATAAGTTTTATAACTGAATAGATCTTTTAGATTTTGCCCTACCCCAAGCACTGATCGGCGGATCTGAAAGACATGGTTGAGATTGTGTCACCGAGCAATAGTCACCGGTGTGTGGGATGTAATAAGAGGTTGATTTCATACAGCACGGCTAGAGAGAGAGCATTTTCTAGACGATTGATAAGTTCTACGAAGAGATCGTGACACTCATAACTTAGTACTCATGACCTTTGAACTGCAAATGAACGTGGGCGGTACATTAGTTCCATCGACTGCAGGAATATTTAAAAGTACCGCCTCCTTCTTACCTTAAAGGAGCGCTCGTTATATTGCCCTGGGATATCTTTGATATTCTATACTAAATCATGAAATTTCATTCGAATCAATCGACTTTGAGGTCAAGCAACATTTTTCATATTTAATCGGACTTTATGCGAACAAGCTTTCGATTTTATATCGAATCCCCTCAGTGGGATTAAACAGGAGTTACTTCACTGCAATAGCGGACCGAGGTACTTAAATCTACAAAAAGTAGAATTTTGTAATCGAATATGGTAAGTTTATCCAGCCTTTATGGTATAGACAGTAAGCGTTTGCTAATGGACCAGCTTTTAGCATTGTATAGAGGAATTGAGAAGCATCATGATACCTAAAAATGCCCCACAGCTTCTTTTCTGGACATCAGACATTTTGTTACTCCCACTCACTCTAAAGTATTAATAAATATTAGTTAAATACAAAAAAAATCGTAAGGTATTTTCATAATTACTTTACTTTTACCTATATCAGTCAATAAAATATATACAATAATATCTAACTAAGTTTAAGTAACTCTTTGCTACTAAAGAGAAACTACTCCACTGAGTTAGTACTCAAATATCAAATTCAGCTTAGAAGGTCACGTGGCCATCTTCTTTTTAGACGCCTTCTAGGATTATCGGGAATTGAAGGAGAATTTGAAACTAGTTGGTTCGAGAAGAATAAAGTTTGTCTTGAAAAGACTTGTATCGGGCTCAGGTCAAATAGTCAACAAAAGACCCAATTCATGTTTTAACTTATAGAATATTATTTTATGTTTTATAGTTTGGTTTTCTATTAAAGGGTGTTTTTTTAATTTCTTAAACTATTAGTTTGGCTGGTGTTGTTTAGTTTTTTTATCTGATGTTCATTTTATTCTTTTACTCAAAAGCTGCAAAAGGGTGTTTTTTAAAGTACCATTTTTCTTTGTTGTAAAATATACGAAACTCCCCAGTTGATCTTGTAGTACTTATATGCTTGTCTAAAAGAGTGAGCCATGTATGCCATGTTACACACCTTATTGCCGGGCAAAGGACACTACCTTGTATTTGGATATGAAAAATCGTTAATTTCGACATTCCAAGGTTATGAAACTAAATTATTAAATTACTGTGTTGTAATCGGTCCTTGAGAAGTGTACAAATTTTCAATTATATTCGATGGTTAATGGTGGCCGAAAATCTAGTTCAAAGATTCCGTAATACAGGCCAAACTAATAAAAACGTGTTAAAAAGATTAGTATCCTTATTTATAGGAATTATTCAAGAACTCCAGCAGTACCATACTAATAAACTGTGTTACGTAAGCAACGAAATGGTTTATTTTTCTCAAACCGAAATTATAAGACTAACGGTAGGTAAAAATATCATTTTGAAATCTGAACTAATTACTAACGATGAATATAATAATTTTTGTGAACCCACTACGTCAGTATGATTGTTGGCTCTTAAAAGTTATCATATATCTACAGCTCCCGTTAATAAGTGGATGAGTCGAATTTTGTCCAGATAGAATTAACGGTTTATACGATTTAACCGGAATCGTATAATTTTTGGCTTTAAATGGAGTTGTAATATAAACAATAACTCTTTTTCAAGCCAATGCCTTACTAAGATCCTTATTCATTACGAAAATAACTCCATTCCGCTTGCATAAGTACAAGAAATTTATTTTGGATAAAATCCGACTTACCCACTTATTCACCGGGGCTGTAGATATAGTCCGGTCTATGCTTATTATCAATAATGAATGCTTGTTAACTCATTACAAGTAATTTTTTTATTATTATATACGAGTTAATTTAAATATCATTTAGCAATATGATATTTAAAACAATGAGAAGATCAGGTGGAATTATAAGAAACTTTTGGGATGTTAGTTTATTCATTTAACGTCACTTATTCTTTATGACAAATCGGACGATACTACATAGCGGGAGTTCTATATTTTCCCTATCCCTATTATAAATTTTTCCTATAATGAAAATGGGAACTTTCATTTATTATATTAGCCGGAAATGGATAATATAATTGGATAATCTGGGATCACCCAGCCTCCATAAAGTGTGTACTTAAAATACAGGGGAAAACTCTAGTGGTTGCGTTTGATCTAGGACAAATCACCCTCCTGCACATCCGTTGTCCTTAAAAAGTATAGTTGTCCTCTACTATATACTCAACCCCAGACCTGTTCACAGGTTGTTGAGGTACAGTTATAACGAAAATATGGATCTCAAACGAGAACCTGACATCGTATAGGTTTCCAAGGACGGCATGACTGAGGATTTGTTAACTCCATTTTAAAAAATCCTAGGCCCCACCTGCCAGGCTGCGAATCAGCGATATAGGGCATAATTAATTATTAATTACTAATATACTGTAGGTCTCACTGCTTTTAAGATGTGAAAAGTTTAAAATAATCATAAAGTAAGAAATTCATATGATTCCCCCAAAAAATAATAGACTTTTTTTTGCTAGAACTAACAGTAACCGTCTTGGAGTTTCAAACCAGTGAATTTTTGGTATAAATAAAATAAGCCTTCTAATTGGAAGTTTAAAACTTTTCTGATTAAACAAACTTATCAGAGTGTATATATTGATAGATATATTTTCTGTACATATGTATATATTGTATGTATTTTCTACGTATTGTAGTTATTCAAGATTCATTAGTTCTCTCCTTCGAGTCTCCTACAGCTATGGGCGTTGTATCTATACTACAAGAGTCATATACTGTTTTGAAATCCTAGCAACTTTATCATGTTAATTCAGTTGTTGCCTACACGATTAGGTCAATATAAAGGTCACATATTGACTTTTTCAACCCTTCTTGCGTCATTAACCCCAAGGTCTCAGCTATTTTACTCTACTTAGCTCTATTTTTACTCTGTCAGAATAAAGAGTTTATATTTCCTTACTTAATCGATCATTGATTCTTACAGTAAAAAAAATATGTTTTATTATGTTAACATTCTAAACATTTTATTATAGTTACTGAAATCCTATAATATATATATATATATATATATATATATATATATATATATATATATAGCCAAAGCTTCCTTGAAAGCAATCAATAGGGAGATTTAATTTGAACTTACAAATTTTCAAATTAATAAACGAAAGGAGGAAATTCTTCTATTAGAAAAAAGAACTTTCAGTAAGGTTATAGAAGACTAGACTCCAGTATGGGATAGAAATGTATGCAAACAAGATTACCTTCTATAAATAGTTAAACCATAATCATCTTGATATTAATTATGTTTTTAAGTAATTAAGTTTGTATAATTAGGAAAGTGTAAAGTTATTAGCAGGTTTTTCAAACGTTGGGTAGCAATTGCCCCAAACTTTAATATTTTTAATACATTTGAGTACTACCAGAGGTTAGTTTCTCTATTTTCCTTTATAACATGCCTTTACGTAGTTTATCATTAACAATATTACTTGTAAGTAAATTTAAAGATTAAATTTTAACACAAAAATTGCTTAAAAAACAACTTTCTTTGCAATTTTACATACACAAGCTGCATAAGTGTAAATACATGTTCCGGACTTCCTTAACATGTTTAAGGAACAGTGATTTTAATTAATTAAAGTTATCTTTTATAAATAAGTTTTACAATTACTGAAAATTATACTGATTTATCATATTTATCTATTCCTATGAATGCAAATAAAGATATACCTATCATTCATATAAGTGAGTAAAAAACCTTTTTCCAGTCAAAATTGTTTTCTTTATTTAAAATACGTTTCGGCTTATTAACTCATTTTCAATTTTCTTTTCTTATAAGTCCATCTTTATTTAAATATTTTTACTCATAAATTTGTACATTATTAACCTTCTAATAGTTGTCGATTAATTATTATTTTTTTTTTTACTTGGAGTTTGTAATGTTCTCCATGGTCATTCTTAACGTTTATTTATTATTATTATTATTATTATATACCATAAATGTTAAGAATGACCATGGAGAAAATTACAAACTCCAAGTAAAAAATTTTTTTTAAATTAATTGACCACTATTAAAAGATTAATAATGTACAAATTTATGAGTAAAAGTATTTAAATAAAAATGGACTTATAAGAAAAGAAAATTGAAAATGACTTAATAAGTCGAAACTTATTTTAAATATTGAAAACAATTTTGACTGGGAAAAGGTTTTTTACTCACTTGAATGAATGATTCAAAAATATGTACTCCAGTAACATCCACAAGAGAATTAAAATAAAGATGTATGTGAGTGATCATAAGTTGGTATTTGTTCTGCAGGTTGTCGCTTTGATTTGAGTTAAAACAATTTCTAACTGTTTATTCGTTTCATTGTTAATATTTTCTGAAAATATAATTTATTGTGTGCTATAAATGCAACTAAGTTTATTGTGTAGTAAGGAAAAGAGAATGCAATTATGGGTACTATGTAGATTTCGGTAATCATTTCATCAAGAAGTAAACATTTCAAGTAACATGCCGAAGTGTAAATGATATATGTTTGTTGAATCATTTCTTCGTTCATTTATAGATGAAATGATTACCGAAGTGTACACATATAACACAATTATATTCTCTTTTATATACTAAAGAACACAAAACTTCTATAAAAGATCATAAAACTTTTTTTTTTAAATATTAAAAGAGAAACGAATGAAAATTTAAAACTTATTCTGACTCAACTCGAATCGACAAACCTGCGGAATGATTCCATAAGCTAAACTGCCTTTGATGCATTTTTATTTAAAGACTATTCCCGAATAATACGTCTTTTCTTGAAATATCAACAATTTAAGTCTCTTGATATTTCATTGGCAGTTAATTTTCAATTAAATAGGGGGTTCGTTTATGTAAAAAGAGCAATACCTAAAATAAGAAAATTCGCTCTGGTATTTCTTGATTTACCGCGATTTCATAGATATAATGTGATGTATAGTCATTGTCTTTAGAAATAAAAATGTAACTGGACTTTCTTTGTAGTCTCACGCTGAAAAAATTTTGTTGCTGAAAATGTTTAGTTTTAAATTAAAATGCAACTAGAACGTCTACATACATAAAAAAAATTAATTTGAAGAAAATGAGAAGCATTTACAGATTCCTCTTTACGTTTATAAATTCAAGAAAAAGATAAGTAATATTTACTACGGATCATTCTTTTCAGCTCCATAACTTTTTGTTCAAATACTTCAGGAAATATGAAATAAACAAAAAATAGATTAGTAGTGTAAATAGTTAAATTAATTAGCTAATAATAATAAAATTGCTAACTTAGTAACCTTACTTAGTAAGGTTCTGCATCATGCAGTAATTTACTTTATATTTTTCTTCTTTGTTATTGGCACTAGGTTTTCCATTTACAATATCTATACCTGATTCATCCTAGTGCTGGTCATTTATTATGATTCGGAGGTGAGGGTCTTCCTCGTGTACTCCGTGACTCTTAGCCCGGGCAGATAACAGCTGTTTGGAAAGGCCACGACTACACCAGGATGTACTTGAAAGGAGGTCTCTAATCTCTCTCCTAATATTTCTGACAATATGAAAAATTAAAGGAATAAAACATTATTTAATCTATAAAAAAGAATTTGTATGCCACGTTCAGTAAATGGTGAAGACTGTAATGTTTCTTGGACATGTGTGTAGGGATGTGAATTGTCCTTCATCACGCTCAACCGCTAGATTTTTTCACGCTCCAGGATTTTGGGTGTCCTCTTTATAGAGGCTAGATGAGCCCTGGATGAGGTCTTATATCCCATAGCATCCATATCCGGCCATAGTCTACTACAGCGCTGTGCCACTCTGCTCCCTATTGTTTAACCTGTAAATATCAATATAAATGTATTTATAATATAATTAATAATTTGAATTATTGATTGGTACAGTTTTATATTTACAATTTCCACGCAGCAGCTACAATTACTTAATTTCTTACAAACATCGCATTTGTGTTTGTCATTGTACAATACTTACAGTAATTTCTACACCCATTCATTCAACTCACAGCTTTAATATTATGTAGTTTTATTCCTACTATCTTATATGTAATTATCATATTGCTGTAGTTATTAAGTCACTAATATACATTTAATATCTAGTAATATCGATGCGATATATGAATCCGTTTTTTCGCACATAAATAGCTACGAAATAAATCGATTGTGAAATTAATAGAGCTATCCAGTTCATTCCACCTCAACATATCTGGATCACCTTCAAATCTAATTTGCACTTTATGTAATCCATGAAATTGCGCCTATTTCCATCCTAAGTTATTTTTTAATTAATTATTATCAGCATTTTCCACATATCAAATAAGTATTAACACATTAGAGATCAACAATGGAACAATACCAGTATAATTTGAATTCTTAGCTCTGCTAGTCCTAATTATTAAATTACAAGAGTATAAAACACATATAAACATACATATATTTAAAGTATCATAATTATAATTAATTTTTAGAACTAGATGAAGAAGTTGGTGAAAACTATTACTTTTACTAAAATATTTTTGATTAAGTTAATAAATTATATTATAATCCACCATACCACTGTTCTATATGCAACCTTTAAAAACAGAAAAAGAAGTGACCATTAACAAATTTTACCATCAACCATCAACAAATATGATAATATATTTGGCATTAAATTTTAAGCACTTTACTTAATATTTTAAAAATTCTCTATTGTAAATTTTAAAAAGCGACCGAGACACAGTGTTTACCCTACTATGTTGGGTTTCTGATTTGTATTGGATATAAAATAGAAGAAAAAAATTTTTTTAGGAAATTGAAATTTTTAAAAATATTTGGTTATTCAAATTCTATGATATTAAAAATAATCATATTGTAAATTTTAAAAAGCAACCGAAACTCTGGATACACAGTGTTTACCCTACTATGTTGAGTTTCTGATTTATATTGGATATAAAATAGAAGCAAAAAAATTGTTTAGGAAATTAAATTTTTTAAAAATATTTGGTTATTCAAATTCTATGATATTAAAAATAATCATATTGTAAATTTTAAAAAGCAACCGAAACTCTGGATACACATTGTTTACCCTACTATGTTGAGTTTCTGATTTATATTGGATATAAAATAGAAGCAAAAAAATTATTTAGGAAATTAAAATTTTTAAAAATATTTGGTTATTCAATTTCTATGATATTAAAAATAGTGATATTGTTGTTGCTTAACTTTATATTGGAATTTGTCGACCAATACCACCAAGTAAAACACAAGGATATTATTTTAGGAGAAAGGCGGTCACAGCAACTGGTGGGATTCCCCCATGTCATGCAAATGGAATACCAATTTAAGTTACAAGATTGTAATCATGTAGTTACATTATTAATATAAAAGCTTAATCGACTTCTACAATGGATTTAAAATATAAACAATATTCATAACTACAGAAGCAATGAGAAAATGCAGAATTCAGTGCAATGGGCTCCTACAAAGAATGGACTTGAACAGAATGACTAGAAAAATTATATTAATTTTACAAACTTTAATTTTAAAATACATATTAGTATACTTTATTGGCTTTTTTGAAACTTTATTTTAAAGTATTGCAGAAAACATTTTTTTCCTGAAACCATTCAGTAATGCTATCCATTACTCAACTAAAACTGGTGAGGAAAGTCCCACTTTCCCCCACTAGTGAGGGAAAACCACTTTCCCTCACCAGTGAGTAAAATTACCAGCCACCTAGATCGAATTTGACAATCAGCACTCTGTTATTTTAAATGTTAGATGACGGTATTATAATATTATTCATTTTATTATTTATTTTATATACTAAAATGTTAAAATAAATAATTTTAGAACTATTTTAAGTATATTTAATTCAAGATAGATTTTATTTATTTTGAAGCGATTTTATAGAAATATTTAACATAATCTTAAAAGTATTAGAGCCTTCACACATGAGTAAACCGTCCTAGGGTTGCATTGCATGGTTGGTAATAGAAAATCAGAGATGGTGCTAATGTAGTTTTAAAAAATCTGAAGTTTCAAGTTTATTTTCTTAATTTTTAAATGGTTGCGGGAAAAATTGTAATATTTAACACTTTAGAAAAGTGGTTTTAAGACCCTCGTTTAATTACCACACTGGCCTTCGGCTCGTGTGTGTGGTAAAATTCACTCGGATGTAATAAAGTGGCACTTTCCTTACTTATCAAATGAATAACTATTTTTAAATTGGAAATTGAGTTATCACAGCCGATGTAGAGTAATAAAAATAAAAATGTTTTTTTCACGTTTATCATTTCCAATATCTTCTATTTCGACAAGTATTTCACTGTTGGTTATCAAATTACACCTATTTATTTTCATTTAGTATCCACTTTAACTCTTCACCCGACACATCGTTAAAAATTATTTCTTCTCCTTAACGGCGAGCAAAGTTATAAAGAAAGTAGGCTCCGCGCCTGCAATCGCTAAAATTAAAAAAATAATTTTAATCAATCTGGCAGATCTTAGAGAGTTAACGATTGAGCAATTTTTATTTTTCAGGCGTCGTCAAGAAGAATGACGAGTCGGAACTTCGTTTTGGAACATGTAATAACCAAGTTTGACATTTCGGTGTCCTGATTTCTTTAGGCTCTATAGCTTAGGCGGAATTATTGATGATGCATACAGAAAGCTGATTAGATTTAAACATTTGTAATTAAGATACCACAGAGAATTCCAAATCGGTTCGCCTTCAACAGTTGACTTTCAGAAGTTACAGAATATATTTCGACCTTTTCACTAAGGCGATGCAGAGTTTTTCTAGTCTCACACTTCATCTAAGTTCGGATATCTGATACTTAAGTTTTCAACAAATACCGTTAAAGAGAGTATTCTTTTAACAATAATAGAAGCAATAAACAGTACTAAATTCAATACTTTATAAGGATGTACAGTTTCTTGACCAACATTTAAACCAGTTAATGATAGGATCACACATGAATCTTCAAAGCAGCCAGTCCTCACTTAAGCCGTTTAGGCTTTAAGTAAGAACAGTGCTTTTTCATATCTTGTGATGGAACAGGATTGCTGATCCCAGGATGGAGTTAGAAATGAAATACTCGACTTTGCTATTATGATTTAATATTATTATAAAACCGATTCATAATTATTTAGTTCTAACTTAATTTGTTTTTATTCAGTTGCAGAACCTGAGGAGTGTGGCGCTGAGCACCGGACGGAGCAGCGGCGCCCGAAGCCCGCAGCTGAGTTGGAACCTGAGCCCCGCCCCGATGGCCGGTACCGCTGGGGCCCTGCCCGGGGCGGGGGTGGTGCCGCCCTTCAAGCCCTTGGCCACCAAGGAGGCAGTCGTGCCGCCCTTCTCCGCCCTTCCGCCTTCCATCGCCAGGATCCCCGTCATCAAGCCAGCTCCTGTACCGTCCCCGCAGGTGGTCTTCCAGCCGGCTCCCCAGCCACAGCCGGTCTTCCAGGCACCGCTCCACCAGACGGCCAACAGGAGGTTCCAGGTATGATTATAATCCGCATTTATGCTCTTGTGAACTGCCATACTTGAAATCGCACAATATTTTATCGAAATCTAGTAATATGTAGTTCGGACTTCAAATAAGTAAGGCATATAAAATTCGAAATTTCTCTACATCTGTCATGTAACACATATCAATCGAAAAGAAAATAAGCATTACAATGGTCTAGTAGAAGTAGAAGGATCTCTGGTTCAGCACATGGTTGAGACTGTGCTGTTTCATGGTTATGCAGAGAATCAAAGATAGTGCAGTGATCTGAGATCACACTCAACTGCCAGTTTTTAACAACAATTAGCTGTCGCTTGCAATTATGAAACAAAAAAGATTATAAAATTTCACTCAGTTTCCTTATAACCTGTTTTGGAAGTAATCAATAGATAAAATTGTTAAATAAAGCAGTTATTATTGAAATCTATTTAATATTTTTAAAATTTAATACATGAAATTAAAAAGAATGATAAATGAATTTAAAAAACAGCAGAAGAAGTACCGTAAAACAGGGCTACTTTGGCCCGATTTTTTTAAACTTTTTAATCATCCTTAAATTTTTTTGGTAACTTTCCTATATCTAAGCTCTGGTAACCTTTATTACACAACTAGACTACCCTAAATTTAATTTCTAATGAGTTTAACAAAAAAAAATTAACTTTTTCTTTATTTTTTTTTTTATTTTTTACTTGGGCCAATGTTACCCTCATGTTTGGGTTACTTTGGCCCAATGATATTTTACCTACTTTAAAGCATTGTGGAATTAGGTTGAGTCAAAGAAAGACTAGGGTTAGTAAGAAAATGCATTTATAAGACAGAAAAATACATTTAAAATTCATTTAAACATACCTTTTTTCATAAAAAGGTACAAAAAACTAACAATTTAAAAAATACACATTTATCTTATGTCTCACTAATTGCTGACAAGGAAGAGTCCTCTTTTCACCCAGTTTTGGAGGGTCGATTATCTTCTTTATAGCAGCCCATTCTTAAACAACATCAGCACATTCATCCGTCACATTCACAGTCATCCCAGGAAACTCTAGCCCGTTCCATTGCACAACAAAATCCCCTTCTTCTAAATTTGCCTTTAAATTTTCTTTAGGAGTACTTTCTGGAGGTGTATTGGTGTTTTCTTCTGGAGATTCGTTACTATCTTGAGGATTATTGCCATTTTGGGAAGTAGGTGGTACAACTGAGTCAACCAATTTCTTTTCATCATCACTTGAAAAAACGAGGTCGCTGTGGCCTGAAGAAATGAGGCTGTATTTATCACTATCTTCTTCTGTTGATGAGATGTTATGTTTTCTTGTAGTCTTCCTCTTCAGGAATTTACCATTTACTTTCTTTTTTTCAATTCTCTCTGTTGTATTTTTTCAATTTTTTGTTTTTCTCTTAATTCTTGTTTTTGATTTTTTTCATGTCTCTTTCTCTTTTCTGTTTTCTTTCTGATACTTTTTCATTTCTTGATATTGAATATCTTGGACTGCTCTTACCAGCAGCAACTTCCAGTTTTTGTCTTTAAATGGTTCTGGACTGAACAACCTCTTTTCTTTTCTGTACCAAATGATGAATGAAAGTTTTTCCAACCAGATCCAAATTAACAGACACATCCTTAGAAGGTAACCGTTTTAATACTTCTTCTTTATTAATAGGATGTATTCAGCCTTCTTAATCCAGACTTAAAATTTCTTCGGCTCCGTCTTCCTCTCTCTCCTAGCTCCTTGGGATCTTTTTAGACAGTCCCTTTCTAGTAAGTCTTCAACCCCCACCTTTAGTTAATTCTCCAGTCACCTTGACCATAAGGGGATCATAGGGGACGCCCTTCTACTTGCGTAACCTACTTCTCGTAAACCAACTTTGTTCTTTGTGCAAAACAAATTTACTTTCATGATGCCCCCCCCCCGGAAGGCATAGCAATAACTACAAAAATAAGTTTTCAAAAGCACGACTTACTTTGGCCCACAAAACAGGTGGGCCAAAGTAGGTCGTATTTTTGAGTTTACTAGAGCTGTTGTTATTTTATATTTTTTTTACCAAAAACCTAAACCTTAATGTCAAATACAACTATACCACTGCCTACCATACTAAGCAAATTAGTTAATTAGGTACTTACCAAAATTGTAAGATACATGGAACGGTTTCGAAAATTGAAAGTTTGAGAGTAAATAAAACATGTGTTTTCACAAGGTTAAGAAATCCACAGGTCCTGATACTAGCAGACAATTATCGATCTATTTCATGTACATCAGTGCCGACTTGGGGCTTTAGTCTAGCAGAAACTGCAGTAACTAGTTGAACAACTACTACTTGAAAGTATTTAGAGAACGTTTTATCTTTTCCTACATTTGGGCCAAAGAAGGACCCTAGGGCCAAAGTAGCCCGGTAATACGGTATGTCTTTTGTTCTTAACTCAGTATTATATTCTTTTTTTTTTTTTAAACTGAACCACTACAACGGTATGCAAGTTATATGGTTGGTACCTTACTGTTTCTAAAACAATGGTGCAGGGAGGTGATCTGTGATCACACTCAATCGTCAGATTTCCCTCCAATAAAAGACATCCAGAACGACAGAAAGACATCCTAGACGGTCAGCCCTAGGAGTGCTAGTAGGCAGTACAGGGCAGATCTGAGGCTGTTAAAAAATTAAAAATTTTATCTTTCACAACCGGACCTGATCCTGAAACCTTAAACTCATCAACTCAGTGATTTCTTCACTAAAGTACCCTGCTTCCACAATGCCAAATATAAATTAATAAACTTTTTTTTTATTGATTGTTTTCCTAAAGTTGATGTTTTTCTAACCAAAGTTTACGATACTAGTTTTCTGCAGGTTTTCCTGTCAATAGTTCTTGATTGAGAAAGTATCCAGTGATGTCTCCCAGAACTTAATTATATTCAGGGAGAGATTAATTTATCCATCAGATTCTTGGTCGACCTCTTCTTATTCTTCCTTCAGGATAACATTACAGAGTCATATTTTGGTATTCTTCTCTCTTCCATCCTTAAAGGTGTCCAAGCCTCTCTAATCTAAGTATGAATGCGATTTTTTCGAGAATGGTATGATCACCCATATTCTCTGAATTAGATATCCTGTCACGCCAAAATAAATAAGCATATGACTGAAAATAAATAAAATAGCAATCCAATAAAAGTCGACGACAAAGGGACCTTGTAATCAGCTCGTAAACGCTAAGGCCAACGACTCCGAGAAGACGAGGAAAGTATATTATAATGTGTGGCATTCGTAATAGTGGCATTATACCCTTGGGAAGGATACAACAACAGTCAATGAACCGCAGGGTCGACTTGTAATGATGGAGTACAAGGTTTCTCAGCCACCTCAACATCGTCAGGCTATCTACTACAAGGTTACGAGTAGTTGTGATAAATACACTAATGTTAAGTTACAGTTTAAGTTGAAGTGGTGTGATGAAGTAGTTCTATTTATTTTACACCACCTTATGCTGCAATAGCTAACCGGACGATGCTACGGTGAGAACTCTAAATTTTGCCTATCCAGGTTTAATTAGGATAGGGATTTTTAACAAGTGCTTGAGGTACAGGCTCGGGACGTTTAGCATATTTCCCATTTAGCGTATCTTCCGAATGACGGCATAACCAAGGATTTTTTACTCCCTTTAAAAAATCCTAAGACCACCTGCCAGGCTATGCACCCGCAATCTTGGGCTTATTAGTTTGGTAATTAAATACTATTTAAATATTTTTATTTTGAAGAGAAAAGATTTGTACTGGCCGGGATTCGAACTCGGATCTTCTACAACTCTAGTGCGGTACTTTACCAACTAAGCTGCCAGGTCAGGCAAATCCATTCTCTTCACCGATCCTAAATCCCCAGTTCTCGCAAAGGTTCGAATCCCGACCAGACGAATCTTTTCTCTTTAAAATAAAATGTTTTAAATAATCACAATTAAATAAAAAATAAATAAATAATATGTAATTCATTTTATTTTTTTAATGTTATGCACGTTATAACGTTATGCAATTGAAAAAAATCTATACAGCTAAATAACTAGTACCTTGTCTGACGAAAACTGCTAAAAAAGTAATATACGGAAAAATTTAGTTTTTATGCAATATAATCAACAAAAAATTAATTAGTTTCATATTTACAAAAAAAAATATAGTCATTCATAAGAGCTATTTGCATTCAGATTCGGGAAAACTTAGCCTCTGCAAGCTTAATTTTGCCGCCTGACTTCAAAAGTCAGAAAGAATAATGAAGCTTTTTTAAAAACGAAAAAGTTAAACTTAAACATTCAAATAAAATATTTAAAAATAATCTTAAAATGTTTAGTATGCCAGGCACTGGTTCCAGAGAAGGGAATATCTAACGTACTTGGACACATTATTAAGTTTGTAGCGGGCAGTAATTCAATGAAACTTAATCAATCTGCATTTTTGCATTTTGAGGCTCCCAAAAGAAAACTATCCATAATCAAAGACTCAAAACATTTTTTTTATCATAATATGAGTCAGTCACGTTTCGGGAGTATTATCGTTCTACTATTTATTACATCCTACAGGATTATGATAGATAATAAATTGAAATACATTATTCAGTTTTATCGTTTCCTATAAATCCTCGTTCCATCCCACTAAAAGGGATAGCTAATCCATGTCGAAGATCCTGGGTTTAAATCCAGCAAATAAAATAGAATCCAGCAGTGGCAAATAAAATAATTGATCTTTTAACAGCCACGGATGTACCTTAAGGGATCTACAGACCCCCTGGTGCTCTCCCAGCTTCTTAAGCTCATCCTTCTTTGGGGGAAAACCTGATGGTGCTCAGCCTTTGTCCTTGAACAATACAGTCTTATTTATGTACTGACACCAGAACCCTTCATGACTTGTAATATTACAGGTTGAAACAAGGTTTATTCCACCTCGAAACGTTCTACTTAGGAGCGACCTGTGGTCTAATGGTTAGCGTAACAAACTACTGAGCCCAGGATCGCAGGTTCGTAGCCCGGCAGGTGGCCCTAGGATTTTCTAAAGGGAGTAAAAAATCCTTAATTACGCCGTCCTTAGGAAGAGATGTTAAACGGGGGTCCCGAGCCTGTAAGATGTCATGTACTCGTTAAAAATCCCTATCCTAATTAAACCTGGATAGGCAAAATTTAGAACTCCCAATGTAGCATCGTCCGATTAGCCACAGCAGCAAAAAGTGACGTTAAATGAAGAAACAGCAAAACAACGTTCTACTTAGATGGCTAATCTTCCTAAAATATGAGTAATGCAGGAAATACCATTGTAATGAAATAACCCTTTAGAAAAGTGGCTATTTTCACTGCTACAAGGCCATGCAGATTAGAACAGATGTCGTTATATCCCGACCTTTGCTAAATGTGATACAGCATGGCCATCGCTTTCTCCCGCGGAATCCAACTTGTGAGCATTTGATTTATGATATATTAGGCTGAACTCAACCATTACTCTATGTAGTGGCGTAGATTGACTGGCGTCGAAAGGATTCGCATTTTGAAAATTAAAAGAACTCCATCAATTAACTTTTATCTGACAGACTTCGATGATTGTATACCATGATTGTACTGCGGTGAGCTGAAATCGCAAGAAAATAGACTCCAAAAAAATTTACGCATCCTAGGAGAATGATATACACTTTACTACTGAAAGAAATCTTAAACATTTAGGCTGGAATATAATACATGGAATACACACACAGCTGGAATACTTGTGACTTAGCCTATATCCTAGACTGCTATCTACAATTGTTCATAACACAGATAATTCTGATACCTATAGCAATTACCCCATTATTCATATTAATGGAAATTAAAATATACAAATAATAATAATTAATAATAAAATGCTAACTCTAAACTCCTCTAGACAAGTTCCTCTTCTTATAGAAATCTTTTTCTTACACTTTTGGGAAAAACATCTCCATTAAATCTTGTAAAAGTCCATTTGTTGACCTTTTTCACAAAACTTCACCTTTTGAATAATTCAGAACTTCTGGAAGTATTTCACAGCTTCTGCTTTTAAAGACGGCTAATCCTTAAGTGTTATTCCGTTTATTTTAAATTGACAATAACAAAACTAACTGGACAAAAACAGTACAGAAAACAATTTAGTAAAGGTCATAAAAATAACTCAAATGAGATGAGTGATAAGAATTGGTTACAAGAGATAAGGAGGTAGGTTTCTTGGGCAATGGTTGTCAACCGCACATACCGCACAATGTTTTGTATTAATTATTCTTAGCTCTGAAGTTTTATATTTAAAAAGCAAAACATTTTTTTTTTAAATTTATTTATTGATATCTACAACTGTATTACAATAATACAACAAGTAAATTGGCTAAGTGATATATAATGACATGATAATGACAAGTAGAGAAACTACCCACTGGTAGTACTCAAATCAAAGTTCAAGTAAGGAGGTCACGTGGCCATCTTCTTTTCAGACACCTCGGAGGATTATCGGGAATTGAAGAGGAAGCTAGGTTTGAAACTAGAGGGTTTGAGTGGTAATGAAGTTTGTTATGAAAGGATAGATAGCGGGATGGGGCCAAATCAGCAACAAAAGGGACATTAAGGTCGTTATGGATGAGTTTATTCTTAACAAAATAAGGAGCATTGAGGATTTTACGAAGGATTTTGGACTGTAAGGATTGGATACGAGAGGAATTCGATGGCTTAGTAGAGCCCCAAAGCTCTACTCCGTAAGTCCAAATAGGTCGTATGATGGTCATGTAGATGAGTCTTTTGTAGATAATTGGGAGCTTAGAGCGTTTGTCTAGTAAGTGTTGAAGTAGCCTGAAACGTCGTGCGGTTTCTTGTCTTTTCAGTCTTGTATGAGGATTCCAGGTTAATCGTTTGTCAAGGTGCAACCCTAAGTATCGGATCTGTTCTACAGGCACCAGAGGGATATTATTAAAGGATACTGTAAGGCAGGAAGTCATTGGATTACGACGTAAGGTAAAAGTGATTTGATGCGATTTTTGAGAATTAATTTTAATTCTCCAGTTTTGACACCATTCTTCAAGATCAGTGATTGGAGATTGGAGGCTTCGGGATGCAATAACTGGATTGGTGTTGACTGATAATAAACATGTATCATCAGTATACGTGGTAAGGATAGTATTAGGATGAGTTGGGATGTCAGCTGTATAAACTGTATATAGGATTGGACCAAGGATACTACCTTGAGGAACACCAGCAGATTGGGAAAAGAGGGACGAATAGACATTTTTATGGTTTACTTGGATAGTTCTATTTGTGAGATAGGATTGTAGGATGAGAAAGTATGTAGAGGGTAGGAATTTGCGGAGTTTGTATAGCAAGCCCAGATACCAGACTCGGTCAAAAGCCTGTTCCACGTCAAGAAAGACTCCCGAACAATATGATCCACGTTCTAATGCAGAGGAGACCACATCCACCACACGATGGGATAAAAAGCAAAACATTAAATATATATTTTTTATGCATCCTATAAGTGTTGAAGAATGACCATCAATAGTTAATGGTTTCAAGAGACAGGTTGCAAAATATCCCCATTTTTTTTTTGTTATTAAATCAGAGTTTTTCCACACATTTAAAAATTTTGATCTTTTCAATCTATACTTCTTAATTTTCGTTAATTGATGAGACTTTCTAAATCTACTTTCAAGGGGAATCATTTAGCTGTTATTGTCATTTAAGCATAGAGAACTTTATATCCTGAGGAATTATTGTTGAATCACGTGTTGGTTAATGGTAATAAAAATAATATTTTTGAACAATGAATCGGTCATCATAAAGTATCCGTTATGGTATTCCTAACTATCTTCAATGTTGATGGATTATAAGTTGTATATCTATTAGCAATCGCACGAGACTATTGCATGAACCTTATCCGATTATTATAGCTTGTAGTTTTATATCATCATAACTATATTGTCGATTATCATTTTTCTTTATATTGACACAATTGTAATTTCAAATTTTGAAAGATACGACTTAGTTTGTCGTTTTAATTACTTCTTTCGTATAAGTGAAATAATTAATAGGACCATTAATTTATATTTATAATTCTTACACTATTACCTCTCAGAACGATTACTGTTTGGATCATTCTGTGCCTAGTTTCTTGGATATTTCACATGACCCAGGTTGTGTCGTCGGTAAGGTATCCATACTATTAATAGCACAATGTGACACAATATCTGTTTATTAAATTATATAAGGTTACAACATACACGTGATCACGACTCGTACTGCCTCATATCATGCGCGTACAACTCGTGGGGATATAACAACAACCTACAAACACCCCTTCTAGTCAGACATGCCTGAATCGTTTATTTGAAAAAAAAACATTACTAAGCGAATTTAAGGTACCTATTAATAAATAAAACCAATTAATCAATCCAGGACCAAATTATATGGTTCAAAGCAACCCAAAATGATGTATAATTAACATTTAATTGACTATAATCTTACTTATTACCAATTACGGCGATAAAAGTCATTGCCATTTTTTCGTTGAAGGGAAAATAATTTTGATCAATTTTTATTTTTGTATTTGTATAAACCCTAGCCTGAATTCACGAATATCTTTCATAAGGAAAATTAAAAAATAAAACAGATTAAATTAAATTAAAAACAAGAATATTTAAACTGGAATACGACGCTACCCGGTAAGTCGTCCTCGGACAGTAGGGCAATAAGGTAAGGAAATAATCAGGCAAGGAAATAAAAACTGACTCACCGAATCTTGCCGGACACTCCTCTCCTTAATTACGTCTCATAGGCTTGAGCTCACTGCGGTGGAGTACGTCCAATGCCGGTCCTCTCAATTCGGTCATAAAACATATTGTAACATAAGAGGGATAATCAAAGGAGCGGTGTAGAATAAGCGGTGACCAACAGGTTCAGGAAGCGGTAAAACAATAGACTTGTCACCGGGTAGGGGGTTTTAATCCTATTAACTGTAAACACGCTAAACCGTAATTATACAGAAATTAGAACTCAAAGTAAATAAATTCCGAACTAAACATATCGCCCACCCAAAATTGATAGCAATTTTGTAATTAGGTGACATGAAACTTTAGAACAGAAGAAGCGAACTTGCAATGGAAAGATATGTACAAAAAAAAAAAAATGAAAAGTAACTTTAGTTTATTGGAAGAGGAATCAATTTATTGGTAGGCCGTGTAATAGAACCGGAAGTGGTTCGTAGTTGCACCACCCTTACTACTCCATCACGACTAGGTAGAAGTTTATCAACCCTTCCCAGGGGCATTTCAACTGCTTGGTGTTCTGACCAATAATCATAACCACATCGCCATGGCAGGATTCGGGGAACTTTGGGTCCATTTAGGTCGTCCGATCATAGTCTGGAGGTACTCATGTCTCCACCTCTTCCAGAAGCTCTGGAGTAAATGTTGGAGAACTTGCCAGCGGAATAAGCCGTGTGGATTGGTATCTGTCAAGTTTTCTTCCAGCGCAGCCAATAGTGGTCCTCCAATGAGGAAGTGTCCAGGGCTCAAATAGTCGACATCGTCATTTGGGTCGGACGAAATGGCACAAAGCGGGCGGCTGTTCAGAACAGCTTCCATGCGGGTGATCAGCGTGGTGAACTCTTCAAAAGTGAGAGTCCGACTTTCCAAAACGCGAACTAGGTGGCGCTTCACGGATTTGACACCAGCTTCCCAAATACCACCAAAATTAGGAGCCGCGGGCGGATTGAAATGCCAAACAATCTCACGTTTGGCTAAATTATCGTGAATATCCTCAGCGTGTCTTTGGAGGAATTGATGAACGTCCTTCAGTGCGCGGGACGCCCCGAGAAAGTTTGTACCGCAGTCACTGTAGATATTCGAGCATAATCCACGACGGGCGATAAAGCGGTCTATCGCAGCAAGGAATGCAGTGGTCGTAAGATCGGAGACGGCTTCCAAATGGATCGCCTTAGTGGTCCTACATACGATTAGCCAAATGTAACTTAAAATTACGGCCTTCCGGCGGTTACTTTCCTTAAACTGGTAAGGGCCAGCAATATCAATCCCAATATTGGTGAAAGCGCGGACCTGGAAAAATCTGGAAGGTGGCAAGTCTGCCATTAAAGGTTGCTTTGCCTTGGCCTTGAGTTTGTAGCATGGCAGACACCTAAATATCCGCATCCTGATTAGTTGACGAAGTCCTGGTGTCCAATATTGTCGTTGAATGAACGCCTGCATTACGCGAGGGCCTCCGTGAATTGTGGTTTGATGATACCAGAATGAGGGTTACTAAATGCGATTTCTTATGCAAAATGAGGCGGTGCTTTGCATCATACGTGAGATCTGAATGTCTAAGCCTGCTGCCTACCCTGAGAAAACCCAGCTTGTCAATAAAGGGTGATAACGGTTTAATAGCTTGAGACATTTGTTCAGGGGATGTAGTCTTAAGATCGGTATGGAAGTATTGTTCCTGGGATAGGTGGACACATAAATTCATGCTTTCTCGGAGTTCTGAAACAGACACTCTATCACGGTAGTCTCAGCTTTGATTTCAGGAATTTTCTCTAGCTGATCGAAGTCAGAATCTGGCCATCTATTTAGAGGTAATTGCAAGAATGGTGGTCCTTCCCAACACTGTGAAAACTGCATCAGAGTGAGAGGCATCAGACCTCGGGATCCGCAATCAGCTGGATTATCTTGACTGGAACAGTGGCCCCACAGGTCAGGTGGGGTGATCTCTACAATGGCGGTTACCCTATTGGCGATGAAGGTTTTTAATCGGTATAGCGGAGTGTGCATCCAGCAAAGAGCGACAGTGGAGTCCGTAAATAAATGCGTTGCTGTGATGGTAAAGGCGGTACTCTTCAAGTATTTCAATAAGGCGGGCTAACAGCAAGCATGCGCAGAGTTCCAATCTGGGAATAGTAAGGCTCGGTTTAAGGAGAGCAACTCTACTTTTAGCCTTACTTAAATGAACGTTGGTGTTATCACCGGACCGTTCTAACAGGTACAACACCGCGCAGTACCCTTTCACAGAAGCGTCGCTAAAGCCGATTAGATAATATTGCGGTTTCTCGGACGTTTTGACCAGTCGAGAGATCTGGATGTCTGAGAGTGCGGGTAGTTCGTGCAAAATGATTCCCAGACCTTGTGGTGCTCCGCTGACAAGGGACTGTCCCAATCTTGCTCAGCCTTCCACAACAACTGCATAAATCTCTTCGCCCATAAAATGATGGGGTTTAGCCAGCCCATAGGGTCAAACAATCTCGCTAGGACAGATAGGACGTGTCGTTTGTTAGTAGGAATACGTAGTCTTGGACATGGCATAAGATAATAAATCCTTTTGTGGTAGCCAATGGAGACCAAGAATTTTCAGCGTACAGCAATCGTCTTGATGTATGGTTAGCGCTTGCTCCCGGTGTTCAGATGGAATTGAAATTAGCACCGTATCGCTGTTGCTAGACCATTTGCGCAGGAGGAATTTAGCAACACCTAACAATTGCTCCAGCTGATGACACAATATAAGAACCTCCTCTTCTGTATCGGCTCCCCTTACAATGTCATCCATATAAGTTTGATGAAGAATTGCGTGCGCTGCGAGCGTCCATTTTCCACCTTCGTCTTCAACTAGTTGTTTCATGACGCGTTGCGCGAGAAACGAAGATGTAGAGAGACCATATATAACAGTGTTGAGCTCGAACTCTCTCACGGGTTCGGCAGTGGAAGCACGCTAGAATATGTGTTGAAAACAACGATCCTTTTCGTAGATTAAAATTCCCCTGTGCATCATCTTAACGTCGGCGCAAACGGCAACACGATAACGTCGGAAACTAGAAATGATGTTCGTCCCGGCCCTTCGGCCCGGTGTATAAGCGGTCATTCAATGATAATCCAAGGGAATCCTCGGCCGAAGCGTCGAAAACTACGCAGAGTTTTGTGGTGGAGCTGGTACCTTTTACTAAAGCATGATGTGGGATGACATATGGCTAGGGTTGGCAAACTAAATTCATGTGCGACACGTCCAAATACTCCTGGAGGAAGGCGTTATATTGAAAGCGTTATACTGCTCTCATGCTCATGTTCAGGAGTCGCTTATGAGCGGTTTCGCGGTTATTTCCTAGCATTTGAGCTTTGGTGTTTCTAAAAGAAAGAGAAACTATATATTGGCCAGAGGGTGTTCTGCGGTGGGTGTTCATAAAATGTAGCTCATATAATTCGTCTTTCGGGTTCTGCGGTGCTACAGAAGCGACCTCTTCAGTCTTCCAGAAACTTTGAAGTGCAATATCAAGTGGCGCGGTGCAACCAAAAAGCGTTACTACCCTATTTTCTACTGGTTCGGTAATTTTCTCCAATAAAATCCACCCAAACGAAGTTTTCACTGCTGAAGGATTACTCCTGATGACTGATTTATTTCCTCAGAAATGATTTCGGGATAGAGATCCGCACCCAGAAGAAAATCTATTTTCCCGTTTAAGTGGAAGGCCGGGTCGGCCAATAACATGGAGGAAAATTGATTTTTAATTTCATTTGAAAGCGTCGTAACCAGTAACTCTGCACAAATTTCATTGAGAACAACAGCTTCTGTGGATATAGAGTTGTCTCGAGTGGGTCTAGGGGTCAAAGTGCAAGAAACCATTTTCGTCTTGCTAGTCGTAGCATGGTTACCGATGCCTGTGATGTTCAGTAGGCAATTCTGGAGCTTTAAATTTAACCGTTGGGCCATTTCCCTGGTTATGCACAACACCTGAGAGCCAGGATCCACAACGAGGCGTTTAGGAAACTTCCTACCATTCGAAGCTGTAAGAAAGGCCTCTGCTGTACCCAGCAATACTGTGGAGTACGCAGTACTGGATGGGAAAGTACGGGCACTGCAGGATAGTGCTTGCGTAGGAGGCGGATTTTCAAGTGATTCCCTAGGTGGGGCTGTGAAAGTAGAGCGGTGTAAACGTGAATGGTGTTTCGAGGATCCACACGATAAGCATTTACTTTTGGAATTACATTTTGACAACATGTGGTGCCCCAAGCAATTAAAGCATTTTCTCAATTTTTTTACAGTCTCCCAGCGGGCATCTACATTTTGTTTCGAAAATCTTTCACAATGAGGTAGCTTATGTGAAGCTGAACAAAGCGGGCATACAATATGAGTGGTGGAACATTCGGTGGAAGCAGATTTATTTGACGGCGAAGAAGAAGTTTGGTCATAATGCGGTTTAGTCGTGATCAGAGCGGTTTTTCGTGGGAAATTTGCTCGTTGGTTTGATTAGACTAGCTCCAACCTGGAGAACTCAGTTCGAGAATTTTACAACGTTCAGTTAGGAAATCCGAGAAATGTTTATATGTTGGATACTGAACCCCTGAATGCTTGGCTTCGAATCATTTTTTGCTTTCCGAATCCAGACAACGAAGATCGAAATGAAGCAGAAGTGTATCTGACAAGTCCGGTAGATTCAAGGTCTTGAGTGCAGCAACATTTATCAGAAAAACGTCAGATAACCTTTGCAAATTGTGAAGATTTTCTTGGGAAAGCGATTTAAAATTCGTAATTTTTCCAAGAAAAAATTCGCCAATAATCGGTTCTTTTGGTACCGATCAACTAAAGTTTCGAATGCAATTTGATAATAATCATCGGACGAATGAATCGATTCGATCAGTTTCAAAGGTGGGCCTCTCAAAAATGAGCGTAGATAGTCAAATTTTTCAAATAAGGCTATTTGTTGATTTTCATTAATAAGGGACCGAACAGACAGTAAAAATTGGGCCATTCTTGAAGATCGCCGGAAAATATTTGTAAAGTGATTTTTGGAAGTTTCGCATGCCCTATATCGGGTCTCTCATTTTTCGTTGACAGGTTAGTACTAGTAGCTGGCTTAGCGTACTGCGATGCTACCGCTTTAGCTGAATAATTTAACTCGTCGCAGGCTTGAGAACTAGCGGCCGTGTCGAAATTTTCGGGAGATTCTGTTTTAGAAGCAATTTCCATAATTTGATCCTGAATTTCATAAAAGGATTTATAATCCATATCAATTTGTTCCATTAGGGATAAAAAAGTGGGAAAGTTTTCCTTGGTAAGAATTTTCGATAAGTCATAAGCTGTTTGAATTTTGTGAAAGTATTTTTCCCTATTTTTAATTAAAAGCTTAATTTTATCCTCCGAAATATTGAAATAAATTTAAATTAAAATGAGAAAAAAAAATTGAACAGAAAAATATTCAGTAAAAAACAAAACAAAGTTTCACCTGTAATTAAATTTAAACCTTAACTAATAAAATTTTACTATTTTCTGAAGAGAAAAAAAGAGTTTGATCAATTGTATCAATTTTATATAAAAATAGCTTCTTTCCGAAACTAAACGAAGTCGTAATAGTGGGAGAAGCAGGCTGCTCTCTCTGACTGGCGTCGTCGTGGCTCATGCAAAGTATCAAAATAAAAATAAAAATAATTTTTTTTTTTAATGTTCCGAATTGAGAAAATAATTAATCAATTTTCTTAATTAATTAATCCGGCCTCCGGAGGACCATAATTATATGTGTGAAACGCGGTTGAAAATTAGAAAAAAAATAAAATAAATGATAAAATTAAAAGGAAAATTATCGACCGCCAGTTTTCTCTGTCAAGTGCTGCTACTCTCCAATTGCGGAAATCCAATACGGCAATTCCGACAATACGACATGATCCATCTCCGACTGCTAACAGACTAAATAAAAGTCCTGCTTGCAGCGGGATTTGAGCCAAGATTTTCGTCATGGCAACTCAGTATTCTATCACTGAGCCACTCCTCAACTCCCATAATATTTAAAACATTTCCAAAAAAAAGTTATTTATTTGTTTGTGAGCAGATAAGGTATATAAGCAACTTGTGTGTATAGAATTGCCAAGTTCATCTATATTTTCGAGATTGAATATTATTTGAGAGCATGTTATGTAATCATATATTATTATTTATTTTTTTATTCATCGCTTGCGTTTCATTTTTTATCCCCAAGCGTTTCCTTAGATTGAGGTTTCCTTCAACCAAAACTCCTTTTAATTATTTTTTCCATCTTCTTCTATCCTGTATATCTTCCTCTCCTAGACCATGACCGTGCCTACTTCACTCAGTTCATATCCACCTTTTTCATGTTTTTTTTCTTCACACCACTCTTCCCGTTATGTAGCAAATCGCTCTCCTCGTCTTCTCCACAATCTAACTCGGCCATCTGCACCATATAGGCTGTACCTGGACTCATCTGAAAAAGGAACAGAGGCCCAGTCGTCCACAGTCTAAGCAGCATGTTCGTGACAGAAGTTGAGGTGTGCTGCACGGTGCGCTGAGGTGAATTGAGGGCCGGATGCGGAAACTCTGGAATGCAAGTTGAGTTCAGCAAGCCTTCTCCTTACTGTCTGCTCACTGACATGTGTATCCCGAGCACCACGGAGTCGGTGGGAGGTCTCAACCGCTGATTGGAAACTGTTTCACAGGGTCTGAACAGCAAGAAATCGGTCATCTCCTGGGTCTGTCGCCCTCGGACGGCCTGATCCGGGTCTCCTGCCATAGCTACCAGTTTCCCGGAACCGCTGGACTGCACGGTGAATGGTAGTTTCAGGAATTCCATGCACTCTGGCCGCATAACGTTGACTTCGGCCGTCTTCGATTAAAGCGATAATGCGGGCGACAACTTCAGGCGGAAAAACCATTTTTACTCTTAAAAAAGTCCCTTTTGGAAGTATATTGTCATAGGAAAGAGAAACCTCTGGATAGTGCGTCTGAAAAGTCACCCGAAGAGTAACTGAATTGAACTCGATCCCCAATCCTCGAGAGAATTGAGACCTTTTGTGTAAGAATAGTAATCTGCTTTGACCTGGCTAACTGTAGTTATTATTTCATGCACCAGAAAAATGCTCTATCTGCATTTTTCACATAGAATTCTAGGTGCGCCGGTTAGGCACTAGTATAGTTATACTATAATAAATAATAGTCATACCTATAATAAAGAAATTTCCCAAGTATATAAAGTTATAACTATATAACTGAGACTTCCAAAATATAATAGTGCCTTAAAATAATGGACCTTTTCGAATACTATATTACATTATAGTATCTTATATTACGCCAATTAAAATATAAAATCAGGTAATAATCCCGCAAATTATGGAATCACTATCAAATGAATGTTAAGGCACAAATATTGTTGTAAATAAATATTTAATCATCATGCCCAAAAATTTATCTTATCAGGGAAATTTATTTCTAAAAAAATATTGCAATTTTAATTAGTGACTTGTACATCTGACATAGTACTACATCAGTTGTGAATGATCAAATTGCCCGTATTTTTTAATTAATGTCAAGAATATGTTGAAATTAAAATTTGAAAGGAAAGGTTATTACATACGTTTTTATGCGAGTTCATTAAGGTTTTATTAAGTAGATAATTGGCTACTTATAAATGATGAAATCGTTGCTCAGAGGCCGGGAAAAAGAGAAAAAATTCCTTCCCAAAATATCTATAAAGGAATCGGCTAAGGTGTATAAATGGATTTATATGTTTTTTGTGCACTGTACAATTGAACTGTTAATTGTGGAAAAGTAATTTTCAAAAATAACATAATAATTGAAATGAACCTAAAATGGCGGAAAATATTGATTTTGTTTAAATTCACATTTTCTCGACTCTGAGTTTTCTCAAACTAATTATCTTGAAGGAAACTAATAATTTAACTTTAGCATGCTGACATCACAAAAATTGTCATAAGTATATATAAATGTAGACGTGGACAGTCAGTTTCCGATCTCTCACATCCGGGTCACCGAAAACTACTAATTATAAACTAATTAAAAAGCACAATTAAAATAATAAAAATGCAGGAACTTTTTAGACTAAGGTCCCAAAACACTTTTCTAGCCCAACAGAATGGAAACCCCATTTTTAGATGATTCGAAATAAAAACGTTACCCCAAAACAGACTTTTACTCTCTACTCTATTATATATGTTTTAGTATGAACATATTATTATTATTATTATTCGGCGCTACTACCCTTGTAGTCGAGTCTTGACCTGCTCCAGCATCGACCGCCAGTTCTCTCCAACCGGTCCGGCTCTGCTACCCTCCAATACGGTCCGGGCGTCCGAAGGTACGCAGTCCTCCCACCAAAGTCGTGGTCGGCCTGCTCTTCTTACAGCATACATTCGCTCCTTGAGGACTTTGGCTGGAATTTCATCCTGCCCCATCCTAATCACATGTCCTGCCCACCTCAGTCTTGCTAACTTTATAAACTGTACTACGTCCAGGTCCTTATAAAGTAGTCTCAGTTCATTGTTTGACCGACGCCTCCACTCTCCATCCACCAAAACTGGACCATATATTCTCCTGAGGACCCTCCTTTCGAATCTCAATAGTGAGTTCGTGTGCTTGGGCCAGGGCCCAGTTTTCTGAGGCATATGTGAGAACTGGTCAGATGTTTTGTACAGTTTTATCTTAGAGGATTTGGACAGGAGACCACGTAGTTGCTTCTGGAGACCAAAATAGCAGCGATTAGCGGTTATAATCCGCTTCTCGACTTCTGCCCCAATATCATTTTGTTGGTTCACCTGGGATCCAAGGCACACAAATTGCTCAACTCTATCCACATTCTGCCCGTCAAAGTATGAACATATATAAAACAAAAAAAAAAAAGATTTTATATGTTGAAAGACATAACCTTTCATAAGCATGTTTTCTTCCTTACGATAAAATAAATCTGGTTGTAAAAAAAAATATTTCAATGACAAAGTACGATTTGATACCAGTGGGGGGTCTTTAATCCTGAATAATCAAATTAAGATGTATTATGTTTAAGAAATTGTGAATTAATGCTTCATGATTTTTATTTAATTTTTTCAAATTTTGGTTGCGTAAACTATATTTATTTTCATAATAATATTTCATCTAAGGAGAAAACTCACTCCTTAAATTTCGAACTTCTGCAACTTAAAGTAATGTTAAGCGATGTTTATTCGAATAATCTTCGCCAATTCACCTCTCTGCTCAAATTTTAGTCTAAGAGTAGTAGAGTTATTTTCAAGTTCTGAAGGAAAGACTCTACGCTGGTTTTAGGGGAGTTTTGTCGTTTTTTTTCTCTAAAAAGATTTTAAACGAAAATAATTTTCATTAGTGAAAATCCCTCGTGGCTGACTCCCTCATGTATAACTTCGGGATATTCCTTTCATTAATTGTAGCTGGTTATAATGAAAAAAGGAATAATAAAAAATAACCATTAAAAGATCAAATAGTACTCTAACAACAACAGATTAACAAACCCTAGTTATTTACTTCAGAAAATTATTTAGAATTGGCAAAGTCCAGCTTTTATCTTGCTTACTATCCCACAGTGATTAAACATTCATAGTTCTATACAATAATTACAGACTAGTTAAGGCTTTAATAACTTCAAGATATAAAACTCATTCAATCCCCTCAATGCAAGTGATAATTAACTCACGAGATTTTCTCTGCGATTCGATGGAACTTTATGAGAAAGTAATAAAAAAATTCTCAACGTTCCACTTTAATTATAGTAATGTCATAGACATAATGTAACTCTAACCAATGTCATAGACATAATGTAACTCTAACCCTAGTCAGTAAGTTACTAATTCAATTTAATATGAGAAAATAGTTGTGTTTTTGATACACACGATTTAGTTTAATAAGGGAATCCAATAGTGAAAAACTAAAACAACCAACGTTTCGGAAATTTAGGTATAATCAGACCACGAATAAAAAAGAAAATCACATCAAAAAATACTAATCAACCCTCACACAAGATCCAAATAGACTCATCACGTATAAGACAGACTATATTGCTCCAAGACTTTCCACAAACAACTCTGTTTTAGTCTTTGCTTATTGGGATTTTTCCTACAGCTTCCTATTTATAATTTATTCATTGTTGTTTTGTTGTTTTTGCTCATTTTATTGAGTTGATAGGGGAACATACAGATCATTTTATTCACAAATAAATTCATTGAATATAGACAGCGGGATGGAACTGCTTTACTTAAATTTGGAGCAATTAATTCTGAAGCTAGAAAAAAAGCTTTTTTTGTTTTGTTTTTTAGAGTTTTCCCGAAGGTGAGGTTAGTACCATTTTTTCCATGTTTTCCTGTCAATAGCGTCTTCTTCATTAAGGCCACATCCTTCTATGTCTTCCTGATTTGGATTATAGTTGTTATAATAGCATGGAAAATCTTTTTTTGTGTGTGGTTTTTAGTATAAGTATTTATTTATTAAATAAAATATTTATACTTAAAAAAAATTAAACTTAAATACTTTCTAACCTGTAACTGTGAACGGGTCTGGGGTTCAGTACATGGTAGATACTGTACTGTTTCATGGACAACGGTTTTGCAGGGAAGCGATTTGTCATAGATAACCCTCAACTGCCAGATTTTTCCTCGTTTTGGGTACCCTATTTTTATAATATTTTGTAGAGGCTGGGTGAACCCCAGGAGGGTCCTAGATCCCATATGATCCATCTCCGGCTGCAAATAGGCTAAATAGAAGTCTTGCCTGCAGCGGGTTTGAACCAGGATTTTGCGGTAGGGCAACTCAGTTGAGCCACTCCACTCCTAAATAATTTCTACCAGTTGTAAATTTCAATAATTAAATTTGTTTTAATTTAAGAATGCGCAGGGTTTTTTTTTTGAAGATGTGACTGTAATGTACGATTTCAAAAATATGTTTTACTTAAAAGAAAAAAAATCTTAAATTATACTACTTATTTGTTCATAAACCAAAAAGTTAAAAGTACATTCCTGAGGTTGACCTCATTTTTTTTTTTTTTTTTTTTTTTTTTTTTTTTTTTTTTTTTTTTCCTTTCAAAGTAACCCTTTGAAAGGACCGTTTATTTGTTAGCACATTCCATACGTGAGTATACTATGTGCATTATAAATTCATTTTACAAATAGTTAACTACAGTTGGACAATTCTAAAATATATGCAAAAGACATTATTATATACATGCTGTTACAACTTAACATAATTAACTAATTTAACAACTATAAATTTAACAATTAACATTTTTTTTTTTTTAATTTAAAATTACAATACTTACAAAATGATTATCTTTTTTTTTTTTTTTCCTAGTATAGTACAGGGAGTTTCTTATATGGATGTCAACTTTTCAAAATCAATACTATAATATAAATAAATTTAGTGAGTTCGGGTCGAAAGTGATTGTATAGGTCATGTTCAGCAACTGGCCAAACTTTCCCTCTTAATATTGTGGAGATAATTAATTTTGATCTTTGTCCTTCATACAATTGGCAGTCATATATTATGTGTTTAAATGTCTGTTCTTCTTTGTCTATCGAGCAAGTACTATCGTTGGTTATGTGAAATCTGTGTAAGTATGATTTGGTATGTCCATGTTCAGTTAAAACCTGAGTTAGTTTGTAGTTAGTGGATTTTATTAATTTGTAGTTATTGTTTGTTAGTTTTGGAATGAACCTATGCAAAATAGGAGATTTATTTGAAATAGTCCACCGTTCATTCCACCTCATAATTGATTCTTCCCTAATTTTGAATTTTATGAACGAAATTGGTGTTTTTTGAAAAGATGGAGACATATCACTTTGTGCTGCCTCTTTTGCTAATTTATCCGCTATCTCATTGCCCTCGATACCAGAGTGACCCTTTACCCATATTATTTTTACCGAGAAATTTAGAAGCCTAAGTGTGCACAAGTTCATTCTGATATTTTCGGTAAGCTCGTCATGTACGTCTGTGTTGAGAACTGATTGTATCAAGATTTTGTTATCTGTGTGTATGACTATGTCTGTATGTATGTTGTTTGGAAGGTCAAGAAGGAATTCTGTCGCTTTTACGACTGCGTACTTCTCAGCTTGGTTGTTGGAACTTGTAGAGCCTAGTTTGTACTGGGCACATAGCATCTTCCCATTCGTGTCCCAAAGTAGCCAAGCACAGCCTACATTATTGCCTTCTTTACTTCCGTCTGTGTATATGTTAGTGATTTCTGTACCCGTTCCGTTATGTTGTGTCAAGTGCGTGTAAAGTTTGGCAAATGTTGATGGGTGTAACCAATCAAAAGGTTCAGATTCCCTTTCTATCATGTTATGTTCGATTTCTCTAAAGTTATCGTTACGCAATTTAATCGATGAGAGTTGTACGATTTCACTAATTTTAAGATCGATGGGTACAATTCCTGCTAAGACACAAGCTGCGTCATATGATATAGTTTTATATGCCTTGACAATCCTGATACCTATGATTCTTTGCAGTCTCTGAAGTTTCCGTAGATGGCATTTTTTCTCAATTGCTCTATGCCAAATCCACACCGCGTAAAGCATTTTGGGAATCAATGCCCCCTCGTATATTGTCTTCAAACATTCAGCCCCGAGGCCCCAGGTTGTTCTTGCAGCAATAGTCAGGGAGTTAACTGTTTGCATAGTCCTGACGTATACTCTTTCTATGTGTTTCGACCAACTCATTTTTCTATCGAACTCTACGCCAAGAAAGGTCAATGTTTGAGTGCTCTCCAATTGCTCATTGCCAATGACAATGTCTAAATCCGGTAAATACCTTTTCCTGCTAAAAATAATGTATTTGCTTTTTCTTGTGTTGAGTTCTAACTTGCATGTTTTTGTCCACTCATGTATTTTGATTAAAGTTGTGTTTGCTATCTGTTTTAAATTTCGAAAACAATTTCCTCTGATTAAAATTAATATATCGTCGGCGTAAATAATTAATTTTGAGTCAGTTGGTAAGTCAATGTCGAAAATTGTATTAACTAAAATGTTCCAAAGAATGGGCGATAGAGATGATCCTTGTGGTGTTCCTAGCGTTAGAGTTTTTAAGCAGGAAATGGTATTCGTTGTAAAAAGTAACCGTCTATTTTCAAGGAAATTTCTAATCAATAAATATAAATTCTTTGGACATCTATATTTTTTGAGATTATTTAATATAGCAGGCCACCAAGCATTGTCAAAAGCCCCTTTTATGTCAAGGCTGATAACTAGAAGTTGATCTTTTTTATTTAGAGCTTCGCTGATATTGGTGGTCAGTGAATGTAATGCGTTTAATGTTCCAGTCTTCGGCATAAATGCAAATTGATTTTTGTTTACAGTTTTGGTTTTAACAAGAAAATTAATTAGTCTGTTTTTAACGATTTTCTCGATAATTTTGCTCATGATCGGAAGCATACTAATTGGTCTAAGCTTAGTGCTAGAGGGTTTCGGTACTAAGACTAATAGACCAATTTTCCAGTTGTCTGGAAATTCGTTTCTTCTGAAGAGCAATTTGTACCAATGTAGTATTAAATTTGGTACAAATTCGAAGACTTTTTGGAAAATTATAGGAGTAATCCCGTCGTAACCCGGAGATTTTTTTGTTTTTAACGATTTGATTGCGATCGAAATTTCATGGTCCTCTATTGGTAAGTCATCAGTTGTATCCGGAGGTATCATAATATTCGACCTAATTGTAGTATGTCTGCTGTCATCTGATTCAGGAGTATCTACATTTATTAGGTCGGTCATTACCTGGTTCAAAGTCTCCTTTAGATTGTTGGTACACTGGTTGTTAGTCGATGTTTGTATGGTTTTTAAAAGCATTTGATTTTTTACTTTTCCTGCAGCCCATTTATAAGTCCAGTCCCATGGTTTAGCGTTAGTGCAGTACGATTTCCAAGATTCCATTTTGGATTGCCTAATTAATTTCTGGTAAAGATGGCGACTTTCCAGATAGCTGTCTCTAGCTTTATTTCTGAGTTCTTGGTTGTTTTTAATCTTCTGATATTGCTGCCTGAGCTTGTTCGTTCTTTTACGTAGGGCTGACAGTTCATCATTCCACCAAGGAACAGACTTATATTGTTTTATACGGGGGCTATTACTTGATTTTTTAAACGTCATATTTGAAGCTTTAATTATTATTTTAGTCATCATTCTGGAAATTAAATTTGTGCTCATATACTGTAGTGATTCAATAATATAGTTTTGTAGTTCTTCAGCTGTAAATTTGTTTTCAGTACGCGGTATAAATTCTTTTTCAAGTTGTGTTAGTAAGTTAGTCTCAAATTTATTCCAATCAGCATTTGAGGTAAAGTATTTTCTTGTTTTATTTGTATTTTCAAAAGGCCTATTACATTTAATTTCAAATAGAATACAGTTGTGGTCTGTAAGATTAGTTTCGTTTGAAATGGTCCAGTTTTTTATTCGTCCTGTAGCTTGTATATTAGACAGAGTTAAATCAATATTACTCTTCCCTTGATGCCCATCAAAAGTAGGAATATTTGACTTCATGTTCATTATTAATAACTCATTAGTTACGATGAACTCTTCCAAAAGTAATCCCCTTGTATTAGAAATCTTATCATGCCACACTTTGGATCTGCTGTTCGAATCAACGCCTATCACTATATTATAACCTCTATAGCTTGTGATAAATTTATTAAGCTTATTTAAATCGATATTTATGTCCCTAGTAATATCGAAATAACAGCTAGCAAGGATATATTTGTCTCTCCCTGTAATAACCTCCACTGTTATCATATCTCGATCTGAAAATTGTGTTATCAAACAGCTGTCTAGGTTAGGATTTGCAATTACTATTGCTGCTCTAGGGATGTCGTCATATGTTTGATAAATTTTGTATCCTCTGTAGCCTGTGATATCTTTGTTGTAGGAGTATGGTTCCTGAATCAGTAAAATGTCTAATTGTTTCTTGTTTATAATTTGTTGCAGTAAATTTGTACAGTATTTAGAATGTTTAGTATTTAGTTGTAAAACTTTCATGTTTATATTACTAGAACAAGTCACTTGAAAACATATGTTTACTTATACACATTTTCCTATTCATTTCAGTACAACTCAAAAGTGATATCTTATAAGTATTAACTGGATACAGCAAGTTCCAGATGATAGCAGTTGAAACTTGTTGGTTAATTTCTGCTATTGATGACTTTATAAATGTATTTGTTGTATTTAGATATGATTTAATTATAAATGTTCCACTATTCTTAATATTTTTAATATTGATTAGCATATAACTTACTATCAAATTTATACTATTTACTTTTAAACAATTTATTAGTAAATTGCTTTTTATATAGTTAAAAATTTTACAGGCTAACGATAATCTACCGTTGTTGTAGTTATTTAGTTTGTCAGTCATAGTCTGTATTTGCAATTATTCTATCTACAGCCGCCTTGTAAGAAGGACAATTTCTAGATAATGCAGGGTGATTAGAATCTACTTTCCTCTTAATATTTACTCTATTATTATGACTCACACAATTGATGCATTTGTGTGCCTCAGATCGGCACTCCCTCAGGCTGTGGGGCTCCGAGCAGAGCGGGCACGTAGGCTGGACGGCCCTGCAGAACTTCTTGGTGTGACCTATCCTGGAGCAGACGTAGCACCTCGGAGCCGAGTGATAATCTTCCACGGAGCAGGTCACCATGTCCACGAACGCCCTGCCAGCCAGCAACTTTCTCGCTTTGGGAGTTATCTCCACAATTGCGTGCTTCCATATTTTAATCAGTGAACCTCCATCTGTGTTCCTGTGCTGGTTCGACAGAATTGTTTTTAGTTTCAAGTCCTCCTCTTGTAACCTATTTTGCTCAATAATTGTTGGAACTATTTCCTCTTTTTTTAAGTCTTGAGGAATATTTTTTATAATAACTATAGGGTTGTTTTTTTTTCAGAGTTTTCACTATCAAATTGTTTCCATGCTTACTGACGATTTCATTTTTGATAAGGTTAAGATCGGCTTCTGCTTCTGAACCTATAATTAAACCTCCGTTCTTGGTCCCTCTTAATGTTTTTATCCCAACTCGTAACTTTCTGGGATTAATAGCGTTATTGAAAAGGGTTTTTGTATCATCTGTACTATCCGGATTTACTTTTTCTATGAACACTTTAAATTCTTTAACTGTAGGTCTTTTGTTACCTGTTATTTCTGCATAAGAAGGGGCAACGGCAAAACGTGGTGTTGAGGTTAATTTCAAGATCTCTTTCCTTTCACTCTCCAACCGCTCGTTATCTCTTCGGAGATGCCCAAATATTAATTTCAAGGAGTCAATACGTCTATAAATACCTTCTTTTATAGAATCTTTTATCTTCAACTGCGTAAGACTATTTAAAAACTCGAGAGCTTCTAAGAAATCTGCCTCGTCCGACGCCATGACAGTTGACATATGAGGTTGACCTCATTATATCGTCGTTAGTACTCGTTCAAGATTCAGTTTTTCCTTCTCAGTGCAAGTTTTTATTACTCCCACTCGGAATATTTTTTTGTGTTTTTTTTTTCAATTTCCAGAGGCAATTTACTCGATCCTGGGAATATATGTTTTTTTATTTAACATCGCCGGCGGCAGTTAGAAGAATTATTTCACAACTGAGCCGAAAGTTGGATTTTTGTTGAGGTCAAGGCCCAGGAATTGGGCCGCGTAATTTTATGACCACATCTCCGTAACTATTAAACTGCTTTACGGTTATTCAATGAATTTCTAAT
Organism: Arma custos; assembly: GCA_037127475.1. NCBI lineage: Eukaryota > Metazoa > Arthropoda > Insecta > Hemiptera > Pentatomidae > Arma > Arma custos. The sequence continues at coordinate 124,436,292 of CM073759.1, read as the reverse complement.
GCGGCTAATTAGTTATTTATAAGAGTGTCTGAAATTCACCAAATGCTATATAATCTATCAGCAATTCCTATTTACTACATTAATTATAAAAATCATAAAATTACTGGGTTTAATACTCCTATACTTAAACGAAATAACTTCATTCCAAGAACCAATAGGGATCTGTGAAGTGTCGGTTCGTGTGGGGATGAGCCGCTCATGTTCCAAAGTCTGTAAAGTATCTGCTTGCTTTGCTTCAAAGCACAGCTTAATGGGTTGTGACTAAACACCAACCAACTACAGCTTATTTAGAAATAAATAAAAGGCATTAAAATTTCTAAAATAAATGAATAACTACTTCATCCTGTATATCTTCGTGTAAAAATAACTGATAGCCAAAATATTAGTTGTCAACTTCAATTTCAAATCAATCAACATTGCTCACGTTCACAACACTTTTTAGCGCTAATAATTCATTATTCATACCAAATAATATTAAAACAAAAATATAGTCATTGTATTGTTGTGATGTTTAATTTTAAAAACAGAAACCAATAATTAATAATGGGAACGATGGGTGAGTTTATTTGAATTTATATTTTTTTAAATAATTTGTTATACTATGCATTTTTTTTTGTTTTGTTTTTTGCATAAGTTTTTTTTATTTCGGTATTCATCATGACGTAATATGAATAATAAGTTATCATACGGAATTCCATTGAATTTAATTTACTTAGATTTGAGAAGAAATAAAATGACATGCTCTTTTGTAAGCTGATTAATTCATCAAAATATTAAAAGTAATAAAAAAAAATTAAACTCAGACAAGAATTATGCTTTATTTAGAATTACTTACAAGCATTTTTAATATACAGTCTAACCCTCAGAAGCAATTTGAGCTGAGAGTTGAGGGAATGATTTTACGACAGGAATTTACGCAACGTAAAGTGGAAATATTACATTTTTTATTATCTTGAAGGCCCAATCCTTTATACAGTTTATACAGCTGACATCCCAACTCATCCTAATACTATCCTTACCACGTATGCTGATGATACATGTGTATTATCAGTCAACACCAATCCAGTTATTGCATCCCAAAGCCTCCAATCCCATATCACTGATCTTGAAGAATGGTTTCAAAACTGACGAATTAAAATAAATTCTCAAAAATCACATCAAATCACTTTTACCTTACGTCGTAAACCAATGACTTCCTGCTCTACAGTATCCTTTAATAATATCCCACTGGTGCCTGTAGAACAGATCCGATACTTAGGGTTGCACCTCGACAAACGATTAACCTGGAATCCTCATACAAGACTGAAAAGACAAGAAACCGCTCGACGCTTCAGGCTACTTCAATACTTACTTGACAAACGCTCTAAGCTCCCAATTAACTACAAAAGACTCATCTACATGACCATCATACGACCTATTTGGACTTACGGAGTAGAGCTGTGGGGCTCCACTAAGCCATCGAATTCCTCTCGTATCCAATCCCTACAATCCAAAATCCTTCGTAAAATCCTCAATGCTCCTTATTTTGTTAAGAATAAAGTCATCCATAACGACCTTAATGTCCCTTTTGTTGCTGATTTGGCCCGAACCCGGTATCTATCCTTTCATAGCAAACTTCATTCCCACTCAAACCCTCTAGTTTCAAACCTAGCTTCATTTTCAATTCCCGATAGTCCTCCGAGGCGTCTGAAAAGAAGATGGCCCCGTGACCTTCTTATTTGAACTTTGATTTGAGTACTACCAGTGGGTAGTTTCTCTACTTGTCATTCTCATGTCATTATGTAACACGCATTCTATTTACTTGTTGTATAATTGTAATACAGTTGTAAAAGTCAATAAATAAATTTAAAAAAAAAAAAAAAAAAAAAAAAAAAGATCGATCCACTTTAACAAAAAGGACTACGCCTGTTTCAATAGTTCTTTTATTTTCTTCCACATCTCATTCATTTTCTTCCGTGTTTTTGCTTTCACTCCTGTGAAAGAATTCAGCCCGTTTTTCTCTTCGGTCTTTCTTGAAAACAAGGAGCATTAAGAAGTTCCAGCTTAAGCTAATAACTTTCTTCAATACCATCCGGAGAAACGTTGAGCTGTTTGATGCCCTGTCCAGTTTCCTTAATCCATGAAGTTGGCCATTTTCAGTTTTTTAGATATTGTTTAAAACAAAATAAATTAAAAAATATAATTATATACAGTAAATATAAATATAGATTAAGAAATATAAACAGCTGTAAGCACAAATAATCCAGATCTGGGGTTAACAGACAATCTGTGAAGCACATTGGCAATACCGAATATGTTATTTTTATTAAAATGCATCAAAGATAATCACTGAATTCCCTTTATCGCCTGAAGAAAGTTTGATAAACTTAAAGACCTTCAATTGTTTTGTTACTATCGTGAAGCACGCAGGAGATTATAATTTAAAATTATCTTTTCCTTTCTGAATAAAATTAAGGATGCCGCTGGGATTAGCATGTTACGGAAGGAGACAGAGGAAATTATCCTGAATGAGCCAAGAGCAATGGCAGTGACACCAAAGACCCCGGATACTTACCTCCAGAGGTCAATGTCGAACGTCTTTAAGATCCTTGTACTTCTAAAGATTAGTTCCAATCTAAAAAATGTTAATAAATTGACTTGCCTAAGTCAGGGAGGGAATGGTAATCGCCCAATATTTGCTACTTGATATCTCACGAGATTTCAAGATTGCTTCGTTGAAAATAAAAATCGTAATGTTATTCTCTTCATACATCTATTATACTATACTAAACGTATTATATGTTTAGTTTTAAGTGATACTTGCAAGGGAGGATCCAGGATTTTTTTCTGGAGGGGCACAGCGGCCAGACGGGCAAAAAAATCAACAATAACTTAGAAATACACTTGTAGTATTTATAGAAAGGCTTATTAAAATATCTAAACAATAGTTTCACTCATGTTATTTCTGTTATTTTAACAACTATCATCACATGATTTGCCTATAAGTACTGTAATGGATCCTCCACAGTACACAAACAACCGTCTGGAGAGGCACGTGCCTCGGTGCCCCCCTCTCCCCTCCCGGATCCTCCAATGAATAGTTGCAATTGAACCGTTAATCTCAGTAATCCATAGAGTTGTAGAGAATAAATTTTAAAAATTAGTAAAGTATGACAGATAATTAGAAGGTCACGTGTGGTCTAGTGGTTAGCGTAGCCTTAAAAAATCCTTAGTTACGCCGTCCTACGGAAGGGACGTTAAACGGGGTTTCCTAGCCTTTACGATGTCAGGTACTCGTTAAAAATCCCTATCCTAATTAAACCTGGATAGGCAAAATTTAGAGCTCCCACTGTACCATCGTCCGATTAGCCATAGCAGCATAAAGTGACGTTAAATGAACTAACAACAATAACATAACAGATAATTAGAAATTAATCGATTAAGCCTATTAATAACGGTCATATATAATGTTATAACTTTATTTTTCTTCAGCTGGAGTTTTCTCTATCTCAAATATTCCTTCATGTATTCACTGGCACCTTTCTTTTTATACTCCTCCCGAATTAGTCCAACTTTTTCTTGCCTTTCTTCATCTAGAAACCCTTCTATATTTTTCAATCTGCTTCTTAATTCATTTCCATCTAGCATGGAACTCTCTGTAATGTTCATGGAACTTTTCCGAATTCATCTTTACTTCTTTAGTCCACCTTGATTCTTTTTCCAAAATAGTGAAATGTTTGCTTCGTCAATAATGGTCATCATTTTGTTTAAATTCTTTCTCAACTTTAGGGTTCCTATAATATAATATACGGTATAATCAAGAAAAATTATAAAAAGTATATATAATTGTAGGTTTAGTCAGTTTTCGATCTTTCACATTTGAGTCACCGGAAACTACTAATTACTGACTAATTTTAAAAACACACAATAAAAAAATGAAAATGCACGAAAATTTTAGACTAAGCTCCCGCTTTTCAACCCCAACAGAATGGAAAACCCATTCTCCTTAATTTTGATAATTTAAATTAAATTTCACCTTACTTGAATGGTTTCTCTACTGTCTATACTATTATTTAGTACGGATAATGAAAAAAAAATTGAATATTAGATTAATTCCTAGCTTAGATATGATTACTATAAAATGTGATAGCTACATTTCTTGATCGTTCCTGTTTGTGTAAAAAGTGATTATGAATAAAAATATGTTACTAAAATCTTCGAAATGGTACTAATGATGATGATACGAAATGGATGATTTCGTACATTTTCTTCCGGAAAATGCATTTATTGGTACCTAGGCTTTTTATTTTAGATTGTAATGTGTATTTTTAAAAATGAAATTAGAGAAATCTTGTTAGGTTTTGATTGTTGATTATGGGATAGCTTTATTTATGGTGTAATTGGGACAAGAATTAGACATGCTACAACCAGTCTATGAGTATGAAGCGGAACAAGTACTTTTTAGTTCATAATTATTAATATAGAGTTCTCTGAAATTTCAGTTTTGTTATGAATCCATTTAAGTGTAGCGGAAGCATCTAAGACGCAAATACCAATCTAACAAAAAAATTGTGGAATCAGTAGGTTTAAATCTTAATTTTGAGATATGAATTCAATGAGATTGGCAAGAAGAAAGCTGTGGCGATAGCGTCATTAAGAAAAGGGTCGGAAGACCCAGACTTGTTCAGGAGAAAGTTCAACTTCGACCATTGGCTAAAAATTAAGATCTTGTGGTGCTGAAGATGACCTACCCTTGCAAGATGTGGATCGTGCAGCTTGTAAGTACCTGCGCTTTAAATATCAAGTAAATGAGACCCACGTGGGTTACAAAATCATAGAATAAAAGGACTAATAATATAATATTACCATAGTATAGCTAATAGTATTGTACGATTTTGTATAATATACGAATCCTCAAAGCGGGAAGGCAGCTTCTGTTCGATTGACAAATTTTATTAATGTTGTCAATTGTGGCGTAATAATTGATTTACGACATAGATTGAATTCGTCCACCTCCAAAAAAAGAAAGAGAAAATGTTCTAGGGAGTGGACATTTATTTTAATATTTATTATTATTATTTTTTTTAAGAGTTCACTCAAGAAGCCCTAAAGCGAAAGGATTCAAGACTTGTAAGCAGTAATTAATGAAGAAAAAATAATTATTGTTTGTAAGTGCCTGGAAAGAGTATCATTGTGATTGGGAAACACACTTTTTTCTGAACAGGTCTTTGATGTAAATGGTCACTTCATTTAATCAATATTTTAATAATTGTGGTGGAAATATTTAAAACTTTAATTTCTCTTCAATGCTCAAAATGCGATTTTCGTTCTGTGTTGGCAATCTCAGCTAAAAAAAAATTTGACATTTGCTTAAAACACTGCAATCAGTTGCAGAACAATGAAATATAAAAATAAGTAGGTATTCTATATGGGAAACTGCATATAGGGTTTAATACATTTATTAATATCCTAATTAATTAATATCCTAGGGGAAAAAACATACATATATACAACATAAATCATTAGTGTAATATTTTATTCTGAATAATTATTACATTATATAAGTCCGATAGCATCCAATATATTTATATGAATAATTACTTAAGGGATACATCATAGGGATGCTAGTGTAATTTTTACTAGTTACAAGGTATACAAAAAGTTTATTTTAAAACATCTTATATTTTTTTTAAATTACTGAGTTACTATGAGCCACAATAAGACCGAAACCGTTTGTTTCAACTGTTCTTATTTTATAAAGTTATTATTGTTTAGTTTAATTTCAATTAAGCCACTATGAACTACGTTTGTTTCAGATGTTCTTTTCTTCTCCGGCATATCTCTTTCATTCGTTCCTCTTGTTTTGGATTTCTTTCCAATTTCCGAAATGCACCTGTTTTTATTTTGGTCTTTCTTGAAAGTCCGAAGTTCCGAAGAGACTTCGAGATTTTCAATGTCCTTTTCAGTCTCCTTAATTACATGTTGGCCATTTTTTAAGATACATGAATACTACTGGGTAATTCTGCTTGGGTTCTTTCTACTCAGTTGTCCACAGAACTGCATTTTCTCATTATTGTATAAATTTATTATTATTGTTTATTTTTTATTGTTTTTTAGAGAGGTTGATCAACCATATTAATTTTAAACGAATTCATAATTTTTTATTAATTTTTAAGTATTTTTATTTTGGAGAGGAGTGATTTGACCTGGCCGTGATATAAATTTAAATTGGACTATATTAACAGCGACTTAAAATTTCGAAATTATTGCAAAATATTTGGCAATACTTGATCTATATATAATACGTACATTGATTTATCTATCTTGGCAATACGTTTAAGAGTATGTTAGGTGTATAATAAATATCTTGGGTGAAAAAAATGAAAGTACTGTAGCATGAAGGACGGTATGCTTTTTCTCACCCATTCCCATAATTAAAGCAATTCCCAAAATTGTTCATTTTGGTCTGCTCATTCCTGACCAATCAGAAGGTCGGGAAAGCACAGACAGAACATTTAAATTTCCAGACCTGTATAATTAAAATTGTTAAGAATAATAGATATGACGAAACATTATTTCTCAATATTGTCCTGAGTCGTGACACGGGAGAAGTCTTTAGCATATTTAAATCTGTGGGGACCTGCTTATTTTATCTTAGTTTTATTTAAATATATTTTCTTAAATTTATTCATGGATTTTTCGAAAACTAATAGTGAACAGCCGAAAAAGTACAAGCCATGGGAATAAAATATCCAAATTTATTAATAAGATTCATATATTGACAAAATTAATTTACAATATTTTACTGCATTAATTTATAATTTTTAATTTTTATTCAAATGGTTCATCAAGAAAAATAAAAAGTAAGGAATATGAAAAAAATATATATTTTATAACTATTAAAAAATAACAATGAAGTAAAGCATTAACGAATAAAAATAGTGGAGTGTATAAATAGTCCCAAATATAAAATTGACACTAATGCGTTGACGTACGACTATAAAGGAAAGTATAATAAATAATGAAATACGGTTGGGTATGTAATTTCACAATTAGTATTAAAAATATTAATTTTGAAATAATTATAATAATAATGAATCGAATAATATTCGATAAATGTAAATGATAATTAGGTGTCAAATGTATAAATTAATCTCGTGTATTGTTGTGCTCTATCACTTAGATCCCACCTAAAACCGTTATGTTTTCATCAATCGTTTTTCCGGCAAACGTATTTTCATTCTATTTTTAATTAAGAATGATACCACCGCTGTATTTACGAATACTACAACCATTATATTACGAAGTGATATAGTGAACTAATCTAAAAACATAAAACTAAAAGTCAAACATAAAATGGTTTATTTTATTTATTAATCTATAGATTTTAAAGTACTTGAAGATTTTTTACTGATTATTTCGCATTTATGCGTAGCAGAGATATTTAGATAATCAGATAATAAAATTAGATATTTTTTTATATATTTTCTCTTAGCTCAGATAAATCTCTGTATGTTTATTTCTGACTGACATAATTTTATTTCGTATGGGTTGAGCGATTTTGTTGAGCCCACGCACTAAATCGAGCACTCTGCATGCTATAGCGGCTGCAAAATAGACTAAAACTTCTTACTAATGATGTATGGAAGAAAAGATACTTTTTAGTAAAGCTAGCCAAAATTCTTCTCTTTGAATCCACATTCCTTTATAACATGGAAGAGAAAATGTGAAGATTAAAAGATTTTTTTAAAAATAATTTGAATGTTTATTAGATTCCCCACTAAATAAATAAAAATCATAATACACAAGCCGTCAATAGCGAAATACAGCGTATGAAAGATTATAGCTTTATTTTCCTACAACTGATAGTTATATAAATCAGGTACAATGTTTGGTAAGTAGTTTTCAAAGGCTCTGTAAGAGATTATACCTTCAGGGTGGGAGCGCTACTACTTTGAACAATTATAATTGAAAATAATTGCTAAGCAAAATATTTTCCTTGCATTTTATAAGCCACAAAACAAATATAGAAATGTATTTTCCTCGAAAACTCCTTAAAGGAACAATCTGATGCTCACTGAAATAAGATACTAATTAAACGGACAAACATGTAGGGACCTGTTTATTGCTAAGGTATAATAATTGTTATTGTTTTTTTTCGAAGCAAGGTATATTAACTATAAGTAATAAGGTATATACCACCGTATTTGTGTGGATCAGGAAATGGAGTTTTGAGAGCAACTCCAGAAATGCGGGTATTCAAAGAAAAAAAATGGCTTCCAACGAATGCAAAGAAGCTTTCACAGTCGTGCTTGTGAATATTTTAGTTCTGCTTTTACAAGCCGTGATAGAGGAAAATGTGCTGAGGGAATTGGTACTTGTTGGAAACTACTATTTTCCACTTTCTCATTTCATATATGGATGAGACAGAATATTTAACTTTACAGTGAATAGGAAGTAACTATAGATGGTTTTGAGGATATGATAGCAAAGTGATGTTTTACTTACTATAGATTATTAATGTAGCAAAACTAAATAATCACCAATTTAATGAAAATTGTGGTGTGAAAAAAAAATGATTAAAGCAGAGTGAAGTAATCTGGAAAAAAGTAGAAAAATATTAATAACTAAAATAGCAGGAAGAATAAACAATGTTTGCAATACAGTTTTATTTTATTTCAATAAAGAAAATCAGAAATAGAAGTTTAATCTAATAAATAGAAACTTAATAAATAGAAAATATATACTCAACTGCATAATCTGTGTCTATAATTTTAAATTAAAACATTAACTGGGAAACTTGAATTAATAAGCTACTAATTATAGTACATGACATATCAATAAATGAGTTTCGTCCAATTTTAAATTATTAGTACATACAATTTTTATATCAATAAAACATTTAGATTCAAAGATATATTTTTTAAATAGGTCTATTGGATATATAAACAGAAAATAGTAAATAATATACATTTTTTTTTTATTCACAGATATATATCTTGGTAAACAAATTTTATATCATGGCCTGAATCATATGCATGACAGTCTGTTAACACGTGTGGCACAGGCGGATGTACTGCACTAGGTTGGTACGCTGTCTAATATAAAGAGCCGTCTGCACGTCGCGTGCAGTAGATTCTCTACCCCATTCAAATGGCTCAATCTTATTTCTTCTTATGTCCAAAACTGTAATTTTTTAGTTTTATTTCTTACAGAAAAATTGCTTTAAGTATTTTTTATGCAGTATATTTTTCAAACAATTTTACAAATGAGTAAATAATATCTCGTAATCTCACAGTGGTATTCGAAAGAATATATGATGAGCATGCTTATGTTCATATATGCAAGTCTAGAGCAAAGATAGGCAATTTTTTTTATATTAATTGGCTCCTATTATTTTATTTTTATTGGCCACTATTAAAGGTATAATTCCAATTTCTGAAATAGAGCACGATAGTTCGCTTAGGTCCGTATGATCCAATCCTTGGTGTTGAATGTTCTATAACATTGCTAGTCTGATTTTTTTTTTCTCTTTATATTTCCATCCACACCTGTCAAATACAAGTAATTGACAATCAGCAGATTGGCTGACTGAAGAAAAAAATACAAAATGACATGGAAGGCATGACGAAAAACAGTACCCAGCGGTATCTCTCCATTGGCTTTCTTTAATTTCCTACTGTAATAGATCCCTCATCCACGTCCTTTTTAGTCTCCTCCTAGTGTTCTCAGGCATGAGAGTAGTGGCCATTTGTTGTATCAATGGGTTTGGGTGTCCGTATAGTTTTTCTCAACTGTTTTTATTTTTAAGTCAGTATTCAGAGTTTTGTTATTGACGTACCATGGTGCATTAGTGATAAGTCTAAGTACTTTTGACTGAAAAGTTTGTAGTCGTTTTCTGTGAGTCTGTTTAGTGATGCCGTAGACTTGTAAAGCACATGTCCAAACTGGTTGTAGTAAGTAAGTGTACGTATTTAATTTCTGTCTTAAATCTAATTTGGAGTTTTTCCTGAATAGCGAGTACATTAATTTGAGTTTGTGATTTAGTGATTGGCGTTTCATCTTAACGTGAGGACCTCATGTCATTCTCCTATCAAATGTGAGTCCTAGGTATTGTACTTTGTCTCTCTGTGGGATGGGTTCGTTATTAAGGAAAATGGGAGGGCATGTTTCGCGTCTAAGAGTAAAAGTGATGTGTTGTGACTTTTCGTGGTTCAGTCTGATTTTCCATAGTCGGCACCACTCATTAACCTTTTGTAAGTTGTGTTGTAAGTTTTGGGAGGCCTGTGTCGCGTCTTGATGTTTGGTGATCATGGCAGTGTCGTCAGCGTAGGTTGCGATCAGTGTGTTAGGACTTTGAGGAATGTCGTATGTATAGGTTATGTACAGTAGCGGTGCAAATATTGATCCCTGAGGTACACCGGCTAAAATGGGTCTTATTGAAGATAGCTCTGAGCCCTGTCGGACTGAGAAAAATCTGTCTGCAAGGAATGAGAGAAGAATTAGATAAGTGTGTGGTAGTACAGTCTTGAGCTTAAAGAGAAGCCCCTTGTGCCAGACCTTGTCGAATGCTTGGGCGACATCCAGAAATAATCCAGTTGCATATAAATTCTTCTCTAGTGCTGTCGATATGAAGTCAGTTACTCTGTGTAATTGCTGTGTAGTCGAGTGTGATTTTCTTAAACCGAATTGATGGTGAGGGATTGTATTTTTGTCAGTCAGTAACTTTAATAATCGGGGATAAAATAATTTTTCAAAAATTTTAGAACAAATAGGCAGTAAACTAATAGGTCTGTAGGATGAAGGGTTGGTAATGTCTCTATCTTGTTTTTTGATCATTGAAACAATTGAGTATTTCCACTGTATAGGGAATTTCGTAGTTCTAAGCATTGAGTTGTAGATTGTCGTAAGAAGCACTAGAGCATTCCTGGGCATTTGCTGGAGCACCTCGGCATTTATTAAGTCATAGCCCGGGGCTTTTCTTTTTGGTAAATGTCTAATTAGTGCTGCTACTTCTGTTGGAGTGAATGAAGGCGGTGGTAGTGTTAGTTGTAATGGAGCGTCAAGTGTGTTATTTACAGTTATTTCGTGTGTAAACACGGAAGAAAGATGGTCGGCAAAAGTCTGTCTGTTAGTTTGCCATATTTTACGAGCTCTTCTCTTGGCCCTGATCAAATCTCTAATATACTGCGGGTAGCTTGGTAAACTATCCGTTTTTCTATCCCCGGGTTTTGATGATAACCACGCTGCGTCTTGAATGCTTGTAGTGAACTTTTCCACAGCCTTCTCTAGTTCTTCTTCATTCTTTATAGAAATAGGGATTGAGAGGTGAGAATTGAGATAACTTCTGTGTAAATCCCAATCCGTTATACCCTGTGTAAGGGTAGGTCTTTTTTTTTTTGCAGGAAAGGCTCTTCACACAGAATCATATGAACTAGAGAATGATCAGAGCAAAGATCAGAGCTCGTATTTACAGTATTGTTTACTGTTCTTAAGCCTTTTGTAACAAAAAAGTCCAGTAAGTCCGGGGTTTTGCGTCTAGAATTAGGCCAGTAAGTAGGAGAATTTGGAGTTGATGTGTCTAATGAAAGTTCATGAAGAGCATACCACAAGTTCCAACCTCTTGGGGTACACAATCTTGAACCCCAGCATTGGTGTTTCGCGTTGAAATCACCTCCTGCGATAAAACATCTACCTAACCGTTTGAAAAACTCGACATCGAAGATGTAAGCTTGTACCTAGGGGGACAATAAACTGCTGCGATCGTGATATTTTTCTGTTTTGTATGTAATGTGATTCCCGTTGTCTGTATGTGTGGTGTGATGGGTAAATTAATATGTTTTAATGACGATTCAAGGTGATCAGTTCTGTAACTGATCGGTGGATAAGGTTGTTAAGACCCGTTAGTATTTGAAATAGTTGGGGAGAGGCAGTATCATAAGGGGGCACCGGCTGGGTACTGTTATTCATCATAACTGTTTGAACATTATAGTGTTGTGGTGTTGACTTCGGTAGTGGTGGACTTCTTGGCTTCAGCTGAGATTCCATGCTGTTCCCCGGATGTCCTGGAAGATGGGGCTGTACAGGTCTGAGCTTTGAGAATTCTTGTGAATCTGGTGGCAACTGAAAAGGTTGAGCTGGTGAAGGCCGCTGGTTGTAATGTCTTGAGCTACGCTGAATTCTTAAGTTCCTCAGTGTTTGGCAGCCTTTGTAGTTGGCAGGATGTTGGCCACCACAATTGGCACAAGTAGCAGGAGTTTCTCTTGTTTTACTGCAAGTTTTGCTGCCATGGTGCCCGCCACACCTTACACACCTTGGTGGGTGGTTGCAGTAGCCTCGAGTGTGACCATATTGTTGGCACCTTAAACACTGAGGATTGTCTTTTTTCTTCCGCGGTTCTTCGATGTTTACTTTTGTGTAATAGATATATTTTAAATCGTAAGTAGATATCTTCTTTAAAAGTTTCTTTTGTAATATCTACAAAGAACATTGGTAAGGGCTTCTTAAATCTTGAAATAACGTTGGTGACGTTACAAGCTTCGTAACCTTTCTCTTTCAATTCTTCTTTTATAATGCTAATTGGTGTAGAGTGATGGAGGCCCTTAATCACTATCCTGGGGCATCTGTCCTGTGGGAGCTGAAAGGTGTGAAAATCTGCGCCTTCACTTCTTAGGCTCGCATTTAAATTTCTGTAAGTTTCAGGTGTATCAGGATAAACTGTTATACCTTTAAGTGTGGTTTTCACCGTAAATTTGTTTGGTCCGGCTTTTTCTTTTAGGGATGCAATTGATGCAGAGTAATTTTCTACTCCATTTATATAAAGTGGGGGCGGTTTTTGATTTATCACGTGTCTCGTAGTATTTTCTAGTTGTTCGTCAGGTATTGAGGTTAGTATTTGAAAACTGTTGTGTGTTTGAATTGGCGCTTGTCGTTTCTGTCTAATGTGATCTTGTTCAATTAGTAAAAGTCGTTTACGACCAGTTACTAGCTCCCAGGAACCATTATTATTACTGTTAGTACTTAAATTAATGCTGTCCGCTTCCATATCACTTACCGCCTGCGAAGAAGTAGACGCTTCGCCCATGGCTGGCGGAAAAACCCGCACTTTTATTATTTAGGTCTTAAATCTAACCTGTGCTAGTCTGATTGAATAGAAGACGTTATACTCTAAACTTACTGCATCGAAGATGTAAGCTTGTACCTAGGGGGACAATAAACTGCTGCGAACGTGATATTTTTCTGTTTTGTATGTAATGTGATTCCAGTTGCCTGTATGTGTGGTGTGATGGGTAAATGAATGGGACTATGTTTTAATGACGATTCAAGGTGATCAGTTCTGTAAATAATATAGTCTGAAATATAGATTTTTGATCGTGAGGTAAGATGTGTTTCAGTGATAAGTCCTTTTTTCATGTAAATATAAATTAAGTTCGGTCCTGTATTGCGTCAGTCCAATAGCATTCCATAGGAGAATTGACAAGGAGCCAGCAGTTGAAAAATTAGAGGGCATGGCTGTAACTCCAGGCTTGTGTAACCTGAGTTAACTGTTGAAGAAGATTAAAAAGAGGGTACCTTGTGTAAATGTGTGAGATACCTCTCATACCTTGTGTAAATCCTAAGATGTAAATTAGCATAATAATTAATATATAACATAATAATAAGTGAACGCATAGATACATTAAATATATTTATATTGAACATTATTGTTTTAGCAAGTTGCTCCTGCAGTAACTGAGATGCCGCTGAAGAACTCCATCCTGGTGGGCACCGTCGAGAAGCTGCCCTCCCCCGTGCAAGAAGTGTCCGCACCTTCCCTCCAGCGACCAGCAGTGAGGCAGACCGCCGCCTCCAACAACGCCGCCAGCCTCGCCTCCAAGACCAAGCTGCTCCAGAACGCACTCCACCACGGCACCTACGACGGCTTCGACCTGACCAGCCCCTCACCATTGCTCATGGGCCACTCCTTGCAGAGCCTTTCCAAGGCGTCCAACATTAGCGTGGAAGCGCTGGCCGCGGCCCTCAGGCTCCGGGAGCAGCAGCTCCTGGCAGCACTCACCTCCACCACCACACCATCAACCACTACCACCACCACCACGACAACCACGACCACTTTGAGGCCTACCAAGCCCGCAACAGTGAAGCCCAAGTACCCGATGATCGGGCCCAGCAGGGTGATGAATGCTCCCAAGGAGTACTACCCGGTCAGCTACGACCAGAACTATGACGACAACTTCACCTCTAAGGTGGAGCTTCCTGACACAACTTTCAGTTGTGGCGATCAGAAGCATTTCCCCGGGCTATATGCCGATGAAGATTTAGGATGCATGGTAAGATTAAGTTATAGATATTTCTGAAAAATCAAAAAGTATAGTCACGTAATGAAAACGAATAAACAAATCTTGTTGTGACTTCATAATATAATAATAATAGTTCCATTCTTTTTAAAATCTTCAAAATTATTTTCTCTTTACAGTGGTATGAAATAGTCATGGGGTGCAGTCAATGATTACACAAATAATATTCTTCTTCTAGTAGCATGACAGATGCCTAAAGCGGTCCTTGGCCAGTTCAACCATTTTGCCCCAGGATTGTCTATCTGCAGCTTGGGCTATAATTATTCCTCCTTGTCTAATGTCTGTCAGTACATTGTCCCTCCGCTGAGATCTAGGTCTTCCCCTAGGTCTGGTCCCGACCCGATTATTTTTGTACACCTTCGAAGGACACCTCCCTTCCTCCAACCTAATAACGTGTCCGAGCCATTTTACTCTCTGCACTTTGACAAAATTAGAAAGGCTGAGATCCTGGTATTCCCTATACAACCCCGTATTCCGACGCAGTCGTCAGGATCCATTTTCTTTGATAGCCCCTATTATTCGTCTCAAGATGTTTCTTTCGAAGCGGTCCACCGCATCGGACTTGTTGAGAGTCCACGCCCCACTCGCATTGGATGCTACTGGTCCTATGACACAAATAATAATGACTTATTTTATGTAACCATTGACTGCACCCACTGACCATTTTAAACCATTCTTAGAATTATCCAGTCAACTATTTTCCACTTAAATATTTCCTTCTCAAGTCAACATCTTTTTTAACACAAAGAAATAGCGATTCTAATACTTTTTCTGTGAGGTATGCTTAAGTTTTGATGTATAGTTAGTTTGTAAATATGTATAATATCTATTTCTATTGTATTGATTTTAGTTATTCTTTTCCTATTATTCCCATTTTAATGATACATAAGGGGGTCTAAGGACAAGAATACCTGGATTGATGTAGGAATAATGATCAATACAAATCATTATTTCCAGGTGATCATTTAATAGTGAAAAGGTCTGTAGATCCCAAAGGGTCCATCCTTGGCTGTTAACTGATTAACCAATTGAACCCGAAACATTCAGCATAGTAATACTCAGCAATATACAGACTGAGCTAGCCCGCTTAGGGCAAACAGCAAGTGAAAGATTAGGTACTCAACAGGTTATGAGCATATTCTTCAATCCAGAGTGATATCAATTTACTGATCACCCCACTCGAACAAATATCAACTCATTGAAAGTCGAATTAAAACTTATTAAAGTGGTGCTTCTCACACGATCGGCCATGCCCTCTGCCAAATTATTTATTTATAATGCATGACATGATTTGATGATTTGAATTATGTGGGCAGTATTGTAAAAATAGAATTATCGGTTCTTACCTATTCTTTTCGCGATGCATTTTCCTAAGATCTCTTAACGACGCACTTTAATTTGACACCATTTCTGTTTGTTTGTTCATTTAACGTCACTTTATGCTGCTATGGCTAATCGGACGATGCTACAGTGGGAGCTCTAAATTTTTCCTATCCAGGTTTAATTAGGATAGGGAATTTTAACGAGTACCTGACATCGTACAGGCTCGGGACCCCCGTTTAACGCCCCTTCCGAAGGACGGCGTAACTAAGGATTTTTTACTCCCTTAAAAAAATCCTAGGGCCACCTGCCGGGCTATGAACCCGAACGACACCATTTCTATCCTACCGTTGGAGGCAGACAAAGAACTGTAAAAAAATAGTAGAGAAAAGGTTCGTTACAATAAACCTGATTTTCACTTTTCTCGCTTTCCTCTCCAAGATGTGAGAGGCCGAAGGCTGTGTATCCTGTTCCTGAAACCGATAGCGCCCCCTACATGGAAAAATGCTCATTTTGTGGGAAATCCGTTCTGTTTCAATTTAAGATGGATTAATGAAAGTGAAAGGGGTTGAAGGAATCGGGAACACTTTCCAACATGGTCAGGGGCACCTCCCTTCTGTTCCACATCCTGTTCCTCTGAAACAGTTTTTTCGATGCGGCAGCTCTAGTGATGACGATTTATTTATTTCAAAAGTAAAGAGGAATTCTATGTGTGCTATCTTTCACTAAAACAAAAGGAGGTTAAAATCTCTTCCGTTACCTCTTCCAAGTTAGTCATTTTGGAGACATAGCTATATCTCGATCAGTTGTTGATTGAAAGCCAGACCATAAATAATGAACTGTTTATGTCGATAACACTTTAGAGGTATGTACCCAGTAGTGCAACAAGCGTAGAGAAGAGTGTACAGGGCACTTCGAAGGTGGCTATAAAGTGGAGGATAAAAACTAAAAAAATATTATTTAATGTAAAGGAGATAGTTGGGGGTGCATTAAAAAAAAACACTGAATATTATTTGTCTAAAATATTTTTTTAATTTATTTATTGATTAATTATACTTTTTTATAGCAAAAAAAAAACAAGTTAATATAATGAATGATACATAATGGCATGGATAAATTCAAGTAGAAAAACTGCCCAGTGGTGATAATCAAAGAAAATCACGTTGCTAAATCACAAGTTGATATCAAAAATTATTTTTTAATATGTGAATAATAGTTTATCATCTTTACATGTTTTAATAATGTAAAAAATGTCAATGTATTTGTATCTAAATGTATTTGTAACGTGCCTTTTATTGTATTTTGAATTTAACAATTTCACAGAATAAATTCAAAACCAGTTAAGATGTGATATCAATGTTAAGTGAAAATATTAAGAACCATTTTATATTCTGTCTAGTTCAGAGTCCTTAAATTAAAAAAAAAAATGCAGTATATAAAAAGTATTTTTCTTGGAGGACTGCGCAGTTATATGTTAATGTTAACAATTTTACATAATATATGCATTTTAATTATTCTTAGAAAATATATATCAAACGAGTATCATACAGCAATATAAATTTTACAAAATTCTAATTTTAAATGAAATACTCAATTTCCTATTTGTTAATATTTTCACAAATGACATTTCAAAA
The DNA here is from genome assembly GCA_037127475.1 of Arma custos. Lineage (NCBI taxonomy): Eukaryota > Metazoa > Arthropoda > Insecta > Hemiptera > Pentatomidae > Arma > Arma custos. The sequence continues at coordinate 124,419,005 of CM073759.1, read as the reverse complement.
TAAACACCACAAAATCAAAATTGGTTACGGCTATATATTTTCGACTTTATTGGGAGAAAGACTTTCATGGAACATATACAATTAAAAAGACAAAAAACTATCACATCTTCTGGAACACAGATCTTCTCTGGACTTATAAAACTGAAGATTAATCTATAACACTATATTATTTGGTATATATTATACTGTGACCTATTTGGAAATACTGAACAGAACTTAGGGTTTCAGCAAAACACGCCCATATACACTAGATCCAAAATTCTAAGAAAATGTGTTAGTGCACCTTGCTTTATTTCGAATCACACTATACACGACGACGACTACTGTAAAATCATATATTCATAGCAATCATTCCACCATAACCTAACGTCAACACAACACATCAAAAAAATCATCTCGTTCTTTCTGTTTCCTAATATCTATCACCCGTACTTAGAGCTTATGAGATAGGACAATATAAAGACAATGTAAACTACTGCTAAGAAAATATAAATCAATTCAAAAATTTCATGTTCTTGCAAACCAAGAAGAAAAAAAACCATTGCGATCAAATTTGCTGAACGCTATACTCCGCAGGTGCAAATTTAAACTAAAAGATCAAAATTAATATGGGATATAGATGGTCTGGGGGTGCCGACGTTTCGACCTACGTTGTAGGCCATCTTCAGGGCTGATAGAAGATAGAGCCACTACTATGGAGATCTACACATTAGATCTTCCAGTCAACTATTTTCCTCTCAATCAATAATAATAATAAATTATAGAAAAGTCACAGTGAAATAATAATAACGCACGAGAACATATAAACATTTCTATTAACTGTAGTAAATGATTATATTGTAAAGGAGGCTGAAATATGTGCAATGAACGATTAAGGATATTAATATTTTACAATATTAGCACTGAAATTTTAAATAAGAAATATTTATTTTGTTTGGTATTATCGTTAGATCGTGCCTATTTACTGTAATATTCAATAGACTTGAGTCTAATATAAATAACATACTCGGCTTAGGCAACACTGCAGGACCTGACGACACGTTTAGAAATCTCGTGGAAGATAGTGCCCCTACCTATTAGCAAATTCAAAGGCTCATTATTACAACATGAATGGCGTCACGCGAATACTTTATCGCTAATATTTTTGTTGCTATAAGTAGATAAACGGCTGGAGACATGAACGAGTTTCCGAAAATAATTTGCATGCAATCTAATCATGCCATCCATCAGGGATAGTCTCTGTACAGAAGGCTTTCCCTTCATGGAGAAAACAATTTATTCGTTCTTAACCTTCCGGAGTCCCGAATAATTCGTTGATGATTACAATAAATAAATTATAACTCCATTCGTTAAAAATCTGGTATTCTATCCACATTCCTCTCGTAAAATGCACCTGGTGAAGTAAAAGAGATCCCATATATCCTATTACTATATTATAAAAAAAATAAAACCCAGGGGGGCCAGGAAAGAAAAAAAATAAAATAGAAATCTGGTTCAGGGTTAATAACCCATCCACTATTACAGTAAAATTTAGAGGTGTAATTCAATTATTAAATTTTCTAAAATAAACGGTTATCAAACTTAGAAGCCAATAACATTTATAATTCCATATAATCATTTTTTTAAATTTATTATTTGGAATAATCTATAAAACACTCACATTTGTTATAAATTATTTATTATGATATCTATGTTCTTGAATATATAAATTATATTTAAATGTAAAAATTATTTTATAAGAATGGAACTTCAAGTAATATGAATATGGTTAGTGGGAGTGTAATTTTGCATTACAGAAACTCTTTGAATGTAAGATTTCATGTTACTTTTCCCTAAATTTTTTTATAGATTAGCTTTATAGATGACCATACCTATCATTATTATTGCTTTCTTAATATTGGCTGAACTCTTGAATCCAATATTAGCTTATTTGAACTTTTCAAATTCCACAAAAAATATTCAAATTATTCTAAATGTGTTAATACTTCGTATCAAGCATTGCCTTTTAAAAGTTATCTTACGTCTATTTTATAAAAAAAAATATTTTTCAAAAAATAATAAGACGGATATTCTTATTTCTGATTCAGTCCAGTAATTATGGAAAGTCCAATTTCTCTATTCCGATTGTTATATGATTTTTACGATCGAAAAATACACTTATGTTTGCTTTAATGTAATAAAACCTAGAAAGATCAGTTTTGAAATATTTTATATGGACTTAAATCTATATTGACGCACTTATAATCTTGCCCTAAACAATATATTGAGGCAAGAGTGGAGATACGAGACACAAAAAAAAAAGTTTATATAAACTGCGCAAAAATGAATAGGGATACCACTTATTTTGTTGTATTTACTTTGCCTAACATTTTAATATTTTTTTTTATAATTATAATTGTACAATTATTGCAGAAATTATACTGCAATAAATATTAATGTAGTTATTAAATATATAATAACATAAATGCTAGGTAAAGTATATACTACAATACCCTATTCATTTTTGCGCAGTATATATAGTTTATAATATATTAATAAAAACGAGCAAAGACTCAACAAGAGACATGAGGTCATTATCAGAATGCAATTGGAAAACTCGATTTGTAATCATCTATTTTACAAATGGTTTTTAGAAATTAATGATTTGAAGTTACTAACACTTAGGTAAAATATTGAGACCCTTCAGATTAAATTTGTTGTTTTTCACGATCATAAATTAATTTCGGACCTCATAATATTAAATATTACAACATTTACTCAAGGCTACGCTAGATAAGGTGCCGAGATAAGATCAACGCCTTTTCATTAAGAACAGTTAGAAGAGGTGACAATGGAAGTTGAAGGCCGAGGCCTGCTCATCGTGTTACCATCCAATGCTCTTGGAATATGCTCAGGATCGCTATTGTCAATTACTTCCTCTTTCTCACGAAGAACTTCTCACGTAGTACCAAGTTCAGTGCATCCTCTTACCATAGTATACAACAATCGAGTGTTATGTAATCTTTCGATGGACGCTCCTGGATGGTAACTATCGGCGGGTCTTGTGAAAGAAGATTAGATACCATAATCTGTTTGGTTATTCATTTAACATAACGTTATGCTGCCATGGCTAATTGGACGATAATACAGTAGGAGTCCTAAATTTTGCCTATCCAGGTTTAATATGATTAGGGATTTTTAAAGAGCACCAGACATCGTACAAGTTCGAGACATCATTTCACGTCCTTTCAAAGGACCTAACCAAGGATTGTTTACTCCCTTAAAAAAATCTTAAGGCCACTTGCAGTGCTACAAACCAGTGATCTTGGGTAGGTATCATTTCAAGGCAAAGACTAGGAGAATTACAGAAGTTCAATTCCCTTATTTAAGTCAAATAGATTCGTTACAACTTCACATCTCATAATTATCTGCATAGGATCAGAATTTTCCTCAATACTATGCTCAAAAAATGATCCTGACATTAAAATATACGTTTTAGAAAAAATATCATAAGAAAATATGAAACTGAATGTTATTTTTCAATTTACCCACAGTCCAAACCTAAAATTCTCAGCTTAAAGTCATAAAACCTAAATGTTAAACCAACTATCTAAAACCTAAGATCCTATGCTTAAATTTAACTATACATTTTAGAAATAAATCATTGGAAACGATAAAACTGAATAACATATTTCAATTTACCGAATATCTAAAACTATGTCTATAGTATGTATTATAATAGTGTCGAAATGTGGCTAATTATAATAAAAAAAAGTTGTGAGCCTTTCAATATACATACTTATTGTTTGGTAGCCAAAATTGTAGTCAAAATGTAATACGTCGATCAAATAATTTTCATTAGTATAGATTTTTGCTAAGATATTAAATATTTTTTAATAAACAGAGTAGATTTGAAGTTTTTAATTGTATTTTTATTTAGAACAAGCATATCTGTAATTTGTGTCATATTTTAGGGTTTGGCCCCTATATTAAATGTTTGAGATACAAAATTAGGTACATGTGGTTCTCTATTTTATTAAATTACATTCTATTGCAACTTTACAATTGTTTCAAGTATGCTACTTATTTTATTCCCTTTTTTTTATATTGCCTCTATGGCCCATTAATATATTACCTCCTCACCTAGAAATGCAGTGGGAAAGTTAACAACGTTCCAATAACCCAGCAGCTCGGCCCCAACCTTTGATGAGAATGAGAATAAATAATCCTTTGCATCACAATTTTCACAACAGCGAAAGGTTAGCGACAGACCCGAAACCTTGTCAACCTCAGAGCCAATCATCCTCTGAATGTTTTCAAATTAAATCTCAAGAATCAGTTTAATTTTATTCCAATTTTTGACATATTATTTCTTCTGAGAACTTAACTAACCCTGTTTTAAAATAAATAATACTTTTAAAAACAAATTTTAATAGGAAACAAAACTGAAAGGTATAAAATAATCAAAATAAAATAATTATCAATAAATGTAAAATAAGAATAGATTTGTGAAAAAAAAAAAACCCTTTCTATCGAAAAAAGGATGGGGTGCTTTTTAAGATATTTTTATAATTAATCTACTTTTACCAATATCAGTCAATATTAATATATAAATATATGTTATTAATGAAAAATTTATTATATTAATATGACATTATAAAATAGTTAAACAATCAAGCACTCCACGCTTAGTTACGATAAAATGAACTTTTTTGTCTATCTCTCTAGTCTTATTTTAAAATTATTGAAAATTATTTTCTATGTTTTAGTTTTGTTTCCTATTAATTTTAATTAAATTTCCTAGTAATTATTAATTATTAATTAAGTTTCATATTAATTATTAATTTTCCTATTCCTAAGCATATAATATTTTTTAGTTTTTTAAACTATTATCTATTTTGTGGAAGAAAATGGTTCGGGTGTAGGTCAGAAAAAATTCTCTTTAATAAGGAGAACTGTTTATTTTAAAGCCAACGTTTCTTTAATTTCTGTTTTTAATTCGGCTTGTTAAAAGCATATATACACAGTATATTAGAGATTTGATCAGGACCAAGAGAAGAGCTCGTAAAATATGGCAAACTAACAGACAACCATCAGATAGACGAACATTTAACAAACTGAATAATGAACTGTAACCCCAAATTAGCAAATTTAACAGGTCAAAATAGGACAATTACATTAAATCCCTTTGGACAAACGATGGAACCCTACCAAAAGACTCTTAAAACACCGAGAGATGTCAGCACCTCTTATAAAAGAAGATGGCTCTTGGGTTGTGTCCGACGTGGAAGAATCCGAGCTCTTTGCCGACCATCTTTCTTCCGTATTTACTCCATATACTGACTTCATAAACACAGAACTTGAAATCTTTGTAAATAACACACTTGACATTCCATTACAACTAACACTGCCACCGTCTTCATTCGCTCCCACAGAAGTAACAGAAATAATTAGACACTTACCAATAAGAAAAGCCCCGGCCTATGACTTAATAAATGCTGATGTGCTCCAGCAAATTCCAAGGAAAGCTCTTGTGTTTATCACGATAATCAACAACTCAATACTTAAAACTACAAAATTCCCTATACATCGGAAATACTCTATTATAACCATGATTAAAAACTAAGTTAGAGATATTAGCAACCCTTCCTTGTACAGACCTATTTGTTTACTCTCCGTTTGTTCTAAAAGTTTTGAAAAATTGATAACAAATGGACATGACTCCCATGCCTGAGAACACTAGGAGATTAAAAAGAGCGTGGATGAGTGATCTATTACCATAGAAAATTGAATCAAGCCAGGGGAGAGGTACTGTTGGGCAAGGGCGGATCCAGAATTTTTTTCTGGGGGAGCACACTTGTAATATTTATAGAAAGGTTTATTAAAATATCAAAACAATAGTTTCACTCATTTCCTTTCTGTTATTTTATTCATATATTTTAACAATTATGATCATGTGACTTGTTCATGAGTATGTACTGTAACGGATTCTCCACAGTATACAAAAAACCGTCTGGGGGGCACGTGCCCCCGTGCCCCACTCTTAAATCCACCCTTGCCGCTGGGTACTGTTCTTCTTCATGCCTCTCATGTCAGAATATATTATTTTACAGTCAGTCAATCTGCTGATTGTCATTGTTTTCATTTGACATGTGTGGATAAGCATATAAAGAGAGAAAAAAAAGTTCTGCTTGTTATAAAGGCGTGTTCCTAAGTTTTTTTAACTAATAGTCATTTTATACGTTTTGTTCGACTAGCTACAGAAGCGAGTTTTTCTAAACTTTTATTTTTTTCCAAAATACATCGAAACAGCTCAGTTGATCCTGTCAGTAGTAATATGTCTGTCTCACAGATTAAGATATGTAGTATACGCCTTAGTACTTCGCAGAAGGCTGCAACCATGTATCCATGTCTTCGGATATAATTCGATATCTCTAATTATTAAGATCCTGATCAAGATAATGAGACAAACTCATTAAATTATCATATTGTCATAGGTCCATGAGAAATACGAAAAGTTTATATTTAATTTGATGTTTTGATTTGGCCGAAAATCGAGTTCAAAGATTCTGTGACATACATAAGTTCATTCAAGTAAAGCTAATAAAAACGTGTTAAAAACAAAACCTCAACTAAGAAATAAGTGATGAAGTTTGTTGTTGAGACTCAAAACTATACCTATGATAAAAATAAATCCATTCAATAAAAACTAGAAATAAAAACGATTCTGAATTTCCCTATCTGTAACTAAACCAATTGGAATATAAATATTTATTTTTAAGAAATTAAAAAATATATTACATTGATCACGTTACACAATTTTAGTAATTACTTTATTTTTTTATGAAATATAAAACTGTTTAAATAGTTCAGTATTGTTTATTGATTTGTTAGTAATGGTGAGTCTGCTAAGTTTCTGAAAGACAACATTCATCACTGGTGGGGGGAAATAATGCACTTAATAACAGCTCCATCCTTTAGCCCTAAACCAACCTATAGAATATGCTATAATTTTTTATTAATTGTTTCAATTTTTAATTTTTTTATAGAGTATCCTAATTTGAAAAGGAGGTTTATGTACACTATTTTAAAATAAATCTCTGACAAACAATAATAATTCCATCTCCTATAAATCCACTCTCTTTTTATTTACTTGTACTCATCAGAATATTTGTACAAATAACTTAAAGTCAAAATTAAATTTTAACTTACATGATATAATTCGTACAGTGAACCATAAAGGTTTTTAAATAATTAAAGCAAAAAACTGTTTTTGATTTATGATAATTTTACTTTTAACAATTAAAAGATTTTTTTTGTCATTGAGCTAATGAAAGATACTTCTTTGTTACAGTCAAATACTTCAAATAATTTATCATTTGACCGGAGATAAATGATGTAACATTCACATAATTCATAATAGATGAACAATAATCATCATCACAGACTAAGATTTAATATACCGACTGTATTAGTACCCTAAATAGTTTAAATTTCATTAAGCTCAGCCATCCTTTTTTTGTAATAACATATATCAAGCAATATATCAAGAATTTCTAGGCTTAACTTCACCATTCCCAAAAATATTAATAATTCCTTTACATTATTTATTTGTGTTCTGAATTATATATATATATATATATATATATATATATATATATATATATATATATATATATATATATATATATATATATATATATATATATATATATATATATATATATATATATGACAAAGAGTTTGAAAAGCCACCTCTCATTTTCTAATTTCTTTCATATTTCTTATGTTATGTGTTCATAAGTATTAATATATTTGAAGATAGTAATAATTACTTATTTTGAAACCATAAAATTTAATTAAGCATGCAAACTATTTCCTATGTCCATAAACTTGATTTATTAATCTTGAGAATTTATGATTTAATTTAAATTTAAAAAAGTAAGTTATCTGTTAGCTTAAAATAATCTACATTTCTTTTTTTCAGGTATTCCATGTCTGTGCCTTCACAGATGACGGAATGGTAATGAAAAGCTTCCTGTGCCCAGAATCTACACTGTTTGACCAGAGTATCCTGAAATGTAACTGGTGGTTTTACGTAGATTGTAAAGCCTCAAAAAGACTTTACGACAGTAATATACCAATATCAAAAAGTTATCAGTTAATGAAAGCACTAGCTTTCTTTTCAGCATACAAGAATCAGACATCTAACAACACATGATGTAAACATGTTATAATGAAAAATTTTATATCAGACTGAATTATTGCATAAATGCTCAACAAGTAGATTTATTTAAATTCTTTTAAATACATAAATATTAAATACAACTATTTTATAATAAAATAGTTTAATCAAAATAATGTCAATTCTCAAAAAAGAGGTATGGCACTCACAAAAAAAATTAATAAAATAAAATATAGTAAGGTACTTCATAAAATTAATTATAAAATTTTATAATGTTTAAAAAAGTTTCATGTTTTTGGTTTCAATGTTTTGTATTTATATATAGAAATATATATAATTAACAGAAATTGCTACTCCCCACATAAAATATACACTTGAACAGTTTTGTAAAAAAAGCATAAACACTTAGACAATTAAGGAACTTATGTCAATGACAATAAAATAGCCTAATTAATTTTATTTATATTAGTTAATATTATTAAAATTAATTTGACCAAAATATTACAATTACAGGATACAATCCAGCCACTTAGTTATGCACAAGGTGGTCTTTTATGTGATTTATGTTTAGTTTTTTAGTACTTAAACAACTGGTACAACTTGTAGTAAATGAATTTTGTATATTAAATATTTATTATTAAATTCATTTTAATTATGTAAATAGATTAGTTATTAATATTTATATAGTATGCTAAGGAGATACATATTTAGAGCTCAGGTTAATTGTAAAACAATAAACTATTCCTTTTCATAAAGTATTTTACTTTTTCTTTTCTTATGATAATAAAACATCTTTTATAGTAATGGGTAATCCAAAGACTACATAATTAAATTCAGATAAGTTTAAAATTAAGGACCAAGAAATATTTACATTATGTAACTTTATAAACCTTTATTTGTTCATTATACTTGTCATTGTAGAGTAAATAATTAATTAAAAATATTAAAAAACAACAACGTACATCATTATTTATATCCATAAAATGTAATTATTGTTGCCTGATTATTATAATATTATTATACACGCCTACAAGAACCCAGGCCTACTCTACCACAGTCAACCGATCTCCACAATCCTGCGCTATTTTCCTCCATCCTCATATACCCAGCAGCTTTAAGTCCTCCTCCACCTTATCCAGCCATCAGATCCGAGGAGGACCTCAACTTCGTTTGTCTTTCGGTTTTCTATAGAGAATATCTTTGGTATCCTGAGGTCTCTGGCATTTTTTCCACATGTCCCATCCATCTTTTTCTGGCTCTCTTTATCAAAGCCACCATATCAGGCTCTCCAAACAGCTTCTCATTCCTTCTTCTGTTCCATTTCCCATTTTAGGCTACTCCGCCCCATATTCTTCTCAGTATTTTCTTTCCCAGGAGCTGACCATAAGTTCTGATTTTATGGTCAGGGACCATGTCTCACTTAGTTTGTTTTTTACTACTATGGTTTGCCTTACTATGGTTTTATATATTTGTAGTAAAACACTTTTAGATAGTAATTTAAACTGCAACACCCTTTGCAGTGTGGAATAACACCTATTGCATGATTTTATCCTGGCTTGTATTTTGCACTCTACTTTGTTGTCAACTGTAACCACACTTCCCTGGTACTTGAATTGAGTTGCAGCTCTAAAACTCTCTGACTCACTTTTCCATTCACCTCCTTTGCGAATCTTCAGTTTTTTATGTATACAGTCTTATCTTCATTCTCCTTAAGACCCAGTTTAACGGTTTTATTGTTTTCCCCGGTTGATGGGTAGTTAGCCTCTTCCTTTGTCCGGACTGTATTATAAACAGATAATAATGATGTTCCTCACACTCTATAAAAGCAACCATATTTTTTTTCCAACATGCAGTATTCCATTACAACAACAAATAAAAATAATGTTAATTGAATCATATTGAGCTAATGTTTAATTATTTCAGTGCTGGTTATATCCCATAATTATTGCTCAAAGTAAGAATTCATAAAAAAAAATGTGCTAAATAGAAATCATTAGAGTAAGGTAAGTAAAAATTCTTTATTCTTTTTCACCTATTTAAGTAATTTCAAAAAAGAATTTTTCATTCAGAGATAAGTTTGTGTCTACATTGCAGGGCCTACTAAATCTGTTTATAATTTTTATAATGGCGAGAAACTATGTAGACCTATCAAAAGTTGTATGCAGCCAATTTCATCAATTACAGTAGTTTTCGATTAAGTGCAAAATGGACATTGCTCTATCCTATTGGCAACATATTGGACCAATTAAGTTATTTATGTTGTCAATGACAAAAAAATGAGGAATTTTAAGGCTAAAGTTTTTTTTTTTTGTCATTGAGGTAATGAAATTTTTTTTTATGTTCATATACCTCAATTAGTTTGTAGATAAATAATATGATATTCATATAATTTATTTTAACTAAACCCTGCCTTTTATCATAGACTAATATTATATACCTTAGCATCATTGGTATCCTAAATAATTTAAATGCTATCAGGGTCTTACTTATTTGTAATACATGTGCAAGACAAAGAATGTTGAGGCTCAACTTCTCCATCCCTGATAATTTTAATAAATCCCTTAGATATTATAGTTGAATAATAAATTCATAAACTGAATTTATCTATTTATAACTCAACCACTTTTATTGATATTATATATTATATGGTGGTATATATGGTAGATAAATAATAATTTGGTGTGATAAAATGTATACTAAATAAGCTGATAAAATGAGGTGACATCTGGAGATTAATATTTTTCTTAGTGAGGCATAGTTTATGTAAATTGTGACTTCCCAAAATAGTTACCGAAAAAATTTCAGTAGAATATATAAGTATAGTAGGTTTATTTTAAATTAAATATTTTAAACATTGTTGAATACTGCTCTTCAAAATTAAGTTCATTGTCTTAAACTATTTTCACCCAGTTTTCTATTGTAATTGGATTTGATGCCTGTGGAACTCCAATGGTTTTGAGGCAAAGAATGTTTCATAAACAATTTATAAGTCCTAGAGTTCATCAAAGATCTGATCTTTTAAAAAATAGATTTTAAAAACCATAATCTGATAGTACAATATTTAAGCAATATGCTTGATAAGATAAAATATTTACTATTGTCATACTGCAAAATGACTTGGTCCCAGTTGACCAAATGGAGAGTGATTTGCACTCAAAACTTAATAAACTCTGTTAAGTTTTTCACAGTAAGGTCACACCATCAGGAACAAGTTCAAAATGTAAAATGCCTTTGATGTTTCACCAGAAACAAAGCAAAATTTTTTTCCCAATTTTTGTCAACCTCCAGTTGAACAGTTTTGCCAAGTTTCCCATTGCTTGTGTTTGCTAGGTTTATTTACCTAACAACTTTTGTACAACCTAGTTGTATTTTGTTTCTAAAAGTTTTTGCCAAAGTTCTCGATCATCTGTTTTTGGATCGTCCTCTTTTCCTCCTTTCTATAGGGAATTGTATTTGGCCATTGTTCCTCTGCCATTCTTTTTAAGTGGCCATACTATTTTAATCTCCTTGTTTCTACTGTGTAGAGGACTATCAGTTGCCTTACTATTAGGGACGTGTTCAATTCTGGAAATAGCACAACAGCTAGTTTTTTTTTAAATATCTACTGTTTGCCACTTCAGAATTTTTTTTTTCCATAATTGTCATCTTTCAGATAATAAAGCAAATTGTGCAAAAACAACTTGCTGCTGGGATTAAATATACCCAAGGTTTTGGGATGATGAGCTACTGTTGCATTAGAAGCTCCAACTATTATAACCTCAATAAATCATGAGTACTTGTATTTTGATCCTGTTCCTTACATTTTGAGAAGAAGGTCATCATGAACAGCTGATGGGAGACCTGATCTGGTGTCCATCTGCAAGGTTCTTATTCCCATCGTTGAAAAACCTGAAAGTGAATTGAAAGCAGTATTTCAATGGATAACTGCCTTTCCTTCTATTACCAACTTTCTTTGACTGTTGCCTTTATGATCAGACCTTTTTTCCCATAAGGTATGAAAAGACCATGACTCATGATTATTTTTCCTGACATTTCGCTTGCTTTTTAAAAATACAAATGGCCCAATAAATCCAACTCATATCACCAGAAATTAAAGGATTAGTGTCAAAGTAAATATTTAAATAAATAGTAAGAACAAAATCATTTTTATAGGATCAGTTATAGGAGTCGGAATGAAGGGTTTTATTCATGAAAAGGATTTTCGTAACAACCTAGCACTTATCATCAAGAAAAAGTACCCTAATCCACCATAGGCTGTTAATGATGAGGTAGATATAAAACAGGGATGTACAATACTGTAAACATCTTAATATTTGATAAAATACTCATAATTTAAGTAAGTAGATAGAAAAAGAATTTTTTCTGGCACTATATCCTTTTAAAATCACAAATCTGCAAATAAAACAGAAAATATATATGGCCAAAAGGTTACTTAATTAAACCTAGTTAGTTTTTCACTCAATATCTATGAAAATTAGTGAAAACCTAATTATGTTTTAAAAAATTCTTAAAATTCCTGAAAGAATCCATAACAAAACTAAACAAAAAAAAGTAGAAAAGAAATAAATAATTATTATTATTATTTTGGCGCTGCAACCCACAAGCAAATACTGGCCTCCTCCAAAACCAATCTCCATGCTCTTCTATCGCTGGCCGTCATTCAGCTGTTAACTCCCACACTCTTGGAATTACCAGTTAGGCAACCCAACCATCTCAATCTTGGCCTACCATTCGCTCGTCATCCCTGCAACTGTTTTTTCATTAGTCCATAATTAAGTGGCATTCATTTTCATTCTTGTGACATGACTTGTCCATCAAAGATGAATTAATTTTATCACTGTAGTGATATCAATATCATTAAGTAGATTATAAGCTTACTTATTTATTCTCTATCGCCATTCCCCTCTAATATTAACAGGACCAAAGATTCATTGGAGTAATGTTCTTTCAAAATTCCTAGCTTGTTACCTTTTAACTTTGGGGTGGTCCAAGTTTCAGAACCATAGGTAAGCACAGGGCTGACTGTGGTTTTATACAGAATTAATTTAGTTCACCTCAAAATCAATTTACTTGAATTAATACTTCTCATTGCTAAGTTGCATTTGTTGGCAGCCACTGATCTGTTTTTAATTTAACTAAGTAATTAAGCTTCTTGAAACTTTTCTACTAAAAGTCTACTTCTGATTGATCTTAACAATCATTTAAAGCTATTTGATTGGAGAGCATCTGTAAGAGAATTACCCAAATGCTGAAAATGCAAGGTTTAGAGTAAGGGTTGGAAATATTGATAAAAAAATTATAAGGTGCTCATTTTTGATTACATGGGGAAGGTATCATTAGATTATTAATTGGAGAAAAAAATTGGAACTTATTCAATTGGTTTGAGTTTTCATAGCGGTTAACTCAATATATTCTGCTTTGCTCAGTTACTGATCTCTATGTCTTCCTGAAAATCGACAAATGCTACTTATAGCTCAGAAAAAGGAAGAATAAATAAAATTTGAAGTTGTAAACACATAAATGGCTGTGATATTTAATTATTAAATCCATTGAATAGAAGATCATTGATATAGAAATTGAAAAGGTGTATGTAGACATGTGGATCGTGGACTACACTTGTGAATAGTGTAAGTAAGGAAAATAGTTGATGATTAGGATGGAAATTGCTTGAGTTCAGCCATGGAGGAAGTATGAAACAAAAATCAAGTGGGATTGGAACATTTAACAATTTGGGTCCATAGTGGTAAAAAGCTACTGGTGATTTATACAAGGCTGGATCAAGTAAAGAAACTGAGCTAGAAACTACATTAGCGAGGATCGAGAAGTTTTTTCAAGAACATTGGATATTTATGAATTAACTATTTAATCTAGGGGGTTGGAAAGGTTCAAGAGGATTGGGTGATAAAATTAAGAAAATGTGGAGTTGGAGGTTTTGTTAATAAAATAGACAAACACTTTTTTTCACTTTGTGGGGAAAAAATGAGTCATTAAGGAAAAGAATATTAAATAAAAAAAAATTATCCATTCAATTCATGAACTAAAAAATAACATTAAATTAAAAAATGCATGTTTTAGGGCAAATTTCAAGATTTTAAAGCCTTTTTTGCATAAAAAATGCATTAAATTAAAAAATGTTAACACTACAGCACTTCTTAATGCACAATTTTTAAATGGAAAATGATTGTAAATTTTCAATGCAAAGTGAGATTTCAATTTCTGAATATATATTATGATTGTAATTTCAGTTTCTGAATATGATGACTTAGAATAATAAAAAATAAGCTTCTGGTTTCCTAATTTTGACTATAAAAATGTAATAATTTAAATTTGTCCGATAAACAATAAACAATAAAAGAAATACTATAAAACAATAATAAGATAGTATCTGATTATGAATATTTATAATCAGATACTATCTTATTCATTGTTTTATATTATTTGTTTTATTGTTTATTTAATAGTAAAATTATATTTATATACCCCTCATAGGATATGTTTTTATAAAATTATATATCATTCCTCAATAGGTAAATGAAAATTTATTGTGTGAACATGGGCACTATGTTGTATTAAAATAAAAAGTTTATAAGGCACACTTGAGAAAATTAATAGCATTGTTATACATTAAGCCCAAACAACACTTCTTTAAATATAGACTGGTATTTATAAATCTATCTTTTACATCTAGATAATACCAAATATTCTTACAGCCAGCCGTACACCAAATATAAGATTGTTACTACCATATTTTAAAATGAAACTTTAATTCATTCTGCTGTACTTTGATTAAATGATTAACTTATTTGACTGCTTTTGACAAATCAGGCGATCTAGGATTCGTAATTTTCACCCCTTGAGGAACCAGCACATATCATACGGGAACCTTTTCAAACTGATACACTTGATACAGCTATGGATAAAAAAATGAACAAATAAAAACGTATTTGTATTGAAAAACTGGTCCAAGAATTTCAATTAAGAATGTGTCCCTTTTAATCAATTTTGCCCTTCAAGGCACATAAATATTCAAGTCAATTGAAAAACTTTTCGTCAAAACCATAGTACAATCTTTCTTTATAAACAGG
The DNA here is from genome assembly GCA_037127475.1 of Arma custos. Lineage (NCBI taxonomy): Eukaryota > Metazoa > Arthropoda > Insecta > Hemiptera > Pentatomidae > Arma > Arma custos. Next base: position 124,403,756 of record CM073759.1, on the reverse strand, counting down.
ATCGTTTGGTTGAAGATTATATCTGCAGCATTTGCTTCAATGAATTACCAAACACATGATATTGAAACTCTCAATTATGGAAAGAAAAAAATATTATATAATTATTTACTAGTTACTTTCACTGATGAAGTGAAAATTTTCACTGCTAATGATTTTTAGGCTCCTAACTCCTAACATTTAGGCCCTTCCTAATTCTGTAGAGGAGAAGGTCAGTGTATATCCTGAACAATTTAGATTTTAAAACTAAAACTAAATAAATAAAATATAAAATAAAACTTCAGGAAATTATTTAATTTATTGTTTTAAAATCATAAAGAAAAACAGATATGTGTCACTGCTATCATGAACCTCCCAGGTTTTGGAAACATGATTTTAGAGGACAAAAAATGACTGCTTTATGAGCAATTTTATAAAATGTATATTATAAATTAATTATAAACCTTTCAAGATGGTAGGATAAATAAATATGAAACTAACATTTATCTTATTATAAGAATTGGTTAAAGGCTTGGATTCAAAGTCAAGGGTTTGTGAAACAGCTATAGCTACCACAACACTCGTTTGATTAATGCTGAAATAAAGAATTTATCACATAGTGCTTAAGTCTCTTAAGAGTGATCAGTTTGTTTTATAGGAAACTGTATGGGAGTTTGTTATGATGCCTACTGTTGACTATAGAACAGATAAAATTTTTTTTATTCAATCCATGGCGCATTGTTATACAAAGTAAGATTGTATAAATTGTAAAGATTGATACTTAAAGAATTGTTCCAAGGACCAAAGTAAGAAAGGAGCGATGAAAATGAGATACAGCATCAAATAGGGAAGTAGACCTATTATCTAGTTCCCAGAATCGAACCCAGGGTGGATAGAGAATATATAGGAAGTTAAACATTACCTTACCCAGATACTTAATGGATATAAATGTCTCCATGTATAGCAGTATCATTTTTTTTAACTGAACATTTTAATGATTGTTATGTATGGAATTATATAAATTATTTGTAAAATCCGTTTTACCTTACAAGCACATTTATTTGGGTGAAATCAACCAATCTTACCTATCATGAAAGCATTTAACCAGTTAAATGGAGATGCTACAAAATTTCAATAAACTTTATAATAGAATAACTTACATTTGAAAAATATTGAAAGTTAAAAATACTTTCCAAGCAATGATTTTTTAATTGTATTTTAATTATTTTTTTATATACATGTCTATTGTTATCTATTTATTTAGGTTTGATTAAAAGATTTGCATTTTTTTATCCTAGTTTTATGAAAATATTGGTAAGCTAGTTCACAATAAATACAAATAAGAAAAAACAAACTAATTTCATCAAACTTCATTCTGTCTTTGATAAAAAATAAAATTTGAATTATACGAATACAATGGTAAAATTTATCGTATCCAAAAAAAAATTTCAAATAAAAAAACAGTTTACAATAAGCATGAATTTGTTGAATTGTATTCATCTCTTCTGCTGTACTTACTAATGGGTGTCAACAGAAACAATAGTTTTAAATAATGATAGATTAAAGTGTTAATAATTTATGAATGAATACAAAGCTGCTACTGTATATTCCATTAGATACAGAGGTGCGGTGGTGATAAATGACAACACAGTAGTACTATGGCAAGCATGGTGCCATAAAAATAGTTAGAAAAACGATAAACATTACTAATTGAGAATTGTTAAAAATTAATAAATTACTGCATAAAAATAAAAGATAAAACTATTAGACTTAATTGAATATAGAAATATTCAGCAATGTAAATATGCATATGTAAATAAATGAAAATGTAACACAAAATAAGTGCGCAGAAAAAAAAAAATAATGATAGAAATGATGTGAGGAAAATAATTATGGTTGTACAAAGTATATACAAATGTGAAAATGGACAGAGTAGAAAGTAAGAAATGAGATGGGTTATGGAACATATATATCAGTTGAAAATAAATGAACGATTTGTCTGCTTTCGCCTATTTCGGAAAATTTGCTAGTAGGAGTAGAACAGGGTATGTGATCAACTATATTGGCATCGTTCAGGATCTTTTAAGTTAAAGAAAACAAAACAATATTACAATGCAATTGGGAAAAACCACAATGCAAAGCCTTATGTTTCAAAATATACACCTACTCACTAGTCAACGTTTCGCCTATTCAGGCATTATCAAGACATCAAAATTTGGTGTCTTGATAATGCCTGAATAGGCGAAACGTTGACTAGTGAGTAGGTGTATATTTTGAAACATAAGGCTTTGCATTGTGGTTTTCCCCAATTGCATTATAATAAATAATAGTGTTTCGTTTTGAGTTTTTGGCTCTATTTTAGTAAAACAATATTACTTTTGAGATTTCAAGCAAAGGCCTATGCTATTTGAAATAGCAGATTGTAGTCATTTTTTTAGATGTTATTAGGTAGGGATGAGGGACATGAGGGATCTGTTTTGGAAAAACCAATTTGTCCTGAAGTTATTGATAAGGAAATTAAAAAGGGTAAGAGAATGGTTAATTCATTTTTCAATTGTGAATAGAGGTAATAACAATAAATAGAGATACAGATGATATGAGTTAAAGGAAAATCAAACTTAAGGGATTCTGTCAGAAACAAAAATAATTCTCAATGAAATCAATGTTATAAAGAAAAAGGGATGGTTGTAGGTAGAGGTAGTTGAATCATTAAGGGTGAAGGAAATGCCTGAGGCAAGGGAATTTCCCATAATAACTCCTGAAATCTGATTTAATTACTTGTCTTGGAGGTATTTGGATTTGTAATATATATACTCAAATAACATCTCCTCTTTAGTGCATCCGATATCAACGTTTTTGCATTAAAAAGGAGGAAGTTTCTTATCCTCGCATATATGAACAAATAAACATATACTATATGTATCTTAGAATTTCTGAATCAAAAATAATATAACAGAATTGAAGTTATTGCGAATAATGATAGTTCTAAAATACGTGAGAAGCACTAATGTTTAAAAAAAAATACATATAAAGTTTAGAAACCTTTCCCAACTACCTCAATTAGGTTAGAAACCATCAAACAATTCGGAGTTTACGAGATTTTTATTATGAGAAGTGCTTTTATGGAAGCGCTAAAACCAGATCTGATGGCTGTTTGGAATAAAAAAATTCTGTTAATATAGTTTATTCTACAATATACAGAAAAACTGTTTTTATTACGGACTCAGATACAATTATTTCATATCTGATAAGTAATTGCAATCGTATTCTAAATTATATTTTTCCCCAACTGTTCGATATAAACAGTAACGCAAACAAAACGTCTCTTTTTATTTAACGATTTTTTCAAATTCTTATTCCAGAAACCCTAGATGTACTATCCACTCTCCCAAAAAAAAGAAGATAAAATGTTAAACGGTAGAAATATGTTACTTTCTATTAGGATTCATAAGTCGCGGATTGTGAGTACTCTTCAAAAAAAGGATCATATTTTTTACAAATAAAAAAAAAACAAAAGTGGACCCTATGTGGACCCTAATGGAGTAAAACTAAAAAAACTAATTGAAAATGCTGTATCAATAATACATAGCTAAAATACTTTACACCAGAGTACTTATGTTATAGTAATATATTATAAAATAGCAATTTTAAGAAGAATTAATTATTAATCACTGCTGTACTCGCATCCTATCCAAACAGGAACAAATCCTCCCCCTTGTTCTACTAAAATAAATCATGATTTCACATTAAATTATGAAGTTCAGATAATATATAGAACGTAAACACCAACGGGAACATATAGGTAGTTCCAAAACAATTTTATTTTGAGACTACCTTTCTATAGTCAAAATGGTAAAAGTAACTCCATCAAACAGATCGGTTAAAACGTTTTATAATCAAAATCAATTGGTGTTGACATCATTATTAATAATAATATATAAAAACAAAAAAATGAGTGCTTATTACGAAAAAAACGTATATTAACAAAAACAATAGATTTATTGGTTGGGAAAAACTTTCTCAAAGGTCTCCCTTTCAGGGTATTCACTCACCATCAATTCGATTCTTCAATGGAGTCTTTTCGAAATACAGCAAACTATTGATTTGCTGATTCCTTTATTCCGGTACTATGATTTTTCAGAAGTCCTACTGAGGTTTTTTCTTTCTGAATCCTAAATCACATCTCATTTCTCATAGGTTGAAGTAGAGAGGTGCCCCTTCTTCCAAGGACTACACGGCTTCGTGAGACTCCGTTCTCTGTAATTCAGTGACAGCTGATCCGTATTTTGGTTAACACTCACCTCTTCTTTGGTCATCGTGAAAGCTGAGAGGCTAGATGTCGTTCCATAATCGCATTGAACGTGGTGAATGAGGAACCCGACCATTTTTTTTTTCAGCCTATAGAAAAATAAACTTGCTTCTAATATCATTACTAAACAGCCGTACTAATTCATTAAATTAATTAGCGTGGAATATGTGTATTCTTGGTTCCATTCGTGATAAATTTGAAAAGTCTTTTTCCGACTAGAGCTCGTCATAACTGTGAAGAATTGAAAATACTGTAGCGGAACATAAAATGAGGAAGAAGCAGTATTCATGATTTGTAGAGCTGTAAAACAATAAATCATTGAACAGCAATTTTCACATTTAAACTTATATAAACCTATCGTTAATAAGGAACCTTTACTTTACCCTAAGATGTGACCTAGTTACGTCTGGATTCTTTTAATAGTTAATAGATGTATTCTTTTACAATACAATAGCTTATTATAATTTTAAGCCAAGATCCACCAAGTATAATGGGTTACGCCCTATCACCCTCTACAAAAAACTTAAAGTCCTGCCGTCTGCATGTGCACTTTTCTCGAGTTCTAACCAGGCGAATTACATGAGAATACAAGGTCATATATATATATATAAGCATATGACAGACAATGCTTAAATTCAGGGTATACGATAGAAAATTCAGACATAGGAGGAAGGTTTTTAATTCAAGCTCTCATGAGTCGTTCCATTTCAGAAAACAAGACAGAAAACCATCAAAATGAATACCATATTTCACCACGTACAAGATATCTTATCGAACATAAAACTTAAAAGAAGAAAACCAACGCATATCTAATAAAGTATGATAAAAGGAGGAAATTGTATGATAAAATTAGATGTAAAATGAATGAAACATTTCTTATATCAATGTATACAATTTTAAAACTTTTTGGCAAATGACTTTGGAACATGTCGAAATACATTAATCAATATCAATTGCATGTGTTCTTTAAATTAGTGACTGTTCTGTCTGAAATGTTTTAATTGAGGATATAATGAAAATTTGAATCTTTTTTCTTTGCGATTTTATCAGGTTGGCGGAAAATGCACTAATTGGGGAGGTTAAATTCTTTTAGCCTGAAAATTTAATTAATTAATTTTGCAATCTGTAATGATATACTAACCAAAGTGTTTTAGAGTATTAAATTTAGCTTATTGCAAAGTTTGCAGATTTACTAAGTTATAAGTTATGATAACTCATGCAGCTCAGTGACATGTTGTCGTTTAAAAAAGGCTATAGTTCGACACAAAGTCATAATTTCAAACCTTTATGATTTTTATCTGAAACTTTAATAATTAATTTATACTTATTTAATAATGGTAGAACATCCCATAAGAGTAATTAACCTCAAACGATACCAGGGATTCCAGAATGTAGGCAAAATATGTTGTTTAAATGTGATTCATGATAAATTTCAATTATTACTACTTTGATTAAAGAGTACTGGGGTTGGTGATAGCTATATTGTTTTCAAAATTGTGACAACTTATACATTCCTGTAATTGAAAAAACTTTAAATATGTAATTTTCAAAAATAAAATGTAAATTAATAAAAAGAGCATGAGCTCAAAAGAGATATAAAAAACTTATTAAAACATTTATGGAAAGGCTTAGGTCTCCACAATAAAAACAGAAAGCAAAAATATCTGGTGACATTTCGCCTATTCAAGCCTTTTTATTAGCAATCTTGACATCAACTGTAATATAATGTAATGCGGCGAATATACTAAACAATATACTACAACTTAATTGATCTTTAACGGAGAAGTAAATAGGTGATATAGATCTGTGTCCCCGAGGTCAAGGACATCATTTCCACAAAATAGGTAATACTTTAGGTAAATAATATGATCAATACTTACAATTATTTATCAGTGGCAATCATAGGCGTAACGAGGGGGATTATTGGGGATGTAACCCTCCCCCTCCATTGCTTAGAAGAAATTTTAAAAAACGTAATATTGTTTATTTACAATTATTATATTATTATTGCGGCAGTATTGGCATCTAGCGGCAACAATAAGATCGCAAATGTGAGAAGAACAGTTTAGACAATTCTTAGAATCGAGAAGTATAGTGACATATTGTGGATGGGTCTAGAAAGTTCCCTATGCAATTAAGTTTAGTAAGTTATTGTAACCAATAAACAGGGTTACTTGTATTTAAAAGTTACTTCTTGATTTCCCTTCCAAAAATAACATTTATAAAAAGTTATAATCTATTTATTTAATTTGAAGCTACATGATTTATAGTATAATACATATTATATCTATATTACGAGACATCTTTTTTGAAGGGAATAATATGTTGACTGGGGAGGGGGGTTAACCGTCTCGTGAGTCAACTCTAATTACGCCAATGGTACCAATAACAATGTTAAAGGTTAAGTTTTTTGTATGAGTAATTTCAAAGCTATGGAAAATTGGCTATCCTGAACAAATTACAAAATGTGGCACGATGTCATTAACATAGTAACAGAGGGGTGCTGAGGTGTATCTAGGAGAGGGGATTGCTCAGAGTGTAGAGTGAACCCTGTGACAGGGTTAGCTAATTATTCTATAGAGCAACTTTTTCGATCTGCTGACATTTCAGGGGTGCACCCAGTCTCTATATGATAGGTACTCTCAATCGGAAAAAATCTTGTAGTTGAGTGTGATCTAGGCCTGTACAAATCAAAGTCCTGCGCAACCGTATATCGAGAAACAGTACAGGTCTCTGTCTCTCTCCCTCTCTTTAATAAAAATGTAATTATAACAAACGTAGCGCACTTGTATTTCGAATGCGGTATAGATAATTTAATATAAAATGGTTTATTGACAGATAATACTTGTTTTTGAATCACCAGTTCTGATCTTTGCCTTTTAGATGTTATCTGTTATATCCACACCGAACCCCTTGACTGGAACAGAGGCAGGTAGCCGACCATATCCTCGCACCCACACGTCCAAGAGGATCCCACTCCGCGCTGCAGCCGCTAGATAGCGTTCCCGTCCCGGGCCAGCCTCAGTCGAGTGACGTGGCTCCTAGGGCTCGCAGTTCCCATCGCTTCCATTGTTTCCTCCAACATTTTCTTGCGGAAAGTTCTCACGGAGTATGAATTAGGGTGAGTGAGTGCCTTATCCTTCTCTAGTTGTGTTTCTCTCAATACTCTAGTGAGATGTCATGCCCAGCGGCCTCCCAGAAGTCCTGAGGGTCTACTCCTGTGTGGTCTCACCGAAGGAATTCAGTTGTCAACCGAAGAAGAGGAGGAGATCCGGGTACATGTCAAAAGAGATGTTTTGATACGTTCACTTGGTTCACTCAAAACTACAGAACACATTCTTTTCGAAAATGCCTTATATCTGTTTATTTCCAGTTGTTATCAAATTGTTTTATAAAAGCCAAACCATGAAAAAAAAATTAGAAACGCTATTCAAAAATTCTTATTTAAACTTTATTAAACTCGAAAAATAATCATAAACAGTATTTCATACCGTTTTAACCTCTTAGATGAAGTCAAGGTGAGTTTGTTTAGGTATTTTCATTTGGCTTCAGTGGTGGTTACATTCTACAGCTTCGATGCAACCGTCCTGATGTTTCAAAAATCTTCATATAGACACCAGTTTATTAATGAATTAAAATATTTTCGAACTAAAATCTTAATATTGACAGAATACTTTGCTCGAAATGTCATCTTCCTTCATGAGGCATTAAAGTCTATGAGTCAGCTCATGTTGAACATCTGCTGGAAAATGTTCTCGCCGATGTATTCCTTAAAAGAGAATAATGTTTTAATTGAAATGTAAACAGTAAATATTTTCGTCTTTGTTTTGGATCGAATCCCTGATTGTATAATAGTTTTCCGTTACATTATTTTATACAATCATTTGTTCTTTTGACCCTATTTCTCCCGTGTAACAAGCAATCAATTCTAGAAAATAAATACGAAATTAATCTTTATTAAATCAACTCTTTATTACATTTGAAAATTAACTCTTGATGTTTGGCATTAAATTAAAATTTTATTTTCTATCAACAATAGTTTTTAAATAATTTAATAAAAGTTTATTGGTGTAGCTGTGTAACTAGGCTAAGGATAGCTCCAAAAGTCAATAATTGAAGCAAAAATAAAAGTACGTGATTTGTTCATTTATTATTTAACTTAAAATTGGATATTCCTGCGTTTAATTAAACTAGATGTACCCTCCACGATACTTTATTAACAATTCAATAAACGTTTTAAATGAAGCAGTGTTACCTAGATATAAACATCACCAAACATTGAGAAAAAATATCCATTTCTAAATCATGTGTTTGTTTATTCTAAAATTGAATCTTCCTACGTTTAATTAAACGAGATTTACTCTTCATTGTACTTTCTTAATAGTTTAATAAATGTTTAAGTTAGGTAGTGTTAATAACGTCAACAATTTTTTTAACAAAACGAATATATAGCCATTCCTAAGTTAAATGTTTTTTTGTTTTTTTTTAAACTGAATCTTCTAGAATAGTTCTGAATTCTTTTAGTTCTTTCACTTATCTAATTTTATAATACATTTTCGTGCACATGTGTAAACCAACCATAAATGTCAGCTTCTAAAGAAAAGTAAAATGCACCCTTTCACAAATTAAATTTTTGCTGTTACTAAAAATGAATCATCCAGTGTTTAATTGAACATTTTTTACCCTCCATTATGCTAAACTAAACAATAGAATACATTTTGGGTGTAGTAGTGTCAAAATACATATAAACTTTCTAAAAAAATATATAAGAATCCAAATTTAGTCTGCTCTAAATTATCTTTTTGTATACATTTAAACGAGTCTTTTTGTGTTTAGTTAAACATTATTTACTCTCCACTACACTTTCTAAACAAATTTATAATATTTATGTTGTAAACAAAAAATTATTTGCATTTACCCTTTTCTAAACTAAATGTTTGTTAGATCTAAAAATAGATTCATTTTTCAGTAATTGTTCTTGGACCTTATTTCTCTTTCATGAGAAACAGTCGATTGTTTATTATTTACCATCCACTATTTTTATAAATAATTTAATATACAATGTAGCAGTCTAATATAATTATAAACGCATAAAAAAATTAACTTGTTAATTAATAGTTATATCTAAAATTAAATATTTATTTCGTTCTACTTTTTTTTTTTTAAATGTTAAGCTACACAACACTTTCTAAATAATTATATTTCAACTCATTTTTTTTTGTTATATATCTTCCATTGTCATTTCAATTTTAATGATTCCCATAGATGTGACATATTCCACTCATTTTTCTTTTTTCTTTCTCTGAATTAATAGTTAAAGTAGGCACTATATTTCAACGAGTAAAAATTATGTAACCGGAAATGCCCGCAAAACACAGTGAGATTTAAGGAAACTCGTGAGAAAAACTGAATTGTCAAATGAGAAAGTTTCAGGTACCTATGAAATTCCATTGTTGCTCGTTCTGTATAAAACTAGATTCTCAGAGTATTAATGAATATTTAATTAATTGTTTGTTCTATAATTAGTTAATTGCTGATGTTATGCATCATATTTAACATAATGTAGTAAATAATTTGCTAAAATAAATAAAAAGCTCCTAGAGAGTACTTTTGATGAAAATTCCCAATTAGTTGATGAAAATTTCCTTTGAGACTACTTTTAGTGCATTTATAATTTGATTAAACTGCAACACTGTATATTAAATTATATAGAAAATATAGTAGAAAGTAAACAGTAGTCAATAATCAAGGGTTATTGTAGATATAAAAGAATAATTTTGCATTTGTTTTCGTAAAATTCTGACATTAGTTTAAACGACTATCACTCCTAGGGTGCAGTAGGGTTAAAGAGCAAATCCTGTATAAATGGATAATTTTTAGATCCAACAAACATTTAATTTAGTAAAGGACGAATACCAATATTGTTTTGTTTACAACAAAAATATTATATTATATTAAATATTATATTAAATATTATATTATATATTATATAATAAAATATTATTATATATTAGAGTACCTGCTAGCCGTTAAATCCAACGGCCACGCGCTCCTAATCGCCCTGAAGATGACCTACACTGTAGGTCGAAACGTCGGCACATAATATAAGTTCATCACTTATTCTGTGTACTTATTGACTGCACCTCCCAACTATCTCCTTTACACACAAACATATTATAGTTTAGTGGAGAGTAAATACTTACAAAACGAAAAATTATTAACTTATATAGAACGAGAGCTGAAAGAAAGGGTTCATAAGTAGTTTATTCATTCATTTCAAGGGTTCATTTTGAAAAAAAATGAAAATGAACTTAATAAAAATCCAAATTAAAGCAATGTTTCTTGTCATGATTCGTTATAGAGCTGTTATAACTTGTACTTTGGTTTCTTATTATTTTATAAATTAATAAAGAGCGTTTGCGTCCTTTGTTGCAGTAATTTTCATTTCGAAATGAATAACCACTTACTTTATTTTTTATAAAATGCCAGCAAAAATTAGTTCATTTATAAAATTATTAATTTATAAAATGAAATTAGTTTATATTTTCTTAGTGGAAACTTTTCGATTCAAATTCCATTTTCATTTTATCGAGTTATAATATTAAAAAGCATAATTTTTAATAACACACCCTTACATATACACATATTTAATAAGGTGACAATTTCTAAGCCCATTTTACTAACCGTTCTTGTTTCATTCTGAGTAATTTCAGAAGACTATGTCCAATATCAATAACCACCGAAAAAATCCAAAATCAAACTTGTTTATTTTTAGTGCACAATGTATTCAGCTTTCATTTTCTTTTACGAAATTGATTCGTAAATATTTTAATTTGTTTTCTTCTTCTATATTTGAATACCTAGCTCGTATGTAGTAGTATAAATTGTAAAAGAAAATCAGATGAACTTTGAAACATGCTTAGCTGGCTTGTCTACCTTCATCCATTGCGGGCTTGAGATTCTAGACTGTACAAGATATTTTTTTTATTTTTACATACTAAAATTAAAGTTTTGTTTGTTTATAAAATTAATGTTTGTTTTTCCTGTTAGTTTTTCGAATATCGTAAATATATATTTTTTATATATATATATATATATATATATATATATATATATATATATATATATATATATACATAGACACAATATATATATATATATATATATATATATATATATATTATTTATAATTTATATATATATATATATATATATATATATATATAACAAAATTTTATTAACTAAGAATAGCAGTACAGCACTTAAATTTCGATTAGCCCCTAAATGATTGTCGAAACAGAATTTCGTGATTTTGTCCTTTTAAGTCTTATCGTTGAAGACGTGTTCGAGGAACATGATGAAACAAGATATTAATAACGTCAATTGTGTTTCACATAAATATTAATATATTTTATTACCGACCAGATAATGAATTAATGTTCTAATCTTTTTAAATTTCGACTTTAGTTCTCGAAGCTGCTTAATGGGAATAGGTGGTGATCCTTTGAGGTGGTGAACAGCTTCCAATACCTTGGCTCTGTCATCAAAGACAAACCAGATGAAACAAAAAACAGAAGAAGAGTATTGGCTGGAATCGGGCATATTTTGCCATTGCCAGTTTGCTGAAAAGCAAAAATGTCGATCTCAAAACTAAATTCACTCTCTATAAATCGCTGATTCGGCCTGTAGTGGCATATGCTTGCGAGACATGGACCCTAAACAAGAAGGATGCGCATCTAGTGAATAGATTCGAAAGGCGCATCGTAGGCCCCCCCCTCCCCAGGAAAACAGTGTATGGCACAGAATTTTGCCCGGTTACAGAGGATGAAGTGGCTGGGTCACTTGCTGAGAATGAGAGAAGAAAGAACTGTTAGAAGAGTGTACGAAAACTGCCCTGATGGAGTGAGGCGTAGAGGGAGACTCGGGGGCAGGTGGAAGGATAGCGTCCTGGGAGATCTCAAGAAACTGAGAATAAGTTCCTCACATGCACAGGACCGAAGCAGATGGAGCTTGAAGAATGAGCAGGCCAAGGATCGCTTTAAGCATCTGTCTCGCCACTAAAAGGAGAAGAAATTTTCGAAGCTTACAAACCGTGTAATATTTATGTAGCATCTTATATATTAAGAATGCCAACTGAAAATTAAACGTCCTTTCTTATGACGTTTAATACAGTTTAAAATAATAAATATGTCTAAGAACCTTGGTATTATTGCTTTTAGGCGATTTGGTCTAATTAAATTCGTTTAAAATTTTGATTATTTTTTTCGTTAGATGTATTTTCATAGGTCATACGTTTTCGCTGTGTTAGAAAAAAGAATAATGAATCCCATGAGAAATTCGCTCTAGTTATTTTTTTCTATAAGATTCTCTATTTGGTCACTAAGAAGACTCGCACTGCATTTTTTCCTTTTTCAATACCACACTGTTACATTAAAAATACAACTTAATTACCTCTAATAAAGATTTATTACTACCACCCTCTAAAGACTATGGTGCTGTCAAAAATCCAATTTCAACTAAAACATTTAAAATTTATTAAAACTACTTTACGTGGCATGTACTATCCTTAGAATATAAAGAATACTAAACTAACATCTTTATACCGCAAGATTAACAGCTCTATTACTGGAAATAAATGTATAATTAAAAATATTATTTCAAATAGAAACTTTAAAACGATACTTTTAATGCTACTGCTCGTTTTTTCTGTCAATAGAATAATACAGATTTTTATTTTTCAATTGGTTCATGTGTCATCCAAACATTCTTTGATTATACTGATGCATATACATAAAAAAAATATGAGTATCCTGTGCATATTGAATTTTCATAAAAACTTCTGTCTAATTATTATTAACATATTCACTAACCAGTGTAATATTTCCATTTCAGTTATGCATTTTAATTTATTTTAAAATTTAAATGTCCTCATACAAGACTGAAAAGACAAGAAACTGCTCGACGTTTTCACCTACTTCAACATTTACTGGACTAACGTTCAAAGCTTCTAATTGATTACGAAAGACTCATTTACGTGATAGTTATCAGACCTATTTGGACATATGGAGTTGAGCTTTAGGGTTCTACTAAACCATCCAATTCACCTCATATCCAATCCTTACAATCCAAAGTCCTTCGTAAAATCCTCAATACTCCACATTATGTCACAAACAAACTCATCCATCATGGTCTTAATATCCCGTATGTTGCTGATTTGGCCCAAACTAGATACCTATCCTTCCATGACAAGCTTCATACACACTTGAATCCGCTAGTCTCTCAACTTGCTTCCCATGATATTCCTGATAAACCTCCGAGGCATCTGAAAAGAAGATGACCTCGAGACCTTCTACTATAGAACTTTATTGGAGTGCTATCATGCTATAATGGGTAGTTTCTCCACAAGTGTTTTTTTTTTCATGTCCTTTGTTCATACAGCAGATTTACTTGATGTAATATAATTAAAGTTCTAAATAACAATAACTTATTCTAAAAAAAAAATTAAATGTAAAGAAATGCTTAGTGATTAAGTGCTTATGCCAATTTTTTATACTTATCGTTCGTCTGCTCCTGTATTCTAACTTATGTCCATAAATAGGCGAGAGTTGACAGGTATTGCGGGTTCTGTTCTAAGGCGTTCGTGTCTTCTAATTTCAAATTTTAATATCTTCTACTTCTGCTTAAATTACTTTTTTCTTTTATTGATTAATGTTGATAAAGAACCCTATGAGATATTAAAATGCCTGACCTGTATCACTACAATGAAGTGGATGGGCCTGGAGTTCAGTACGTGGTAGACACTGTACTGTTTCATGGACAACGGTTCTGAAGGAGGTGACTTGTCCTAGGCCACGCTCAACCGCCAGATTTTTAGACCTTATTTGGGTACCATATTCTTATAATATTTTATAGCCCCAGGTGGGTCCTAGATCCTATACGATCCATCTCCGGCTGCAAACATACTAAATAAATCTTGCCCCAGCGGGATTTGATCCAGGATTTCCGGCATGGCAACTCAGTGCTCTACCACTGAGCCACTGCGCTCCCCTTTTTTAAATACGATTGTCTGAAACAATGACCCATTATGTAAAAAATGACTGAATTTTTACATAAAAGCAATGGAACTGTTTGTTTATTTTTGAATAAAATTATAATGTAAGTTATGCTTTTGCATAGATTTACTTGTTTATTAAGTTTATACATATATTTCCTTATTACCCAGGAAATGTTCTGGAGCATGGAAAACCTTTCTGTGAGGTTCGTCATGGTCTGGAACGAAATTGAGCGATATGCGGGCGGGGTCACCGGCTTGCTTACCGTAGCAATAACGGTTTACCTTACTTAGTTCTTCACATTTAAAACTTTTTAGTGAACAGTTTATAAATTAAATATTTTTTATTGTAGCTTTCAATTAAAAAAATATTCATAATGTATTTTTCGCTTATGATGATATACACGTACATTAATTTCTCAAAATGGTATCAAATTACAAGTTAAATAATTGTCTTAAGGATGATTTTTGTAATAAGTATAAATGTTTTTATTGCTGAGATATGTCTATAAATACACATAAAATTCTGGGATTGTATTAATTAGGATTAATAATTTCGATTTTTATGTGAAAAATCAGTAATAGCCATTGTAGAATTTGTTTTAACTGCTTGGCAAATTTCTTCGTTAAAATTAGATAATTATTATATTGTGCGTCTTTAGTATTTGTTTATAAAGATAATTACTTAATTATAAGTTATACCTCTTTCAATAATTTTTTCAAAGGTTCACTAAAGGACCACATTTATATCAATAAAGACTCGTTTCTTAGGCGTTTCTCCAACATGAACTTTCCCTACACCTAAATATGTGCTTTGTGAAGGTTACTATAACCCACTTAAACTATAACCTGGGTCGGTCAGAACCCCATTTTTTAAAAATTAATTGTGAAGAACAATTTTAGCAAAAAATAGAATTTCTTCACGATCAATATTTGTTTGGCTTAAAAAAATAATTAATGATCGTGTAAAATTTAATATAGCATTACCTTTTTTTTTGATGATTTTCCTTTCGTTGAAAGAAATCAGAAAATGTTTAATACAAAATTAGTCTAGGTGATCAATAAACTAAACATAATTAATAGATACTTTTATTCATTTAGGCAACTTTTTTGTCGAACGATTGAGACCATCTTCAGGTTAAGGGTTGACAAGAAGTTTTATAACGGATGGACTGAAAATAATTCCTGGTAGAGTACAATAATTTATTTATATTTGAAATAAAACAAAGTATTATTTATTTTCACAATAATATATTAGAAAAGAATGGATCCAGTTCCATACATTTTCCATAACTTAGGAGAGGACAAGAAAATAATTGTTTTTAGACTACAGCAACTTTTTTTGTCGATTAATTTATTGATTTTTAAAACTGTAATAATATTACTACAAGTAAACCTACTGTATGAACTAAGGACATGAAAAAAAAAACACTTGTGGAGAAACTACCCATCGGTAGCACCCCAATAAAGTTCTGTAGTAGAAGGTCTCGAGGCCATCTTCTTTTCAGTCGCCTCGGGATATATCAGGAATAGTATGCGAAGCAAGTTGAGAAGCTAGCGGATTCAAGTGTGTATGGAGCTGTTCATGGAAGGATAGGTATCTAGTTTGGGCCAAATCAGCAATATATGGGATATTAAGATCATGATGGATGAGTTTGTTTGTGACATACTAAGGAGAATTGAGGAGTTTACGAACGATTTCGGATTGTAAGGATTGGGTACGAGATGAATTGGATAGTTTAGTAGAGCCCCAAAGCTCAACTAGTCAAATGTCCAAATAGGTCTGATAACTGTCATGTAAATGAGTCTTTTGTAATTAATTGGGATCTCAGAGCGTTTGTCCATTAAATGTTGAAGTAGGCGAAAACGTCGAGCAGTTTCTTGTCTTTTCAGTCTTGTATGAGGATTCCAAGTGAGACGTTACAACAACTTATTTATATTTCAAATAAAATAAAATATTATTTATTTAAACTGTAATTAATTCCAAATGAGTGGATACAGCTCCATATACTTTACGCATTTCCGGAACCGCTATCACCTTTCAGGGTACTGCTGTATAATTTTAGTGTTTTCTTGTTTCCCGCTAGGATCGTATTACTATGAAGAGGAACGAATGTGTAATAGAGATAAGATAAAAATAAATAATTCCGGTTCCGATTACTGGCCGCCAAAGAACCTGGAATTATCGCAAACTAGAAACCTCTTCGGAAACCGATTCTCGGCCCAGGGTCTACCTGATCCTGCTGGGAAAGTAGTTTTTTTTTTGTTGAAGAGGTTCGCGAACCTTTTGTAGATCGGAAATATATATTTTAAGAAATTGGTATCCATTACATTTAGTAATATAATCCGACCACTAGCTTGTAATTGCTTAAATACGAGTATGCTGTACTACATTTGAACGAATTAGTCCATTTACGAAGATGGACTGAAAATAATTCTTGGTAGACTGCAATAATTTATGTATATTCCAAATCAGAAATAAATAATATGGGAAGGTTATAGGTTCGTCCTGATCATGCCTGAAATGGCAAAACAATGGCTGGTTGATTTTTTTCCAAAAATACAGAAGAAGTCATAGAAGTGGTTAGAGTGGAGGACTATCAAAGAAAAAAAAAAAGATATGTAGGTTATATTATTGGTACATCTAAAATATCAAAATGTCCTACGGAAAAACTATGCATTTGCCTTGTAAATGCAAGTAATTGTTTGAAGAATTAAATTTAAATTCAATGCAAAATTTTAAGTAGGAGGCGATATGAAAATCCTCTCAGTCAGAGAAAAAGGTCTCTAAAATATTGAAATACCAAATTGCCGACTTTTTCCAAATCAGGCATCATCAGGGCAAACCAAAAGAAAAATCTTATCACCAGTGACAAATTGCAGCACATCTTACAATAACAGTCCAAACACTCATCAAAGAGACAGCAACCTTACAATAAGACGTTCTACAAAAAAACACAAGGCAATGGAAGGTAAGATACGAACAACTGGGGAGATCAAGATAATGCACTTTATGAGATGAAAATAGTTGACTGGATGATCTAATGTAAAGGAGATAGTTGGGGGGTGCAGTCAAAAAAAACACTGAATAAGTAATAAACTTATAATTATGTGCTGACGTTTCGACCTACAGTGTAAGTCATCTTCAGGGCGATTTGGAGAGAGAAGCCGGCTGATTGATGTAACGGCTGACTAATACTGTACCAGTATCATCAATCAGCCGGCTTCTCTCTCCAAATCGCCCTGAAGATGACCTACACTGTAGGTCGAAACGTCGGCACATAATTATAAGTTTATTACTTATTCAGTGTTCTTTTTGACTGCACCCCTCAACTATCTCCTTTACACAACATAATGCACTTCAATTTATTTCCTTCAACCAGAGGTTTCTCCACCGACACTTCCAAATAAATCCTTAAGAGGAGGTTATGAAAAGAAAATCGCAGATACAACTTATGACAAATTGTATTTGTGTAATTTCTTTCGTGTGTCCTTATGATGCATGCATTGACAAAACGTTGACTGATTGGGTTTTGCCAGTATTTTAGCGACTTAGGGCTTTCTCATTTTCGTAATTACATTCCATTTATAATTTATGCCTCATTTTATTTTTGCTCATTTTTATTATAGAATTATTCTTCCGTTATTTATTAAGCCATAAAAAAAAAATAGCCATAAAGATAAGAAAGGAAGTGGTTTCCTAAGTGGTAAATAAACTAATCGCAGAGAGAACCCTTCCGGTCGGTTCATGGTTTGGATCCGATAGTAAAAGAAACACAACAGCCAGCCCTAACCGCCGCTTGTTCTGTTAGTCATACCAGCTAAGGCTTTTTCTTCTTAGCTTTCTAAACCCCAAGATATAGATGTCATTTTATAAATATTTAATCAATAAATATAAATTAAATCCACCTCGGTCGACCCATTGGCCTTTAATTAGTTCGTTCATCTCAAGATAGTATTGAATGATGCATAAACTTGAAATTTACATCGAAATATCTCTTGTTCCATCAAATTTTTATAAAATATAAGTTTATTTTTACGCTGAATTTAAAAATCATTATTACATTTAATTTATTTTTAAAAATTCTTTTATTAATTGTTATAATTTTTAATATTTTCATCACACATTCATATTGTGTGGTTATTCTTTATAGACATAATTATTCATTTAAATGTAAATTCAATTAGTCGAGTGTACTTTGGGGACCTCAAATTATTTCTCTCCAATGTTGTGGTATAGTTCTAGAGTTCCTTCAAATTGAAAGGGATAATATAGTTGGAGGGTTTTACATTAGAAATATTCAATCATGAATTGCTTTACATTTAAATTTAGTTTTGAGTCTAATATCCATCTGTCCTTTGAATAATCAATAAAAAAAATATAGGTATGAGAATTAAGTGTTGCTATTTCTGTTCAAAACAATTAGTGAATCTGAACAAAGATAATTTTCGTAGCTAAGTGGTTATTATCCTAAATTTGGGGGTATTTTTTTCTGACTGCATTCTTCTTCTGATGGTGCAAAACAAGTCTGTTATTGTCCTAACTGGGCGAGGCAATAGTGTGACCTTATTTTTCTCAAAACAAGACCTCAGAGCACTTCTACCTACATGTATTTTTATTCTTTATTATGTATTATTTTAATTTGTATGTATCATGTATATTTAGCCCTGAAGAAGACCTGCAATGCGGTTCGAAACGTTGATTAAAAATAAATTCTCCTTAATCAAAATAATTTTGTCTGACCTCCACTCGGACCATTTTCGTCATGTTACACGTATATTTAATCGTATATATAATATATACACATTATATAATATTTTTTAAAGCCGTCTTAGACATTTACGCATTCCTAGACAGACAATTTTTCCCATAAAAGATAAATTGTATAATTGAAAAAACGATGTAGACAACCGGACAGTCAACCGGTGGGGTCAGCCCAGTTAACCCAGACCCCTGCCGGCAAGGACTGATATATTTAGCAAGTACGTGGATACGTGACCTATGCCACAAGGAATTCCGACCTTTCGGCATATTTTACACTTTAAGGGCTTTTTGAAATATCTTTTCAACTGCAGCATGCAGTGGAACCTTGCTCAGAAAACATTCTTTAATCCAAAGCATTGTTATGGAAAATGAGAAAGTGAAGTCTGATTTCGTATTATTCCCCTAATTTACAATCACCAAAGGTATTTGTTCCCCAAGTTGTGGTGAAGGTTTTTTTTTTTTTATTATGTTATTATATATTTTTCTTAAAACTCTTCGTAAAATTCCTCTTAGTCCTCGGTCCCGTCCTGATCGGCACAGCTGACATTACAAAGACCATTGTGAACCTCGGTTCCTATTTGAAGCTACATTAACGACGCCATGAGTTGTAGATCTGCTCCTTCGTGACCATGGCGCTGGTAATGGTTGGTCGGCATTGTACCTCAGGGATCTGTCACTCCTTTCCTCCTCTTCTGTCTTCCTTTCTCACTACAGAGCTTTATTTTGTCTGTCTTTTTTTTCTTTTTTTTTTTTTTTCAAAGTCACCTCCTTAAAACATTTTCAGATGAGATATAAATTATTTTTAACCTTGTTATACCGCAATTATTTGATTGAATTATTATAAATGATGATATGAATGGTTTGAGAAAGAAAAAAATACTTTTTTAAAATTTATTATGCATTTATTATTATCCAAAACGTATTAAACAAAGATCATCTAAGCAATGCAACCTGATTTTATAGTTGGAGGGAAAGCGTCTCTAGCGCGGTGCTCTAACCATTGAGCTACCAAGGCACTCATTCCAGCCATACAAATCCATTTTCTTCACTGATCCTATATCCGTGTGTTCTCGCAATTTTTCGAGGTATACCCGGGTAAGAATGTTCATTGAACATTATTTTAATCCGGATCTTGTTGACTTACTTCAATTTTATATTCATAATTTATTTTTTATTTATGGTTCTTTTTAACTATTCCAAGGCCCGCATTCCAGCCAGACAAATCCATGTCTTCCCTCACAACTATATATTTTTTAAAATAGTTTATTTATGGTTTTTGTCAACTTAATTCTTGTTATTTGAGATTTTTTTTTTCTTGTCCCTTATATGCCTTTTAGTTTACATTTGTTTTCAAGTACTTATGTAAATACTTTTTAATTCTTATAATCTACCCTCTTGGTTTTATATATATATATATATATATATATACATTATATTATATTTTCACACATCTGTTATTCTTAAAGCATTTGGAATAAAGTTATATTTCTATTCAATAAATGGCTCAGCAAACCCGAGAACTCGATGCTTATACCATAAATTTCTCTACCGATTTTCGTCCATGGATAGGTTCTTACTAAACCCAAAAGCATTTGAATAAATTTAACGCAAACCTCCAAACTACGCCAACCTACTTCTTGTACATTTATCAAACACAGCTTTGCTTTGTAAGTCACTATGAATTCCTTCTGTACTAAGCCCATCTCTATCAGCAAGTCGATTTACAAGTCCTCAATCTCAAAGAACCAAACTCTTTTCTTGATGTTATCTTTTCAATAACACTAACTAGGTGTATGCTCTACAATTCTGCTTTGTGTTACTTCCTATATCTTCAATGGGCGTGTCCATTTTTGGTACGAATTCTCTTCGCAATGCCAGTATTTACCAACATTTTAAGACGTTATTCATCCTTCAAAATTAGTGGTAACATTTCACATCTACAGAGATATACTATGTATTGTCAAGTCCGAAAAATACCAGCAATACCCGCCTTTAATCGTGCCTTTATTTCCGATCAAATTTATTATAGTTATAGAAACATAGTTCTAGTCCATTTACGAAATTGGTGAAATCTAGATAATAGTGACATTTGAAAGTGGATGCGATCGTTGCCTAGAAACAAGGAGAAGTTTTGTTGTTTAAACCCTGTGTTTACAGCCTCACGAAAACCCTCCGTGTCCAATTTCCTCATCTCGAATCTTTTTGGACTTGAAGTATACAACCATCAATCATTCCAAAATACACAAAAATGTGAAACCCACAAACATTCGTATCTAAAATGTACCATATCGTAAATAAGGCATTTGAAGTGGCGTTTAAAATGTTATTGCTAATGAAGATATCCTATGATGATATCGTGATCCAAATATGATGGTTCCATCATAAACATAGAGATATATCATGTATTACAAATCATGCAATGACAATATTGATCACTTCTCTATTTGGTCACATTCGTTCTGCGCTCGAAATGTTTCTAAAAGTTCTTAAAAAGTGCCATTAAAGTAGTTGAAACTGCATTTATTCTATTAGACATGTGGGAAGAACACTCGCCCGAAGTCTGTGGCCACTTAATAGCAACTAACTTCCTTGGTGGTCTTTCAAATGCTTTTTATTAATCTCAATGGTCATTTCCTGTTGTGCTAATTTTCATATCTCTTATGACCAAAATGATAGGTCCAATATAGAGTCGGCCTACAGTAGGGAGTGATGTAATTGCGAATTACTTTTAACAATGTGGGATTACATATATAGCTTTTTCAGTGAATTTCTTAATTTTTTCAACCAATTTCATAATTTTTTCAAACAATTTCATAATTTCTTCAACCAATTTCATAATATTTTCAATCGATTTCATAATTTTTTCAACCGATTTCATAATTTGTAAGATGTCGCGGTGTGGCTGTCAAGAAATCATACATATTTGGATATAACACAAATATTTTGAAACAGATATGGATGTATTAATTTTAACATATTATGACGATATACTTTTAAGGAGGTAAATATAAATATATATTGCGAGAACACAGGGATAGAGGATCAGTGAAGAGAATGGATTAGTCTGGCTTGGATACGAGCCTTGGTAGCTCAGTGGTTAGAGAACCGCGCTAGAGACCCGGATTCGAATCCCGGCCAAGACATAATCTTTTTTTATCAAATTATAAAAATGATGAAGTTCACTAAAAAAAGCTATATGGTTTCATAAATACAGGAAAAACAAATATTAAGTTTATAATTTTACTTTTATGTTGTTCTTATATACATATATGTTACTGTATAATATATTTAAATACAGAGTATTACATTATATCCTATAATATAACAATATTATAGAAGTTATCTGAAAAAACATAAAATTCTAATTATAATAAAAGTAGCTTGTATTCATGCTATTTTTGTTATAATTACAATTAGAGGGTTCGTCCGATTAGCCATAGCAGCATAAAGTGACGTTAAATTAACAAACAAAGAATTAGAGGGTTTTTAAATAACTCCTTATGGATATTGATGGCTTATGACATCGGTTTGTTACGAATTAAGCCAAAAAGACGCTCAGATGGAGATTTGTTATAAAATTGTTCCCACTAGTCTTTTAAGAGGACTATTTTTTAAAAACAATTTTTGCTTTACAGATAAAAACTTGTTAAATAAAATATTTATATTCTAGTAGGCATTATTGAGTATTTGTATATCTTCAGAATTATTTAAATCGAATAATTTTATCCTAAATCTATTGCCACCCCTAGAGCTAGGTGCTGTCTGCTGGTAGGTAAATCCGCCACTGAATATGCATGGCTATGTAAAAACCCTGAAAAATTGAATGATTTTGTAATGTCATATTA